>CM064063.1:6444495-7644495 GCA_032594955.1 Panicum miliaceum | reverse complement strand
GGCCAAGGTGGCGGCCGTGGAGGCCTGGCCTCGACCACGGACAGCACGTGCGCTACGGGGCTTTCTCGGCCTCGCCGGGTACTACCACAAGTTCATTGCAGGGTACGGCGCGGTGGCGGAGCCGCTCACGGCGCTGCTCAAGGGCTCCTTCGCGTGGACGCAGCCGGCAGACGACGCGTTCCTCACGCTCAAACGGGTGCTGATGACCGCCCCTCTCCTACAGCTTCCAGACTTCTCCAAGCGTTTCTACGTCGACTGCGACGCTTCCGGAGCGGGATTTGGTGCCGTCCTCCACCAAGGCGAGGGTGCCCTAGCATACTTCAGCCGCGCCATCGCACCGCATCATGCCAAGCTACCAGCGTAAGAACGGGAGCTCATCGGGTTGGTCAAGGCAGTGCGACACTGGCGGCCTTACTTGTGGGGTCGTTCCTTCACGGTCCGCACTGATCACCGCAGTTTGAAGTACATCCTCGACCAACATTTGACGACAATTCCGCAGCATACATGGGTGACCAAGCTGTTCGGCTAAGATTTGGTGGTGGTCTATCAACCAGGCAAACAGAACACTGCCGTTGACGCCTTGTCGCGCCGTGACGAGGATGCGCTTGCCGTTCATGCTTTGTCCTCAGTGTCGTTTGCTGTATTTGACACCTTGCGGCAAGAACTGGCCGGGGACTCCCGGGCGCAGGAGCTCCGCGCCATGCTAGCCAACGGCACGGCCCCGGCTGGCTGGACGGAGGTAGATGGTTTGCTCCTCTTCAACGGGAAGGCTTATGTCCCTGATGCTTCTCTGCTATGGGCCCAACTTTTGGACGATGCACATGCAGCTGGTCACGAAGGCATTCAAAAGACGTTGCATCACCTGCACCTGTCATTCTACAATCCTCATCTCAACTGGTTGGTACGTGATTTTGTTAAAGGCTGTGGAGTCTGTCAACGAAATATGACGGAACATCTCCATCCAGCCAGATTGTTGCAG
Source organism: Panicum miliaceum (assembly GCA_032594955.1). Lineage (NCBI taxonomy): Eukaryota > Viridiplantae > Streptophyta > Magnoliopsida > Poales > Poaceae > Panicum > Panicum miliaceum. The sequence continues at coordinate 7,643,516 of CM064063.1, read as the reverse complement.
CCGCTGCAAGTGCCGTCATCAGTTTGGAGTGACATCGCCATGGATTTCGTCTAAGGATTTCCTAAGGTGGGTGGCAAGTCCGTTGTTCTCACGATGGTTGATCGTTTCTCCAAATATGCGCATTTTATTCCGCTGGGCCACCCCTAGTCAGCCAATTTTGTTGCAAGGGCTTTCTTTGATGAGATTGTTCGGCTGCATGGTTTCCCTTGCTCCATTGTCAGTGATCGTGACCCAATTTTCACAAGCAATTTTTGGAAAGAGCTTTTCAGATTGGCCAGTGTCAAGCTCTTGCTTAGCTCGGCGTTCCACCCACAGACCGATGGGCAGTCGGAGGTAACCAACCGCATCATCAGTATGTATCTTCGCTGCCTTGCTGGGGATCGGCCTCGTTCTTGGCTCAAGTGGTTACCGTGGGCTGAGTTTTGCTACAACTCGTCTCGCCAGTCGGCCATCGGCGCCACACCGTTTCAAGTGGTTTATGGGCATCCTCCGCCGGCCGTGCTGCAATATGAGGCTAGTTCAGCTCGAGTCGCTGCCATTGACACGCAGCTTCGTGATAGGGACGAGTTTCTTTTGGAGATTCATGATCATCTTTTGCTGGCTCAGGAGGTGATGCGTGGTCAGCACGATCAGAAGCACCAGGAGCTAGCTTTTGCTATTGGTGATTGGGTATGGCTGCGTCTGCATCACAGGACGGCGATTGGCATCAGGCCGGCCCGTGCTACTAAATTGGGACCCAGGTTCTTTGGTCCTTATCAGGTGGTGGAGCGCATTGGTTCGGTGGCGTATCGTCTTCACTTGCCAGCGCATGCTTGCATTCACAATGTGTTTCATGTTGCCTTGTTGAAGCCGTTTGTTGGGACTCCACCTTCTGGTGATCCGGTGCCATTGCCTGAGTTGGTGCATGGCTGTGTGGTGCCTGCCCCTTTGAAGGTGGTTCGTGCCCGATTGTATGTTGGCCATTGGGAGCTTTTGGTTCATTGGGTCGGTCAGACTGCAGCCGATGCTACATGGACACTGCTGGATCAATTCAAGCAGACTTACCCGGCGTTTCAGCTCGAGGACGAGCTGTTCCTCCGAGAGGGGGGAAATGTTGTGGACTCCTACTTCTACAAGCATACCTATCAGCGCAGGAGGAAGAGACAGTCCGAGTCCACAACGGCGCCTACGCATGGCTGAGTTTGTTGCCCAAGACTTTATCTCGGGAGAGTCCAGTTGATTAGGAGATTTGTTAGTTTGGTTGGAGAGTTAGTTAGCACGTTCGGATGGCTCCTTGGTCTATAAAAGGAAGCCGGTAGTTTGTATTAGGTTTTCATCGAAGAAATAAAGCTCTCCCGTTGAAGGGGGCGAGCTATCTTCGACGGTGGCGTCCTCGGCCACCGATGACAGCAGCTCGCCGCCAAGATACATCCTCCGTTCGTGTTCCCAAGCCTCTGCGTTCCTACGATCTCCCTTGCGCTCTCCACGTCGCCCTCCATGCCATATCAGTGTGCAACAATAAATAACAGTCAATATGCTTAATGTTCTCTGGATCTTTCACCTAATTTGGGCACGGTATTTACCAATTCAACCCAGTATAATTAATGACAGGATTTGCTTTACCAAGCTATAGTGATATTCTTATTCCTATTTTTGAAGCAAAAAGCTGGAACCTGAACTCGTACCCTAGATAACTCTAAGGATTGCATTTATTTCACCATGAAGTTGGAACTGCAAGCAACAGATAAAGTACAACTTCATTCAGCTTTTGGGGCAACTTAGTTACCCTACCCTTAGTTTTAGCATGTTGTAAAGTTGGAATAAAAAAACTCCCATTCTGAGTCAAGTGTTAGGTCATCAAAGTTTACAAATGGTGCAGTGGAACTGAGATACCCTACATGGCCAGGCAGCTCCAGCTCTAATCCAGTGGTAGGAACTAAAGTTTGTAATGAAAAGGAAGGCCTGAAGAACATAAAAATATGCAAGGACAACTGTGCAAGATTGAAAATGTACAGGCTTACCTTCGCATTCTTTGACAGATGCTAGTTTCCCATGATCATGTAGAAGCTGCCGCAATGTCTTCGAGTGGCAGTTCTCTATGCATTTCAACCAAACTCTGGTAAGGTTATCTGAGATTCCACTATTTGTAGGCCTTTGTTCAGAAGGAATACTTGTTTGAGCAGAATCCAGTAATGCTCTATCAACAGACCTACATTCGCCATAAATAACGTTGTCGTTGGGTTTCATCCTGGACGACAATGAAGGGACTTGAGGACTGGAGTGCCCACTGGTTGTTTTGAGATCCAATGCTTTCTTTGAATCACGGAAAGTGAATAAAGGATGAGATGTAGTCCTGCTCGCAGAGGATTCTCTCACTGATTCCATCATGGTTTCACTGGTTGCTTTAACGCTTTGCTTACTGCTGCTTCTTGATTGGGTTATTTCTGAATTATGACCTGACCCAAGCTGGAGTAAAGCTGCAGTGAACCATGTCGAACGCTCGCTTGAAAGTCTTATCTGTTTTTCAGCATCAGAAAGAATCCTCAATGCTTGTTGTAATCTTTCCAACTCAGCATCAGTTACTACAGAAGGCAAAAATGTGTTAGGACTTCAGAATTCAGATAAAACATTCTTGTTTACACGAACACATCTGTCAGGCATTAGAATCATAGGTACAGTGTGCTGCCTCCACAATAAAGGAGAGGAAAGTCCAAAAACAGTAACACACAAGTGTAAGAAAGCATGATGACCCTGAATGATTGACTGCATAAGAAATCATATGTAAACCTCCACGATAAAGGAGAGGAAACTCCAAAAAACAGTAACACACAAGTGTAAGAGAGCAAGATGATACTGAATGATTGGCTGCATAAGAAATCATATGTAAACTAGTAAAGCATGAACCGTAGCTCATAAAGATTGCATCCGTAAGTTAAGAAAGACTCACTATTTCGACCGCCAATTCCATCTCCACCGCAAGTAGGATCTGCTAGTCTATAGGTCCCAGCAATGATGTCCATTATAAGCCCAGCTAATTGTGACATTAGTGCCATTGGATCAACACCAGAATCCATCAGCTCTCTTGACCTTTTGACTGTTTCAGCAGTGTCTGATGACATGGCTAGCTCCAATAGGTCAAGGAGTTTCTCTTCGGACACAACCCCAACCTTAAAACAAAATTTAGAGTTTGTGTGAATAATTTAAATGGTGCAACAATTCATATCATAAAACTGAAAAACCAGCAAAAAAACAGAGAACAGTTTATTCATGTATGATAATGATCTGAATAACAGATCACAAAGTTCAAGATGCTAGACAGTTTTGAATCTGGCATTACATTCTGGCTTCCAATTTGCTGTAGTCGTACATGGAATCTTAGGATTCTACTTTTCGAGAGTAAACTACAGATGTTAACCCACGAAGATAATCATGACATAATTATATGCCAAATCATTTTGCAATTTTGTATTGACAAGCAAGAACGCAAAATAGTTTGATAACTGAGGTTACCCCCATCCATTGTTAGAAAGGAAAAAGATAGCACCCCAAGTGACTAAAAAGAAGAGAGGCTCATGGATCTGTATGGGAAAAAGGCAAGACCTTGAGTAAAGAATACTGAATGAAAACAAACCTATTCAGCATATATACTACATGACATGTGGAAACCGGCGTGTTATTGTCTGTGCTTAAAACACGATAAACTTATCTAAGCATAATAAATGTTTTCATTTAGACATGTGCAAGTCCCAAAGAATACTTCAATGAAGCTAGCATATCCAGACACAATAGAGAATTATTGATAGTTTAAAAAAATATCCAATGATCTGAAAAAAACAACTTACCAGATCATTTACAAGTGATGGTGTTATCTTCTTCCCTAGTAAACACAATTGATCTAACATTGTCTCTGCATCTCTCAACGAACCGTCTGAATTTAGCGCTATCAAATCTAGAGCGGCCAATTCAACATCAAGGTTTTCCTTCATAGCAATTTTCCTCAGTCGGCATACTATGTCAATGTCTTTGATCTTGGCGAACATGTACTTTTGACAACGTGATATGACAGAACGAGGGAGGTTTTCAGGGTCTATTGTTATAAATATGAAGACAACACAAGGCAACGGTTCATCAAGAAATTTCATAAATGCTGACCAGACTTTAGAAGATACCATATGGCATTCATCAACAACAAATACTTTGTACCGTGAAGAAGTTGCGGATGCTGGTATATTTTCAATCAAGTGCCTAACTCTGTTTATGCCTTTTCTGTTGGTAGCATCAACCTCAATTAGATTAATTCCATTTCCAGTGAAAAAGTCACTACACTCTGTACAAAGTCCGCAGGGCTTGGCCTCTCCAGTAGCAGTACAACTCAAAGCTGCTGAAAATATTCTTGCAGCAGATGTTTTCCCAGTCCCACGAGGCCCATGGAACAGATATGCTGGGGCTATTCTTTCCCTTGTGATGGCGTTACCAAGTGATTGTACAACAAAATTTTGACCAACAATTTCGAGAAATGACCTTGGTCGATATTTCTGGCTTAAGCTTCTGTGGTCTGGAACTACATGATCAGCTCCACTCACAGAAAGTGCGATCCCATCCTGGCTTTTACAGCTTGACCACCTTCTGCCATCCAAACGGCTCAAAGCTTCCAGATCTAATTCTCCAAAGATGGTTGAAACTTCACTTGCTGAATCAAATGATGAATAAGCAAAATGACTACTATCACCCAACAGCGGCACACCTTGGGAAGATTTGTTAAGATATCCATATTTATTGGAGTCTGATGATTTCTTCCTTCGATGCATTGTCTGACTACCACATAAAAGGCTGCTACCTTTTCTTCTAAGTGTATCAGAAAGTGAAGGAGAACAACTCCTTTCAGATCCCTTTTGTCTACTCCTCTTTGACCAATAGCATGGAATGCCACACCTACTCGTCAACAGTTCTGGTTGGTTCAGCCCATCGTCATCAAGTGAAGCAGCAGTTGTTCCATCCCATGAACCTACAGTACTAGGATTCCTCCCTTTGTACCTGTAATAGGAGCTAGTCGAGACCGGAGTGCAAGAAAAGGAAGATCCTTCTCTTCTTGGCACTCTCAGCAGCTTTGAGGGATTCGATGAACTAAAACATCCCGATGCAGCAAAAAGTGGTGATGTCGAGCGAGAAAAATAGCCTGTCTTCTGAAGCTGCTCGTGATTCTCAGAGTTGTAGTTCTCAGTATCCTCAGACTGCTCACCTGAGTTCACATGGAGATCTAGCAACTTTGAAACGGTTGAATTCCTCATAGCTCCTTTCTTTGAGAATGAACTCCTCCTCACCCTTCTAACAGTTCTTTTAACAGGAGTGCACGAATTCGAGCCTTGAACACTGTATATGCTAACAGGAACTTCCAGACATGTGTCACTCCTAGAATCCACGCCATTAGAAATGCATGGACTTTCCAGGCTACAGTCTGCCGAGGCTTGCTTATCATCCACATCCAACTTTATCCCGCTTTCGCTGGATTTGTTAGAATGATGCCTCCAGTTGTATAGATAAACATTTTTCCTTTTCTTTTCACTTTTGGGAGGTGCAGCAGCTGGCTCTGTGTGCTGTTGTGACAAACTACTGCCAATCCCATTGTGATGTGTAACACCAGAAGTTGTTAAGAATGATTTAGAACTTAATGGGGACCTCCAGGATGAGCATGTTTCGGGATCACGCAAGAAACGTGCCTTTCTCAAGGCAATAAGTTCCTTCTTCAGGTGAAGCTCACTTGGACCAAGACACCCTTCAATCATAGTTGCCATAATTGAAGAACGAGATATATATTTACAAATTAAAAGGAAGTAACCTCCAAGCAGACAAATGTAGCATATCCCGTCTGCAATAAATTCATTATGAACAATGTCAAAAACTGTTATACCTGAATTGAATAAACAAAGCATATATAAATGTAACTAATAGCTAGTAATAAGCATTAGGGTTCAAGTCCACCTAAGAAAAAAATAATGTGCACAACCTAAGGAACAATAGATCCCTGAACCAGAAAGAAGTCACGAAGTGCAGGCTAGTATAGTATGATGTGAGGATCAATACCCATTTTCCATTTTTTTAGAAACGTAATTTGACAGTGGAATCACACATTATAGAGCTGTTTCATATAACCACACGCGTTTCATGCTGTAGTTTCGGAAAAGACTCGTTTTTGCCTGTGCACGTATCTGGCAATCCAGATCAACTCGGTAGTGGAATGGAGTGCATGACACCAGTTTTTCTGAAGCTTAGGTGGTCAACATTAGCTGGCCTTGATGTAGCCAAACCGCTCCTAAAACTCTAGTATGTCCAAAGATACGACTATACGAGTCAGTAGAGGCCCAGAGTCCAAATCCTTTCCCGATTCTCCAAGAACTGATCACATCATAATCCTCACTATTCTAGCACTCGTATATTTGTTGATCAGTATTGGAAAAAAAAATGCCCTTTCTCAGATCACCCGCACTGTAGAAGTGGGCAGTTCGATTCGTACCTGTGTAAGTCGGACGGTGGGGGTGTGGCCACTTCAGTCCAGGGAGTCGGGTCTTCCTTCCCTCCCGGCGGCGGGGGGTTCCCGCGGAGAGAAGCGCCGGCGGCGGCGGCTCTTCACTCGAGGCCGAGGGGTTATCCCCTCTTCCGTAGACGGCGCCGGCGGCGGATGGCGAGGGGAACCGGTGGCTGCTCTGCAGTGGCTGCGGCTGCGGCTGCGGCTCCACACTCCAAGTGGACGGCGGCGCGGTGGGTTCTACAGAAGGCCGCGGCGGATGGTGGGGCGAATAGGCGGTGGGGAATGTGGAGGTCGCGCCGGCGGTGGGGACGGCGGCGAGTGCGGGATCAGAGGAGAGCGGCGTGGGGCAGGGAGAAGGGCAGCGGTGGAGCTCCCATCTGGATCTGGACAGGGCTGGGACCTGGGAGAGGGCTGTGGGAGTGAGGTGATGGGAGAGTGGGAGACAGACGACAGAGAAGACGGCTGGGAACAGTACCGCAACTTGGGCCGGGCCTTCTCCATTTCTGACCGGCCGTTGGCGGGAAAAAATTATGATTTAGTAGCACCCAAACGGAAAAGGAAACAGAAAAAAAAAACTCGCTCGTCCTGTACACGTCTCTTTTGACTATAGTACCAAGTTCGAGACACGACACACGACTACACGAGTATACTCCTTCTAGAGAAAATAACTTTATGTGCTAAGTTTATTATAGAGGACGAGCATGCCGCACAACATCCAAGCAACAACCCACAATGGGGGTTCCCGCGGCACCATGCATCATAAAGTTAATTATTCTAAGCTTGTCTTGGCCCTCGATCGGCACCATGCATCAGCTAAGTCCTTCCACAGTGTGGAAGTGAAGTCTGAAAAATAACGGTTCCTATTATAAAAAATAGGTATACATCTTCGTTGGCTGGGGCGGGAGCCAGAAGGGTGCAGGGAGTTGGAGGCCCCTAGAGCTGCTGCACCAATGGAGACATGGAAAGGAATAAAGAGAGAAAAGAGGGAAGGAAGGAAGAAAAATGGAGATACAGAGGAGGAGGAAGGAGGTTAGGCCCCCTCCAATAAACTTCTGCATCCACCACTGATCATTGGAGAACCCGGATCCCGGGCTATCAAATTGGATGGGCAATTTGCACAGGATTTTTTTTTCTAATTTATTTGGCACCAGAATACCCGTACATTCATCGCTCGGATTTTCTGGCACTGACTTGACTAGATGCAGTGTGTGCATCGCTGTTCAAACCTTCTCTCCATTTGAAGCTTCACTTCGGGCCGCTACCGTGGAGGGCCTAACCAGGCACCACATTTTACGTTACGAAAAGGCCATCCCTCGCTGGATTCTGCGCAGACGAATCTCCCTAATCAACACGACGCGGCGTGCAGACGGAGTAGTACAAGTACGCCTCGCATGTTCGTTCGCATCCCGATCGGATGGATCGGCCCTGTCTGTCAATCATGTGCCAGTCACACAGACCGCCGGACTCCCCGCGCGGGCGTGACCACCGCTTGATCCTGCGAATCGCGAACAGGAGTACCAGCAAAATTCAAAAAATATGCGCGTGTATTTAACCTCCCCACCGTATACACTCCATCAATATAAATAAAGAATTACTTACACCCGTATATAAAGGTACAGCACGAAACAGCCGATCTTGAAACGGACGGTACAAACAAGCATGTGGGCGCGCGGCGCACACCATCATGACAGGGGCGGTGCGCCGCGTGCGGCCATGCACGGGCCACGCCGTCCTAGCAGAAGAGGTAGCCGAGAGCCGCGGCGGCGGCCGACACGGCGGCGAAGGCCGGGGCGGGCGCGTCGGCCGCCGCGGAGGCCGCGCACACCAGGGACGAGGCGACGACCACCGCGGCCGCGGCGAGGATCCTGGCCTTCAGCTGCCTTGCCATCTTGCGCTAGCTTCGGGAGATGAGGAGCCGAGGCGGCTACTGGTAGTGCTAACTTGTTGCCGCTGCTGTTTCGATTGGTTGGGCGAAGGCGGACGACGCGCCTATATATAGGTGCCCCTCGCCGGCGCCGTGGTTTCGTGCGGCGGCCTGCTGCCAATGGAAGCTGGGCTGGTGAACGGGAGGACGGCCGGTTGTCGGGTACCTGCCGTCGGTTCGGGTGGTTGATTGGCTAGGCACCGGCAGGTTCCATCGAAGGCGAGGGTGGATCTCGGTGTTGGAGCGGCGGGGGTTGCTTTTGCGGCGCGGGCGTCACATGGTGGCAACGGGCAACTCTGATCTGCCGTGCTGGCTCGTGCTGTGCTGTGGCCCTGGTCAAGGGAGCTAATGAGAGTGGCACAGGTTTTCCATGGCTACAAAGGCCACACCAGCAGAAAACACTAAGTCTAGGAGAACATCCCACCCACCGCTGAGTCTGAGAGAGCTCAGAGGAGCGACACAAAATGGAAAATGCTTTGGATGAACTCTATCAAACGTTTGCACAAAGCAAACTACTTCATATGATTCAAAATGTATACTCAATTACTGCCAGACAAACTTTTATTAATTTTGGCTATCAATAAATAAAAAACAATATAGGTTTACAATGTAAGGTACATGTTACTAGATTCATCATGGAAATGAAAAATATTTGTAAATACAGGTTTCCCAACACCAGTGAAGAACTACGTTCCTACGTTAAAAAAAAACTACGTTCCGTCCTTTTGGGCTCCATGCACGCATCGGCCTGCTGGGTTTCTTTTTTTTTTCTTTGAATCGACCTGCTGGGTTCCTGGTACGGGACAACCGCCAATGACTCGCAGATCCCAAATAAAAGTTAGGTTTTGGTTGCGGCCCCGATCCCAACTAAAAAAGATCAAGATGGCTGACGCGATCCCCGGCTCGCCGGAGCTAGAGGAGTTCTCCGACTGGGTGCTAGTGGGCCGATCCCAAATCAAAAAAAGCGAGATGGCCGACGCGATCCCCGGCTCGTCGAAGCCGGAGGTGTTTGCCGACTGGATGCTCCTCTTCCGGTTGGGCCCTCCACTTCTACGACGACCCCGACACCGCGGCCGCGGCCGTGGCACACGACGCCACCGTCGTCGCAGCTGATACTTCCACCAACGAGTCCGGCTACATCTCCTTCACGCTTAGGCATCCGTCGAAGGTATCCTACCTCGATCTGCACTTGCCGTACGGCATACCCGGGTCCCTGTTCGACGCACCCTTTCCCGCGAATCTCTCTGCCGTGAGCTCCCACGAGAACCTCGTTCTCCTCCGCATCGCCTCGGCCAGGATGGATTGCAGGTTTGGCGCCCCGATCTGCTCGTCTACACGTTCGGCCCCTCGTCTCCCCCACCATCGGTGCGGTGCCTCCCAGCGTGCACGGAGATGACGCAGGACTTGGCTTGCGGGAGAGTGTTCTTGAAGGTGGACACCAATCTGGGGATCCTGTGCCGCGGCGGCGACCCAAACAACTACGTGGTGGCAGACCTCGTCGTGTCCTGGAAAGAAAGCAGCTTCCCCGACGAACACGACTTCACCACCAATCCGCCTCAGATGTTTGCCGCGCTCTACACATTCTTCTCCAAGAAGGGGGATTGGACGACCAAAGAGATGCTTGCTCCGCAGCCGCATGGCCAGGGCCATTTCCCTTACCTCTGGTACTGCGACAGGGTGGTTCCCTTCGCCGGTCGTTTCCTGTGCTGGGTCGACTTCTACAGCGGTATAGTGTTCTGTGACTTCTCCGATGAGGACTCACCTGTGCTCCATTACACACCTGTCCCTGGCAACCAGCAATTTTCCGTCAAGAGGCTGATCGAGAGGTACTGCCCAGAGTCATTCCGGAATGTGTCTGTCAGCCAAGGCATGATACGTTTCGTTCACATCGACAACGACTGGCAGGACCTCCAAACGGTGACCGGGCGATCACTGTTTGGAATCTGATGATGATGGGCGATTGCTGGAACTGGGAGATCCATCGTAAGATCAACCTCGATGACCTATGGGCGCAACATGGCCACGAGGTTCTGGGCCTGCCTGCGCCCCTCATGCCTGAGCTCCCCGTCCTGAGCAAGAATGACCCGGATGTGCTGTGCGGTGTGCTGAGGGAAGACGGGTTTTCTGGGAGGACATGGATAATTTATGCTGACCTGAAGCAGCTGTCGGTTCTCTCATGTGTCCTGTATATCAATGAACTGATTGTCCACCAAAGAGATGCTATTGATAATGAGGAATATAATAACGTATTGCCCTTTGTGCCCTGGCTTCGCAGTGACATCCCTAGATACCTGAACCAACCACAAGGTAATTAGAAGGTCACAGTGTTCATGTAACACCGGCCTCTGTTTAATTTCTGGCTTCCATGAAACTGTTGCTTTGCATGTCTGTTTTGCTTGTGATGGAACATATATAATAAACGTTGCTGACAGTCTAGGGAATATGATTTTGAAGAATAGCTGTGGTGTGGTTCACTTTAAATAGCTTTCCATTTGACAAATCCGCTTGCAGCGGCCTCCAGATAGTCATGTGAATATGTGATACTCTAGTTATGGTATCATGTATTCACTGTTTTACTATTTTTACCAGTGACTCATATGCTTTGAGTTTGTGTTTACATACTAGATTCAGATTGTAGCATCACCCTTATGTGTATATAGGAAGAATAAGTGAAGACTACTTATGTGGTATTATTTTTTTATGGCTGTTGAAATGTCGAGAAGTTATACTACTGTAGCTGGCCCATCGGTGACCTCTCCAAATATAGCAGATGTTCTTGATGATACGGACTACAAGAACCATTTCTCTGATAGACTGATACGCCCTTGCTTCCCAGGCCACTGCCTTCTCCAAATACCTGACAACTAGCTGCATTGCTTTTGCGTGTCTTGTGATGGAACATAAAATCGGAAAGGAATTTTTTTTAGAGTTAAAATCGGAAAGGAAATTCGTCCTCACTTCCCAGTTCCCACCGTATACAAATGATGAAATGAATATATGATCACGTACAAATTTCGAACCAATAAATAACGAATTACACCCATGACCCATGTAAAACAACCGAATTGAAGCGATATAGTACAAGCATGTGGGCGCGCGGCCGGCGGCCATGCACGGACACGCATGCTCACCCTGACACCCTGCTGGCCGGACCGCCTAGCACTAGTAGAAGGGGAAGCCGAGAGCCGCCACGGCGACGGACACCGCTGCGAAGGCCGGCGCGGCGGCCGTGGCGCCGGACGTGGGCGCTGGGGCGGGCGCGTCGGCCGCGGAGGCCATGCCGATCAGAGACGAGGCGACGACAACGGCGGCCGCGGCCGCCGCGAGGATCTTGGCCTTCAACTGCCCTGCTCCCATATTCTTTGGACGGGGTGGCGATCGACGGACCGAGGAGCTGAGAAAGCGGCGGCAAGAAGCTAACAGCTCGTGGTCGACGTCGTTGTTTCGATGGATGGGAAGGAGGAAAAGAGGCGAGCATATATAGCTGCCTGCGCTGCTGCAGGAGTCGCCTAATGGCAGTTGGGCTGGCGAACCGGAGGAGGGACCGGCTGTCGCGTACCTGGCGTTGGTTTGGTTCGGTGTGGTCGGGTGGGTGACTGATTGGCAGGCAGGTTTCATCATGAGGCGACGGTGGTTTTCGGCGCTGGCGCGGCGGTGCCGGTTGGCGCGCGCGCGGGTGCCGGCCCTGCCGGCCCTGTCGTTGCGTTGGCGCCGCGGGGCACATGGGCGCAACCGCAACTGCGCGGTGCCGGCCTCGTAGTGCTGTCTGGGAATGCCGCGGGGCCGGACAGCCGGATGGATGATGGTGTTTTAGCTCAGGCGTTCAGCTAGGATATGCAACGGATTTTCCTGCCAACTGCTGTCAGTCCTCTCCACTTGGCCTCTGAGAAGGGATCGCTAGAACTCGATGTTGGGCCCTGACGAAGCATATAATAAGTGAGCCCAGCACAAAGTTCTCAGGGGACGATCGGCCCGGGCCAACAGAAGCCCTCTGGTGAGAATGAAGAGCCGTCTAGTGGCATGTTCGAGAGAACAGAGTCAGAGGCACGAGCAGCTACAACTACAAATGAAGCAACCTATGAAGAGTGCGTGACGCATCCTCCTCCAAAACTGTTCCGTACGACGAATTTACCGGCGCGGATTTTGTGCTAACCAGCGACCGCCAACCGCATACATAAGCGAAAATAGAGAAATGCTGACACCAGATTCAGACGATAGTCGATGGTTCAGTTTTTTCCTGTTATATTCAGTCCAAGATAGATGAACGGAATTACTGCATCCAAATGCAGGTCTCGCAGAAAACGAGGAGTCAAACGAACGAGGGGTGCGCTCCAAGAAGCCCATCACCACACTCATCAAGCCACCGGCGCAGCGGCTACGCTCCACCGCAGGCCAACCCTTCGTCCCAGCGGCCTCCAACAGAGGCGCGGGCCGGCAGTAGAACACCGCGCCGGCGGCAACACACTGCTATGATCCACTGATCCTATGTACATCAGAATTCGGAAGCACTAGTGCACTACCATATACTTCACCTCCCATGGCCATGTCGATCGACCTTCGCTTATTCAGGGGGCGCCGTGCCGGAAGCCGGAGCCGGAGCACCCGCCGCCCCGTCGTCACCGCTTCAGGCTCAGCATCGGGGTCGGCGGCGGCAGGCCGTGGGACTCCACGAGGATCGACCAGAGCACGTGCACGTCCTCGCATTGGCACGACTTGACGTCGTCGTACAGGATGTAGATGCCTCTCCCTGCACACAGCACACCAAGAAGAAAAAGAAGAGAGAAGAATTCCCCATTCAGACAGACACTATCAGAGCTCGCAAAAAACACCGGAGGAGCAGAGCGGCGTGGGACATCACAGCCATCGGCGACGTACTCTTGCGCTGCACCGCGTTGGCGCGGCACCAGAGCCTCCGCAGCGGGGAGAGCACGGACCGGAGCCACCCCATGCCGAGCCTTGGCCGCCTCCTACATCTCATACCTATAAGCAGAGAGCCAAGCCGTGAAGAGCGAACGGCCGCCGCCGCCGAGAATGAATAGCGAGAGGCAGGTGCCGTGGTGCGGTCACTGGCCAGTGCAGTGGCGCTGCGTATATGTGGGCGGCCTGCAGCCGGTGAAGTAACCCGCGGGGCTCGCCTCCGGCCTTGCTTTACACTTGGGTAAAGCCTCCCACACTGTTCTCCCCCTCCCTCCCGTTCGGTTCCGTCTCGGCGCGCCCTGCCACACACACCAGACTCCCTTGCCGCGCAATCATCCTACGCCGAGAGCCCCTCAGCTCGCGCGGCGGATCTTTACGCTGCTCCGTCGCCGTCGCGAATCCATCCCTCGCGTACGGCCCTTCACGCTCAAGATCACCGTGCGGATTAAACTAGCACTGCATTGTCTGCATGCTAGCCGTCGACCGTCGTCGTTAGTTTCTTCTGGGCCTTGTTCACCGGCGGATTAAGCAAGATGCATATCCCGGGGTTAAAGAAACAGGTCGGGGCGAGGACGCCGAACGCTTGCGCCGGAAGCTCGTCCTCTTCCTTTTTCTTCGCGTCCATGATGCTTGCTTGGACTCGGACCGGCGCGCCGCAGAGCAGAGGCGTGGGTGGGAACGCATGCATTGGGTAACTCTTACAATGCACGGCATCGATTTACCGGACAGGTGAGCAAAGCGAGCAAGCAACAACCGACTCGAAGAAAGAAAAAGGTTTTCATGGCTGGTGGTGAGTCGACAGCTCCGTCAGGCCTCACCGTCTGCCCATGGAAGGGGGTGTGGGGGAGCTCGTTACTCACATGGGGATTGTTCAGTCAAGCTAGCTACTAGCTAGTAGGCGAAGGGAGGATCTGCAGTCAGCATCGTAAAAATAGACTAGCTGAACAGGCTGTGTTTCTTGATTAAGCATGATTACCGATCGACTGGGCCTTTCAGGATCTTTTGACGTGACCCGTGTGACCAATAAAATACGTGTAAATTCGTTTGATCTGCTAGCATGATCAGGAGCTGAGCTATCAGCAGCTCTGCACAAGGAGATTTGACCCTGCACCATCCATTGGTTGGAGCTTGGAGGCAGCTACTGTAGCACAACTAGCAAGAAAGCTACTGTAGCACAAAAGATGGCCGTCCCTGCCACTGGATTTTGTCTTAGCTTGTTCTTGCACTGCATAATATTTCTGGATCTCTCGTTAGAACGTGCAAAGACATTCGACGTCAGCAAGAGAAAAAACACGTGGTGGATGATTCCTTGTGAGAGAATAGTTTCCGAAGCAAATAGGTTGAACCGCCTAGAGTAGCAGAGGGAAAGAAAGAAAAAATCTAAAATGCGGAACGAACCGACGACTCTCAGGGATGAACAAATGAACAGGCGAACAGCTGCTAGTGCTCGCAACCGACTCGGGCTCAAGGGAAAACGCGTTCGGATTGAATTGGTCCATGCACGCGTATGGCGAAAATCCCCTCATCCTTCCCCAATCGCAGCGCCCGGTCCTATTGCTTCCGGAATCGCGAATACTTCTTGCGAACCGACAGAGGAAGCTGTTCGATCCTCGCGCGATTCTCTTCCTCCCAATCGCAAAGTGCGGGGAGCGAGCGGCGACGGCGCCATGGGCGGCGGCGGCGAGCGCCCGCGCCGGGCCCGCCGCGACGCCATCAACGGGGTCTCCGCTGAGGGCGACTCAGACTCCGACTCCGACGACGATTCCCGCCGCCGCAAGCGCCGCAGGGAAGCGTCCGAGCCCGACCTCTCCAAGCCCGTCCGGTTCGTCTCCACCGGCTACGCCGTGCCCTCCCACGAACCAGAGCCCGTCCCTGTGAACGCCGCGGGCAAGGAGGACGAGGCAGGGGCAGATGCGGAGGACATTGAGCCGCTGCCCGCGATGTTCGGGAAGATCAGGGAGGGCGCCCGCGCGAGGCGGGAGGAGAAGGAGCGGGAGCGCGACGCCGCGGCGCGCCGGCGCCAGGCGCCGGCGAATCCGCCGCCGGCTCCGGGGAGCGTGCAGTCTAACGCCACGGTGGCCAATATGATGCGCATGGGAGGGTACTATCCCGGCATGGGCCTCGGCAAGTACGGGCAGGGGAGAACCGAGCCGCTGGAGGCCACCGTGCGACTCAAGAACGCCGGCCTCGGCTACGTCGAGAGGTTTAAGAAACCATGCTCGCGCCGTCCAAGGAGAACCTGCCGCGCGACACTTGTCCGCCGGCTGTTGGAATTCTTGGGCGGTAAAAAAACCCCAAAAGAAATAAGCCCGTTGCACGCCTTGATCGGAGGCGCAAGCCCAACTCGTGGTTGTGGTCCCAGGTCGCTCAGCGCTATAATAAATAGTGGGATTCGGCGTTTTTTGATTAACCTAATCAGACTCAAAAATCCTAGCCGCCCACTATAGCCGTCCCGATCCACGGCGGCGCTGGAGCCACCTGAAGGCCACCGTCTCCGCCTGCCGTCCAACACCGGACAGTGCCGGTATAGGCCGGAGGGACGACGGTACCCGGCGAGATCGACTACTACGTCTACGTCGGGAACACCTATGGGAACGACTACGGCGGAGCTGTTTTCGTCCCCAACAAAACCCACCGCCGAGATATCGTCCTCAGCGGCTCCCACGATGACTGGCGGTCAAGATCTAAAACCCTTATTCATTATTCAGTTTGTTCTATGGGTTGTGCTCATGTTTAAAGTGTTAGATCCTGTTAAAATTAAGTTTTAATCAATGTTTTGTTCTAACATTTGGTATCTTTCGCCTAAGCACCTACTGTGAGCCTTAAGAACCTATAGATCTAGTCAGTTTAGATCTTGGTTGGATGTTTCACGTTTAGTTCTCGGTTTTATTCATGTTTAGTTTAGATCTGTTAGTTCTGAGTTTATTTTCGCATGAATAAAGTCAGATCCGAGAGACAGAAAGCATAAGAAAGCATTAGATCGAAAGAAATCCCACCCGAAAATCCCTCAAAACCCACGGAATAAGCATAGAAACCCCACAGCGGTGCCCGATTTTCCGCTAGATTTTAACGTACTTCTCAGGCACTCGCATGGTGATCCTCGCATAAGATTGCGCGGGGCATGTTGCACCCGCGGCATCAGAAAGAAAAAAAAATCAGGCACGGCCATGGCGAACCGCGGAAGCGGGCCGCCTCCATGGCCGCCGTGAAGGCGCCGGAGATGGCACGCCGCTGCGGCCCGCCAAGACGGCGCTCCGCCATAAGAACGGCTGTGCCCGACACGGGCGGCCACAAAGCTGGCGGCCGACACCAGGGACCACGCGCGGCGGCGCCAAGCGCCGGCTTTTGGCCGACGGCCCGCCCGCGGCGGCGCCATAAGGAAGCGCGGCCACCAGCGGCGCAAGGCGCGGCAGCCCGGGGCGGCGCCGCCATGAGGCAGCGCACTGGCGGCGGCGCTAGGGCTGCGGCCGGCTCCGCCCTGCAGTGGCAGGCGGCGCGGCTGCGCCAGCGGCGCCATGAGGCGGGGCGGCGGCGCCCTTAGCCGGCGGCTTGAGGAAAGAAGAGGGAAAGGGAGAAATGAGTTAGGATTAGGTTTTCAGGAGAGGCCTATCCTTTTATACCTCCGATATCCACTGCCGACCGTCGGATCTAGGGCAATTGAGATGAACGGACGAGATGGGCCGCGGGGTTTTGGGCTGGTTTAAAGCAGCCCGCTAGCAGCTGATGGGCCGCGGGCCCTGGTGGGGGAGGGCGGCCACGCGCGCGGCTGGGCCGCCTCCACGGCCCGCCCGTCCGCTGTTGGGCCGCGGGCCCACGCAGGTATGGGGGACGGCGCGCACGGCTGGGCCGAAATGGCGGCCCAGCCGTTGGCTTTCGGAAATTTTGGCCCAATAAGTTTAAGGCCCCCTTTCAATTCAGTTTTATTTGGTTTTATTTATTTTCTGAGTTTATTGTCAGCATATTTCCCTATTAAGCATTAAGAAATTTTAAATTGAGGATTATTACGCTGAAAATTACAAGAAAATTATGAGTTGCTATTCTAAGTAAATGAAACCAACGTGAATTTTATTCAGAATTGCTTAGTTTATTTTGAGCATTTAATTAATTTCTGATCGACGTTGATTTAATTATTTTCTTTTAAGATGTTTAGTTTAATTTAATATTATTTTGCTTCTGCCCAACGGTGATGCAAAATTAAATTTTCCGCTGCGTTAATTACGCTAAGTCATTAAGCTATTTTGTTTCTGCCCAACGGTGATGCAAAATTAATTCATAAGATACTAAGTTTATTTGTTTCTGCCCAACAGTGATGCAAATTGTTTATTCAATATTTTAATCTGGCCAACGCTGATTACATTTATTAATTTTGTTGTCGTTACTGATTAAACTTTATTTTTTTTATGAACAGAAGCAACCCCCTCCAGCATCATGACATATATCAATGGTGTTTCTCAGTTAGGAGGGGATAACTTCGTCAAGTGGAAGACTGAGATTGGTTTCATTCTGCTGACGATGGATAAGGATCATTCCCTGAGGCTGCCCGCTCCTGTTGCACCAGTGTCACAAGGGACTGAGGATACTACCCTTGCTGCACGCACTGCTGCTTATGAGAAAGAAAAGGAGCGCTGGTAGCATTCTGACAGAGTGGCCTTAAGTCTTATGAACATGACCATTAACCCTTCTATCAGGGGAGCTCTTGACAAAGAGTCTAAGAATGCTAAGGACTTCATGGATAAGATTGAGAGCTACTTTAAGGGGTCTGACAAGGCCAATGCTAGCACTCTCTTATCTCAGCTCGTGAAGGCTAAGTATAATGGGCAAGGCAGTGTAAGAGAGCACATTATGGGCATGGTCAACATGAGGGATAAGCTTCGAGACCTCGACTGTCCCCTTAATGATGCAGCGCTGCTTCACCACGTCATGATGTCACTTCCATCAATCTTTGAGCCATTTAAGATAAACTATAATGCAAGCGATCAGAAGTGGGACATCACCACGTTTGTGTCTAAATGTGCTCAAGAGGAAGAACGGTTGCGCTCTTAGAACCCTGACTTTGCCAACATCGTAAGACATGAGGGACAAAGGGGAGCAAATAAGAGGGCATCCCGCCCCAATAAGCCAAAGAAGGGTAAGAAATCTTGTGAAGCTTCTCAGCAGAATGATCCATCTGCTCCTAAGAAGCTTATCTGCTACCACTGCGACAATGAGGGCCATGAGAGGAAAGACTGCCCCAAGTTTAAGGCATGATGTGACAGAAATGGTAATAACGACATCATTTCTATAGTCGATGAGTCCATTTATGCATATTTCCCATTAAGTACTTGGTGGATTGATTCTGGTGCCACCATTCATGTCACAAATTCCTCACAGGGATTGTCTGACGTGTGGACTATAAGAAAGGGGACTTGAAGGTTAAGAGTCGCAAATGGCGTTGAAGCCGACGTGGAGGCCATTGGAGCTCTTCAATTAGAACTTAGTGGCAGCTTTATTCTTCACTTAGCTGATGTCCTCTATGTTCCGTCTATTGAGAGAAACTTGATTTCTGTTTCTAAATTAGATTTAGATGGTTATTCATGCACTTTTGGTGACAGCAAATGTGTAATAAGTTTGAATGGTGACATTATTTATCGAGCACCTTTACACAATGATCTTTACTTACTGTCCCATACTAATGTCTCTGTGATGAATGTAAGCGAAGTTAGTCACAAACGCAAGAGAGGAAATGAGACTTCATCGAAATTGTGGCATTCCCGTTTAGGCCACATTTCGAAGGGGAGAATGGAGCGTCTCATTAGAGAAGAGATACTCCCAAGATTAGACTTCTCTGACTTAGACCAATGCGTTGAATGTATTAAGGGGAAATTTACAAAACAAATTAAGAAGGATGGAGCTAAGCGCAGTTCAGGAATATTAGAATTAATTCACACTGACATCTGCGGCCCATTTAATGTTAAGTCAGTGGATGGTTTTGGTTATTTTATAACATTCACTGATGATTACTCCCGTTATGGATATATTTACCCCATAAGAGAAAAATCCGAGGCACTTGATAAGTTCAAAATCTTTAAAGCTGAAGTAAAAAATCAGCATCAGTTAAAGATTAAAGTGGTACGGTCACATAGAGGTGGTGAATATTATGGGAGATATACCACATATGGACAAATCCCAGGTCGTTTTTGCTAGATTCCTTCAAGAAAATAGAATAGTAACATAGTACTCAACTCCTGGTGAACCTCAACAAAATGGTGTGGCAGAAAGAAGAAATCGCACTCTAATAGATATGGTGCGTATTATGCTAAGCAACTCCACACTGCCAGTGAGTTTATGGATGGAAGCGCTGAAAACTGCTGCGCATATAAATAATCGCGTTTCTAGTAAGTCAGTCTCTAAGACGCCTTATGAGCTTTGGACTGGTAGGAAACCTAGCATTAATTATTTTCATGTCTGGGGTTGTGCAGCTGAAGCGAAGTTATTTAATCCATCCCTTGGAAAATTAGATCCTAAGACACAGAGCTGCTATTTCATTGGATACCCAGACAGATCAATGGGATATCAATTTTATTGTCCTAAGGGTACTACTAAGTTCGTTGAGACGAGACATGCAATATTCTTAGAGGAAAATGGATGCACTGAGACTAGACAAATCGATCTCGAGAAAATGCGGACTTATGATACTACACCGTTGACTCGTGATTATTACATACCTATTTTTCCTAATTTTCAGAATACACCACCAGCTCAGACAGTTGATTTCCCAGAAGTGAATGTGGAACAAGCGCCTGTCATAAGTGAGCATGAGAATGTGGCTGATGAGCATCGAAATGAAATTGTGGCAGAACCTGTTGAGGAAGTATAGGATCAGACCGCCGCTGGAGCATCAGAGGCACAACAAGAAGTTATTGCTGAGCCTGTTCCAGTGGAGCAGCCACAACCTCTGAGAAGATCAACACGAGAGAGGAAAACTACTATCTCAAATGATTATGTGTACATGAGTGGAGAAGCACATGACATGGGGAAGGTTGATGATCCAAACTCGTTCAAGGAGGCTATGAATAGTGAGCACTCCCACAAGTGGATTGAGGCTATGGAAGAAGAGCTGAAATCTATGAGTATAAATAAGGTATGGGACTTAGTAGAGATTCCTGATGGAGCTAAGAAGGTGGGCTGTAAATGGATCTACAAAACTAAGTATGACTCCAAAGGGAAGATTGAACGTTTCAAAGCAAGGCTTGTGGCTAAGGGCTTCACACAGCGAGAGGGAATTGATTATACTGAGACCTTCTCGCCCGTCTCGAAGAAAGACTCGCTCAGAATCGTTATGGCTCTTGTAGCTCACTTCGATCTCGAGTTGCATCAGATGGACGTTAAGACTGCGTTCTTAAATGGTGATTTGCATGAGAATGTATACATGGCGCAACCAGAAGGTTTCGTTGTGGAAGGCAAAGAACAGTTGGGATGCAGACTAAAGAAATCCATTTATGGGTTGAAACAGGCGTCCAGACAATGGTACCTAAAGTTTGATGAAGTAATTAAGAAATTGGGCTTCATTGAAAATATTATGGATAATTGTATATATATTAACATTAAGGGGAGCTCTTTCATCATCCTAGTTTTATACGTGGATGACATCCTATTAGCAAGCAGCGATAAGAACTTGCTGCATGAGACAAAAGGTTTTCTCTCATCGAATTTTGATATGAAGGATCTCGGTGATGTCTCTTATGTACTAGGCATTGAGATACATCGAGACAGATCCAAGGGTGCATTAGGACTCTCTCAAAAGTCTTATATAGAGAAGGTTCTTAAAATATATAATATGCATCAATGTTCAGACACAACTGCTCCAGTGGTTAAGGGCGATAAGTTTGGGCAGTTTCAAAGTCCCAGGAATCAGTTAGAAATTGGTCAAATGAGTTCGATTCCATGTTGGAAGCATTATGTACACACAAGTATGTACACGCCCTGACTTAGCTTTTATTACCGGGATGCTTGGTAGATATCAGTCTAACCCAGGAATGGATCACTGCAAAACGGTCAAGAAGGTCTTGCGTTATTTGCAGGGCACTAAGCATCACATGCTCACATATAAGGAAACCGAGAATTTAGAAGTAATTGGCTATTCAGACGCCGACTTCGCAGGCTGTGTTGACACTAAAAGGTCGACATCAGGTTATGTCTTCACACTTGCGAATGGAGCAATATCATGGAAAAGCTCCAAACAATCACTTACTGCAACATCAACCATGCAGGCTGAGTTTGTGGCATGTTATGAGGCCGTAGGGCAAGCTGTGTGGCTCAAAGGATTTATACCCGGATTAAGAGTGGTAGATAGAATAAGCAAACCACTAAAGTTATACTGCGATAATAAAGCCGCAGTTTTCTATGCTAGTAACAACAAGTCAAGTGGTGGTGCCAAGCACATTGACATTAAGTTTTATGTTGTGAAAGATAGAGTCCAAGATCATACTGTTGAATTAGAGCATATAAGTACTAAGGAAATGCTCGCGGATCCATTAACGAAAGGCTTACCTCCCAATCAATTTCGTGAGCTAATTGCTGGCATGGGACTATTGGATAGCCTGTGATCTTGGACTTAAAAGGGTCATAAGACAACCGCCTCCCATTATGATAAGTGGTTTAATGCATTGTGGATAATTGTATCACAATAGGATTATACACTGTTGTGATACATTGTTTCTTTACATAACTCCACTCTAAGATTGGCGTCAGTTTTAGGCCTTTAGACCAAAGGGGAGAATGCTGGAACTTTTGGGCGGTAAAAAAAGCCCAAAAGAAATAAGCCCGTTACGCGCCTTGATCGGAGACCCAAGCCTAACTCGTGGTTGTGGCCCCAGGTCGCTCAGCGCCATAATAAATAGTGGGACCCGGTGTTTTTGTGATTAACCTAATCAGACTCAAAAACCCTAGCCGCCCACTACAGCCGTCCCGATCCACGGTGGCGCTGGAGCCACCTGAAGGCCACCGTCTCCGCCTGCCGTCCAACACCGGACAGTGCCGGTATAGGCCGGAGGGACGACGGTACCCGGCGAGATCGACTACTACGTCTACGTCGGGAACATCGACGGGAACAACTACGGCGGAGCTGTTTTTGTCCCCAACAAATCCCACCGTCGAGATGTCGTCCTCAGCGGTTTCTACGATGACTGGCGGTCGAGATCTAAAACCCTTATTCATTATTCAGTTTGTTCTATGGATTGTGCTCATGTTTAAAGTGTTAGATACTATTAAAGTTAAGTTTTAAGCAATGTTTTGTTCTAACACCGGCGTCAACAAAGGAGCGGCGGCAACGGTCGTTGAAGAAGGACCGCGTCACGAAAACTTCGGTCTTGACGAGGATCGCGTTGTTGACCACGCGCGATGAGGAGGAGCAGGGGGGACAGCCCGCTGTTGTTCAGAAGGTGATCGACAAGCGAGGGGCACAGGAGCGTGTCCTGAAGGACCTGAGGGGGCTCAACGACGAGCAGGAGATGGAGTCGATCGACGTGCCGATGCCGGAGCTGCAGTACAACGTGCGGCTGCTTGTTGACGACGCGAAGGTCGACGTTCAGAGGCTGCACGGCCAGCTGCGGCGGGAGCGGGAGAAGGCGGCCAGCTTGGCGCGGGAGCAGGAGAAGCTGTCGAAGCAGGAAGCAGTGCAGAAACGGCAGCTACAGGTTATGGAGACGATTGCAGGGGCGCTGGAGAAGGTCCGGGTGGACGATGCAGCCGGCGTCCTCACTCTCGAAGGATTGTTCATGGCGATTCGGGACTTGAAGGCGCGCTTCGAGGAGGAGTTCAAGATGTGCGGCGTCGCATGGATCGCTTGCCAGTTCGCGCATCCGCTGCTCATCCGGTTCTTCCAGGGCTGGCAGCCGCTCCAGGATCCGTCGGTTGGGTTGGAGGTCATGTCATCGTGGAAGGATTTGTTGGAGGAAGACCAACCATACGACTTCTCACACGGTGCTGCATCCATGGCGCCGTACGCGCAGCTTGTCAGCGAGCTCATCCTGCCACCTGTGAGAATACAAGGAACCAATTCGTGGGATGCAAGGGTTCCGGAACCGATGCTCGACTTCCTGAGGGCGTGGGAACAGGTGCTGCCTCCTGTTGCGCTTGGGTTGATACTTGAGCATGTGGTCATGCCAAAGCTCTCGGCTGCCGTGGAATCATGGGATCCGCGCAGAGAGAATGTGCCAATCCATGTGTGGGTGCATCCATGGTTGCCGATGCTTGAGCAGAGGAGCATAGAAACTCCGTGTAGTTCCATCAGATACAAGCTGAGCAGCGTCCTCCACGTATGGCAAGCACGCGACGCATCAGCTCACGCTCTGCTGTCTCCATGGCAAAATGTGTTTGATTCTGCAGTTTGGGAAGACCTGACCGCGCGCTATATCGTTCCGAAACTGAAGATGGCACTTCAGTTCAATTGGGCGATGCTTTGTGCCTCTACAATCCCGGTGCAGCAAATGGTTCATATGTTGGAAGTTGATTTCTTCAGCAAGTGGCATGGGGCCATGTACCATTGGCTGTGTTCACCGAATCCTAATTTCAACGAGATCGTTAGTTGGTACAAGGGCTGGAAGGGCCTTTTTCCACCGGAGTTGCTTGCCAACGAGCGCATACGGATGCTTTTGGCACTGGGTCCGGACATGATGAACCAAGCCGCCGAAGGACTGGAGGTTGTGCAGCCTCGGACTAAAGAGAATCTGGGCTACTTGAGAGGTGCAGAGAAGCGACCGCTCGATGCAGCACGGCTCCCTTCTTGCCATGGGGTGCTAGGAACGGCCATGGCAGATCTAAGCTTCAAGGAGTGTGTCCAGGCATACGCGATGGAGAAGGGTTTGTTGTTTATGCCTAGAGTTGGCAAGTCCTACAATGGCATGCCAGTGTATGAGTTTGGCACTGTAAGTATTTGCTTAGATTCCGTGAAGCGAGTGGTCTATGCACAACTACGAGAAGGAGCTGAGAGATGGAGCGTTGTATCTCTTAGGCAAGTTGTGGAAATGAACTGAATAGGGAGAACTCAGTAAATCATCATCTTTTCGTGGAATTTACTGATTTCCACTCTTTTTTTCCATGATAAAACCCTTTTCACTTTGAATAAGCAATGGATATAACGGGCATCCATCATAAGTATAAATAGTGTTAATAAAAAAATTCAGATGATATGGGGTTATTTCATAGTATTATTGGTGGCATAACTTTCCCCTCTTGAAATGTTGATGGTTACGGATA
The DNA here is from genome assembly GCA_032594955.1 of Panicum miliaceum. Classification (NCBI taxonomy): domain Eukaryota; kingdom Viridiplantae; phylum Streptophyta; class Magnoliopsida; order Poales; family Poaceae; genus Panicum; species Panicum miliaceum. Next base: position 7,618,935 of record CM064063.1, on the reverse strand, counting down.
GCCCCCCACGCCATTGGAATTCATTGAATTCTGCCAGATTTTGTTAACATATTCTCCTGATGGGCATACACTGAAATTAATTCCAAACTCATTTGTCACTCCTCCAGCACATACATCTGTCACCACCAGAGGTACTAACAGCTGCAACTGCCATAAGCATCGTGGCATGTCATGTCCTCTTGGCAGACTCGTATTTCGTCTTGCCTTCTTTAGGATATTGTGTCGGTATTTTACTAGCAACCTACCGAAAAGTGCTGCATGGATGAAACCAAAGTGGAAGGGAACAAGGAGGCTGCCAGGTAACATATAAAACATGGCTATGGTTTCACTCTTCTTGGACCACAACCAGTGATGGCTGAACCGCTGGACGGGTGGTGGAAACTACCAACCTGAAATGCGGTAGGGGCAAAGGGAATTTCCGGTGGAATGGTGAAATGCATTGAGAATTTGAGATAAGAAAGAACATCAACAGTGAGAGCACCTATGCACAGTGAAGATAGTACCTGAATTACTTCTGCTATTAAACGGGAGTTGATGTTTCTCTAGAAATGTTCACTCTTCCTGCTGATTTGTTCCGTTTACTTACAATTTCAGGGTCACGATATCATGCTATTTTTCTTACCTCATATGTTTAGTGGCAAACATCGCGGACCAACATCTTAGAGGAACGTCCGACGTGCTATGACGGCCCACGAACGAATTCCATGCCCGGCCATCGCTCTCCTCCGCGGCCCGCAGTTTCCAGCTGTTTTCAGTGCATCGCCCGCAACCGGATCTCGTCTTCAGTGCATCGCCTGTAACTGGATCTCGTCTGGTTCTCATCCTCTCATCGGGATATTTAATTTTTGCCATTATTCGAGAGGGTGCAATTAACCCCTCTCACATAGTGGCAATTCATATGCTGTAAGGATGGTAAATAGTTAATTACACCCACTGAAATTGGTGGAACTATACTGAATGTTCTGAATTTTTCAGAATTTTTCAGACTCGCATCGGTCCTTTCCCATGCTCCCAGGATACTTGCTTGCAAAATTTCATTGTTGCTTTCTTACATATTGAGTCACGGTATCAGTTATTCAGTTCCAATCAATTTACAGTCTCAGTCTCAACTCTCAATTCAACAATCTGGCACAACTCTGCGACGGACCAACGATGGCAGCAGCTTTGACGAGTGGCAGCGAGCGGCCGACGGCCACGGGGGATTGGGATTTCGCAGTTTGTGGACCCGTGGGCCGACGACTGACTGGGCTCTCTGTGTTTCCGTGGGCTTCTTTCTCGTCGGATGCGGAAGCAACGGCGATGCGCAGTTGGACGTCCCTCTAATATAAAATCCAGTACGTTAGAGGGCCTGCTTGCAAAAAGACCAACCGGAAGTCCGGAACGGAAGCAAAGAAAATCAAAAGGGGGGAAAAAAGGGAACAAACGAACCGCGCGACGGGAGTGGGGAGGGAACCAGCGTCTCGGCGGCTCCGCGGCGACCGCCTCAATATCTCGTGCACGATCCGGCTCACCCGGCGGCCGGCTAGCTAAGCCCTTGGATCTTCGATTCAGATCCGGGCGGGGGCGCCCCATGGTGGTCATGGTGCCGTTGAACCGCGGGATCTAGGTTTTTCGCGCGCCGCGGAGTGGGAGCGATGGGACGCCGGAAGATGTCAGCGGCGGCGCCGCCGTCTCGGAGCTGGTCCAACGTGGGAGGAAGCGTCATCCCCGGTGAGATCCGTGGCTTTTTTTTTTTGAAGCGTGTGGTGGCGTCACTGTGAAATGTTGGGGATCGGGGCTAGCTTGCTTGTGTTTTTATGGAAACCGGTTTGATAGTGGCGGGCAGGGAGAGAGGTATGAAGTGGAGATGTAGCTTAGTGAGATCGGGGATAACCTTGGACGGGGAGTGCGAGATGTCAGGTTCATCGGTGCATGCATTGTAACTCCTGTGTATTTTGTCGGTGTGGATTTAAGATTTGCTCAGATTCAAACATGGATCACACCAGTGCATGTAATATACCACGTCACGTCTCTTTTTGTGCTGTTACTTTTAGACGAGCCAGACGTTTCAGTTTGAAGGTTAGTTGGGCAGTTGTGCTATTAATTTATTACTGCAGAGAGAATATAATTACGAGATAAACGCATCTTAGATATATTTATTATGAGTATGGAAGGTCATTCGTTTGCAATAACCACATATTAGTTTTTGCGATTTGTGATGCCTAGTTCATTTTGAATCAATCACATAGCTTAGCTGGTTGTGTATTGCACACCATGAGGCAAATCAAACATGCCTTTACAAATACTACAATGGACTTGTTAGATAACAAGTGTGTGCTGTGCATAACTCAAATGTCTGAAACCATGGAATAGCTGATCCAGTCAGCAGTTTCGCTTAGTTTTTGGTGGTGCATTGCGAATGAGTAGCAACTAAGGACCTATGTTTATCTGATGTATGCTTTTGCCAGTGGCAGTATGAGTTCCCTGTTCTTGATAACCAGACATAATAGTAGTTCCTATTTAATGATGACTGGTGCAGGTCTCGTTTTCTCTATCTCATATTTTCGTTTATTTTGCAGAACTTCGAGCGAAACACAAAATGGAGTTGGGAAACTTGACGCTGACAAAACAGCCACTCAGAACATTACATTTTTTTCTGTTGGCCTTGTTACAATACTTGAAAAGATTAGCAACATATATCCTTAGTAAGAGTGGTTTGTTTGTTCTCCTACTTGTTCTGGTGGTAACTCCTGGAATCTTACTTGTTGTTTCAGATGGCCTGCATAAGAAGGTGTGTTGCATTTCCTTCTAATGTTGTTTTAATCTGTGGTATACTGCTCGTCATTCCATCACACTTGATACAGTATTTTACTGTAATAGAGTTTTTACTACAAAGCCAAAATATTCAAGAAAGATGATACTTTGAAGAGTTGTATATTCTGAGATAATATGTTTTTGTTAGCATATTGGTTTGAACACTATGTTGTTTTGCTGACATGTATGCAGCATGTGCAGGAGTTCATTAACTATGCTAAATTTGTGTTATGGTGGGTTTCATTAGGTGTGGCTTCTTCAATTGGACTAGGCAAGTTTTATTTGCACATCTCATCATTGTGGAGTTCAATTACAGCTAAAAGAAAGCAAAAGCAAATGAATAGAATGTTGCTGGAGTTTGCCTTTTCATCTCTTCTTTCCTAAAAGTATTTGGTTATTTTTTTCTTAACTACTTAGCACTGGATGTATTTGAAGGCTTGATTCGTCATTTCTACACTTTAGTCAGAGAAAGATGGAAATCAGAACTCTTTATGTTTTGGTCATTATTGCTAAACTGTATATTTGGGGAAAGGAGGAAAAATATGAACCAGCCAATTCATGCGTGTTTGTGTTTGCAACATTGCTAGGACTTCAAAAAACCTTTAAAAAATGTTAGGAGAAGGTGACAAGTGGCCAATAATTGTCAGATTATACATGTAATACATACAATTGGAGGAATAAATGGAACAAGCCTTAGTGAATATATTTACCGTTCACCTTTTTTATGCCATAGTTATCTACTTCTCATTATCTAGTTGTCACGTGATTCTGGCATGTTTGTAGACATATTCTCTCTGTTTAGTCTATGTTTTGAATGATCCTTGCAACCAGTTATAAAATTAATCATCATGGAGATTTTGTGAATGGTTTGCACCTGACGATTTTACTGCGTTGGCACCTTTTATTTTTTTTTTGAATTGTACTAGAGTCAAATAGGTGTTAGCTTTACCTCAGCACCGACACCTCACTCACACTCACAGCTCACACCAGAGAGGAAGAAGATGAACACCACACTGAAGAACACACAGGTTTGTTGCTGCTTGAGGATAACTCGAGTTGCAGCTGCTCTACTCCTTTATAGAACCAAATGTCAACTATCTAGTACATCCATACTTGAGTACTACTACCAACTACACTACTCATTGCTAGTACTATGTACAAGTCAGGGCATACAGCCCCAATACATGCCACTGCTGTCCTATACGACAGGCAGTGTGCAGGGGGAGCTTACCTGCTCCATTGACTTTGTGAGGAAGAGAGGGAAAGGAAAGATTCCAAGGGCTGATCAATTATGCAACAATTCTTCCACTAATTGTGAAGTCCTTCCTTGATCTCTTTCACACCAATCTTGGTCCTCAGCTCGTGGAGACGAAGGCGTCCAAGTGGCTTGGTGAGAATGTCCTCGAGTTGCCGAGTTGTCTTGACATACTCAAGCTTGATCTGCCCTCCATTGATGCAATCTCGGATGAAGTGGAACTTCGTGTCGATGTGCTTGCTCCTGTCATGGAGAACATGATTCTTTGCCAAAGCAATGGCGGACTTGTTGTCCACCATGAGGGCTGGTGCTCGAGCTTCACCTCCGGTGAGCTCCGCCAGCAGCCGCCCAAACCAGACTCCCTGACAGCACGCCGTCGCCGCTGCAACGTACTCTGCTTCGCAGGTGCTCAGCGCGACGATCCTCTGTTTCACCGACTGCCAGGAGATTGGGCATGCTCCAAGGAAGAAGAGCACGCCCGTCGTGCTCCGCCGTCCATCAATGTCGCCCGCCATGTCGCTGTCGCTGTAGCCCCGATCAGCTCCAACGTTCCTCTGCTTCTCCTTGGATAGACGAGCCCGTAGTCGCGCGTCCCGGCCACATAGCGAAGCAGATGCTTGACGGCGGCGAGGTGATCCTCCCACGGTTCCGCCATGAACCGGCTCACATACCCCACGGCCAATCCGATGTCCGGCCGCGTATGCGTGAGGTAGCGCAGCCCGCCGACGATGCTCCGATAGCTCGTGGCGTCCACCAGGGGAGCAGCACTGTCCTTCAACAGCTTCAACTTCTCCTCCATGGGCGTCTGGCATGCTCTGCATTCGCCCAGCCCGCTCCGCTCCAGCAGCTTCCCTGCGTAGGAGCTCTGGCAGAGCGTGATGGCGTCTTTGCTCTGCTCTACCTCTATCCCAAGGTAGTAGGTGAGCAAGCCGAGATCTGACATGCGGAACTTCATCTTCATCTCCCGCTTGAAGTCGTCGATGTCCCGCCGCTCCGACCCAGTGATGATTAGGTCGTTGACGTACACCCCGACGATCAGCCGCCCGCGCCCCGCCGTCTTGGTGTAGAGCGCGTGCTCGGTGATGCACTTGGAGAAGCCAAGGGACTCCAATGTCGCGTCCAGCTTGGCGTTCCAAGCTCTTGGCGCCTGCCTTGCGTAGGCGGAGCACCTTGTGCTCGTAGCCAGGGACGGTGAATCCCGGCGCCTGCTGCACATAGAGCTCCTCCTCCAGCTCGCCGTTGAGGAAGGCGGACTTCACATCAAGATGATGAACTCCCCAGTTCTTCGTCGCCGCCATGGCGAGTAGTAATCGCACGGATTCCATGCACGCCACCGGAGCAAACACTTCTTCAAAATCGATGCCCTCGCGCTGCACGAATCCTTTAGCGACTAGCCGGGCCTTGTGCCGCACGACCTCGCCGCGCTCGTTGCGCTTCACCTTGAAGACCCACTTCAATCCAATTGGACGACACCCAATTGGAGGATCCACGAGCTCCCAAGTCTCGTTCTCCTCAATCGCCGCCATTTCTTCCAGCATTGCGGATCGCCAGCACTGCTCCTGCTCCGCCGCCGCAAAGCTGGGTGGCTCCTCTGCGCTGCCCGTGTGCAGCTCGAGGTTATCCAGCACGCGGGCCGCCTGCCCGGGTGCACACTGGTGCTCTGCTTCGGTGTTGATGGCGCACACCTGCGCCATGAGCAGCGCAGGTTCCTCCTCATCTTCCACCGTCGCCAGGTGCGCCTTCTCCCGGCGCTTGGACTCCTTGCAGTCACGGGCCCAGTGCCCGACCTTGCCACAATTGCAGCACCGGTCCTTGTCGGAGACGTGACTGGCGTCGTCCCTACCGCCGCCATCCGTCTTCCGCCGCGGCTTGCCGCGCCTCCTGCCGCGCACGCCGCCACCAACGCCGCCGCGCGAAACAGAGGAACCTTCCCCCTGCTTCCGCTTGCGCACGCGCGCCGCCCACTGCTCCTCTGTCATCAGCAGTTGGCCGCCGGCGGTCGTGTGAGTGGGCTCTTCAGCGCGGTCCTCGACCGCCTTCAGTCGCCCGGTGATCTCGATCGAGAGCTCCTTCAGATCGAGCAGCGTCTCGATCGAGAGCGCAATCTGCGCGAACTGGGGTGGCACGACGCGCAGGTACTTCGCCACCGCCTCCTCCTCGTCGATGATGACTCCCACCTGCGCCAGCTGACTTACCAGAGAAGTCAGCCGCAACGCGAAGTCCTCGACAGCCTCGCCGTCGCGGAATGCGATGGCCTCGTATTCCCGCCGGAGTTGATGCGCCTTCGGCCTTGCGCACGCGGTCGCCGCCGAGCCGCATCGTCTTCAAGCTCTCCCAGGCCTCCTTGGCGGAGTCCTTGGCGCCGAGCGTGGTGATGTACTCCGACGGCACCGATTTGAGGATGGCCTCCATGGCCATCTGATCCTCTTCTTCATCGGCCGCGCCCGTGGTCATTGCTGCCCACAGCCGGCGCGCCTTGAGCATCACCTTCATCAGCACCGCCCACTCGGCGTAGTTGGTGCGAGTAAGCATGGGGTACTGCGCGCCGCCGACGTCCCTCACCGTCTTCTTGACGACATAGGTCGTCGACCCTTCCTGGCGTCCATCCGCCGAGGAAGGTCGCGCGCCGGAGGTAGACATGGCCACCGGACTCCAACTCGGGCTCTGGTACCAACTGTTAGCTTTACCTCAGCACCGACACCTCACTCACACTCACAGCTCACACCAGAGAGGAAGAAGATGAACACCACACTGAATAACACACAAGTTTGTTGCTGCTTGAGGATAACTCGAGTTGCAGCTGCTCTACTCCTTTATAGAACCAAATGTCAACTATCTAGTACATCCATACTTGAGTATACTACCAACTACACTACTCATTGCTAGTACTATGTACAAGTCAGGGCATACAGCCCCAATACATGCCACTGCTGTCCTATACGACAGGCAGTGTGCAGGGGGAGCTTACCTGCTCCATTGACTTTGTGAGGAAGAGAGGGAAAGGAAAGATTCCAAGGGCTGATCAATTATGCAACAATAGGTACGCAGAAAATTGATGTCTTTTCCTTTATAGTAAAGTCCATTTTTGACCATCCAACTATCGCCTCAGTTTGGTTTTGACCATCGAACCGCAAAATCAGGAATCTTTAGCCACCCAACTCTCAAAACCGTTCATATTTGGCCATCGGAGGGTTTTGCTGGGTGGATTTGGTGACGTGGACGCCACGTGGCGATGGGCCCACCTGTCAGTCCTCCTCTCTCTCTTTCTTCTATCCCCTCCTTTCTCTCTCTTTTTCGCTCTTGCTGTTTCGCCGGGCGAGCTCGAGCTTTGCCGCGGGCCAGCGCCGCTCACGCGAGCTGCAGCTCCGCCGCGGGCCAGCGCCACCGGCCGGGCGAGCTCGAGCTCCACCGCGGGCCAGCGCCGCCGGGCACGCGAGCTGCAGCTCCGCCGTGGGCCAGCGCCACCGGCCGGGCGAGCTCGAGCTCCACCGTGGGCCAGCACCGCTGGGCACGCGAGCTGCAGCTCCGCTGTGGGCCAGCGCCACCGGCTGGGTGAGCTGCAGCTTCGCCGTGGGCCAGCGCCACCGGTCGGGCGAGCTCGAGCTCCGCCGCGGAAGGAGGGCGGGGGCCGGCGCAGGGTTAGAGGAGAGGGATAAGAGAGGAGAGATAGAGGGAGGAGAGAGGATAGAGAGGAGAGAGGAGGGCTAACAGGTGGGCCCCGCCGCTATGTGGCGTCCACGTCATCAAAACCACCACCAAAACCACCCGATGGCGAAATATGAGCGGTTTTAAGAGTTGGGTGGCCAAAGATTTCTGGTTTTGCGGTTCGATGGTCAAAACCAAACTGAGACGATAGTTGGATGGCCAAAAATGGACTTTACTCTTTCCTTTACCTTTCTTGTAAAATTATTTTACCTTATTTGTAAGGTTAGTTTATGGTATTTGTGGCTATCCAATGACAATTCTGTTAAGTTTCCAAAATATTATTTGGTTAAATATAAATGAAGCATATGTATGTTCAGCTTATTATTTGGTGGATTGTACTGCCTTACTTTTCTTTGGGCCTTACAACCTCCCAGTTTGTTTGTCAACACATGCTGCAATTAGTGCTTGCCGACATTTAAAATTAGAAACTAGAACATGTAGATTTGGAATGTTCCATTGCCGCAACTGATAAGAAAACACATTTACGAAGCTGATGATATAAGTTTTAAAATGCAGGTTCTGGTTTGCATACATTTGTGCTGTATCTGGGCCCTCATATTGCTCTGTTCACTATTAAAGCTGTTCAATGTGGCCGAATTGATTTGAAAATGGCTCCATATGACACCATACAGCTAAAAGTTGGGCCATCATGGCTTGACAAGAAATGTTCAGAATTTGGACCACCTGTGTACCCAGCTTCAGCTCATTCAGTTAGGATCCCAGTCTTCGACTTGCTACCTCAGATACAGCTGGAAGCAGTTCTTTGGGGCATTGGGACTGCACTTGGCGAGCTTCCCCCTTATTTCATATCACGTGCAGGTAAAATTGCATGTCTTTTTTTAAATTATAGTGATATTCTATTATATGCTACTCTTTACACAATTTCGCTAATTGCTGTACAGAAGCATTACTGGCCTCTGTATTTCTTCTAACAGATTTCTTTTGACAGCAAACGATACATCTCTTCTGCAGTTTTACTATGTAATGTTGTGGCTCGCTGTTACTTAAATTTTGAATTGCCCTTTTTAGAGGCACCTAATGTTGATTGATTAAATATTGCATAATTAGTATATGCCATGTTGAGTTTTTGTTTCTTCCGTTCTTAAATTCATAGAACTCCTATAACCGGTCAGAGGAAACAGGGCCATGCCCATTTCTTTTACATGCTATGGCTGCACATTTACGTTAGTACGTTGAGGTGCAGTGCAGCTCCAATTATGTGATGAATTTATGAAAACCCATTTCTAGAAGTGTTGCGTGTGAGTTCTTGGTAAGAGTAGGAAGGCTAGTTGTGGCATTTTTGTTCCTGTTTTTTTATTGGATGTTGTGCCATGTTTCAGCTCGCCTATCAGGAAGTAAGTCAAAAGCAGTCAAGGAGCTTGATGCTGCTACTTCCAAAGAAGATGGCCGAGTAGCATCCACTGTTAATCGAACCAAGCGTTGGCTTCTTTCTCACTCTCAACATCTGAACTTCTTCTCTATCTTGATACTTGCTTCGGTTAGTCTCTTGTCAGCCAGCTTTCCTTACCAATTTGTTTAGTATGGATGTCTTACAAAAGTATGTGTTTTATGAGTCATATGACCTTGTGCCTTCACAATTATGCATCATTAAACCATGTGCAAGGTTTAACTCCACATTTTTAAGCTGTCTATCTATTTGATATAAACGACACCAAAAAATAAGCCAATAGAACATTCCCTGTACAAAAGCTATAAGTTTCCTCTAAAGGGGTTTTGTTCATTTTTTTATTAAAAAAAGCCTAATTTTTGTGCTCTTGTTAGGTTCCGAACCCACTCTTTGACCTTGCTGGTATTATGTGTGGGCAATTTGGTGTGCCCTTCTGGGAGTTCTTTTTTGCAACTTTGATTGGGAAGGCTATCATCAAGACTCATATTCAGGTGAGGCATCTCCCTTGTACTTTTATCTTATATAATAATTGGCTTGTGTGTATTCAGTTTTTTGGAGGGATTTCCATTGATACTACTCTCTGGCCAGTGGTCTTTTTAATGTGATAAGATAGTCGTGTATTAACTTCGTTAGATGCAACTACTCTCTGATGTTGTGTGGATGTATGCTTGTATGTGATCATTCTTGTCACTTTTTTAATCATACCAGCCATCTCAGCAAAAGCCCAATCAGGAGATTTAGACTCCTGTATGCATATGTTAGGCCTTGAAAGCTTGGCCCTTCGGATATGATTTTAGCACGAAATATATCAGGTTTTGCATAGATTGCTTTGAAAGCTTGGCCCTTCTGATATGATTTTAGCACAAAATATATCAGGTTTTGCATAGGTTGCTTTGAAAGCTTGGCCCTTCTGATATCTTAGGTTTTGAAGATATCAGGATGAGCGCCCAGTCAGTAGCGTCCCCCTATTCATTGTTCCACCCCTTGGTTGTTTCTTCTTGGGTTCCCGAATCTTTTTATAAGAAAAGCTGAACCTGAAAAATGAAATAAACCTAATGATAGTTCGGTAATTGAATATGATTTGATGAACTAGATTTGGTTTGATACTGCAACTTCATTTGGTATCCATATTTGGAGAATCTGATGTACTTCTAATCTTCTTGTTCCTGAAAAGCCCAGCTAAATGAAGTTGTGAAACCTCTGTGGCTATGTTAATGTACATGACTGAATTATTTAAGTCATTTTGGTCTGTCCATACCTGATTTGCTACGGAGGTTTACACCAAGAGCTGTAGCACTCTTTATGCTGACATGTATTTTTCTGCTCCCACAGACTCTATTTATTGTGTCCTTGTGCAACAATCAGCTCTTGTATCTTATCGAGAAGGAATTAATCTGGATATTTGGTCACATTCCTGGGTTTTCTGCTACCCTGCCATCTGTGATTGCCAAACTCCATGCTGCAAAGGACAAGTATCTATCGCCACCACCAGCAGTCTCATCGTCCTCACAAATGGAGGTTGGTGTATTCAGTTCTAATCCGTGATATTCTGAGCTTGAATTACCTCTCTCTTAGCTATCCTCAGTTACCCTCGTCCCTTTTTTCTTACTGGTTCATTAATGCACTATAATTTTACCATGTACAGGACAAACAGTGGAATTTCTCTTTTACATTTGTCTGGAACTCTATAGTGTGGCTTGTGCTTCTGAACTTCTTCGTTAAGATAATCACATCAACAGCACAGGATTATCTCAAAAAACAGCAGGACATGGAGATGGAACTTGTTTCCGATTCCCCGATACCAGACCATTCTAGGACTAACTAGTGGTGCAACTGGTGGTGTTTATTCAACTGCTAGCTGCGAAGATTCTCCTCTGTAGCCTTGACTCCTGGCTAAGCCCTTGCAGATGATGCCAAGTTCCAACACTCAATTGGTAGTAGTTATTCATCTGTACAGTGAACAGAGACGAGGGCTTGGGTAACTTGCCAGGTGATGGCTGCGACCTGTTGTCATTGAGCCTGTACTGGCTTCTCCCGGAGGAGAATCGTCCTGTTATTTTTCGGACATCAACACGGATAAATAGTAGTAGGAATTGTTTATGAAGCATGATTGCTTTGCCGAGATGTATCGCTGGAACCTGTTTCTATTTATTTTGGAAATGCAATAGAAACTTTGGATGATTCAACGACGATATTTTCCATTAAGCTTACTCTACATGTGGATTTGTCATTGGTGCCAGCTAGACCTAGCAGTAGCACTTCGGCTCTTCCCCCCCTTGGCAAATAAAACTGCTCATGACAGGCCGGTTTTTCTTGGGCATCTTGCAACGACGAGCTGCCAGTAAGAGCGCTTGCCCAAGTTCTGGCTCGAGCAATCGGACTTCTGAAGAACTCCATAGGCAATCAGCAGGCATTCGTCATCTCAATGTTCAAAAGGTATTTGTCAAATTGCCGGACTTCTGGAGTCTGGATCTCGTTTCGCAGGAGCAGCGCGATTACACCTCAGCAAAACCAAGATAGGCAAATGGTACTGTAACCTTTGCTTTGTACTTCCCCCAGTACCTCCGTCGGAGGCGAACACCATTTTACAGCAGAACCAAACAATTGTGCCGCAAGGCGCAAGTAGCGACACGTAACATGTTACCGTCACTCGCAGATTGGCACGTAGTTCGTCACGGCGCCGAAAGTTGTGATAAGAGATCGGATGGAAGTTAGTTGTGGATGTAGCCAGCTTAGTGCTCTCAAGGGGAGGGGTAAATAAAGAACTAAAGGCACCACGCCCCCTGATTAACTAGCATTTGTAGCGCGAGCAGAGTCATCGTGTAGGCTTGTCAGTTGTCATCAAGAGAGTCCGTCGTCGCGTGAAAGGATCAAAGGCTTAAAGCGAGGGCGCTGCACGAGAGCGATCGCTACCTAATGCCGTGCTTTTAGGCAACGCTCTTCCGACACCGGCGCCCAACAAATTCACATGAGGCGATCTTCCAAAGCACTAGCGATTTCCTCGAAGAAGAGGAAGGGGAAGAAGCATGCGTTCCCACGGGTCACGGTCGCGGCGCGTCAGCCGTACCCCGTACATGGTGACGCTGATGCTGGCACGGACCCGGACGCTGATGGCACAGTGACTTCGTGAAGGGTACGGTGGTTTCCCCGGTGAAAGCTGAAAGGAGCCCGTCGGCAGTCAGGACAACACGTTAGCGGCCCGCACGGGGAGGCGACTGGCCCCGGTCTCCGCCGCGGAATGAAAAGGCCAGCCTCAGTCGCAGGCACGTCAGGACTCGCAGGCTCGCAGCCGCAGCGAATTGGTTAATCGCAGAGCAGAGCAGGGGACGTCTTTTTCGACGAGAGCGTCAAAACAGAGTCTGCTTTCTGAAATCTCAAACCTGTGCCGCAAGCCAGCGGGGACGGCACGCCCCCTGCCTATATAAATCGACGCCGAGATCGATTAATCGAGTCTCCCAAAGTCTCCAGGTCCCAACTAGCTTCGCTTAAGCCTTGCCCCCCAATCGGCCATTCCAATCCACCATTGGGCCGGGAGAGGTCGCCGGAGGAGAGCGAGTGGAGCGGTGATGGCCGCGGCGGTGGCGGCGCCGGCGGCGGCGGGAAGCAGGGATGTGGAGTTCATCCGCGCTCGCAGCGACAAGCGGGAGTACCGCCGGGTGGTGCTCCCCAACGCGCTCGAGGTCCTGCTCATCAGCGACCCCGACACCGACAAGGTCCGCCCGCGTCCCGCGGTCGCCGCGAGTGCGATGCGGGGGATGCTCGCTCGCTGGCTGATCACTCGTGATTTTGGTGTTCGTTTGTTAACCCCTCCTCCGTGTCTCTCGCTGTGCGCAGGCGGCGGCGTGCATGGAGGTCGAGGTGGGCTCGTTCAGCGACCCGGCGGGGCTCGAGGGCCTCGCGCATTTCCTCGGTGAGTTCGTCTCCTCCCCGCCTCATCCCCGTTCGCTGGTTGCCAGCGCTTCGGTTCGTTGCGTGCGCGTGCTGATCGAATCACCATCCGAATTCGTGTCGATTCGTGGAGCGAGGATCTGGGCTAGGCAATGATTAGGTGAGGGGATTCTTCGCTACGGAACCGGGCCCCGCTGCAGAGCTTTCGCGGAATTCGCGCGCTGGCATGGATGCCCTTTTGGGATCCGGCTGGGGCCTCGAATTGTCTCTGTCGAATCAAGGAGACGCTAGAACCGCTCTTCTTCAGCGTGCTATCCTGGGTCAAATGATGACGTCTTAGATTTGCCGTCAAGTCATTTGATAGGTGGTGGTGGTTGAGTGCCAGCTTGGCATATTCTGACCGTCAGATTGGATAGTGGACTTTTTTTTGAGCTGAACAGTGGACGCCTGGACGGTTTTGATGTAGAATCAGAGCAAGAGAACCGATTCTCTATTTTCGCTCCTGTCTGCGTGATCGATTGAAAGTGTCCGTGATTGATCGTACGGCCCCACCTGCAAATGCACACCTTTATGTTTGGTCTTCCTCATGAGCTTTTCGGTTCAGGGTAACGGCTCTTTGCATTCTGTTGTCATCGTTCTCTGAGTACTTGCTTTTCTCCTAGATTTAAAAATGTTTGCTATGTCAGCTTGTAGTTATGAGAGTCGGTGACATTGGCAGCTTACGCGATGCTAGTATTTTGTATGATCCACACTTGGTCTATGTGCAGACTGCATTACCAATACGCGTCGACTTTGTCTGCCGGGCAAAGTTTGGTAAAGTAGCACTGGCACACGCATGTGGGAACATACAAATTTATGCGAACACTGCGCTACTCATGCGGGACTGTACATGAGCACCTACTCTCCATATGCATGCGAAAGCAACATTATCACATTGTTGAGACCACGTAAAGTCAAATTGATAGGCGGCGTTCCTGGTTTCCTGCACAATCTGTTAATTATAAAGGCGAAATGTTTGATAAGGATGATGGCCGGTGGATCAGTTGCATTAAATCAAAGTTTACTTTCATTTAAGTATTTCTCTGTTCTCTTTCTCCTATTGATCTGTATCATTGTCTTTGCTCACAGAGCACATGCTATTTTATGCCAGCGAGAAATACCCAGGAGAAGATGAGTATACGAAATATATCACAGAGGTACATTTTATTAATCAACTTCAAGTTGAAAAAATTCAACCTGTTTTCACTTCATAACCAATTCTTTTATGCAAGTATTAGTGACTCATAGAGCATGATTGACACCAGACAGAGATAGAAAAAGGACGACAGAAAGTGTTTTAGTCAGGCAGGCTGAGATAGGTGGGATTTTATGACTCATCTGCACTTATGCTTGTACGGTAGTATCTTCTGTCATAGGGATATCGTCTTCCCTATTGTGGTTGCAGAGTGCAGCAAAAATGGATCAACCTATTCAGTTGTAACCTGTCATGTCCTCGAACCAAACACACCTAGTTCTGCAACCAGAGTCCATATTCGGATATTCTGTGGTGTCGTGGTGCTCTTACAGCGCAGCGCAAATGCTGCAAAGGAAGCTGCAACAACTTCCTGTTATAAGCTGTTGAGAGGTCCACACTTTACACGATTTTCTGCCTGGAAATCCTATTATTATGATTCCCTTAAGTGAACATGTATCATGCTTCATGCCTGGTCCCATTATTGTTTCCCAAAAAAACATGGCAACCTTCAGAAAGCTTGGATTATATTTTAACAATTTGGTGCAATATGAAAATTATCAGCATGGTGGCTCTTGCAATGCATATACAAGCTCAGAGACAACAAATTTCTATTTTGACGTCAACGTGGACAATTTTGAAGAAGCTTTAGATAGGTATGAGTTTCTTCAACAGTACTTTATGTTCAGTTAACTCATATCCATTGGATAAGGCGGTGGTTTATGTTCTGCATTTGTTTGTTGAATAATAATGAGGTGATTTCTGATGCGCAGATTTGCTCAGTTCTTTATTAAGCCGCTGATGTCACAGGATGCTGTTCTTAGAGAGATAAAAGCTGTTGATTCTGGTAAGCAGTTGTTTTATGCATGGATGCTATTTATATTGGACTGTTGCATACTACAAAGGGATATGCTTATGGTCTTCCAAATGGAATCCTCAAATCAATTAGCTTGGATGCCTGATTATTATTATACTAGTCTGAACTAACAGCCACAGTGCTTAAGGGAATCAAAAGTTAAATTGAAGAGAGAAAATTGAAGAGAGATTATTATTATACTATTATTATGATTATTCTTATACTAGTCTGATTATTAGGTACTTTACAAAAAAATTATTTTCCGTAATGTGCACACTCTGGCTAATTTTGCCATTTTGTTGACCTTACAGAGCACAAGAAAAACTTATTGTCCGATGGCTGGAGAATGTATCAGGTACCTGCAAGTTCAGCTTTGTCAGTCATGATTCATCAGATAATCTTTTTGCACCCTATGCCATATCTCCAACGGAAACGGCAGTCAGTAAAGCATAGAGGCATTTTGAATACATGATTCTTTTTACATGCTGTGCTTCCATATATTAAAATAACACTGTGAATCTTTAAGATGATCACAAATATGTTACAACAAGAACCAGCCATATATGGCATTGAACAAGTTTTGCTTATCCTAAAACTCCAAGTATCCGCTAGTTTCTCAATTTTTAGTATTTACGAAGTGTGTTCCCAATCATAAACATAGCAGTGTACATCTTTTAAGTCTTGCTTATCCTCAAAGTTGTTAGGAATGAGCAACTCAGATCTATTCCTTAGCCCAAAGCGGAAAATGTACGAGTGTACATATGCATAAAATCCCTCCAACTATGTAGGTATACACAGCTAACACATATATCTAACAAAAAATTCCTCCAGTCCTCAAATTTTCTCTCTTCAATTTAACTTTTGATCCCATAGACATGCTGCGCTGTGGCCTCACTTTCTTTCTCTTTTCCCCCTCCCAGCTTCAAAAGCATCTAGCTTCAAAGGATCACCCTTACCATAAATTCAGTACCGGTAAGAATGCTCTATGTTCAGACAGCTGCAGTGGGTGCTTATTTTATCAGCTCATTATGGTTGTTAGTTTGTACTGGATTCTGATAATACCCCGTGCAGAGAAACGTCAACATGTTTTCAGTTTTCTTATGTACAACTTCCATTTTATCTTTATATAGAGAGTATCTACCACCTTCATAAATCAAATTTTTTGAGCCACTTCAAAAGGACACTATGTTTGTTAATGCAAATTGAAATAACTACATGTAAAATCTAAATTATTGTCCCTGTCAAGTCTTGTGTACTCTTAGTAAGAAACCTTCTTGTGGAAATTCTATACTAAGTAATTCTGTCTCATGTGAATTTTTTTTATCACAAATCTAATATCAGGAAGTTTGGAAACACTGGAAATTAAACCAAAAGGGAGGGGCTTGGACATCAGGCATGAACTTCTGAGGTTTTATGAGAATTATTCGTCAAATCTTATGCACCTTGTTGTTTATGGAAAGGGTAAGTAATGCAAATTACTCCATTGGAGTACATAAACCTATTTGAAATTGATAAAATGATTTTGCAGAGAGCCTCGATTGCATTCAGGGCTTGGTTGATCGTTTGTTTAGTGACATAAAAAACACTGACCAGAGAAGCTTCAAATGTCCGAGTCATCCTCTTTCAGAGGAACATTTGCAGGTAGAAGACAGAATGCTCGTCAGTATTATTTGTCACAAAAAAATAGTCCACTGATGCAAATGAGATGTGATGTCTCATGCTTCTTATACAGCTTCTTGTCAAAGCACTGCCAATAGAAGAAGGCGACTATCTAAGAATAATATGGCCAATTACACCTAGCATCCAGTTCTACAAAGAAGGTCCTTGCCATTATCTGAGTCACCTTATTGGGCATGAAGGCGAGGGGTCCATCTTCCATATAATAAAGGAACTAGGCAAGTTTACTTCTACATTTGATTGCTGTCCTTATACTTTTGTTGCCTTATCATCTACATATAGTCTATCAACTTTTGCAACCTCTGAGATGTCCAAATTTTGCTACTGTAGGATGGGCCATGAACTTGATGGCTGGAGAGAGCACTGACAGCACTGAATATTCTTTTTTCTCAATAAGCATGAGGCTCACTGATGCTGGTCATGGTCAGTTTTCCTTCATCCTTGTTTACTTGAACCAGCATTATTTTAATTTGAATCAGCATTTATATTTTTAAGAATCTTACCCATATGCTTTATTTTAGAACACGTGGAGGATATTGTTGGGTTGATCTTCAAATATCTTTTTCTATTAAAAGAAGATGGAGTCCATGAGTGGATATTTAATGAGGTAACTGAAAGGTTCATGGTTTACATTTTTTATGTAAATTATTTGAAGAGTTTTGATTTTGTATCCAAGTGCTTCGCTGAGTGATTGAAAGCTAGATAACAGATGATAGACTTAATCTGCTAATGAGTAATGGTGTAGCATGGGTATTTGGATAGAGTAAATATGGGCGCTGCATTCTTGGACTCATGTTTTCTTCACATGATATTTAGAGGTTATTTGTTGCCAATATCAACTCATAATATCAATTCTTATACATGTTTTTAGCATTTTGTGGAACAAAGGAATTGATTTACATTCATTACACAAAACGTAAATTCTAATACCTGTTATTTGCTAGCTTGTGGCAATAAATGGAATGGAGTTCCATTATCAAGACAAAATTGATCCAATCAGCTATGTGACGGGTACTGTCTCAAGTATGCGGGTATATTATCTACACCCATTACATTGCAGTTATTTGTGATAGTTTATCTTTATAGTAATGTATTCTCTTTCCACATTCTTTCAATTTCAGCACTAAGCACTAAAAATTATGTTACATATAATTTCATCATTGTTCGGGAAAGCTGTTGAACCACAACTTTTGTCTGCAGTTCATTATTATCTTTGTGATCAATTTCAAATACTCGTAAACTTGCTTGCAGTTGTTCCCGCCAGAAGAGTGGCTGGTTGGATCAGCATTGCCATCAAAGTATGCACCACAAAGAATAATGATGATACTCGATCAGTTGTCACCTGAAAGAGTAAGGTACATTATGCAGTTCACATGGCATCTTTGTTTTTGCCTACAGTCTATATTGTAATCCTTGTAAACACATAAAAGTGCATGAAATGGTTTTTCTTCTAATCTAAGGTATAAAAGGGGAACAACATGTAAACAAAGTATAAAATGAAAATGATCTTCCCTTTTGCCACTTCATTTACTGATGAGTGTCCAGATCAAAAGAAAAGAGCAGCAAATCTGTAATGGACCTTGGGGACTAGTGTATCTTCTTCAATCTCACGGTTTAGGTAGAAATAGGCAAGAGGCATTAGTAACTCTAGCATTCATCTTGTAAAATCTCCCTTCCTATCACTGGGCGCAAATTTGAAAACCTATTCACTTTTCTGAAATATAGATGTTCTTTTGACACTTTGTTGTGCTGAAATGCTTTTGTCCAATGCATGAGCACCCACATGTGTATCGGAGGTGTTGGTGGGGGTGACAGGATTGTGCCTGGATAGTCTTGAACTTTAGAAAATCATGAACTGCGATGCACTACAACCCTAGTATCTGCAGCGGAGTGATTGACCTAGCTAGCTTATAATGCATAGACTTCTTGGGCATAATTTGTACTTCAACGAACTTATAAGGTTGCTAATTTATCCTAGTGGCCCTAGCTTCTTTTATAGGTAGTGGTTAAAAAGTTAGTCAATAGCTTATTTGGCTATACATTCATATCTTGAACTTATCTTCATTCGTACCCTGAACTTATTTCACATATGCTTTGCCTATGCCCTATGGTACTACTCCCTCCGTCCCAGTATATAAGGCGTAACCACCTCTGGTTCAAAGACCAAGGAACGTATTTAATTCTCTCTATCAACACTAGTATTACTGCATTGATGTACGTGCATATAGAGAGAGCGCGCCTTATATTATGGGACTTGAGTAAAAAATGGTTACGCCTTATATATTAGGACGGAGGGAGTATATGCATTTTTTTTATTTCTTTGATGCAATACTTCTTTGTCTCTATTTAGGATATTCTGGGAGTCCAAAAAATTTGAAGGATCTACTACCTCTGCTGAGCCCTGGTATAATACATCATATTCTGTTGAAAATGTTACTCCTTCTGTGATACAGGTTCGTCTTTTAAAATACCATTTTCTTTATTGTACCCCCGTTATCTTATTCCACTTGGCTTATTAATGTTCTAACATATTTTTATTGATTTTCACTACTTGACAGCAATGGATTCAAAAAGCTCCCACGGAGAAACTCCACCTCCCAGAGCCTAACATGTTCATTCCAAAGGATTTAGCTCTTAAAGAAGTGAATGAAAAGGTCAATTTTGGAGTACTTCAATGTTGGCATCAGCATACCATAATAGTATGAATTGTTGAGACCTTACATAGTAAACAACTCTAACGAAAATAAAATTGTTTTATCAGGTTACTTTTCCAAAAGTATTAAGGAAGACACCACTTTCACGGTTGTGGTATAAGCCTGACTTGCTGTTCTCCACGCCAAAGGTTCACGTTATAATTGATTTCCACTGCCCATTATCAAGCCACTCCCCCGAAGCATACGTTTCTACTGATCTCTTTGTTGATTTGTTAGTGGATTATTTGAACGCTTATGGTAAGCTCAAACTTGTTAATAGGGTGATCTTTTTTCACCATAACAATCAATTTAGGTTGTACTCCTGCCAACTTTAGGTTAAAATGTATACTGACAAATTCTCTGTTCATTTTGCAGCTTTTGATGCTCAAATTGCTGGTTTATACTATTCAATATATCTCACTTCGGCTGGATTCCAGGTAATTATAGTTACTATAATTGCTTTTCTCTTCAATGAGTGCTCCTAACTGTAACTGTTAAGGGGCACATTGTATAATTATCATGCTGTTTGTTGGAACTCTGATGCATTGTCACGTTGCTGGTATAACTTAAACATTTAACTGTGTATGTTTAAAGGTCTCCTTAGGTGGTTACAATGATAAGATGAGGGTTCTCCTAAATGCCATATTGAAGCAAATTGCTAATTTTGAAGTTAAGCCAAACAGGTTTTCTGCCCTGAAGGTAAGCTGTGAATCTTAATATTCTGGTGCTTGTTTTCCTTTCATAATTTTGCTCAGGAACATTTAAATTCGTAGTCTACCCTTGTAATGAAGTTTTTTTGCTCAGTTCGTTTGGCAGAGGAATTTCAGTTTCATTAATCTCTGTTTTTTTTTGTAAAATTACAACTATAGATGATTAGAGATCTGGTGCTCCGCAGGAGTAACTGTGGTTTATTTTGTCAGCTGTTGAAAAATGTTTTTTTGGCTCACCAGCTTGTCATGAAAGTGTAGGAAAACTTTCGACAACATCTAGCTGAACAATAGGTCTTTACTAAAATTTAGTTTCTGTGAATGCAGAAATCTAGATTCTAGGCACACTTGACAAGTCAAATATTCACAAATAATTTATAACTGTCTATATCCTATGCTATTAACCTTAGTCCTTATGTCAATTCCAAACACTATATTTTCTCAACTCCCTGGTGTAACTGCTTGTAATGGTGCAGTTTTTGATGCATTTATGAATATGAGTGACTCATCGCATTGTGATTAAGAAAAAGTAGGGCAATATGCACATTTCATTAATGGCAGTAATAGTGCCAATTATGTTGCAGGTTGCAACATATTTCATCAAACTTCATACTTGTCCTGTGGTATCTCAAATCTAGGGTGGCAAGGTCCACATCAGGCATTTGCAAACTACTGAGCATAGTGGTCTTTCTCGTGATGATTTTTTCATGATATTACTGACCAACATCTTCCAATCTCAGGAAACTACAGTCAAGGACTACCAAAATTTCAATTTCAGGCAACCACATTCTCAAGCTTCATTCTATGTATCTTTAATATTAGAAGATAAAAAATGGCCTGTACCTGAGAAACTTGAAGCTCTTTCGAAGCTTGAATCAGATTCTCTCGCGAAGTTCTTACCAAACTTGCTATCAAAGACATTTTTGGAATGTTATATTCAAGGTTTGGCAGATTTATGTACTAATAATGGTGTTATTTAATTTTCATGGGTCATGAATGGAAAATATCTCTAATTGTACTTACTAAAATTCTCCTTGTAGGGAACATTGAACCAAGTGAGGCTAAATCCATTGCGCAGGAGATTGAGGACACTATATTCAATACCCCCAATACTATGTTCAAATCCATGTCTCCATCACAATATCTGACTGAAAGGGTTATCATGCTTGAAAATGAATTGAAATGCTACTACCAAATTGAGGGCTTAAATCAGAAAAATGAGAATTCATCAGTTATCCAATATATTCAGGTATGGAAAAATCTTTGTGTGATTTGGTGCAACAGGTGCAGTATAAATTTGGTTGTACCTTAAAACCTTTAGTGAAAAACTAATGTACCAAACCAATTACTAATTTGGTAATTCTGCTCCTTGTTATCTAGTGTTTGGTGTCAGTATAATGATAGCTGCAACACTGTGTCGAGGATTGTTGGCAGTTTGACAGTTGCCACTCAGTTGGGCACTGGCCCATTTTACTCAGTCAAAGAATTTATTTATAAGGTAGCAGTTCATCTAAAGATTCAACTGACAAAAAATCAGGATAAGACTAAATACGTTCCTAGTTCAATATAATAGGATTGTCTCATGGATCTATCGAATGTACCTTGCTTAGGGGAACATTTCAATTAACAGCAACCATGCCAGGATACTAAACATGTTGAATATATTCAGGTACATCAAGATGATGCCAGTTCGAATATCAAACTTCAGCTGTTCTCTTTAATTGCTAGCCAGCCTGCCTTCAACCAGCTACGGACAGTTGAGCAACTTGGGTATATAACAAGTCTTTCTCTAAGGTATATGCCATGGGTTTTGTATTACATGTATTGCTTGTTCCTTTCTCTTTTCAGGATTACCATAAGCTTTTAATTAGCATTTGAATTTGATCATTTAAAACCTAGCTTACTATGAATGTTATCATTCTGCAGATCCGACTATGGAGTCTGGGCACTCCAGGTGGTTATTCAGTCCACAGTTAAGGTACAAGTTCAGAACTAGGGTAACTGGCTTGTCAAAAATTTCGCCTTTGCTTCTACTGATATAAAGAGTAATTGGCACGACGTTATTTTAAAAAATATGCCAAGCTTCTCGTGGTTGCCTGATAAGAGCGTTGAACTCTAGAACTTGTTGAGACTCATGTCCTGACCCGGGTTCGAAGCACAGCGCCTTCTTAGAACAAAAACCCGGGGGGGGGGGGGGGGGGGGGGGGGGGGGGGGGATCTCCCCTTGGTCGAGTTTTTTTATTATTTCCTTTTCTTTTTGAAAAATCGCATGACTAAGATTCCACTTGCTCCTACTGATATTATGTTTATGTTGGACACATAGGATCCTTCGTACCTTGATGCTAGAGTTGACGAATTCTTCAAGATGTTTGAAAGCAAAATCCATGAACTCTCTGACAAGGATTTCAAGGTTAGTGACTCCTTTTTGTACTTCTATATTAATGTACTCTCTCCGTTCCAAATTATAGGTCATTTTATCTTTTCTAGATACATAATTTTAGGATGTATTTAGACATGTATATCTAGATACGTAGCAAAGTCTATAAATTAGAAAAGCCAAAACGACCTACATTTATGTGATGTTGGATGTCAAATTGCTGTTCCTTTTTCATAAGTATTCCATAAAATGCTCTTTAAAGTATTCGCTGTTGAGTCACAAGCACCACTGGAGAGTGGATTGGAAGGATGAAGAATTGGGTTTTTAAAATGGAATTCAGAAATATGACATCATAACTGAATTTATAATTCATACCCCATATATTATTGGACTATTCGTATGTCCATAACCAGAGGATATTACTTGGTATTATTGACATGGAGTTTCTTGGTTCAGAGAAATGTGAAATCACTCATTGATTCTAAACTGGAGAAGTTCAAAAACTTGTGGGAGGAATCTCATTTCTACTGGGGAGAGATTGGCGCAGGGACTCTCAAGTTCGATAGGGTCGAGTCTGAGGTAAGGCCTTTTGCTTAAAATGCTTTATCATTGTAAAAGAACATTGCATCAAGTATTCAAGTATAAAGCAAACAGGTTGTAGTTAAACAGAAATGCTGTACGAATAGAGAAGTTTTCTCAAAATTCTATCACTGTTAATATTCAGAGAGAACAGAAAATAAAAAGGTTGAATATTAATCGTCAACAAGATGTACTGACCGCGAATAACATTTGCCAGGTCGCCCTCCTAAGAGAGCTGAAGAAAGAAGAATTCATTGCGTTCTTCGATCAGTACATAAAATTGGACGCGCCTCAAAGAAGGACAGTAAGCGTGCAAGTCTTCAGTGGCAACCATTCGGCAGAGTTCAAGAAGGCGGTCGCCAAAGCTGATCCACCGAAAACGTACAGGATTACAGACATATTCGGCTTCAAACGATCGAGGCCGCTGTACAGCTCACTCAAGGGAGGTCCGGGCAGGATCACAATGGACTGAAAAGCTATATCAGGCCGCTACTCTCTTTCTTATAGGCTGTGCATACGCATGAACTAGATTTTAATTGGCTCCATGAAGATTCGATTGCACAATTGATGCTATTCTTCAGTCACGGCTTAACCGATAATGCACGACCACATGTCACTTTCTGGAGAAATCTAAGAGCGGTACAGAGTCACGTACACATGTTCGTTTGTCTTTCTTCTGGGTTCTGACAACTATGCAATTTGTACAGTTAACAGTTACATCATCACAGTGCAGAACTACACAAGAAGGCGCCATGAGGAGCCGAGAGAGATCAACTACCACATACACAGCTTGTAACCCGGCTGCCCGACGCCGCCCGAGGGACCGTCACGCAGCCGCCATCCTCTCGTGGATCGCCTGATCGGCTCCGGCACGCGCCGTGGTGCCGGCGCCCTCCCGCGCCAACGGCCGCCAGCGGCCCCACTCGTAGCCGACGCGGTGCCACCTGCACCGGAACGACCCCCGGTGCGCCGTGGGCGAGCACACGCAGTAGTGGTGCGGCTGGGCCTGGCGCGCCCGCGTCGGCGCGGAGGGCAACGGCGACGCGCCCGCCTGCCGCTCCCGCCGCCTGGCCGCGCAGCCCGGCGGCAGCCCCGGATGGCACATGCTCTGGAGGCCGAGCCGCGAAGCTAGAGAAGGACACCGGTCGCCCCGGCTGCTCCACGTATATAATGAAGAGGCAAGAGGCGCCGGAGCGGAACTGGATTCCGCGATGTTTTCGGGTGGTGGTGCCCCCTGGGGTGGGAGGTGACTAGACGAGGGAAGGAAAAAGGGCGGGGGAATATTTGTGGGCGGGGGGTGGCAGGATTGGTTTCGCGACGCGGTGACGTGGAGGGGAGGGCGGGGGCGTGGCCGCGCGCCGAGCGGAGGGCGTGGCGCGCGCGGGCGGCTGGGGATCGCGTGCGTGCGCTGGCGCCGCATGCTGATCCCTCCGGTTTCGTTGTCCAAGGAGGGGGTTGCGGGTTTCTTTCGGTGCACTCCATAGAATCATCGGAGGCTGGGATCGGGGTGCGCAACAAAACAGGGAGCCAGGAGCAGACCCTTCCATTTCATCCTCCCGTAGCTTCTCTGCGGTTGCGGCGGCCCTTTCTTATCCTCTCGTGTCTCATCCGAGCGGAGTGGCGTACCCGGAGGCCAACTGATTGCTTGGGCCTTGGGACAACCGGTTTGCGAAGGTCTTCTTTTCGCAGAAATCCTCGCTCAGATGGACGATTATAGGTTTGCGTGGTACAGGTTACAAACTTGAGACATACCACATTGGATACCACGAAGTTCCCCTGCCACAATGCATTTTTAAAACGGTTCGTCATCTATGGATTAGCCTGTTCTGTCTTATCCGACTACTATTTTCAAGTGCAGGGATTCATGTAAAATAACCAGAAAATTTATTCAATTCTGATATATTTTGACCGGTGCTTAGTTAAACTTTAAAGTTTGTGTCCAAAGACCAAAGTACAAGTGATCCATATTTCAGGATGCTCTCACATTGTATTGATTCCTTAAGTATAAATATTATGATTATTTGTGGGAAAAAATATGGTCAAAGTCTATGGGAAGACCAAGCTAAAAACAAATTCAGCCTTGTCCATGGCAGTAAAATTGTGCTCGGGGTGAAGGGTTTCTTGACGAGCCTTATGCCTAATAACTTATTCTGTGCCACTGCCATCCAATTTGTCAATTGCATTGCCTGAAGTCAACTAATCATATCTTTCTATCAAGGGATAAGCTCTTGGTCGGAAATCAAGAAAAATTGAAGATAATTAAATAGGACTAACATATGTAGTTAGAATATGCGTGGATTGTATGCGTATGAATAAAGGCAATTATTGCCATTACAAATTGTACTCCAAATCATCTTCTTTTTTTTCGCTACCTATTTATCCTTTGAATCAAATCTGTCACTTTGTCATCTTTCTTTGCTTCCTGTAGATTTGTAAATGTCGAACACTCATCTCTAACATACATGCTGGATAGAACCAGCTTAGAAAAAATCCATCACTCTTTTGACCATTGTATTAACATCCAACAGTTCGAGTCATTGCTCTGATAGGAAAAAAATAAATTTGAAGTACTTTATTTGTCTATTTGGCCTGTTGTTGTGCATCGCCCTAGGAACCCGATCTATAAGGAGTTGCTCCATACATATCCATTCCATGGTTGTCCTCGACTCCTCGTCGTGGAGGGACCGCGTATCCACCTACGGCTACGGGCCTACGGCAACGCGCTGATGTCCCGCGCCGTGACCCAAACCTCACGGTGAGCAGAGCTACGCCGTGCCCATCGTCCCCCTCTAGGACAGCGCCCCCGAACGGCCGAGGGTTCCAGCCGGGGCCGCGAGGGCGTCGCGCAAAAGAAGGCCGGCGCCGTCGCACGAGCAAATGAGCTCCACTCCACGCTGTGCCGCTGCAGGTGCGGCCTGCTCGACGCGCGCGCTAGCTAATACCTCTCTATGCCGAGCCGATCGCTGGCCTGCTCGGCGCCACTTCTAGTTCTAGTCCGTTCCATGCTCACTTCTCCCCGTTCCCCGAATGCCGCGTTGCATTTGAAGCTGTTTCGAATCTTTTTTTTTTCTCCCGTTTGAACTGAAGCACAAGAACGCTCTGCTCCGTACACGATTTTTGTTCCTCTGGACAGCTCTGGATCCGCCAGCTGACACCGGAATGGACGTGCAAACCAATCCAATCCCAGCTCACGACATGACGTCGACGCCTTCGCATTGGTGGTCAACACCCCCGTGGACACGAGTAGTCCCCATTTCCTCTCTCCCGAGGCCTCCTGAGCCCGAGGGATCTCCCATGGGGATCTCCGGCGGCGGGGCGGGGGCCGGGGCCGTTGCCCTGCCCGTGCTCCTGCTGCTGCTGCTGCTGCTGCTGCTCCCGCCCCCCGCGGCGCCCTTCTCCTTCACGTACAACTTCACCTCGCCCTCGGACACGCCGCCGCCCGGGATCGCCTTCCAGGGGGACGCCTTCTACAACAAGGCCATCCGCCTCACCCGCGACGAGCGCCTCGGGCCCATCACCAGCAGCGCCGGCCGCGCCTTCTACTCCCGCGCCGTCCCGCTCGCCGACCCCGTCACCCGCCGCCCGGCCTCCTTCGCCGCCGCCTTCGCCTTCTCCATCGCCGCCCCCGACCCGGCCGCGGCCTCGGGCGACGGGCTCGCCTTCTTCCTCTCCCCGTTCCCCTCCGCGCTCCCGGGCTCCTCCGCGGGGGGCCACCTCGGCCTCTTCAACTCCTCCGCCCCCCGCGCGGGGCGGCTCGTCGCCGTCGAGTTCGACACCTACAAGAACGAGTGGGACCCCAGCGGCGACCACGTCGGCGTCGATATCGGCGGGATCGTCTCCGCCACCACCGCCGACTGGCCCACCAGCATGAAGGACGGCCGCACGGCGCACGCCCGCGTCGCGTACGACGGCGGCGCCAGGAACCTCACCGTCGCGCTCTCCTATGGCGCCGCGCGCCCCAACGCCACGGGCGACGTCCTGCTCTGGTACGCCGTCGATCTGAGGGACCACCTGCCGGACTCCGTCGCCGTCGGCTTCTCCGCCGCAACGGGCGAGGCCGCGGAGCTGCACCAGGTGCTCTACTGGGAGTTCACCTCCACCGTCGACCCCAAGGAGGAGACGGTGGTCCTGTGGGTGGTGCTAGGACTGTGCGGTTTGCTTCTCGTGCTCGTCGGCGCGGGCATCGTTTGGTTCGTCAAGCAATGGAGGAAGACCGGGGAATTCGACGACGGTGACATCGTGGTCGACGACGTGATGGGAGGCGAGTACGACGAGCTCGCGGACGAGTTCGTCGTCGAGAGCGGCCCGAGAAGGTTCCGGTACGCCGAATTGGCGGCGGCGACGAGGAATTTCGCCGAGGACCGGAAGCTCGGGCAGGGCGGGTTCGGCGCCGTGTACCTTGGGTTCCTCAAGGAGCTCGGGTTGGAGGTGGCCATCAAGAGGGTGTCCAAGGGTTCGACGCAGGGGCGCAAGGAGTACGCGGCCGAGGTGCGCATCATCAGCCAGCTCCGCCACCGGCACCTCGTCCGCCTCGTCGGCTGGTGCCACGAGCACCGCGGCGACTTCCTGCTCGTGTACGAGCTCATGCCCAACGGCAGCGTCGACCACCACCTCTACGGCAAGGGCGTGCTCCTCACCTGGCCGACGCGGTACGACGTCGCGCTGGGCCTCGCGTCGGCGATGCTCTACCTCCACGAGGAGTGCGCGCAGTGCATCGTCCACCGCGACATCAAGCCGAGCAATGTCATGCTGGACGCCACCTTCAGCGCGAAGCTCGGGGACTTTGGCCTCGCCAAGCTCGTCGAGCACGGCAGCCAGCCGTACACCACTGCCCTGGCCGGCACGCTGGGCTACTTGGCGCCGGAGTGCGTGATGACGGGCAAGGCGAGCCGGGAGTCGGACGTGTACAGCTTCGGCGTCGTGGCGCTCGAGATCGCGTGCGGCCGACGGCCGGCGGAGCTCAGCGAGGAGCCAAGCAAGGCGAGGCTGGTGCCATGGGTGTGGGAGCTGTATGGCAAGAACGCCCTCCTTGAAGCAGCAGACTGGAGGCTCAAGGGGCAGTTTGATGAGAAGCAGATGGAGCGCCTGATGGTTGTAGGATTGTGGTGCGCTCATCCTGACTACGCACACAGACCAAGCATCAGGCAGGCCCTGAACGTGCTTAAGTTCGAGGCGCCATTGCCGGTGCTGCCGCCGAAGATGCCCGTGCCGACGTACTTCCCGTTGCCTGATTTGGTTGCTCCGATTTCCGTTGGAGGCGCGTCGAGCACCGAGGATCCAGGTATTAGTGATTGTGGATCCTCCGGTCAAGGTTCATCAGTCAGGGATAGGCTGCTGGACCGGGAACCCTGATTGAGTTTCGTATTTTCTTTTACTGGCTTAGCCCAAAAGGAATTTGTTCCTCTCAAAAGGAAAGGTTTTTGAGATTGTTATGCCACCTTGGTGTTTTTATTACTTTTTTACACAGGAGGGAGTGATTGTATGATTTTTGAGGTATAGATGTATAGCATTGAAATGTACTGAGGGTGACACAAGATAAAATAATTACCTCGTGTTACCTTTCCATATGCAAGTTTGCCATCATGTTGCTGTGATTTTGTTACGTGCAACCACAGTTCTAAGTTCAAAATTGCTGCGAAATCTCCGGAGGGGAAGTGGTAGGAGGATGCGCCAAGATTCTAGGTGGTAGCTCTAACATTAAGGCTCCTCTGATAAATTATGTGTTAACTACTAGCTATTAGCTATTATATCTAGAAGATAGTATAAGAGATATATTTTCCAGTAGAGTAGTACTAGCCCTTACATTACATCTATATAGTCTTACACGTCAACCTCGCTGATTTAAGTATGCGAGTATGAGATTATCTCCACATGCGTATACGAGACTCTTTAAAATAAGAGAGAGAAAAGTAGCTTTTCTCTGTGAAAAAGCTGATATGGATAACTGTTATGAGCTAGCTGAGATGGCAAACTTTAGAGAAGACATAACCCCCACCTTAGGGTCCACCCCACTCGTGCTCGAGGGAAAAGGTGTGCAATGGGGTAGGACTTAGGAGCTGTTGTGTTGTGCTGAATAATAACATTGACATAACCGCGGAAAGAGGTGCATATCCTAACTGCCGGGGACACATACATAGACACGTAGGAAAACACAACAGGCATAAAAGAACTCGAAACAGAATTGATAACAAGACATATGACTAGCTCAGCTCAATCTTTTCGATAGTTTATCACATACAACCAAACTATTGGCAGACGATGATGCCCACATGTCAGACATGCCGATTAAAGTTATGTACAGATATCATGTTAACTGATGACTGTCAATAACTTCATGATATAAGTCACCAAGCACTACTGCAGCTATCCGAAGAATTCGCCTGGTTCAGTAATCTTACTGCTTTAAGCGCAAAAAGAATAGGATGACCTAACCGCCACAATGCCACCTCCTTCAAAACTACAAAATCTCTACAACTGTACAAACTACAGGCACTAATAACCCCTAGATGAGAACTATTTGTTATTTGTTTTGAGAGATTTTATCTATCACTGTCTACACCATCCAATGAGCAAAACTGTTCACTCTCAGGAGCGATGCTAAACCATAAACAGATAATTCAGGTCTTCCACGGTCAACCGAGTCTGGCGGGAACCAGATCTGTCTTCCCCAAACGCAGAAGCAACCATCTCCCGCTTTTTCTCCTGAGAAATGTACAACTTAGTTAAGCATCAACAGACAGTAGGTTATTGAAGTGATTATTGTAAACCAAAGTAGCAACAAACAAATAGTTTATATTTTGTAGAGAAAAAAAATAGGTGGATTTGGCAATGCAAGGAATTCCAGGAAGTGGCGAAGTTATGAAGAATTCAATAACTGTGTTTTATGTCTCAGATCAGGCCAACACGTTTTCTGTATTCTGAATTGTTTCCGGGAAAATAATTCATTGTCAATGAAATAAACCTGCTTGATCCCTAGAATCACAAGCGAAACAACTTAATGGTATTGACTAAACTGCTAAACTGGCTTATTATAATTCTCATACTGCTCTACTACCTAGAGGGCCTGGACTAGCTTGCCTCCAAAGGCCTGTTCAGGGTTTAGGGTATGGATAGATTCTTGTCACAATCCAAATTGAAACTCAATACCTGTACATGTACAAATGAAGATGATCCAAAGACAATAAAAGCTTCAAAAATTACCTGGAGAGCCAGAATACGATCTTCAACAGTGTCTTTTATAGTTAACCGTGATACCGTTACAGGCCGCGTCTGGCCAATACGGTGTGCTCTATCCACGGCTTGGTCTTCTGTGGTTGGGTTCCACCAAAGATCTAGCATAAGCACGTGGCAGGCAGCAACCATGTTCAAACCAAGACTTGCAGCTTTGAGTGACATGATCATCACAGTGACCTGGCAGTAGTGGAAGTTAAAAACAGAACTCATACTTGAAAAGATCAGGTATGTGGATATGCCAAAACCTATAAAATGCAAACCTCTGGAACTGTATTGAAGTCTTTCACAGCTTTATCCCGTGCAGCAACAGACATTGTTCCGTCAAGTCTTCGATACGTGACATGAGAAGCTTTCAAATGAACTTCAAGCAAGTCTAGCATTCTAGTCCATTGAGAAAAAACAATTGCCTTCTCAGTCAACTTGGTGCCAGTTTGTTCTGAAGAACCCATTCCATCAGACGTTTCAGAGGCTAGCCCAATTGAATTTTTGCTATCATTCATTTGGGTGGGAAATATTTTGGGCAATGAAAGAAGTATATCTAGTGCAGCTCTCACTTTTGAAGATGCATAGGATGAATCAATCCCAGGATGCTTTTCAGCATGTACCATTTCCATACAGGTATTGTTAGACTTGAAATCGCAGGTTAATCTACTCAGAGAGCATTCAAGGGTGCCTCTGGAGAACAGTGAAGTTGTATTTAGTCGGACTCTGCAATTCGACACTGGGCATATGCTGTCATCGCCAGTGAGTTGCTCCAGTATGCACTGGTTGCAAAAAACATGACCACATATAGTGACAACAGCATCTTCTGGTGCATCCTGCAAAGTTCATATTTGTTAAGAACCAGAAGTGAGCAAAGCAGTAGGTAAATGGCCCAGGCACCCAGCATTAAGCTGGGATCAACAACACAAATAACATTATGTTATTTCCTGATATTAAATCTTGGGTTCAGTTCAAGCTAGTTGCCAATTAGAAAACTCAGTTGTGTTGACAGAAATGCAAGCTTAATACTAAGATGAACATTAACTGCAACAGATCTGTTACAGCCTAACCACCAGCACAGCAACGCATTAATATTTATTATTAACATACACACAAGCTATAGTCTCTGGAATGTTCTGTTCAATTGGTAATGATAGTGCTCCAAGTATATTTTCCAATAAAACTTAATTGTGCATACTTCATTGCGAAAGTTACTCAAATAAAGAATAGTCCAAACATCAGGTACAATACATACTACAGAACAAGGTGCACATGAAAAGACCACACACAATGGGAGGGAGGGATTCACTCACATTGCAGAGAGCACATATTGCAGAACAAGATTGCAAGCAAATAAGTAATTCTTGCTGCCTTTCCATGGGAAGTTTCTTCGCCATCTCCAACGAAGACATCCAGTTAGAAGTAGACTCATGACCTCTAACTAGGTGAGGGTGATCACATGCCTGTCTGAGCCGTAAAAGCATCAATAATATGTTGACATAATTTTGCCTTACAGTACCGGCAGCTGCATATTCCTGCAAAGAAGTTGTAGTGAGCATAGTCTTCTAAATATTTGCAAACGAAACGTGAGATCTTACACCAATATCAACTTTACAATGGCCTAAACATGCAACATGATGAGCGAATCAATCATGTTACCTGCCATAAGGTCATAGTCTACTGAAGTGCACTTCTGACCTAGTATTAGCCTAATATCTAACTGCCATACAGTAATATTACCCTGGTAAAGTTTTTTAACTTTGTAGGGTTCTGTCATTTCTACATTCCAAACACAGTGCTATCAACTGGTTATTAACAAAAGGATCTGTATCGCTTAGTCGTAATTCAACATGATCAGAGAATAAAAATGATAGCTGCAAGCATTACACCAATTTGTTTATCATGCAAAAAAAATCATGTATCAAAATGCAGCAGCCAAAGATCAAGCTGAGTGACAAAACAGAAGAATATATAAGAAAGGATATTAATCAATACTGTGAACTGACCTTGAACTGTTCTCGTGATTCGACTTCTAAAGTGTTATAAAAATTACGCTCTTCACTAGTGAAGTCCACTGTCTTAAGTGAAACATTCTTTGGCGGTAAGGATATGATTGGTTTCCCATCAAGCATGGTTGCTACAAGATGATAAATCACAAACCATAAGTTAAGGAATGGACAGATCATAACACTAAAGATAACAAATATAACGTTAAATGCCAATTGGAGAACAACAACTGGCACCAAAGTCAACCAAGTCACAATAGAGAATATTTGCGTTCAATAAAAAAATGGAGAATATTAAAAAAAAGGATTGCCCAACATTACAATTTGTAGCACTAGCACATAGGAATGTATGCGTACGTTTGAGCTCTGCACTTTCAAGGTTAAATGGAACTGGCCAACAAAAAAAGATAAATATATAGGTATGCACAATCAGGAAATTTTCCATAGGATGAGAAACATAATACGTCATCAAGTCCACCTCTTGACACAGACAGACATAACTGCACTATAAGCCCCAACTATTCCATATTGTGCAACAAGGCTGCCATAAATTATACATTTTTGTGCACACATCAAATTTGTCCTGATCATTTAAGTCACTGTACTATTTGGTTTTCCTACATTTCATGGTAATAGAAAATTATCTCTAAAAATGAATGATAGTTTAACGTTCTGTCCTAAGGGGTCCACATTGACAAGAAAAAAGGTATGACAATGTTAACAAACATTTGTTCCAGAAATTGAGTAAAGTTAAACGTCTAAAAACTCAAATCAATAAACTGATATTGAAGATTTTAACTGCAGAAAGCTAAATAAAACATAATTGGTGTTCCGAGAAAAAAAGAAAACATAATTGGACTTTGGGCATTAATCTCACAAAATAAAATAGTTTGTTTAATAGTGCTGTCTTTCCAACTAGGATGAAAATATCTTCTATCATTTACTATTAGTTACAATAATAAAATTCACAAATATAGCCTAATCTCATAAAAATAGTACTGATGCATAATCAAAAAATAAATCAGTGTCGAGACAAAATATGAGTGCAAAATAAAGTTGCAGCTGAGTATTTAAGACAGGAATAAAAGATACTTTACTTTTGCGAAACAACAGGACCTTGCTGCCAGCACAAACACGCACTTGTAAAGAGGAAATTAAATGCCTATCACCAATTGGATCTGAATAATACAGCTCATGCTTAGACCACTAATCGATGGATGATTATTGTTCTGCTGAACATCTCCCAAGAGATTTGATGCACATTGATTAAACTCAACATAAATATGATAACTACTGAAACCAGAATTGACATGACAGCAATTACACAAAATTTAGTCAACAGAAAATGGCCTTCGACTAAGCGGTAACATGTAGTTGAGCATCAATAGGGAAATGGTAACTTATTTACTGACCTTTAGTCCGGCGTAGCATTACCGTCTTCAAAACAACCTGAAGCTTCTTGTAACCATTAGTTGGGTTCCTACTGATAGGAATCTTTATCATAGTGCAAAATTGCTTGTACACAGCATAGGGGTCGTATCTCAGAAATCTAAAATAGCTATAGAGATCCTCCACAGCATTCTGTATAGGCGTCCCGGACAAACACCATCTTCTTTTGGCTCGCAAACCCCAGCAAGCCCTGGCAACCTGAGTTCGGTAATTTTTAA
Organism: Panicum miliaceum; assembly: GCA_032594955.1. Classification (NCBI taxonomy): domain Eukaryota; kingdom Viridiplantae; phylum Streptophyta; class Magnoliopsida; order Poales; family Poaceae; genus Panicum; species Panicum miliaceum. Next base: position 7,584,878 of record CM064063.1, on the reverse strand, counting down.
TACTTTGTGCTTCATCAAGAACAACCCTAAACCAAGCAACTTTTGCAAGAGGTTTTTCAGGCAAGCTACTCTCTGCAGCACTTTTATTTTTTGTTTTCCTAGAAGATGGCTTCCTCTTTTTGCTGCCTGAAGAGGACACAGGAGCACCATATCTGTCAGGCTTGCCCTTCTCTTCATCATCACTATCAGGATTCGATTGTTTTGGTACTTCCATGCTTACTATAGAATATGTAGTTAGCACGACATCATATTTGGTGAGCTCTTCAGGATCCTTCGTGCGGTTGCTACCATGGTATATTAAAAATGACAGATTAGCTTTGCTTGTAACTTTGTTCTTCAGTTCTCCTGCCCACTGTCGCAGAACACTTGTTGGGCAAACAACCAAAGTACCAGCAGCTGGCCTTGTCTTAACAGCTACAATAGGATTTTCTTGCTTCACTGTGTTACTTGTCACTGCAGGGTTACATGTCTGCATCTGCTTTTTTGAATGAGGTTCAGCACAATCATCCTCATCATCATCATCTAGAGTTACAGCTTCACATGGCTCTTTCTTAATAGTAGATGACTGTGGCACTGGTGGCCGTTCTGTTAGAATCAGTGATATGGTTGATACAGTTTTACCCAGGCCCTGAAAAAGTACCAAATGCCTCAAGACACAATTGATCATTTTGCTGAGTGACAGGAAAGTATTAATTAGCAGTATACCTGATCATCTGCAAGAATTCCACCTGAGCAATGAGGGCTACTTGTCTCCTTTTGTACCATCCAAGACAAGGCAATTTTCTGTCCAAAGCAATAACAGTTACTCAAGAATTCGTAATACTATTTTCATAAAATTACACAACACTGACTACAAGGCAAACCTGATGCCTCAACAAAGGAACTGCTAAAACCCCATCAGGTGGATTAGCCTCAGATTTTGGCTGTGAAATATCCTGCCAATCACCAAATTTGTCAAGCGTGCGGAAGAAGCAGAAGAAAGATAACTCTAAAAAAAATCCGATCTCAGTTACTTTTTCTTTTCGTAGCAATAAAGAAGCCCATGTTTAATCGTGTCAGACTATAGAAATCCAAAAAAGACTAGAAAATAAGCATCTGGGACTAGAAACAGAAAATGTGTGTGGCCAAATGCCTACTAAATGGATTGAAGACGGAACTCATAGATAAAAAAAATGGATTGCCAGCTTCTGAAAACGCAACAAACCAAACAGTCTGGTGGCAAATTATGATCTTAGAGAACATTGGGTTACAAAGGTCAAGCACCCAGCTTATGACAGCTCGAGGGAAGATCAGGCTATGGGAGCACTACCACAGCATTTTAGATAACTTATTTGGCCAAGCAACTCAACACTAGCAAGTTGAGTTACATTGAGACATGATGCTCTAAAAACTATCAGGACATTACCTTTCCTACAGCAAGGTATTTAAAAAATGAAGCGCTCAATACAAAATAATCAGGTACAAATTGATTCTAGGAACCAAACTAAAGCATGAAGCACTATGCTATGGAGAAGGTCAAATCAGCAACAGCAATGACAAAATGATGTTACTCAACCAAGATTTTTCATTTCATCCTTCCACGTACTATTTTACTAATGGCCATTTATTATCCAGCAACTGAGACTCCAAAAATGTTAGCAGCAGCCTGATTACTAGGAGAATGCCTAAACGTGAATACGGAAAATAAGAAAGCAACGGTCTAGAGGATTATATGACCTGCAATGCAAGCCTCAGAGTGATTCTTTCATCATGTGGCTTGTATCTCATCCCACCAAATGTAGGAGGAATGGGATTACCATACATAGGTTGCTGAATATTATGATGGAACCTCCCCTGGATTGGCAATAGACGATCAGGAGCAAGATTCCTATTGCCCTCAACGATACACAAATCAGAAGCCCCACTGCCATCTTTACTGAAGGAACCTCTTGATGAATTGCCCTGAATAGAATAGTTGTCCCTTCTATAATCATATTGTTTATGCAATACAGGAGGTTTTTGATATCCCACATTCTTAAGCGGATGTTGGTTGTTGAAAGGGATAAATTTGGAGTCCAGCAACTGTTTTGATGTGTGACCTAAGTATTTATCAGCATCCTCTGTGGTGGAGTTTCTGCTAGAGGGTACTGGAGAAGAGTCAGTGCTAGATTCACTCTTGAAACAAACATCTTCAGACTGGTTCTGTTCACAGGATATCGACTCTGGTGAGGATACATCCATGTAAATATCTGATAAAGATGTATCATCACAATATTGATCCGGAGAGCCCATCTGCATTGAACCACTTTCGCATATATCCTGTGGGAACTGCTCCATCTCATATTGCTCATTGTTTTGTGAAAAATCATGTGGCAAATCATGCACAGATCTTTCACCAACCATATCAACAGAAATATAATCTGGATGAGGATACTCTCCACATTCCCCCTGCAGATGTTCTTCCTGCATTGTAAGGCAACTGCTGTTGGCATTGCGAATGCTCTCAGTTGTCTCACCCATGTTCAACTCAGTGCAAGGAATATCAGGAATATCTGTGTTGTGGGTAAGAGAAAACATGCCCATCGAAGTGAAATGACCACCATCCTGACCAGTATTACCAAGCATCTCATCTGTACTCTCCCATTGAATTTCACTCAAAGCTGACTGCTCTGTGGATATACCACCTGAAAAATCTGTAGCAGATAATTAATTAATGCTTCCTTTACGGTAATGTAAAATATGTATTTCCCAAGAGGCAAACAACATACAAGTATTCATTTGCTTCTCCATGTCTTCCATGTTGTTCTCTACTTGGAGTTCTGTTTGGTCAGAGTACATCGTTTGCTGTCCAAGGTATGAACCATTTGAGAGATCTTCATAAGGAGGACCACTTGTTTCATCAAAATTAGCATGGTTTGATGCATCCCTTGGAAAATGTTGATTTTCCAAGTTGTACGATCCTGATCGGTTCTGTGGATCTGCAAAGCAGTAACCAAAAATGTTTGTAAGTTGCAAGATAAAATATTAGGTGATAATGAGAAAGTTGCTAATGAGCAGCAGCAACTCAGTTTCATCTGAATCCACCTTTCCATTCCTCACCATTGATAGAGAATCCATAAGAGCCAGCCTCTGTGTGATCACTTGTTTGCTGTCCTTCATTGGGTTGCGAGTAGTTTGACCAAAGTTCTACATTCTCAAGCATTTCTGCTGATCACACAAAGTGACAAGATAACAGATCAACAATTATAAAGAAGGAATTTTTGTATCCTACAAAGGCATATGTTAAAATGGCCAGTTCCATTATACCTTCTTGGCTTTGGAATAAATGTTCAGAACCATTGGTGTTGGCAGGCATCTCCAAACAACCTTGATTGACCTGTGTTCAACATAAGAAATACGAGAGCCTAAAGTTAGACAACAGGCACAAAACACAATACAAACTATTATATGTTACATGTATGATATCTTTATCACAGAACTGCACAAATGGTCTTCAGTGGAATACCCTGGATCGATTCCCTGGTTCCTTACAAACCCAAAAAAAATAGAGCGATTTGTTGCCAAACGAAAAAAGGTGCAATTGATGCGAGCAAAAAAATCTGAAGTAACCACTTGTCACTTGTTGACCCCTTTCTGCTCCAATCACAGTAGAAAAACAAGGCCTTTAGATTCAACAATATGAATATAACTATATCCAAAGACTTGATACTGTCTAACAAACATAAGCAATTTATGCTACAGGCTTCATCTTTCCACAGAAATATGATAAAGGAGCATCATTCAATACAAATTAGCATTATGAGCCACAAAACTACGAACAGCTTCACATTTCCACAGCATTCACAGAAAGCATCTAAGTTTCAACCACCACACCGACGCCAGATCAAATCAATTTATTCATCTCACCTTCAACCAAAACACTCCGTGAGTTATTTTCCTACATGACTTAGCAAATACTCCCTCCGTTTCAAATTATAGGTCGTTTTGGCATTTCTAGGTGCATAATTTTTGCTATGCACTTAGATATACACTTTGTCTAGATACATAGCAAAAACTATGCATTTAGAAATGCCAAAACGACCTTTAATTTGGAACGGAAGGAGTATCACTTAACAAAAAAAACATTTGTCACAATCAAGCTTCATAAGTAATACTGCTAAGTTAGATGGGCAGCAGCATCAGGATTTTCTTTTCACTTGTGCAATAGTCTGAGATATGGGACAGTAAAGGCAGACCTATAAAATTGATGATACAAGCATAGCAGTCAAATATCAACGTTTAAATTTTCAGCCAACCCAATGTAGTGGTTTAGAGGACTGCAAAATACTGCAGACATTTACCGTGGCCCTAAAAAAGGAAATGTTTTCTTTTAACCGACTTCCTCGACAAGATTCCTTCAATCTCTTGGAAGTCCAAATTAGTGGGTCATGACTAAATTCTAGCAGTTTCTCATGTGCACACTACTACGATGTATTTCAAACTCAATAGCTTAGGTGTATGGTTTTTACAATTCACAATGCAAATACAAATATTTCATATTTTTTTGAATTACTACACCAACATAAAGCGCATTTCTAAAACTGCCAGTAGTCTCTTCACGTGAGAACAATATATGGTATATTTCAAACTCAATTGTTCCGTAGTCTGATTTTCTCTATGCAAACTCTATGCTTCACATTACACATGACTAATTTTTTCATTTATATATATCATATACCACCTTTGAGCCTGATTTCAAAGCCATATACTGCAAAAGTGTTGCAAGGTGGGCCATGCGGTAGCTAGAAACAATCCACTGCCCATCACAAACCAACTCTTCATCACATACAACTGACACCAGGACAGCAATACCACCACCCAGTACCCGGCACCATTATCATCACCTTCTCCCACCCAGGATCCACCACAGCCCATAACTACTAACACAATAAAACCACTATGGCACAATTGGCACTTCACGCAAAAACCGCCCATAGCCGAACACCACCGTTGAAGCCTCATCACAACATTGACTTAGCTGCCAGCTCTCCCTGCTGCCGTGTCTATCACTAACCCTGAACCGCTCCCTGGCAGACACCATTGTGTTAGATACGAGTGCCAATACCCATCAGCCTTCAGCCCTCCAAATCCACCAAGAGAGGGAACAGCAGGAACCTCTTCATGTCGGTTGTTCAGAGACAAGGGCACTTTCCAATTATTAACACAGCAACCGTGCTCAGATGGTTTCCATTTCCCGAACAACATAACACTCAAATAACTATCGTTTCCAGAAGAACATTTACTATCAGAACAAGCACGCAAAATCCAGTAAGTGCTGAACGACAACAAACAACGCTAGCTAAATTAAAAGGACTGCAGTAATCCCTCAGCTCGATTGCACCTAGCTCTGCAGTTCATCAACCACTCGCCTAGACAGGGGCGCTATACTCTAAAAAGTACAGCATCTAATAAGCCCCAAATCATCCAAAATCGCCAAGCCGAGAGCTAAAATTCCACCAAAAATCCGGCGTATTCGGTCCCCCCGCAACCCAAAACCCTAGCCTAAACGCAGCCGCATCCTGCCAAATCCGATCCGACATCGCAAAATCCGGCGCAAAGCGAATTAGGGCACGACGAGAGGCGACTCACCCCAGGCTGCTGCTGCTGCTCCTCCTCCTCCTCCTCACCGCCCTCCTCGGGCGGCGCGGGCTCAGTCTCGAGGAAGGCCATGAAGTCGCCGAGGGTCATGGACAGGTTGTCCTCCGCGCCGACGGTGCCAGCGCCGCCGGCGGCCTCGAAGCCATCGACACCGACCGCTGGTTCCTCCGCCATCACCCGCGGCGCGATTCGACCATGCGATTCGCGGGGGCGGGCGGGCGCCTTGCCTTCTCCGGACGAGCGAAACCCCCTTTTTTCCAACCGGCGCGGGCGGGCGGCTGTGGTGGTGGCGGGGGGGCGAGGGGGCTAAGAAGAAGATGGCATCCGCGTCGAAACGAAACCGAAGTGGTCGAAGGGGAGAATTTCGCTTGGGGGTGGGGATTTTAAAAAAAGGAACGGGTCGGCGTGGCCTGCCGCTCGGAATGGCCGAACTGGAATCGGAATCGTTATTTCTGGAGGCGAGAGCCGGGGGGGTGTGGGTGGTTTCTGGTGGGGATCGCGCATGTGCTCGCGACGCAGTGGAGTCGGGACGGTTGGCTCGTTTGTGACCGGCCGGTGGTGATCGGGGCGGACCCGTCCATGTTCCGAGTCGTGGAACGGGCGCGTGTGCTACACGTACCCGTTGGGGTAACGGCCCTTTTTCAAGGTAGCCCCTGAGAAATAGGGGGTTTTCTATTGACAATATTGTATTTGGGCCCCTGGGGAATACTGTTCAACCATATGTAGTTGTCATTTTAAAATTAGGAGGTCAATATCTTTGTTGTTGACGTATTAGGCCGGGTTTATAAGTGTATAGTAATCCTAGCATCTCAAATGGTACATGTCCTCTTTATTAGTGTTGCTACACTTTGGAAAAGATGTCTATTGCTACATGTTCTCTTTACCAGATGCGACCGAGGCCATTCCTCGTGTGAATGCCCTGTGTGCACTCCACTCAAGGTCGGGTTGTATTTGGTCAAGCATAGTTGAGAGTATTCGATGTATGATGAAGTGATGAGGTGTAGGGGAGCTATTGGTGACAAGCTGGGAGTTGTATGTTATCTCTTGGACTGTCGTTTGTAAATGATTTTAGAAGAGTTTACGACAGTCTAATATCGAGATAAGTCAATTTTGCTACCCGAACAATTCAATTTGACTATTAGGATGTGGTTGGCGAAGACACATAAATGATTACGCAGTTCCATGTTGTTGACGCCAGATTTTGACACGTGTTGAATCGGCGTCAGGAGGAGAAGATTGGCCGATGCGGCAGATCTGAAGGCTACAGTAAGGAATCGGCCGATTGAGGTAAGAGTTGGAAATCGGCCGATTGGTGATGCGGCTTGCGCCAACAGGATGGGACTACTTCGGAGGGTCCCGGTCAAAAGTTGGTCAACAGAGCGACGCTAAGTCGGTCGGGAAGCAATTAAAAAAGTCCTGATTGGATTATGAGACGGCGGCGGAAGATTCTGCGGGAGTCCGTTTCCTTTTTTAAAAAGATATTATAGATATAGTAGTTTTCCTATTTTTAAATAAGGTTGTAATGAGTCGTAATCGACCAGGAGTCCTAGTTTTAGGGTATAAATAGGAGTCGTCAGGGCTTTGCAGATGAATCAACACATCAATCAACAAAATACTTCTACTTTTTTACCAGTACTTTACTTTCAAGTCGGCGACTTCGCCAATATTTTCTTCTTCCACGAGTTCGTACGGATTGGCAGGGCTGCATCAACTTGATCTCCGGCCAATTGGTAGGTTCCGCTTACCGAGTAATATCCGAGCTTTAACTACGGGCGCATCGCTGTGGTTTCGTTTGGATTTATTCACAAGTTATCGATATTTACTAGAATTGCAAGTTTTACCTGTTATTATAGTATTATCACCAGTTATCCAGCTTGAGATCAGGGTAATCGGCTTCGTCATTGTTCTCCTTCGATTTATCATCATACAGCCGATTAGATCTGTTTCAAGTGTTGCTTCTATAGTAATTGTTTAGATTGCTCTAGCAGTATTCTTTACAATTACTATACGATCATCGGCTGATCCATAGCCGATCGTCTCTACAGCAAATCGGCCGATTTGCCGCCGACGCGCTTCTCAGGACAGATCGGAAATCCAGCCGATCGACGCGCCTGGGATTTAATACTCTATTTCCTTGTCAATCAACAGGTCAGATTGACTGGCACGCCGCGCGAACCGCACCAGGGCGATAACCCGAACAGGAGCTAAGCAGATTCTCCCGGATCGTGTGTCCGACGCTGAAGACCCATCGGCCGATTCCTACCCGGCCGATTTTAGCGCCAACACATGTTCTTCTTAATAGTTCTCTAGTGTTACCCTGTCCTTGATCAAGAACCAGGAGAGAGATGTATCTAAGATTGCATGAACATTTTAGAGCCATGGGTCTGCTCAGCGGACCTCTTTATGCCCTTTCACTACTTGGTTTGCTTTGCTTGAGCTACAGAATCGTTTCCCTGGATGTAGATGGTAGGTACATATGTTATGTACTACGATGAGTTGATAGTTATCTATTTGATCTGCCAGTAATTGGAATTAGGTGTACACTTGCGGTGAGAGTGGAGTATGGTGTATGGAATAGAGTGCGAAAATGCTGAGCCTCATCTGCCCTTCTTAAGTGAGATGTTCCCATACCTAGCAAATGAATATAATTCAGCATATAGGACTTTGGCAGTAGACCACCATATAGTTATCCCGGAGCGAAGTCTGTCTTTCCATTTTGAGATATTTCAAAAGCAATGCTTTTATATAAATCAAAAATCTTGAAAATGGCATGCCACTAAAAGGATCCTTTCGTTGTTGACCTCATAGTTTTCCATTTTCATAATACTTGTTAGTACAAGCTTAACCTGTGGAAGATTTTAACTTTTGAAAAACTTTAGCAATTGTCATTCTTTTATATCTAAAACTCCTAACCCTCCTTTTGGTAAACACACAATAAAACACTTTTGGAGGCTGTTTTGCATTCACATATGAACCTCATCATATATAATGTTTTCTATATATTTTCTAATTACTTTGCAACGGTAGTGTGGAGCCTCGTGATGCACGTCAGGAAAGTTGAGAAAGAGGTGATGACTGATTTGACTAGAGTGAGCATACTTCCTTGAGGTTGTCAATTTGAAGTGACCAAAAGCCTGTTTTCACATCTCTCAACAAGTGGCATTAACGCTTGTATTATTGGCTTCATAAGCCCGAGTGGCATGGGTAGATGGGTGAGTGAAAGATAGGGTGCCAATAATGCAGCCAAGAAGTTGCTACAGAATTTCCATTTTTTTCCTGAAGCGGTCGCAGAGGGCTCATGCGATCGTAGGCGGCGGTCGCAGAGGGCTCGCTGGAGCTGCAATTTCGGCATCCGGAAGGGGGCTGCGCAGAAGAACGGAAAGGCAAGCACATCCCTTTTGTCGCAGGGACGCGCGGCGCGGTGCGATCTGACAAGGAGCGCTCCCAGCTCCTGATTCGCGATTCTGATTCGTCGGCAGCTCGGGCACGCTCGGGGGGGGGGGGGGGGGGGGGAGTTGGGGTTGGTGGAAGTTGGTTGCCTTGATTGCTCGCGGGTTTCCTCCGCGTCACCGGAGCGGGGCCCGGGGGCCGGTAAATTCCACGGAAGTTCGGCGAGCACGCCCCGGCGGCCGGCCCCGCCCGCGGGGGAGGAAAAGTCTACCGAGGCACGCCGCGCGCCCTGTTCAGTTGGTCTTGTTCACACCTCGCGCTGGGCACTGGCAGTGCAGAGGCTGGCTTGGCTGCCTTTCCGGTGACAGTGAGTCAGTGAGACACTGCATAGCAGAGAGAACAGAACATCCCGTCAAAGAAGCAGCGCGTTCCTGCAGCGGCGGAGTACGATCGTATTCCAGCTCCGCTGCAACCATGACGTGAAGCATCGACCTCGATAGTCGTTGACGTAAATTCCGCGAGACAAAAGAAGAAAGGCGTGCCGCATAAAATTACTCTACGCAAGTGAAAAAAGAAGAAAGGGAGATCACCTCAGTTATTTGTTTTCGCAGTTACCGCGGCCCTGTTTCTTCGAAACTCCAAGTCAGCATGCACATCGATCGGGCCTGTTGAAGCCTCGATCGGGCTTTCTGAGTTGACCTGACCGCAGCAAATCCTTTTTCCCTCGTGAAGGGGGACGAGGACGACCGTGACGGCCAAGCCGACGAGAATACTTGTCCAGTTGCTCCAGAGGCCACTAGCAGCGTACAGAAACGAGATAACGTCGCCGTCGCCGCGCACAGGTCATCCGGCCCGGCCGCCCGAGTCGTCTCGTGCTCTCGTCCGTCGCCCAATTTCCCGATGCGCTCGAGTCCGCGTCAACGCAAGCCTCTGCGCGGGCAGCATGGCCGCGTCCTCTCTGAAAACAAGCCTGCGGTACTGCACCGACACGCGCCCTGTCATCGTGAGCGTTCATATACTCCACGCTGACCGTGGTATCAAGTCACGCGTCTCGCCGCGTGCTCGCCGTGGAGTCCTCGAGTCCAGTTCTATACGCTGCCCGCGGGGACCAGTTGAAAACATGTGTTGGTTCGATATGTCACGGGACGTAGAAAAAAAGGGGAAAGGATACGAGTTTCCCCCGGAAGCATAATACAGCACGCGTTTCACCAATTGTGGGATACTGCCAGGTAAATTTTGCCTCGCTCGCCGGCTCGGTGAAGTTTCCAACGAGTTCACGGTTCTTGTTATTGTTTGTAAGCCTTGATTTGGACGTCCTCTAGTATATAGAATCGCAAAATACGCACGTGATAATATATACGAGGCCCATCTTTATTGGGCCATGGTCCAACTCACCACGAAGTTTCTGGGCTACAAGGGTCTCAAAGCCCACTTCACCCAGCAACACCAACAAAAAAACAAACAACAACAGAAGAGGATCAAAACTAAGCCCACTACCCACATGCCTATCGTCTAGTAGTCGATTCTTTTGCAGCCTTTGCTTGTCGCGCGGGAGACTTTTGCGGCTCGGCCGTTGCAGCAGCGTTGGACTTGGGCGGAAGGGCCGAGCCGGCTGGGGAAGACGCCGCCGCCGCACTTCTTTTGAGGAAAGAATTTCGGGACGGTCTCTCGATCTCGCCACGGCCGCAAATCAGGGGACGCTGATTTGTACGCTCACCCCTATAGCATGAGCCTTTTGTCTTTCGCTAGCCGGTTGAAGTCTCGAACGCCACCATAAGAGATCCACTCCAACGGCCGCCGGCGCCGGGCACCACTCAGTCACTCACCGCCCGCCCAGTGCGGCGCGGAGGAGAGGAAACCGAGCCCCATGTGGGCACGTGAACCGGCGGCGCTGTCGTCTGTCCCGCACTACCAACAGCGACGCGAAGCCGAGAAGATGATAGCACGGCGCCGGGGCAGCCGTCGCCAATCATCACGACCCACCCTGTTCGGTGTGTGTGATCAGTGACCAGTGATCACGCGGCCATCTTTCCGGTCTCGTGATAGGACCAAACGAAGTGCCAAAACCCCGCCCGCGGCATGCCAGCCCCAGCCAGGAAGCTGGTGGAGTTCGAGCAGGGGATCCTGGTGGCGGCCTGGACCGCCTGGTGGGCTACCGCCATGTGCCGTCAGGTACCCGTATCGGCAAGGCTGCAGAGCAGCAGCAACTGCAGCTGATGCTGAGATGTGAACCGAGCCTCGCGCTTGCGCCGCAAACGGACACGCCACGTTGGGGGCGAGTGGGGACGACAGCAGTGCGAGCGCGGCAAAGAAGACAACGGAGAGACGAGCTGGAGGTGTTGGATTGATCTCTAACCTTAAGGTTTAAAGGTTTTAGTCCTAGATCCGCGCCCTAATCGGGGGCGCTCAACCCAACACCGTGTTGGTGGATCCCCGTCGCCAGCGCCACAATAAATAGAAGGTGGGAGCCGGGGGGTACGCACGTCGAGAATCACCGTGCCCCGACTCCTCACCTACACCATAACCCTAGACCGATCGTGAGGGGTGGTGCTGCGGCGGCGGGAAGCTCCACCAGCCTGCACTGCATCGGCCATCGCCGCCCAACGCGGATCCGCCCCGACTCAACACTGCGCGACGCTGCCTAGCGCAGACGCCGCCAACAAACGTGATGGCGTCGTCGTCCGAGCCAGGTAAACTAATCTATCCTTCCCTCTCGCTTGATCTGGTATACGCGCACGTACATGTACACCTCTTTTTATTTCTATAACTAGATCGAGAAACAGAAACCCGAGTCGATACCGCATCTGGTGATCCCGCGATAGGCTAACAGGAGGCTGGAGCGATCCGGCAGCCGGCCGACACGTCCGGTATTCTGGTCTCGTGGCCTTCACTCCCAAGCGACCGGAAGGTGCGGCCGGCGGCGGCGAGCGAGCCAAGCGAACAAAAGCGCGGGCGTTCTCGTGATCCAAGCCTGAAGCCTCCCAGCGCGGCTGCTCCACTTTTCTGCTCGTGCGGTGCCACTCGGCGCTCGCTAGTGCCGCGCGCATGCGACCCTGCCGAGGATTAAGGGGCGTCGCCAATTTTTAATCGGCGGCACATCCCCCTCGGATGCGGCTCCAAGGCGGGGGAATGCGCAAGATCCAGTGATCCATTGCCTAGATTGGCGAGCTCGTTGTCTGCGGGGGATCTGATTCTTGGTGAATCAGCTGACGAGATCGTTAAGTTAGCTAAGCGGATGTTCCTGAACTCAGAAAGATTGGTGGGTGGCAACGGGAATGGTGCTGCACGGAGGGGAAAGCATCCTGATGCTGAATCTGCGCTTGACCGTAAGTTTAAAACTTAGGGTCAACCAGATTCTCTAAGAGTTATTTTATAACAGGAGCTCCCCTCCTCTAATATAACTTTCTTTCTTTTTATTTTTTTTCCTTTACCTGGTTCTGGAGTTCTAGTCGGTGACTAAATTTGTTTCTTAAATTTTTCTTCCAAACTGGATATTAAGTTTTGTTTCCAAAATTTTTCCTTCCGATTTTTTTTCAAAAGGCTTGAAAATCTTTATCTCCCATGTCTGATCTTAAGTTTTTCCTTCTAAATCTTTTGTTTCCGAAATTTTTTCTTAAATTTTGTTTTTCAATTTTTTTCTCCTAAAATTTTGTTCAATTTTTTTTAGTTTCACCGAAAGTTTGTTTTGAAATTTTTCCCAAACTTTTTTCCCCAACTTTTTTTGTGATTTTTGTTTCTGACCTTTATCATTTTCTCTTTCTACAATTTTTGTCTTTGCGATTTGATCAAACTTTGTGTATATAAATGTTTGTACGTAACTTTATGTATATAATTTTTTATCAAAATAGAAAGAGAGAAAAGGATAGCTACGGACGGTAGCATCCAATGTCCGGGCGATCAGCCGATCACTGATCAGGCAGACAGGCACATTGGCCCGTCACGGAAATGTCTAGTTCTACTATGAGTAAAACACTAGAGTCGGATCAAGATTCAAGAGTAAGACGTTCTGATTACTGGAACATCTCTGCAAAATACGTTAAGGACACAAAAGCAAAAGGCATCAAGCATTGTGGCTCCGACCAATTCCAATCATCAGACGGCTCTGAAACAGTCAAAAGCGACGAGCATTTCCACTGACAAAGTTAACGGATGGTGGGCAGAGGCAGTAGAACGTCTGAACCACCGTGGCCTACAACTAACTACTTCACTGATCTTAACGCCTAGAACTTGGATTAGCCCAAGGCTTTCAAAGGGAAATAGCGCGAGATCACATCAGCAGCACGGCGCTAGAGAAAGATGAAACATTCCAATGACACGAGCGGGTTCTCCAACGACTCTTTCCCGTCGCCGTCACGGCCGCGTTGGCCCTCGCCGCCAGCGCTGGCGTCCGGGACGCTGTGCTCGCTTGCCGCGGTGACGTCGTCGTCTTCGGTCTGCGAGGGCGGCGGCGACGACGGCGGCGGGGAGGCGGGAGGAGGCGGCGGCTCCTGCGGGCGCCGCGGGGACACGCGACCGGACGGCCTTGCCGGGACAGGCGGCTTCCGCTGCGCGGGCGCGGCTGGGCTGGCGGCGCGACGGTGCTCCGATGACGGCCGCTTCGCCGCCGGCGACGGCGACCGCCGCACGGAGCGGTCCCGGGGAACGTGCCGCGGCGGCGGCGGGGACGGCGAGCCCCGCGCGCTGCGTGAGCGGATGCCGTAGGAGGCCGCGGCGGCGCGGTCGCGACGCGCGGGCCCCAGATCGGCGGAGACCGGGCGCCTCCTGGCCGACGGCTTCCTCCCCGGCGACCGCTCCGGCCCGGCCACCGAGCTGGTCGCGGCCGACGACTCCGACGCCGCCTCGGACCGCTCGTCGGTGGCGAGCGAGAGCGACACGCAGCTGCCGAGGTCGCTCACCGCGGCGTCGGCGCTGTCCTCCTGCTTCTTCATCTTCTCCGCTCCTCGCTCCTCCGCGTCGTGGACGGCATTGGCGTTGGGGACGGGCTTGGCCTCGGGCCTCGGCTTGGCGCTCGGCGTCTCCGAGAGCACCTCCTTGACCGTCTCCTCCTCCGGGGACGGCGGGTCGCGGTCCTCGGGCTCGCACCGGCGCGCCCCGGGCGCCGTGCGGTTCTTGCGCTTCTTGCTGAAGCAGCAGCCCATGTCTTGTGCTGCCGCCGGCGCACTAGGCGGCCCCTCAAGGTGGCTGGGCGTGGACCGTGGAGGACTGGTCGTGGGGGTCCTGCTCGAGGTGCTTCGATTTGGGCGGAGGACTGGAGGAGGCGATGGGGATGGGAGCGTGGCGTGGGGGACTGGTGGTCAAGTAGGTTCAGAGGGGTTCAGGGGCTCAGCGGGAGGGCAGGGCGAGTGGCCAGCGAGCCTGACGCCGTTACGGTATTTTTGCTTCCTGCTGGCTTGAAACAGTGGCAACCGGGTACAGTACCACGGTGAACGAGTACCAGTACCAGTCCACAAAGGCAAGGTTTATTGGATGGTAGTTGCCACCGTACTAAGGGTCTCGTTTACTTGGCAAATTTTGATTTTCTATAGGAGCTGATTCTTTAGAAGAAATAATTTTATAGCTAAAAATAATTTTTTTAATTCTCTAACATAAATTCTTGAAATCAAAATGAAAAATCACTTCGCAGAATTAAAAAAGGCCAACCTCGCCAGCGAGCACCACAGTTCGCGACACACAAGTACGCAATACGGCTCTACAGTATTTTCCATCCAGTACTGGCTAAGGCTAGCTAGGGGTCAACCCGATCGGACGCCACCGGATGACCGGACGGTCGGTAGCCCGTAGCCAGTGCAGCGTGCTCGTCCGCCATGTCAGCGTCCCATCTTCTGTCTTCTGATCGCCGGAGAGCACGTGACGTTGACGTGTAAATGGACAAGTACTCGCTTGCTTGCAGGCCTGCTGTTGCCTCTTGCAGAATGAGGCTCGGAGATGGTATACGTAGGATAGGGGAAAGTCTAGACAAACTTCGATCAATTTACGTTTTCAAAACTACAGCTATCTTGCTCAGAGTCCCAGAGCTTAACGGAACTCTTGTTTACTATAAGAGACCACCGCTTTATAAGTACTTTCCTCTCTCTTTCTTTCGAACCATAAACTCCGAAGCGGTTTCACTTTACCATACTGAAGAAGGGCTTCACTGGCGCCTTGGGGACAGAACTAGAGTACAAAACTAGTTTTGCATTCTGCAAGGCTTGCTGCAAGAAGGGGATATGACGGTGCTGCCCCTGCTGCTACTTTCCTAGGATGCTACTGCTACAGTACGCGCGTATGCCTCTGCTCGGCTACTCCAGTGGGGTCACATGTGCGTGGCTCTGTGCGCGGCCCCTGGATCGGGATATTTAATTTTTGCCACAGTTACTTAGTGCTATGCATTCAAATATTATTTTTAGAATAAATTCTACAAAATTACCACTGTAGAGAGAAGATTACGTTTATTTTTACCAAATTTGCTTACGTGGCAATCCACATCCGCGTTCCAGCGTGGATAAGGCACGCAAAAAGAACTCCATGCCCCTCATTCATTTGAGCGCTACTGCCCCGGCTCAGCTCCACCGACCGTCCATTCTTCCTCCTCCCCCTTTCTTCTTCCTCCCCAACCCTGTGCATAGGCTCCCTCTCCACCGCTGCGCCATCAGCCATTGCATCACGCATTAATTCGCTCATGATCGTCATCAACCAGAGCGGCACAGCTCGAAAGGCATGGGGCGACACGGACGTCCACGTGAGCCGAAAACATATATTCCGGCGGTGGTTGCAGTGGCATTCGCTGGTTGATGCCTCGTTGATACTCGTTCCTGGGTTGGATCGACCAGCTCGCGACCGCACACCATGGCAAAGATGAAGAGAAGATACGGTGGAGAAGGACGAGAAGAGAAAGTATCCGCATGATGCATTCCATTGCCGTACTTCCTGATTCTAAAAAAAGGTAGTCATCGGACAAAATCTCACCGTCCAAAACTAATATTATGGACAAGAGGTCGCAAAATTTGAAGGATGAAAAAAACCCGATCAAAACTGGAGTCCGGTAGCAAAGAAAAAAAAGAGCACAATGCTCTGCTTGCAAGCGGATGACGAATCACACACAGACCTCCCTTGGGTCCACGAAGATGGAATGGCTAGGGGCCGACTTGGTCCAATCCCATCCGTCTGCGTGGCCGCCACCGCCGCCAGCGCCGAGCCGCTTCATGCACCAGAGGTCCTCGGCGCAGGACAGGCGGCGCTAGTGCGGGATGCGGCTGCGGAGCAGGTCCAGGGCCGCCACCTCCACGGCCACGGCGGTAGCGGTGCCGCGCGCCATGTTAACAATCGACGCGAACTGGGCCTCCGCTGCCAGGGCGGCGTCGCGGTCGTCGCCGCCGAGGCCATACACGCACTACCCCGCGAACGGGCGGAAGAAGTCCGGCATGGACGGGACGCGCGGCTGGTGGCCGCGGCGCCGCGCCGCAGCGCCAGGCCGCCAGCCGCCCCGACCTCGAGGCGGAACACGCTGCCGTAGTCCCACGCGCTCGCCACCGCCCACGACGCCGGCGGCGAGGACAAGAAGTGGTCGATGCCACGCCACTCGTAGCCGCCCCTGTCGACAACCGCCAGGAACGTGCCCAGCACAGCGCCGATGTCCGCGGGGAAAAACTCCACGTGGACGAACCGGCTGCGGTAGAGCCGCTCGGCGTCGCGGGCGCCGAGGCGGACGACCGTGGCGCGGCGCGGCGGCCTGAGGCGGTGCGAGTGCACGAGGAGCGACGGCGTCCGGAGCTTGGAGTAGCCATAGCGGGCGAGGGGGAGAGGGACCTATGGAGGTCTTTTTCGTGCCTCGTCCACCTGGAACGCGTACGTGGACTGTCATGTAAGCAAATTTGGTAAAATATACGTAATCTTCTCTCTTCAATAGCAATTTTGTAGATTTCATTCCTAAAAGTAGCATTTGAATGTGTGCCATTGGTAATGGTGGCAAAAAGTTAAATATCCTGCTTGATCTACCGGTACCAGGGTTTGGCTCCATGCCTGCAGCCTCCACTGTTACGGTGATCCGATTCTGCTGCATCTACACTCCACAGTCCACACGCCTGCACTCTCGCATCTCGGTGCCGTGTGCGGTGTGCCCGTGTCGCAGGTCGCAGAAGTGAGAAGAACCATGCACATGCAGCCTGCAGCCATGCACAGGACATGAACGCTGCCTGCCCGGGCCTTTTTTGCTTTCTTGCGGATCAGTTGGCTGTGCAAGCACGCAATGGAGGTGGAGTGACGGCCGGACGGGAGGAGGAGGGTATTCATGGCACTACAGAAAAAAAAAGGAAGTGAGAGTGCACTGTGCTTCTTCTTGTATGACATAGCAGCGCTCCTGCTTTCCTTTCAAAAAAAAAAGAGTGCACTGTGCACCGCATAGTATACTCCATGGTTCGGCCGTCGTTCATGCCAGCGAGCATGTACGGCGCAGATGTTTGGCTACGGGTTTACGGCTGATCAAAAGAGCTTTGACTTTTCTCAAAGTGACGGGAGCCGTAAAACCGGCCTGGTTAGTGGCCCATTGACTAGTTTTTTTTAAAAAAAGTGGCCCATTGACCAGTTGCAGCGGAGGTGGTCTGCCAAACTGGATTGGTTTTCCGTACGCGACCGATTGGACCCAGCACGGCCCAGATATAATGTCCGGCCGAATACAAGCTGGTTGTAGCCTCGTCGGCCTTGATCTCCGTCCGGTCCACAATCATTGTCCAAATGCGGGTTCGGCCCACGGAGGCACGGTCAGCTTGGTTCTTTCAGGAAAGAAAATTTGTATCAGTCCAAGTCTGCAACTTGCAAGTTGCAACCCGAACCGCGAGAACATGAAGATGCAATCCATTTCTAGAGTACTAGTACTGACGTAGCATTTCGCTGTGCAGTCTGGTACGATCCTACAGATAGAGGCTTGGCATTCACGTCCAGCACCTAATCTCAAGGAGGCGAGAATCTTCTCCTGACAGACAGCAGTCGCGTCACGCCGAGGAACAGGAATTATTTTTCAGAAAACGGGGCCTTGTTCAGCCAACCCCGCCATTTAAGAAACGCTGAGCACAATCATTGTCATCCGTGCTGACCACGTGTCACCGCTCGCCTGTCGGCGCCACATGCCGCGGTGGAAGCCGCCCCTCCACTCCGGGGAGCCCCCCGCGCACGATACCAACACGGCATGTGCCCGTGCGCCGCGGCCTCGACCCCTACTGGATGGATGCCCTCCCCCGCCGCGGCGGAGGGGCGCCCAGCCGGCAGCCGCCCACTGCTTGCGCTGCCTTCCTCGCCACGTCGCACGCGTTTCCTTCCGCCGCGGCCCGGAGCGTGTCCCGCGCGATCGCTTGCTTCCGGCGCGGGCATGGCGTGTTTTCTTGTTGGTTGCTCGCTTGGAATCGTTTTCGAGCGGAAGGGGGAAAGAGGGGGAGGGGGTGGACCGGAAAGTGGATCCTTGCCGCCTGCTCCCGAGCGATGTCTCACCAGACAACGCCCGGGCTTGTCCCTGCCAAACGAACCGAAGAATGGCATTAATTGTAGCCCTTTACCCAGGGGGAGCGACTGGTAGAGTGGTAGGCCAAGAGGGCATTGCTGCTGACCTGCTGTAAGCCTGTAAATGCTGTGGCGGTGCCCTGTCTTGCAGTTGGGACGACGGATGACCCAGTCGAATGGGCGAATGGCTGCCCCCAGATCGCCAAATGCGCAGTCGTCTTATGTGCTGTCTAAACTTTAATTGCATCGCATCGAATATTAGATATCAATTAGAAAGACTAAACATGAGCTAATTATAAAACTAATTATAAATAGAGATTAATTCACGAGATAAATCTATTAAGCCTAATTAATTTATTATTATTATATGTTTATTGTAGCACATCATTACCAAATTATGAACTAATTAGGTTTAATGAATTCTTATCACGAACCAGCCTCCATTTATACAATTAATTTTATAATTAGCGTGTATTTAATACTTATAATTATATAATTTTTAAATATCTGATGTGATGGAGACAAGTTTAATCATCCGGATCCGAGCCAGTCGTCAACATGTAACTTACGCGAGTCGAATACCAAATCCACGAGCTCTGCAATCTCCATGTCTCCTGTAGCCCCAGATCGTTCTCAACTATCGAATTAATTCTTGTGGCCAGCGGAAGGTCCGCGGGTTGATTTCGTACGCCTGATTCATGTGGCCTTCCCTTTTCCCGGTTCAAGGAACGCCAGAACGGGGAACGGGGAACCTTTGCTTTAGCCCCGCTTTGGTACAAAAGAAAAGGAACGAGTGGCAAAAGCGGGGCGACGCGTCGGGGGGGGGGGGGGGGGGGGGGGGGGGGGGGACCGAGGGAGACGACAAGAACTCCACTCCCCACCCACCCACGCCGCTCACACCTCTCGTTTTCACTGCCCTGCCGCAGCAAAGAACAAAGAGGGAGAGAGGAAGGGGGGGAAAAAGGCGACGCGCCTCGCTCTGTCCAACTCCCCTGCTCCACAAGACCACTCGGATCCCAATCCGAGCCCTGCTCGTCTTCGGCGTCGACGGTCCCGCAACCGAGAGCCCGCGCGGGCGAGCCAGCCACGCAGCGGCGTGGACTGGGGGGGGGGGGGGGGGGTGGAAGACGGTAGCGGGAGGGATGGACCCCGAGAAGCGCGGCTACAGGCTCCGTATCCTTTTGCTTCGTCTCCGAGTCGCCGCTCCGTTTCTTGATTCGATTTGGCTCGCGGGGGGAAGAAGCCGCCGTCCTGTGAAGCAATCAGGGCAGGCATTTGCTCGAGCAGTAGAGACCACCGTTTTCTTGTATTTCCTCAGTCTTGAATGCTTCTTGAAGTAGATTCTTGAAATTTCCCGGCGCCTTTCTACTTTTTGGGCAATCTGAGCCAAGAAAGCAACCGTTCTCGAAGCATTTCCAAGCTAAACCTTAAGCGCTGGCAACTGGTTCGGCAAACAGTTCCCCTTTTGTCCCCAACTTTAGGCTACAGCACCAAATTCCGAAATCTGTTTTTCTAGCTAATGCTATTTCAGCTATTTTTCGGCTTTATTTTTCTTGATAATTCTGCAGTCACTTCAGTTGAATACAAACCATAGTACCTAGGACTACGACTAGTTAACTATCTGGAGGTGTGCATTGTTCAAATTTGACATCTCCTTAACTTGGCACCCCAAACTAGAGGAGTTTGTGGCGCACGATGCTGACGTGAGGTCCCTGGCCATCGGCAAGAAGTCTAGCCGTGTCTTCATCACCGGCGGCAATGATCGCAAGGTCAACTTGTGGGCCATTGGCAAGCAAACTCCACTTCTGGTACATGTCCCCTATGCTAGTGACACTGCAATCTTTTTGCTTAGCTTAAAATTTGAACAATGCTGTTTCTGAATCGGTGTCTAATTGTTTCCACAGAGCTTATCAGGCCACACAAGTGCGGTGGAGGCTGTGCAGTTTGATTCAGCAGAGATGCTTGTGCTTGCTGGCTCATCAAATGGTTCCATCAAGCTCTGGGACTTAGAGGAAGCTAAAGGTGTGGTTCCATGATTACGTACTCTGCTGAGCTAATTAGAAACATTGCCTGTACTGTTGTCTTAACAATTTGTTGAGTGTTCTCCAATTTGTCTCAGTTTGCCCTGCATCATAGTTTAAGCTTGCAAACCAACTACTTCAAGTTTAACCATGTGTGGTAACTTTAAGCTTCTTGTGGATGGATAATGCCATGCTTTGGGGAAAATAAATATCTGATTAAAATTTTTGAATCGAGATGCAGTTGTGCGATCTCTTACCGGGCATAGATCGAGTTGCACTTCTGTTGAATTCCATCCATTCGGCGAGTTTTTTGCATCTGGTTCGTCAGATACAGACCTGAAGATCTGGGATATAAAGAAAAAGGGATGCATTCACACATATAAGGGTCACAGAGGAGCAATTAAAAGAATCAGGTTTACCCCTGACGGGCGATGGGTTGTCACCGGAGGGGAAGATAACATTGTGAAGGTGTGGGATCTGACGGCTGGAAAGCTTTTACATGATTTCAAGTTCCACAGCGGACAAATTAATTGCATTGATTTTCATCCTCAAGAATTTTTGCTTGCGACAGGTACCTGCCTATCTTTCTATACACACCATCTCTTTTTCATCAATTTTGTTATTAATGCACGACGGTGTGACAAAATGCATGTGCAGTATTTTAAAATATCATTCTTTTAGTTAGAAAAGAAATAGTTTTGTCGGAGACATCTAAAGTAAATGAAGTTTAAAGTAGTGGATATATACCCTGAATGACTTATATTGAGATTTTCAGGCTCAGCTGATCGGACAGTGAAATTTTGGGACCTTGAAACTTTTGAATTGATAGGTTCTGCTGGACCCGAGGTATTGCAAGTGACTATCTTAAATCAAGCTAAATTTTTCATATGAAATTTATAATCTGATAAACCATGAACTAGGGCTCCTCAATTCTTTGGTATGCATGTGTTATATGCATGGTAACTACTACAACACCTTTTTGCAGTTGGCCTGTTATTACTATCTTATTTCTTTCAAATTAGCACCATAAGAGCTTTCTAGGAGGACCAGTTGACATTTCCTTATGGTTGATTCAATTTATCTAAGAGACAGTCTGACATCTAGCCTGAGCTTGCTTGCGTCTTGTGCATTTGTTTTGTGCTCCTTGATCTAGGATGCATCTTCCTCTTCTTGGTAGCTTACATGCCTTCTCTGTCCCAGGGTTCTGGAGTACGTTCTATGGTCTTTCACCCAGATGGTAAAACCCTTTTCTGTGGATTAGACCAGAGCTTGAAGGTATGTCTGGTTTTGATATGTTATTTATTGATTTTTAATTGCTTGCACCTGATGACCTATGAATATTTTCAGGTATTCTCTTGGGAACCAGTAAGATGCCATGACGTTGTTGACATGGGGTGGAGTAATTTGGCTGACCTTAGTATTTATGAAGGGAAACTATTGGGATGCTCCTACCATGAACGACGTGTTGGTCTATGGGCTGCTGATATATCAGTGAGTGGCATACTTTGCATGCAATGTGTATTCTCCTCATCTCCTGCCTTTTCTAAGTTCTAACTTTTATTTTTTGATCCAGCTCATTGGACCCTATGCTCTTGGTGTGTTGCCCAAAGCAAATTTTTTTGCTGAGCTTGTGCAGTCTATGGATGATAATCCTGTGAAGCCAAGTGATAGCACTGCAAATTCTAGTCCTGCTTTAGCAATGACGCAACCGAAAAATTCATACAAAGTCAAGGAGCCTGGGATTGGTACGGTTTCAAACCACTTATACATTTCCCGTTTGTACTTTGTATTGAAATGTTTTTTTTGCCTTATTAGTTATTATTGCTTGACATGGGTTGCGATGATGCTTCCCTCCCTCTCTCTTGCTTCTGTGGTAATAGCTGAAAGCAGGGTTCGTGGCTCACATTTGACTCCAGCAAGTACAGATAAGATCAAGAAAGATAGGAGCAGTACTATTCCACGAAGACCGGATCCATCCTTTAGATCATCTATTCAGAGTTCTACTCCAATGAGGCGTATGAAGCTTGTTGATAGTCCTTCCACCAACCCAAAAACAGTGGAACGCAATTTTGGACAGAAAGATACCTCATTAACATCTCATACAAGAATAGCTAAAAATTCTTCTACTGCTAAGAAAGGCAATCTTACGGAGTCAGCATCGGTGAAAGATATTTATACTACGTCGCAGGCTGTTTCTGCACCTGTTGTTGTACCCAGAGACATTTTAGAGGACAAAACAGTAAGCAGTGTTTGCAGAGGAAATGGAGGCACAACTACAGCCCCTGATGCTTTTCGGGTTCCTGTTCACAGAAGAAAACCTTCACTTAGTGGCACTGCTGCTGATAGTGATAGCTCAGTAGGATCCGCACTCACTGAACCTGATGTTTGCTCAGAGGGTTTGTCAAGCTTACAGTTCTCCTTTGGACTATCTCCGTATTACAAAAAAGAAGAATACTGTGAGGTGGATAAAGAAGATATTGCACAGATAGCAGAAAAGATGGATAGAACAGTGTCACTGGAGCATCCTCTGCAGTCCAATGACGATAAGTGTATAGCCCTTCATCTTTGTTCTTAAACATCAACCCTGCTGTTTTGCTACTATGGCGATGTAACAGTTGAATCTATTTCGTGCAGCCTTTGAAACACCATGCTCAACAACAGAGACAGCCAGGGTGAAATATGTCAGAGGAGGTGTGTATGCATATTAACTGATATTGTTGAGGGCATGTCCTTTATCCACTCTTAATCTGGGTTCCACTTGGCCTAAAAAATAGCTTCCTAACAAGATTAACTTCTTTTCAGTTGCTGTGCCACTGGGAAAAACAAAGTCTCTTGTTGAGAGGTGGGAAAAGAGGGAGTCTTCTAGCAATGATTATTCACCACAAACTGGTTCTTGTGGTGATCGGATGTTGAAAAATGACAGCCCTCCGGCCTATTCAGTACGTGTTCTTAAGTTTGAGTATAATTATTTAAACATATTTTTTTTTACCCTATTATGGTTCTGTGGTATAGTGGTATTTTGACTTGTATGTGCTTTCCTAGTCTAGTGCGTAAGAATTGCAACCATTTCAATGAAACTATTGCAGCTATGCTGGATCTAATTTGGTTTTGTATTTACCTGTTAATCCTTTGAGTCCTGACTGCCACATGTATTTATAGGAAAACCACTAACCAGATAAAAAATTCGTGGGGCTGATTGTGTTGTAATATTTATGGACTTAAATGCTGTTGGAGATTGAAGTGATGCTGACGTACTCATAAACTACATACAGAATACAAATCAAACATACTTGACTTAGATTTGCTCTATTTTATTTTTCATGCTATGTAGAGTTCTAAAAGATTGTTTGGCTGTTCAAATTTTTATGTTTGTTACTGATTGCAATGAACAGGCAGAACCAAGTCAGACATATGAAAAGGATTTGTCAACAGTGGATGAGGTGATGACGCCTGCCAATTTAGTGCAGAATCATGACGAATTCATAAATGCTGTAAAACTTCGGCTGACAAAATTGGAGGTGATCCCTTTTTTATGTACTTGCTGGCTGCTGTTTGTTATCAGCTCATATGCATCATGGAATTCTCTTGTGAACTTACATCCAACAAATAGAGAAGATCTTCTGAAACTTCCATAGTTTATTTATTGATGCAACATGTGAGTGGTTAATGCCATTAACCTTTACTTGGCAGTTTCCATATGGACAAGGTTGTGGAGGAAAGATTATTTTCATTAGGCTTTTCAATACTCCCTCCTATTTTAAAATATATGACATTTAGGACAAGGTAATCAGTTCAAAAAAGAATTAATTAGCTTGGCTGGCATGTCATATATTTAAAATCGTAGGGGTACACGAGAGAGCTTAACGTTAAAGTGTATCATTTGATTCTGCACCCCCCATTGTTGATCTACCACCTAAACATTATTATTTTTGTGATGAACCAATATAACTTTAGTGTTATGTGTATTCAGATGATGCGGCATGTCTTTGAGCAAAGTGGTATCAAAGGAGCAATTGCTGCAGTGGCAAAGCTGCCTGACAATGCTGTAAGTTTCTTTGAAATGTATGATGATTATGCATGGCTGTATTTTCATATTCCTTTTCTTTTATAAGCTACTGATGGTTGAGATTGACAGGTTCAAGCTGATGTTGTTAGTGCTCTCAAAGGGAAGCTTGATCTTTTCAACCTGGAGATTTTCTCAAGCTTTCTGCCTGTTCTTGCCGGATTGCTGAGTAGCAAGACTGAAAGGTAATGTATTGGATGTATTATTTCATTGTAAGTCTCTTTTCATTTGAAAGAGAAAACATCTGATGTTAGCATTCTTCATTATCTAAATCATGCAAATATTGGCATCTTACATTAGAATAACAATTGGTTTAGCGGTAACTTTTGTCTCATTAGTTGCAATTTACTTTGCCTCAAATTTGCAGGCATGCTACAGTTTCTTTGGAAATGTTGTTGGATCTTATAAAGATTTTTGGACCAGTTATACATTCAACATTATCAGCAAATTTAGGCGTAGGAGTTAACATTCAGGCGGAGCAAAGGTATGCAAATTCACTGCAAAACTTGTACCTTGCCCAAAAGTATTGGATGTGAAGACAAGAATGGTGCCTGTCCCTACATATCAGCGAGAAACCGCTGTGCTAAATCAATCATGCAATTCACCAACTTTGCTCATCTATGCAGGTTGCAACGTTGCACACGCTGCTTTAATCATTTGCAAAAGGTTCAACAAGTTCTGCATCCATTGATGATGTAATTCTCTTCCTTTCCCTTTACGCTCTCATCTTTTTAACCGTCAGTTCTCAATCATGTACCTGTTGCTACAACAAACAAATTTTCTTCTAATATTCTGCGATTTCCTTTTTGTGTTTTGTGGGTACAGGCAGGGCGGTGAATCAGCACAACTCGCTCAAGAACTAAGTCTCTCGTTGCAAGACTTGGTGGTGATCTAAAACAACTCGGGTGAATCTCATCCGTACGGCAGAGTAGATACCATTCTTTTTGGCGAAAAGTGCCCACAGTTGTGTAGCTTGTAATTTTGTCATAGCTTTGCAAGTGGGTCTTGCAATTGTTGTTTTGACTTAGGCTGGCATTCGGCCTTTGTTCCCCGTTGTATATGTAGCCTGGCTGTGCATCAGTTTGTAATTAGCCACATTTGCTGTATGGGCAGCCTTGATGAACAAGAGATTAACGGAAACAGGAAAGGAAACAGTCAGAAAAGGACAATTTAGTTTCTTGCGATTTCTGGTTACAACTGACAGCCCCAGTTGGCGGTATGGCCCATGTATCATGTGATGATTGTTCATTTTCCCTCTACTCATTGCTTGGATCAGTTTGAACCCTTTGGTCAATGCTTACTTTGACCTAATCACAGTTGGCTGCCGAAGTGCCAATGGCTTATCATGTGAAAGGGCCCTGTACTAGCATTTCCTTCGAAGCTAAGGTTGCAACCTAGCATATTTTTTCTCCTCTATTTATATAGTATCTTGCGGGATATTCTCTCCCCTTTCTTGACGACATTTCAGCATTCTCCCCCGTATGATTGTATGAAGAGCTGATCCAGATATTATACTCCTTTTCCACGGTGTTAGTCCAATGCCATGTTCCTTCAGTTTGTACATGGCATGCCAGGACAAAGAAGTGTTCCACCTGAGAATTCCCATTTGTTTAGCCCGCGTATGCTGCTTGCGTGTTGCTTACCGACAAATCTTAAGAGTTAATTAGGGTACGTAAACTTTGGATTCGTCTTTCGTTAACGAACAATTGTTAATCCCGCAAGGACTCGTTGATAATCGCTGACAGTTCTCTTGTCCTGCACAGTTCAAGAGATGCCACTGCGTTCGCCCCCAGGCACACCACCACTCGGTTCCCCCTTGCCGGGCGACCCGGCTGCCGAACCAACCCCACCTGTCGGCCGCATCGCCAGCACACGCAGAATCGCACTGGTCAACCAGGCACCACGGGGACGCAACCAAAGCCGTAGGAGTATAAAATCAGAACCCCCCCAGACAAATCCGAAATTCCAAACCCACTTCGTCAAGTAAACAACACCGGCTAAAGTGAAAGCGGCCGCCGCGTAGCAGTTGGTCGCCACCGTCACGTTGGAGGTTGGACTCCTCCCGCCCCCGCCCCGTGCTGCTCTTCCCCTTCCCTTCCCTCGCCGGAGACCCCGCCGCCGCAGCAGGAGGAGGCGGCCATGGCGGGGAGGTACGACCGCAACCCGTTCGATGAGGACGACGTCAACCCCTTTGCGGTGAGTAATCGGTGTACTTTTGTTGTAGCCGGGTCTAGCGATTGCTCCCCGCTCTAGGCCGCGACTCATCTGGTAGGCATGCGGAAGCTTGCTCCCGCGCTTGCGTGGATGCAGAACTGGGTTTGGGTCCGGGTTTTGAGGTCGTTGGCGCTGGTTTCTGGTCATGACGCTTCGTTGGTACTCGTCGATGGTGATGGATGCTCGGATCTGCCGAATTGTTGGCGCTAGGGTTGGTGGTTTAGGATCGGGTTCGATTGTGAGGTGCCGGTCTGTGCTTGGGTTTGCGTGGTGCTTGCTGATTGCGGGTTGTTGCCAGGATAGGACATGGCTGTGTCTATATCTGTTCTGGGGTTTTCAAGGGAGAAATGATGCTTAAATTTGGAAATTGTTACTTGGGTTTAGGGGTGCGGGGTTGTCATCCTCTGATTTGTGGGGTTATATTAAGACCTACTGATGTATGATATGGTAAAAACATTTTTCGGTGCAAATTATTAATGACACAATGGGATTAAGCACTCTTTGTAGCAGTAAGTGTTTGTCGAAGTTCATTGTGTGTGGAAACTTGTAATTGGCTGCATAGATCTTGAGTTTGGGACTCTGTAAGTCTGTATGCATGCTTGTTTGTTCCATCTACACCGCCAGTAGATAATGCATCTTATCTTCGGGCAGCATTTTCTGCTTGTAGATAATGCAAATCAAACTTCCAGTTGGCTCTAATTTTCGGTCTGTTTTCTTAAATATTGCTCTAATCCCCTGAGGCGCCGGTGCGTAGTGGGGTTCTAAAGTAGGCCGAAAATGTAAAAAGAGGTAGAGGTAAACCTAAACTGACTTGGGACGAGTCGGTTAAGAGAGACCTTAAGGAGTGGAATATCCCCAAAGAGGTAGCTTTGGATAGGAGTGCTTGGAGACTCGCCATCCACGTACCTGAAGATCCGTGATCTTTGTTTTTTTATAGGTTTCATCTCTAGCCTACCCCAACTTGCTTGGGAAAAAAGGCTATGTTGTTATTGTTGTTGTTGCTGCTGCTTGATTGATCTTCCTAATGCATCTTATTCTGCAGGGAGGAAGTGTACCTCCTGCTTCCAATTCTCGGATGCCACCTCTTCCTCATGAACCAGCGGGCTTCTACAATGATCGTGGTGCCACAGTAGACATACCTCTTGATTCAACTAAGGTACATGATCTCCCATTATGTTGTTATTGTGCGATTCAATATTTACAAGATCTGCTCTGTCTAAGAAAAATCTTATTACTATGCTCTTTCACTCCAACACTGTAAATATGTTGTGCATATGTTCCCTTTTGAATTATTTTTTTCAGAAGGTCACATCCAATGTTATCAATCAAGTGGTGGAGTTCAGGCTATTTTTATAGATGTTGTTTGATCCTAAATAAATTCCAGATATTCTTTCATCGATGTGTTTGTAGTTGTTTGATCATGTTGTTAATATGTTTTATGTAAATGTAGGACCTGAGTAAAAAGGAGAAAGAACTGCAGGCAAAGGAGGCTGAGCTAAACAAACGGGAAAGGGTATGTGCCTTGCAATCAAAACTTGAAACCATGTTATACTGCGTGCCCTGTGTTTGATCAAACCATGTGTTTATGAATCCATGAAGTGCTTCTACTTCATGCAATAGTAAAATCCTCTCATGGATGAAAATCCTGGCATGCCCCTCATGGATGAAAAATTGAAAATCCTGGCATGCCCTGGATGATCCTGCAAGGCTCCTACATGTTGTGATTTTATTGTGCTTAAATATGTAGCAGTACAGAGCCACAAAGTATTGTGTTATTTACCTTTCCAGAGTTATTGAAACAGCAACCACAATGCAGTATGGGAGCTAATCAGTTGAAGTTGGAATGACACGCTTAACAGAACACTACTAACCACTGCCTAAATCATCTTAGTGCACCTTCGAGTTGAAACTTTGAAAAATGAGTAACATGGAGAACATGGGATCTCTAACTCTCCATGCATCCACTTAAGTGCTATTAGTTGAAGGGTAACAATGTATGTGGAAACCACACATTGTTACCAACAGTTCACTTCTACTCATTTGTTCGTTTTTCTAGAATTTGCTCTGTTGTTCACACGAGAGACATTTCGACATAATGGACCAATATACTGAACCCAAGGGTGACCTGTGTTGAGTAACTTGACTGTTGATCAGTTCTACTGGAAGAAGCAAAAGTTGATTCGGCGATGTTTCATATATTTGAAACAACCCAGATGTGTTATAGTCATTCACCTATGTTTCATTTCTTTGAATACACTACCTGATTTTCCCCCCCTTTGTTTCCTTGACACTCAGGAACTGAAAAGAAAGGAGGAAGCTGCAGCCAGAGGTAGATTATTTCTTATATATGGGCTTGATATGTCTAATAAAAAAATTAAGACTGAAATTATGTGATGCTCTCAAACTGTCAGTTTGTTAATGAGATTTATAGGAAGTTTTTTCAGAGTGGTCTAGTCATTTATGTGATGCAGAAGTTTTGGTCTAGGTACGTTCGAAGAAAATTCAAGCAAACCGGGCACTGTAGAGGTTAGGACTTTAGTTTACTCTTTTCTATTGCTAATTAGTGGTTTAGAAAGGCTCCTTTGCATGGTATCTTACTTTATGTGCTCCATTCTTGCAAAATCTACTTCAGTGTTTCCCATTTTTCTCTAACAACAACAACAACATAGCCTTTTGTTTCAAGCAAATTGGGGTAGACTAGAGATGAAACCCATAAAAAAAACAAAGATCACGGATCTTCAGGTACGTGGATGGCGAGTCTCCAAGCGCTCCTATCCAAAGCTACCTCTTTGGAGATATTCCACTCTTTAAGGTCTCTCTTCACCGACTCGTACCAAGTCAGTTTAGGTCTACCTCTACCTCTCTTTACATTTTCGGCCTGCTTTAGAATCCCACTACGCACCGGCGCTTCAGGGGATCTCCGTTGGACATGTCCAAACCATCTCAATCGATGTTGGGTAAGTTTCTCCTCAATTGGTGCCACCCCGACTCTATCCCGAATAACTTCGTTCCGGACTCTATCCCTTCGTGTGTGCCCGCAAAACCACCGCAACATCCGCATCTCTACTACACTCAGTTGTTGGGCATGTCGTCTTTTTGTAGGCCAACATTCAGCACCGTATAACATCGCCGGACGAATCGTGTCCTATAGAACTTACCTTTTAACTTTTGTGGCACCCTTCTGTCACATAGGACGCCAGAAGCTTGACGCCACTTCAACCAGGCAGCTGGATTCTATATCTAACATCTTCATTAATATCGCCATCCTTTTGAAGCATCGATCTTAAATACCGAAAAGTATCCTTCCGTGCCACCACTTGCCCATCGAGGCTAACATCTCCATCCTCATGCCTAGTCGCGCTGAAATCGCACATCATGTACTCGGTCTAGGTCCTACTGAGTCTAAACCCTTTCGACTCTAACGTGCGTCTCCACAGCTCTAACTTCCCATTAACCTCTTCTCTACTCTCGTCCACCAGCACCACATCATCAGCAAAGAGCATACACCAAGAGATATCATCTTGTATGTCCCTTGTGACCTCATCCATCACCAAGGCAAATAAATAAGGACTCAATGCTGACCCCTGATGTAGGCCTATGTTAATAGGAAAGTCAGTGGTGTCACCATCACATGTCCGGACAAACGTCATCGCATCCTTATACATATCCTTGATGAGGTTAATATACTTAGTTGGGACTTTGTGCTTCTCCAAGGCCCACCACATGACATTTCTCGGTATTTTATCATACGCCTTCTCAATGTCAATAAAGACCATATGCAAATCCTTCTTGTGCTCTCTATATCTCTCCATCTCTCCATCAATTGTCGGATTAAGAAAATCGCCTCCATGGTCGACCTTCCAGGCATGAACCCAAACTGGTTTTGGGTCACACTTGTCACTCTTCTTAGACGGTGCTCGATAACCCTCTCCCAAAGCTTCATCATATGGCTCATCAGCTTAATCCTACGTAGTTAGTACAACTTTGAACATCTCCTTTGTTCTTGAAGATTGGTACTAATATGCTTCTCCTCCATTCTTCAGGCATCCTGCTGGACTGAAAAATAAGGTTAAAAAGCTTAGTTAACCATACTATCGTTTTGGCACCTAGGCATCTCCACACCTCAATGGGGATACCATCAGGGCCCATCGCTTTACCCCCCTTCATCCTCTTCAACGCCTTCCCGATCTCAGCCTTCTGAATTCTCCTCACAAAGCGTCTGTTGGTGTCATCAAAAGAGTCATCTAACTCAAGGGTAGGGCCCTCATTCTCCCCATTAAATAACTTATCAAAATACTCTCGCCATCTGTCCTTGATCTCTTCATCCTTCACTAGAAGTCGATTTGTCCCATCCTTGATGCATTTGATTTGGTTGATATCTCTTGTCTTCCGCTCGCGGATCCTAGCCATCCTATAGATGTCCTTCTCCCCTTACTCCGTGGCTAGCCGCTGATACAGGTCATCATACGCTTTACCCTTTGCTACGCTCACAGCTCGTTTTGCAACCCTCTTCACTAAATTATAGCTCTCGATGTTGGCTGCACTCTTATCAAGGTGGAGGCGCTTGAAACACTCCTTCTTCTCCTTAATAGCCCTTTGCAACTCGTCATTCTACCACCAGGTGTCTTTCCCTTCCTGTTTGCCTCCCCTACTCACGCCAAACACCTCTGAGGCCACCTTCCGAACACATATTGCCATCTTTAGCCACATGTCTTCTGCATCTTCTCCTTCCTCCTAGGGCCCCTCACCTAGCATTCTCTCCTTGAACGTTTGCGCCGCTTCCCCTCTAAGCTTCCACCACTTCGTTCTCGCAATCTTGGCGCGTTTATCTCAATGGACACATACCTGAAAACAAAAGTCCACCACCACAAGCTTGTGTTGAGGGACAACACACTCCCCGGGTATTACCTTACAATCTAAGCAATCCCGTCTATCCTTCCTCCTAGCAAGGATAAAGTCGATCTGGCTCGAGTGTTGTCCACTATGAAAGGTCACAAGATGGAATTCTCTCTTTTCTAAAAAGGGTATTCGCTATCAACAAGTCGTAGGCCAACGCGAAGTTCAAAATATCCTCCCTCTCTTGACTCTTGCGACCATACCCAAAGCCCCCGTGCACTCACTCGAACCCTACATTAGTCGCACCCACATGGCAGTTGAGATCTCCTCCTATGAAGAGTTTCTCGCTGCTAGGAACGGTACTAGCCATGCTATCTAGGTCTTCCCAGAACTGCCTCTTGGTGCTCTCACTGAAACCTACCTGAGGCACCGATCACATTCAGGGCTGAGTCTCCAACTACCATCCGGACCAGGATAATCCGGTCGCCTCGCCTCCTAACCTCTACGACTCCATCCTTAAGGCTCCTATCGATCAAGGTACCTACACCATTCCTACCCGGTGTTGCCCCCGTGTACCAAAGCTTGAAGCCAGTATCCTCAACCTCCTTCATCTTTTGACCCTTCCATTTAGTCTCCTGAAAGCATAGAATATTTACACGCCTCCTAATTGCTGCATCAACTAGCTTCCGCAACTTACCTGTTAGGGATCCTACGTTCCAGCTATCTATGCGAATCCTAGTTGGCTCGACTAATTTCCTTACCCTTCGCACCCGTCGAGGGAAGTGCGAAGACCCTTGCTCATTTTCCACTACACCCGGGCGCAGATGTAGCGCGGCACTCAGGCTGTGACGACGTGACCCTTGCTTACTTTTCATCGTACCCAGGTCACGATACGACGCGCCCTTGAGGGATGGCGACCTGGCCCTTGCCCGTTTAACACCACACCCGGGTTCCGATGCAGCGTGTCGCTAAGAGGGTTACGCCCCAACGAGTTTCTTATGGGTTTCATATCCATTAGAGTGGTTGTTTTTTTACGCTGGTTCGCCAAACCTAACACAACCCTCCTCCTTTATCCGGGCTTGGGACCGGCTATGCTGAGAACCAACACAGGCGGAGTTAAATTAATTGTTGCTTATAACCCGTGCTGTTGCAATCATTTTACTTGTTTGGTCTGTCTTTCAATAATATGCTCAATTCCTTTCTTTTGGCAGCTGATGCATTTTTCCTTTATTTTGACAGCTGGTATTGTCATTGAAGATAAGAACTGGCCTCCTTTTATGCCCATTATTCATCATGATATTTCAAATGAGATACCAGTTCACCTACAAAGGATGCAGTATCTGGCATTTTCTTCACTGTTGGGTAAGTGTTGGTTACTCATTGCCCTCCAATTGTAGAAAATAGCTTTAAAAATAAGTAAACTATTTAGCTAAGCCTCAATTTTTTGACGTGCTATCTGTCAAACACTGTGACTAGGATGCTTCCTGAAGACCTGCGTGTCCAAGTAATAGATATCCTCCAAATTAATCGAATCGCCGCATTATCTCATTGGATTCAAAACTTTTACTGTCATGTGAGAAGTGGCATCATATAAAACTGAGATAAATTGCACATGGATTTTGGTTTAAAAAAATTTCTCCTGTGCTGACTGCATATACCTTTTGAGGTAGATAATTTGAAAAGAAAATCAAGCCTCAGCTTTGTTTCCAAAATGTAGTTCTTGATAGTGAACCCTGTAGATTAACATGTAAACCATATTACTCTTCTTTTGGGGGTCTTAAATTTTTAACCATTATCAAAAAATGTCCAAAGAAATTCTCATATTTGTAGTTGGGACCAGGAATATCGTTTAATGGTATGCTCAGATGATAAGCAGACTAGCAGACATTAAAGTTGGCAGATGAGATCTAGACAAGGTCATGCATTGGCATAATATTGCTCCAACAAGGTCCTTATTTGTGCGACCTTTGATGTCATGCAGGATTGACAGCCTGTCTTTTATGGAACATCATTGCAACTACAGCAGCATGGATTAAAGGAGAAGGTATGGGCGTATTGTGGACTTCATTTTTACATCTTGTGAAGCAATTGCTACCAACTTGAAACTAATCTGGTGGCAAACTTGAATAGGTGTCATGATCTGGTTGCTAGCCATCATTTACTTCATCTCTGGTGTCCCTGGGGCCTATGTGCTATGGTATCGCCCACTTTATAATGCGATGAGGTGGTGTATATTTTTCTTCCTTGACTATTCGTGCACATTGCCACATTGTATGTTCATTTGTTTCACATATTGACTTATTGAAATGTCTATTACAGGACTGAAAGTGCTTTGAAGTTTGGGTGGTTTTTCTTGTTTTACTTGGTAAGATGATGATCATTTCATATATTAGACTAAAACGTTGTTCTACTCCTTGCTAATGTCTTGATCCTTCCAGCTCCATATACTATTCTGTGTCTGGTCTGCTGTGGCTCCTCCATTTCCTTTCAAAGGAAAATCTTTGGCGTAAGTGTTGCATGATTTGGACTTTATCCCTTTTTAAGTGAAGTTACTATTTTTTGGGTCATGTGGAAATCTGATAGTTACATGAGGATAAGAGAGCTCTGCTCGGACACTGACCAAATTTACTGCTGACTTAGCCTTTGCACATGCTTCACAAGTGTTACCTTATTTTAAAGTACCACTTTGGTGATTATCAAATTGTCTTGAGTAATTGGTCCGCAACCCCACCTTTGTCAGCTTATTTTGTGTTAATTTTACATGTTCACCTAGTAATGCTGCTAAAATTTACTCAATATACCTAGACCAACCCTATTGCTGCTGTAAAGTTGTAAGAACACTGAAGCAACTATATTTCCAACTATTATCTGTGTACAATGCTAACTCGCTCATATTATTTAGTGTCTAATTACTTTTTTAATTTTTGTTCTTACAGTGGAATTTTGCCGGCCATTGATGTCATAGGCAGGAGTGCTATTGTGGGGGTAAGTCTACACTGCTTAACTTGGGTCTAGTTCAAGTTAATCATTTCATAATAAAGCTATATGATACCCAGCAAAACGTCGAGATATGAGGGATCCCTACCTAGTACCTACATAGGATCCGACCTTTAATTTTTGTGATGGACCTCTTGCATCTTGCACTAGTCCACAGGCCTGGGAATACTTGATGCTTTGCCTTTTCTGTTTGGCTGATCAAATATATTCAATGATACATGTTTAGCCAAGTTCACATATTGGCTGGTAGGTACTCACTTGTTTACACTATTTTTTTCACATTTTTGGTTTGACAGATATTTTACTTCATTGGATTTGGAATGTTCTGCCTTGAATCACTGCTCAGCATCGCTGTCATTCAGGTGGGTTTCGTGTTTTTACCTTTGCTCACTGATGTGTAGGGACATTCTTTAGGAACATGACGTCTATGTGCATAGCTAGTCTCAATGCATCGTATTCTCTCCTCAAGTTTTGATCATTCCAGAAAAGAACTGTTCTGAGATTCATTATTTGGAACATGTGAAAATGCAGCAAGTATACATGTACTTCCGTGGAAGTGGAAAAGAAGCAGAGATGAAACGCGAGGCGGCCCGTGGTGCGATGCGAAATGCCTTCTGATAGAGTGGCCTTCCTGAGCGGAAGAGAAACAGGGTGTGACGATTGGTGCCGGCGTCTTGTACATCCCTATACAAATGCAGTGCGTCTCTGAGATTACTTATAGCTTATAGCCTTCTCGCCCTCATGTAATATATACCGCCTACGCTACCAGAGCTTTATCTCTTACCTAGGTTCAGATGTGCTTATAGGTAACTTAAGTTTTTAGGGGAATACATTTTCCTACCTGATATGTACTCTTAACTACTTGCGTGACCATCGTTGTTCTTTTTTGATCTTGAGTGATTATTTGCACCACTGGGAATGTGGCTTTGATCTTGTCAAAATCATGCTGAAATATATACTCACTTCATATGATATTTTTGTTGTCTTTGTTTTTACTGCATCTTGCTGTCCAGGTCCAGATAATTAAGTACTTCCTCCGTTTCCTCCGTTCCAAATTATTAGTCGTTTTGGTTTTTCTAAGTGCATAGCTTTTGCTAGATGCATAGCAAGCAAAATCTATACATATAGTAAAGCCAAAACGACTAATAATTTGGGACAGAGTGAGTTTAAACAGATTTCAGGGCTTCCACAAGTAACAACAGAAACCTGAGAAGATATTGCTCACGGTGCTCAAGTTACGTTATTATAATCCGTGCAAAGCATAAGAACATAATTATTGCATAATACTATAGCTAGCTAGCTCAAAAACTACTGGTAAACGAAAGATAAGGCCTGGGAACGAAAGCGAGGCCTAAACAAACTGAAGAGGGGAAGGTTCTATTTGCTGCTCGGCAGGGCGGGCTGCCCTTGTTGCACCTTGGCCCCGAAGCCGCACTTCCTGGTGAGCAGGCTCCACGACCTCCGGGGCTTCCCGAGCCGCCGGATCTCCTGCTTCATGGTCTTGCACTCCTTCTCCAGCTCCGACACCCGCGCCTTCACGTCGGTGATGGTCTCCTTACCCTCGGGCGCGTCGTCCTCCGCGTCGGTGTCCACCTCTGCTTGCGTGCTGGCTGCGACGGCGGTGGCGGCGCCCTTGGGGACCATGATGCCACCATGGTGATGGCGCGCGCCGTCGCCCCCCGCCGCGTTGTCCGACACGAAGAACCACCCGGCGATGGACGTGCGCAGGCGGAGCTGCTCGAAGAAGAGCACCTGCACCACCACCCGCAGCGGCAGCCTCTCGTTCTGCGCCGCGTGCGTGCACGCCTCCAGCGACAGCTTCTGGCAGTTCATCAGCCGGCAAAGCTGCTCCCGCTCCGACTCCGACAGCCACGGGTGCGACTGCAATGCGTGCGTGCCGATCGATGAGATCACGGAAGGAAACCTCAATGTATAGAGCGCGCGACGTGTACCTTGAGGTATATGTCGATGGCGCGGTAGATGCCGTCGTCGACGGGGCGCGCGTAGTCGGGCACCACGGCGGCGAGCGCCTGGAACTTGGGCAGCTTCAGGTTGGTGTCCGGCGCCACCTCCGCGAGGTACCCGTCCATGAGCTTGGCCACCATGGTGATCGGCGACAGCGACGTCGACGGCGTCCCTCCCTGGGGCACCCCGAGGCTGCCGCCGCCGTCCTCCGCCAGCGCCGGCGACGTGTACCCCGTCCCTATCCCGTCCGTCGACGACATGAAGTAGTCCAGGATCCGCTGCACGCAGTCGATGTCGTAGAGCGTCTCGACGTGGTAGCCGAGGTTGGGCACGAGCAGGTCGTCCAGCGACGCGTCCTCGAGCTGCGTGCCGATGCGCCGCTCCAGGTTCTCCCGGCACAGCGGGCTGGCGTGGAGGAGCATCGCCGTGCGCAGCATCCCGAGCAGGAACTTGGTGGACGCCACGCCCTTCTTGGTCGGCAGCAGCGCCACGATCTCCTCCAGGAAGTACCTCTGGTCGCCCTCCGAGGGCGCCGACACGCTGGCGGCGCGCGGGGTGATGTTCCGGCTGCTCATGCCGCCGCCGCCGCCGCCGCCGTCGGCGCCGTAGCTGGCCAGCGCGTTGCTGAAGCTGGTGTTGCGCTTGAGCCCCGGCAGGAAGCGCCCCGCGTAAAACATGATGGCGCCGGCGATGCTCTCGGCGCGCATGCCCTTGGCCTCCATCGCCTGGATGACGCGCTTGAACATGGGCAGGCTGAGGAACGACACATCCTCGTACCACCAGTCCATCCCGGCCGCCGAAGCCGCGGACGCCGTGTCCCCCGAGCGGATGCCGTTCCAGAGCGCGTCCTTGTCGACGCTGGCGTTCCTGAGCAGCGGCGCGGCGGCGTCGGACGCGCAGGCCTTGGAGGCGAGCGCGGTGATGCAGCGGGAGACAAGGTGCAGGTCCTCGGCGGTGGGGAGGACGCCCTCGCAGGTCTCGAGCGCCTTGATGGAGTCCTTCCAGTTGGCGAGCACGTCGGCGAGGAAGGACTCGGCCTGCGTGATGAGGTTGCCCTCGGCGTAGTCGTCCGTCATGCGCAGGTACTCGGCGGCGCAGCGGAGGCACACCACGTTGAGCGCGTTGAGCTCGATCTTGACGTCGTAGCAGAACTTGGCCGCCAGCTCGAACGCCTTGGCGCCGCCGGGGATGTCGTCCAGCTGCAGCGTGCACATGCCGCCGCCGCCGCCGCCGCCGACCGCCGGGGGCTGGTACTCGCTGATCATCCGCTGCAGCACGCCGCTCCGGCTCAGCAGCGGGAACTGCATACCAACCGAGGAGGCGCCGCGGTTCAGAGCATGCCAGGATCACGACTCTAATAAAAGAGTGTAGCAAAGACAGTGGTAGCACTAACCTTGTGGAGGTAGAAGGACATCTCTCCTACCTCGACAACGACATCACTCTCAAGCTCGGTAGTGCATCTCCTGGTAATAAGATCAATGCAAGATCTCACATAAGTAAATTCTGGAACTCAAAAGGATGGAAATACTCGATCTGATGGATCACGCGTGGAATTCATCATTTAATTGTAGGTAAGATGGATAGACATATTACAATTTTTTCAAAGAAAATGATGATGAATCTATAAGAAATGCCGAGAGGCCAGAAAGGGATGCGATCTGGATGAACATAATTTGGGGCTGAACACATCGTAAATCTACACAACTGAAAAGAGACGAGGAATCGGGATAACCATGTGAGGTCTTCGAGGACGAAAATCTCCGGCTTGGAACCCAGCTTCATGGTCACCATCCTCGTACCGCGCCAACTGTTCTTTATTTCAGTCGATCGATTCCTCCTCTAACAGATCTGCAGGGCTGGGTGGCGTTCACTCCTCATGCATGTAGATCTTTTTTTGTGGAAATGGAAGCCCATGGAAGGAACTGGCCAAGGATTTATCAGGGACGGCGATGGGAAGGAGGTCGGTGGTGCGCTCGCTCCTGGATCACTGCATGCAGACAGGGCGAGAGGAAATGGCGCAGCCAGTCAAGGCTCGGCCCGGGTCCAAAGGAGCGGGCACTGACTGGCTAACTTGGCCAAGTTTCTCGCAGGAGAAAAAAAAAGAAGCTGCTACTGGAAATGTCCGAGGCACTCACTGACAGGTGGGGCATTCGCAGCCGTTGCTTATCAGCTTACGAGTCTGGACCGACCTGTCTGTCGCTGCTGGAGCTGGACGCCGCGTTCCTCCTGCTCCTGTCCCACTAGCAGCAAAGCGATCCGCCGAGAGGCGATAGATAGCCCATGCACGGCTCTCGCCTCTCGGCTCCCGTAGGCGAACTGCCAGGCCGGTGTCCATCTCTCCCTTCCTTACACCTGGCCGGCTGTCCGTTCGTTCGCATGCAATGATGCGAGGATAGTGAAGCGCCGGTCCTCGATGGCACGTCGCTTTCGCAGGGGAGGCGGATGCAGATCCATCATCCCTCCGCTTACGCCGCCGCCGCGTATACGATCCGATTCCGATCACCCGTGGCTGTGGAGTACGCTCCTGTCACCTGTGCGTATCCGGTTCAGCTCCGTGGCATCGTAGCTTACTGTTACGGCAACAGTAGGCTGCGTGGTGGCAGTACACTACAGCCTACAGTAGATTAGCTGCGGGCCATGCGGTCATGTGGGGTTGAAACAGTCAAACTGCAGGCTCTGCTGCCGTTGCGGTGTTGCGGTCCGCTAGAGTCCAGACTCCAGAGCGAGAAGAGGGAGACGTGAATGCCAAGTACGCGATGCCTTTTTTCAGGGGGCGTGGAGGTGGAGCCCTTCTCGGCAGCGCTGCGACCGCAAAGCCTGCAAAAGAGCGCGTCAGCCTCGGC
The DNA here is from genome assembly GCA_032594955.1 of Panicum miliaceum. Lineage (NCBI taxonomy): Eukaryota > Viridiplantae > Streptophyta > Magnoliopsida > Poales > Poaceae > Panicum > Panicum miliaceum. The sequence goes on along the minus strand of CM064063.1, from coordinate 7,545,465 downwards.
CAGGCGGCCACGTCAGCGTCGCCGCGTGCACCGGACTCCGGCGATCCCCCACCCCGATCTCTTTTCGTATCTCGCCGCGCCAGCCTTGTCGCCTCCGGCGCAGCGAATCTCTTGATGGATCCACCGTGCCGGCCTCTGTCGCCGTCACGTCGCTTCCGCCGCATGCCCGCATGTGCATGCGCCCCGGCCGGAACGACTCATGCATGCTCCTGAAGAAAGATACAACTACTCCGTAGACAAAATGTGCCCGCCGAGTTCACGTTTCGCCCTCGTGTTTGCTCACATCCGGACCGGAATCGGACGGGTGCAGCTGCAGCGGCACAGGAGGAATCACGAGACGGGCTCAAGCTCAACGCACGCAGGTCGTCCTGAGTCCTGGCGTCCCACGCTTTATGGAATGAGAACAGTAAAAAAAATCAGAGAGGCCTCTGCGGCTCTGCCGTCCGCGCTGCTCCACTTGTCGACGAACAGACGACTGGGCAACTCTGGCTCTGCGCCTGGTGCTACAACTGAATGACTCGACCACAGGCGCGCCCGCCACCGCCACTGTTCACGTACCAGGCGGCGCACCACCGCCCCGCCCGCTCGACTCGCCGCTCGTGCACCGAAACCTTGTCGGGATGATGTCCATCAACAACACGCCAGGCTAGGATCACGGCAGGGCGGCCGTCACCAGGGGCCGGGGGCGCAGGCAATGCGCGGAAGAGCCGCCGCGCGCGCGCCGGACGGCCAGAGTCCGAGTCCCGGCGGCACGGCACTGTGCGCCGACGCTCTCCACTCCGAGCGCCGAACAGTGGCTGGCCAGGCCGCCGCGCGTGACCGGGCCGGGCATACCTGCGGACTGCGCCCGAGCCGTGGGTCCCCAACCCCAACCCGACCGCGTAACAGGCCAAAACTGGTTGGCCCATCCACCCATGCTACGCAGACTATGCGCTCGCGTCTGCAAACACGTTGGCAGCACGTTACACAGGTGCAGACACGTAGCATCTCAAACATGGTATCTCATCACATCCATCTTCACAAGCAGCGCAGGCTCCGAGAGTCGCAGAGGTCACAGCTGTACGCGACCAGAAAAAGGGCTGCGTGCTGGCCGGACAAAACTGGCAAAAGCTCAACCTTTGTGGCTGGCCGCCCATAACTCAGATACAACAATGCGAGTCACAGCTCTTTTTTTTTGGAAAAAGAAAGGTCATACCAGGACACTGGTGAAGACACCACAAACATTGAAAATTTGGAGAAATAGTCAGAAATTTCCCAAAAGTTTCGGAAAAAAAATAAAACTCGGCACATCTATTTCGTTAGATTGATTAGAGCAACCGAGCAGAGTGCACATATAGGATCTTAAAACGATGCGAGTAAAGAACAGAACTGTTGGTAAATTGTACTATGTAGCAAAATTGGCTGGCATCCTTTGCTACTCAACGAATGCCAGCCATGGAAAATAAGATAACGGAACTGTTCAGGATAACGGCCTGCCCCGTCCCAAGATGTTGGATGTTGAGGGCATCGATCAGCCCGGGTGAACTAGCTAAAGCCTCCTCCGGTTTACCGCGGCCGAGGCCATTTTTGGTGTCTTGGCCAATGGAACGAATGGTGTTAGGTCCTCCCAGTTATTCCTTCGAGTTGCGGTAGAAGTCGACGCAGGTCTGGCAGTCGCAGTCCTTGAAGCGGCAGGTCTCGCACCCGAAGCAGACGCACTTCATGCAGCCGGCGCAGGACGTGGCGCGGGAGCAGCCACGCAGCACCTTGCGGCTTGCTCGCTCCTCGTCGTCGTCACAGGTGACCCTGGAGGTGGTACAGGAGAGTCAGAACAGTGAAGCTAAGGATTTGCAGTCAAACAGATGGAAATGATAGAAATTGACACATGGAAACAAATATTCAGAAATTGACGCAAGGAAAAGGGTATTCAGAAATTGTCAGATAGTTCTCTGGAGGAAAAAAATTATGAGTTGGAATTTTCGGCATATAAGCATCGTGGGAATTTTTTGCAAATGATCCCTGCAGGCAAGCTAAGGAGTGCACAAATGCTACTGAACATGTTGCTGTGGCCGCAAAGCAAGCGACAGGAACCCTGCAGACATCTGCCAATGTTCGGCCAGAAACTTAGACGGCAACAGTTCACAAATTGCACTGGAGGCGTGCAGTTCCTAGCTCCTAGTTTTCTACAGTACGATACTGAAAGCATCTGATCCATGCTACAGTTAAACAATGTGCTTTAGCAGTGGTCTGCTACCACAACGGGCTTTACCAATAATGGTACTGGATATGCATCAACCACTTGCCTTGGCAGAGCCTGCGGTTCGACTTTCAGGGGATTCCTGTCACTATTCTAGTAACACCACCAGTAGGACAACATGGGAAGTTCCAGCGGCTAAAGGGCATCCACTCCACCCACTAGTACTTAGTTCATAGCTTCATATCCATATGAACCGAGAAAATCTACAGAAAACTGGCGGCTAGGAGAATGGCAGCATTGATGAAATTAGCAAACACTATACTATGGAACACTAAACAGTAAACACAAAGAGAACAGAAAAACTTATTTTGACAACTGAAAGTCATTACACTAGCAGTCGTAGCTTGATAGAAGTAAACACTAGAAGCCACAAAATTAACTAGGCTAAAACAACAGAAGTCAACAGTAGCTAGTTTATTTCAAAAAAAAAAAACAGTAGCTACAGATGGATCTAAAATGGTGGCATTGAAATCTAGCTAATTCAGACTTAACAATATACTAGCCAAAAAGTCCAAACACATACCTATCAGTTGTCAAATCTGCACATGTCCAGTTAATTTTGGCAAGAGCATCATGGTAAACACGGCACTCTTCTTTTGACCGTAGCCGAAATCTCCTATCCTTGCCACATCTTGTGCAGCGGATGAACTCATCACGGTGAGATGGACGTCCATTACGACCTTTGTGAGAACCATTGCCGGATTTGTGTGCCAAGTAGTAGTATTTGAGCAGAGCTGTCTTTGACAGTGGCACTTTTTCTCCCTGAACCATGACCCAGATAGTGTTCCTCCACTTTCCAGCGGTCTCCTTTCCAGAGTGCTTCTCAAAGGCAGCAGGTGTCAACTTATCTGCAATTTCAAGTTACAAAATTAACTTATATCACAGTTATCCTGAACCATCATGAAAATGAGAGCTACCAGTACACAATGTTGAACTCACTAGATGATTAAACAAATGCTATCTCCAAGGTATGACCTAGAAATGTACTAACAAAAGTCATACCATAAACATAATACAAAGCAGAATGAGTTTTAACTAGAAGATATACACGCATTTTAAGAGTACTTAAATTCAAATAAAACAAGAACCATTTGAAGTTTCTTGATCTGTGATGTCACTCGAGCCAAGCAGCACATAAACAAAGTAACTTCCCTAGAAAACTGGGTGCCTGATTGCTCCACCGAGGAGCACCGCAGTGTATGTAGCCCCAGATAGATACACATCTTATAGAAGGCTGCAGGCGGCCGTCATAAATTATTGGCATTAGGAACTGCATATTTCGAGTGCAGAGCCTATCCCATTTGTTAAATCCCACATACATATCTAGATTTCATAAACAAATCCTGAACTTTAGAATATATGGCAAACCATAATTGGCTGCTACCCTTTTACCGCTTTGCCATGTTGCTATCACTATGAATACCAGCGATAAAATGGAAAAAAGTGTCAAAACAAATGAGAACTTACTAGCACAGCTGAATAAAAGAAGACAATTGTTGCTTCACATGTTAGGCTCAAAAACACACAAATGTAACTTTTCAAACATTTTAGGTTCAAGACATAAACTCCGATACAGATCGTTCCAAGGTCTTGTACATGGTATGCAGCAATACTGGCAGTCACAACACTTACGTTATCTATATCTTTACGTCGCCTGCAATAATCTACTGAAACATCAGTACGGACGCACACTGAAATATAGGCATTTGCAGATGAGAAGCAGAAAATATCATCTACAGATCTCAGAGACACTATTAAGGCCACCAGGTACCAACACAGAAGGTCAGAAACAGAGACAACGGTATCTTCACATCTCACTCGTTGCAAACAAGCATCCTATATCACAATGGAAGATCACAAAGGCCACTTCCACTTTGCATACAAAAGAAAGCAGCAGCATGCAACTCCAAACGAGAACAGATGCTAATCCATGCAAACGACAGAAACAGAGACGTAACAATGTGCTGTACCTGCAGTGATGGACACCACGACTGAACAGAGGGGCAAATCCTATCACCACCATCCATGCAAAGAGAGCACACAGAATGAATCGACGTGCATTAGGTATCAAAGACAAACTGCTTTCATGTGTTGTACCAGACTAGAGGGTGTGAAGAGACAACAACACGAAAGGTCAGTTATGCCAAATGAATGATACAAGTGATATTAATTACTCCCAGGGGCGCATGACCACCAACCAAACTAGTTCGGCGCATCCTAACATTCAGATTGCAGAGAAGGCAAACCAACAGCCAACAGGCACACAAGCTAGGCCAGAGAAACATTGCATGGGATGCAGCATGGTACCAAACACTAGAAGCAGGCGATGCCGGGCACAAGCGGCACCGCAGCGCGTGCACTGGCACTGCATGCAGGTTCAGCTTTGGGGGCAAGACGCCGTGACCCAGAGATCAAACACCATACGCGAATCGATGCACGGACATGAAATCAGGAGCCGGGAAAAAAGAAAAGCGAGAGAAGTGCCGTGTTGGTGACTGGCTCTGACCTTCGCGACAGCCGGGCGTGCACTCGCAGCTGACCTCCAGGTCGCCGGAGGCGAAGACGCGGAGGCGGCCGACGGCGTCGCCGTAGCGGTGGCTAGTGCATCCGCACGTCATCTCCACGAAGTCCTCCCCCCGGCGCACCCCGCTCACCTCCCGCAGCTCCTCCTCGCTGAACAGCGCCACGCCGGCACCTCCGTTCGCCGCCGCCATGCCTCCGACCAAGAACAGGAACAAGCACAACAACCCTCCGGAAACAAGGGCCACAGATTGATCTGGTTTGCGTCAAATCAATATATTGCTACCGAATGCCGAGACGTGGAAGCCACAAACTGGTGGATCGAAGTAAAAGAAAGTTAGGCAAGTAGGTGAACAAGAGATTGAGATATATAGAGTTGGGAGCTGTGGGGAAACAGGAACCAAAGCAGCGCTTTTCCACAAGGGAATCGCAGTGAATTGGGTTCCCACCAAATCTTGACGAGGGCGATCTCCGAAGGGGCAAAAGAATAAATGCAAAGGTGGCCTCTTTTTCCTAGATGGATATATGATCCGAGGCCAAGAACGACGAGCAGAGGCTCATAGAGAGGCTGGAGCAGCGAAAAGGCGGCTCCTTCCTGCAACAAACTATTTGGGGGCTTTGCTCCAAATCGCCCAAAGATACGACCCAGAAAGAAGGATCTGCCGATCTGGGGAAGTCGGCACAGAATCTTCACAAATGCTTCCTCCAACTCCAGCCCCCGCACCCTACGCCGACGTAGATGGGGTTTGGAGAGGGAGAGGAGGGGAGGGGGGAGAGAGAGGAGGAGGAGAGGACCGAGATGGAGGAGCTGGTGATGGGGGGGGGGGGGGGGGGGGGGGGGGGGGGAGGAGCTTGGTGTGTTGTGCGGGTGCTGGGCTTTTAGCCTATGGATGGATGGGGGGATGTTGATGTTTGTATATGCTTCTTCTGTGTTAGCCCTCCCATTTATGATGCTTCTCCGCACTACAGTTTCAACTGTTTTCCATTCTTCATGTTAAAGGATTTCACTAGCCTTAGTAAAAAAAGATTTCACTAGAAGAAGAAAAAAGCATTTTTACTGGAGTGAGCACCGTCGAGAGGCACAACTACACGACTACAGGTGTGAGCGATTATGCGGCGTAAAGACAGCATGACGACTGTTTTTGTTACTTAGTGCCTTCGATTTAAAAGGAGTACTCCATAGAATCTTTATAATTATTTTAGTTTTTCTACTAATATTCTCTTTATTCTACGTATCTAAACATGACGTACATGCAAGTGTATAACAATACAATATATTTAAAAAAATTAAAATAACTTATAATTTGGAATGGAGGATGTAGATGTTTATTTCGGAGGAGGGGGAGCAGCATTTGATAGGTGTTTGAGAATATCAGTTACCATAATTACCATGTGGCAACCGAAGAAGATGACTATTTGCTGATATCATATTTCATCAAGTTATATACGAAAAGGATATTGTCCATTGCGATAATTTTTGTGGCAGCTATGGTTGACGAGGAAATGCAATTGGGTAGATAGCCAAAGCTTTTATGGAATTTTGCTGGTTTATAACTGAAACTCACTAGAAGCTAAAAAGCACTTTCTAGGATGAAAATTGAAATGTAAATGAATAATTATTTTAGAATGGAAGGAGTACATTTCTCCAATTCTTTATAGGAACAAATCTATTCATGCGCTGTTTATATTTTTCAACACAATACTTAAGCATCTAAAAGTCAATTCCCAATTCAGTCTAACCTTAATACTCTTATAAACCATCTAATATCTTTTGCCAGTAGCCCTGCAAAATCAGTAAAAAATATTTTAGAATATAAAAGGAGAAAAATATGAATATGTATTATGGAACACGCACATAAGCTAAGAGTTTATCTAGATTACTCTCTCCTCCAATATCAAAAAAATATTCTTTTGATAATTAGAGATGTTCAACCAAATTAGCAATTCAATCCTTATTACTAAAATACGTTTAATAATTATTAAAATAGACCTCCATCTCATCTAAATTAACCCTCCATCAAATCTATTGATAACTGGATTTTAGTACTCTGCTGCATTAATCATCGTAAAATAAAAAAATATTGGTTATGGAGTACCACCTCCATCTCAAATTATTAGTGGTTTTGACTTTTATAGATTTATAGTTTTTGTCATGCATCTGCATATATATTATATCTAGATGTATAGCAAAATTTATGAATGCAGAAAAGCCAAACTGACTAATAATTTAGGATGGAGGAAGTACTTCATATCTATAACTACAACTACAAGATATGATTAATCTGTAAAGATGTTTAGGTCCTATTTGGTTTATAGGAATAAAGTTTAGCCCCGTCCCATCAAACAAAAATCTTATGATTTAGAAATATTAAATAAAATCTGTTTATAAACTTTTTGCATAGATATATGCTAATTCGTGAGACGAATTTAATGAGCCTAATTAATCCATAATTTGCTATTTTGATGCTACAGTAACCATCCACTAATTATAGATTAACATATTTTATTAGATTCGTCTCGTGAATTAGCACAGAAGTTCTACAACTAATTTTATAATAAAACTTTATTTAATATTTTTAAATGATAAAAAAGTTAACATGATAGAGCTAAAATTTAGCCCACACCCACCCAACGCACACGCAAAGTCCGACGCCGTGTATACCTTCTCGTGGCCGCGTCGCTTCAAATCAAACCTCCCGTCTCCTCCCCTGTTCCGCACCATACCGAGGGGGACGAGGCGTGGCGACTGGGGAAATCCCAGATTCCGCTGCCCCCCGCTCGGCTTGTTGGCTCCTCCCCGTCCCGACCCGCCATCGTGACAGCCCACTGCCCCGCGGGCCCCTCACCCGCCGGCCCCACGAAACCAGCGAGACGGCCTCACCGCTGCGGCGCGCTCCTCGGGCCGGGCTGCCGGGACGCTGGCGGGGCCCCGTCGTCCTGGGGCAGGGCGCTGATACGGGTGCGGAGGCCGTTTTGGGAAAAGGGAAATCGGAGCGGAGCGGGCCCCGCCCCCGCGGCGCCGAGCCGGGTCTCCCAACTCCCGAGGGAGGAGAGGAGGAGGGATGACGAGGGGAGGCCGGGTTGGTTGGCTGGCGCCTGGCGGAGCCCGAAATAATGAGGCGCCTGGCGGCCCAGCTCGCCCGTCGCCGCCTCGCCTCGTCGTCGTGTGCGTGACATCATGAGTCAGGCGCGGCTCCGGCTGCCGTTCCGTGTTGGTCTTGCTCGGTCGGCCGGGCCCGGGCGTGGGCTCGCCGCTCACAGCATGCACGGCGGCAGGATCGTCGCGTACTCGACCGGTGCCGGTGCGCTGCGCGGTGGATTCCGACTGCTGAGCCAATTGCAACGCCTGTAGTGCCGCAACTCGCACGCTTGGGGGCGTCCATGCTTGGCTTGGCGGCGCGCGGGGCAAGCGGTCTGTGGACACGAGCTAACGAACGGGTCTAATAAAAAGGATGGATTCGAGTTAGGGGTAAGTGGGTTACTGTAACGCATCGCAGAACGAAACACACACACTACCCCGTAGCCCCGTAGGTACGGGACTAAAGATGACAACCGATAAAATCCGCACGGATATCGACTTCGTAAACCCGTACCCGAATGCACCCGCACCCGCAACCCGCCACGGGTAGGAAACGACGCCCGTACCCGCTATCCGCGGATACCCGTACCCGCACGCTGGAGCAGGACGAAGAGCACCTGGCCGGGGCGCGGGCGTCGGGTGCTGCCGGAGCATGGCCTGCCGGAGCGTGGCCTGGGCGCGGGCGTCGGGTGCCGCTGGAGCGTGGCCTGGGTGCGGGCGTCGGGCGTCGCCGGCGCAAGGACAAGGTGTTGTCGGCGTGGGCGCCTGGACGCGGCGGCGCGGGCGCTGCCGGCGCGGCGCTGCGGCGTGTGGCCTAGGCACCTGGGCGCTGCCGTTGAGAAGGGGGAGCGGCGGCCGGCGGGGGGCGCTGGTGGCTGGGTCCAAGGAGAAGGGCCAAGGGGGGCACTGGTGGCTGGGTCGGGTGGCAGCCGGGATGGGGAGAGAAATGAGGTGAAATCCTAGAGATGTTTTATATAAAGGGTATTCGGATCCATATGTCAGCGGGTTTGCGAATTTGCGGGTTCGGATATCATCTTTTTAAACCTGTTACGAGATATCCGTTGGATTTAGAGTTATACCTGCGTCCGTACCCGCGGGCACAAACTCAGACTCGTATCCGCACCCACCGGGTTTGGTATCCGCGGATACGCGGGTATTTCGTACCCGTTGCCATCTTTATACGGGACGGGCAGTTTTATATGGACAAGAGGGCAGCAAATGGGCCGTTTCGTACGCTGGTTAAGGATCGGATCGAGGGCACAATCTGGCAAAGCTTCATGGTACGTTCCTCCTCGTGGATTATAGAAAAACAGCACGCACGCGGCTATCCTCTTTCAGCTGGTGGCTAGATCGATGGTACTACTTTGGAGACAATATCGCATGTTGTTCAGGAAGGAAGGGCCTTTTGCATCAGCTGAGGCCACCGGAAGCAAAGGGGCAAACAGCAGTAGATCCAGCAGCATGCATTTTGCCTTACCCTGCATTTGCATCATGAGACGTATTTGGTTTTGTTAGGATAAAATTTTAGCCAAGTATATTTCTTTGTATATTACTTTTGAAACGGTGGGAACGTAGGTACTTCATGAGCTGAGTCACCGAGAAAAGCATGCACTGTTCAGTGAGTACAATCCTGGAGTAAAAGGACTGTAGCAGGATAGAGAGTACTAGTAGCTACTAGGAACGTAGGAGTTTGGCCAACAAACAGCGCCTTCCCAAGATACGATGCGTGCCAAAATTGCGTAGCACGTGGCGACTCGGAGCGCCTAAACCCAATAATTGGCGACGAATTTTGCGAGCAGCGCAGTTATGTGCGGTTGAGACCACCATGATTGGGTAGGGATCACGAGCGCACCGCATCTGTCGGGCCGGCACGCAAGCTCCTGATGCGTGTAGGCAGGCGCACGCAGCCCAGCGAGGCAGCGACGAGCCGACGACGGCGGCCGCGCCCGCGGCCAGGGCTGGGGGATCTGGACGTGCGCGTCCTTTTCGTTCCCACAACGGCACAACCGCCAGATGCGCCGGCGGCGCCGGCGCCGCAGAAAAAAAGTTCGGCGCGGATCCGCTGGCTGGTCCGGAGCCAGCAGCGCAGGGCGTCGGCCGCGTGCGGGAAAGCGCCTGAATGCGCGTTAACACTGCACGTCCGTTTCAGTCGCCCCTCCCCGGGACATTGACGTCCGCGCCAGGACCACTGCGCTCTCGTCGCCGTCGCCAGCCGCTGCGGCCATACGGGTAGTAGATTGGAGGATGGAGGGGGAGGGCCTTTAGATTAAGGGCAGTCCATGTCGGTACTCAGCGCCAGATTAACTACCGGGATGGTGACGCGTTGCGTGACTTGTTCTCCCCTCAGATGTGGATTGGCGGCTCATCAGGACCTGTTCTTCGGAACAAAGCCGATGGCTAAGAGAGAGACCTTTTCGGTATCCTGCATAAACTACTAAGCGGCCTAGATTCCAGGCAGCTTGTGGCTTGTAGTAAGTAAACAATTCTGAAAGTCTCCTTGAATAAGTTAACAGGCCATGGTGATGTGCTCCCCAGTTCAGTTGCATGGTCCTCACTCGAAGCGTCCAAACGCTTCATGCTCCCTTTGTTTTGTGCTAATGCTCATTGCAGTATATATAACTTCTCATGGGAAAATGTGCTCCAACCTTTTGCTTGTTCCTTTGCCGCTGAAGGTTTCATGTGTTGCAGAACCTGCTAGAGGCATCCATGGTGGAATTATACATGAGTAACGCCGGTTTCGTACCAGCCCTAGCTCTAATTTGGCTCAACCTGGGTCTGCGCCCATTGCCCTAATGGCGTTATTAGTTACGAGTATCTATCTATTAGTACGAAGTAGAGTTGTCTGTCTCCAATCCTTAGCTTCACGCGATCATTTTTACAAGGCGCACTTTGTCAGTTTTTCTCCCTTTTCCATCACAGGGCCGATCAGTAACTCTCATGCACTGACGACTCGATTCCTCGCGGATGGCTGGCACCGGCGCACTTCACCCAAGCCTACACACCTACTCCGTAATGCAGAGCTAACCATGCATCGGCTCTACTAGTAGCCAAGTAACCATGCCCATGCTGCTTCTGTTCTTCAGCTTGCCCACTGCCCAGTGTCCAGCTTTTAAACAGTACGGGACGCAGGAGGCCTCGAAATCCACACGTTTCGGGCTGTGGATGGACGGCAAACGAAATGGGCCTGTTGCCCGACCTATCCCTCCATGCTTGGCTGGGCTTCTTGCTGCCGCTACGCTTAGGCCTTTTGGGCCTGAATGGTGGAATCTGCGTGGTAGCTGCAGCAGTGCTGACAGGTTCCGCACATGAGAAAAAAACAAAAGGAATGATGCGTTGACAAAACTTCTAGAGCTGATTCTCTGCTGAATCCAGCAGAAGCTCTGCCAAACAATTTTTAAGAGAGAAGTGAATTTCTGCTGATTCTGTGACGTGATTCTACAAAATGAATTAAGAGAATGGGAGTTAAAAAGAATAGCTTATACTGATTCTGTAAAGTGATTCTCCATCTTAATTTTAAAAATTTATGCTAAAAAATAAAAGAAAATTACTTTTAGCCATAGAATCACGAAGTTGCGGTTCTATGCCCTGATTGCAAGTACCGCGGAGAGCAACGAGCGTACAGTTGCAAGTACCGCGGAGAGCAACTAGCATACAACGTAGCACAAACACTGACGCTCGGGTCTGGCCTTTATTCTACTACCCTTTATGATCGGACGACAGTCTCCTAGTAATGTGCCAACAAACATTGAAAGAAGGGCATATCGCGCGGTTGCTGGAGTACTTGTACGTGGTTGTGTTGTGTCGCACAGGGTCCAAAGATTCGAACCGGCAGCAAACCTTTTTTCGGAGTTTTTTAATAGGATTTTTCAGAGTTCAAGCGCCCCTCAAAATGGACAAAAAGCCTGGAACGTCCCAATGAGCCGACAGCGTAAGGCTTGTGTCGAAGAGCTGGTGGTGGTGGACATCCCGCCATCTCCAAATTTCTACTCCCTATTTCTAAAAAATTAACTCTCGTATTCTGAGAAGTTAAACAATTTTAATTTTGATTAAATTTATATAAAAAATTACTAACATTTAGATCTCCAAATAAATTTAGTGTAAAAATATATTACATAATTAATCTAATAATATTTATTTTGTAATATAAATATTAATACTGTTTTGTATAAATTTGATTAAATTTAAAATTGTTTGACTTCTCGAAATGCGAGAGTCGTATTTTTTCTGGATGGAGAGAGTACAGCCTCGGAACATGTGAAAGTGTAAGGGAGACGGGATATGGTCATACAGTGGAGATTGAGCACCGCCTGTAGCTTGTCTATTCTCTACTTTACCCCTCTCACTCCGTTGATGGATTCAAATAGGAGTCTGTATATCCAAGAAATTTGAGCAAGAAATAGGATACTTGAAGGAACTTTCTGCACAACGGTGCCGTATGCTGCTGCTGCTGGAATGACTAGCTGTCACTGCGCGTGGACGAACGTTTTCGTGTGCCAGGAGGCCACGCATAGAAGCTGCCGTGCAATTTGGCTTTGGTTCATTCGAGTTCGCGTAGAGCCGTAGAGCGACGCTTCGGTAGAAAGGCAGATCAAACGCGTGCAGAGCCGGCCTTCGCCGCGTTGTCGTCGAACCCTTCCTTCAGAATCTCTCCAAATTACACGAAGCCCCTCGCACTTCTCCGGAACCCCCAAACCAATCCCCACTCCGATCCCCCTCCCCCTCTTCCCCCAAATCTCGCGCGCCGCGAAACCCTAGCACCCACCGCGATCCGCTCGCCGGAGGGAGGAGCGAGCCCCGCCGGCGCCGATGGAGGTGAAGCTGTGGAACGACAAGCGCGAGCGGGAGCTCCTGGAGAGCTACGCGGACCTGTACGCGATCATCAAGGCCACGGAGAAGCTGGAGCGGGCCTACGTCCGCGACCTCGTCTCCGCCGCCGACTACGAGGCGGAGTGCCTCAAGCTCATCTCCCAGTTCAACTCCCTCTCCTCCTCGCTCGCCGGCGCCGTCACCGTCCCGCGCTTCGTCCAGGCGTACCGACTCGACTGCCCCGCCGCGCTCAACCGCCTCCTGCAGTCGGGCGTCCCGGCCACCGTCGAGCTCCGCGCCGCGTCCAACTCCTCCGCGCCGGCCGCCACCGCCGCATCCGCCGCCGCCATCGCGCACTGCGTGCAGACATTCATCACCGCCATGGACGCCGTCAAGCTCAACATGCTCGCCAACGACCAGGTCCGACCGCTGCTGCAGGACGTCGCCACCTCCATGGCCAGGCTCGGACCCCTGCTGCCGCCCGACTTTGAGGGGAAGGTCAAGGTCAACGAGTGGCTCGGCAAGCTGCATAAGATGGGCGCCGCGGATGAGCTCACCGAGCAGCAGGCCAGGCAGCTCAACTTCGACCTCGACTCGGCGTACAGTGCCTTTTTGGCTGCGCTGCCTGCCAGCATGTGACTGGGCAAGGATATGCCTGCTTCATTCCTATTTGGTTGGTTCCTTCTATTTTGTTATGCTTTTGACTGTGTGGATCACTACTGTAGTTCTGTAGATACATGCAATTGTGGTCATGCTATATTGATGTTAATAAGCAAGTTTCCAGTTTCTGGTGAATCGTCATTGTGCCAGTGGCTTCCGTTTCATTTTTATACAGTAAATATGTTTACTGCTTGCTATGCATTCATGCTACAATATGTGCATATGGCCTATTCATTCGATTTTATGTTTATTCTTTGTAGAACATATGGAGCAATAACTGTAAATTGTATTATCTCTTATTATGTCATTATCTTTGCATTTTCATGAAGCCATGAATGATCTATTTGAAATTGTGGATAGATGCAATCGGTTCTGCTGATTTGTCTTTAGGTCTAAAAGCAATGGAACTAAAATTTGGTCTCCCGTATTATATTCTTGGAAATGTGCTATTGGTTCTGCTGATTCTTGGATGAGAGAGAGAGAGAGAGAGATGTTTTCTTTTGGGGGGGGGGGGGGAGGGGGGGGGGGGGGGGTTGAGTTTTCCAGACATGTTTGGTTAGTATTTAGTTGTTCAACAGTGGGGAGTGGGCACAGTTATGTTCAGTGTATGCACTTCACCTTGCAAATCATGTTCAAGTTCGAAATCATACCACCTTAACTATTGCCCCGATTTACTGATCTTGATGGGAGTAAAAGTTTTAGTGCCTAGGAGGCTGTTAATTTATCGTATTTTGGGAATGCATGCAATGTAACTACCCAGAATACTTCCTGTGAATTTTGGAAATTCTTGTATGGATACGTTAACTCGTTAAGCTCCGTGCTTATCAAAATGGTTTTGTTCATCTGGAGTGATACTTGCATTCTGATTTCACCACTGTGCTTTGTTCCACTTCCTGTTCTTCTGGACCTACCGGTGACTACCGTTCGTGATTAGCACATTTGGTGATTGATATAAAGCTTCCTTAGGTGTTGCGGTGGCTCATTTTACTAGTTTTGGGTTTAAAAACATTATTTTGGTTTCAGGCACATTAGAACCGTAACAGCAAAATCTTGCGATTGGTAATCTACTGCTGTAGATGTGCATTTTTCATCATGCTATTTTGTTTGCCAATGATAAAGTTGCTGATTTCATACTGGATTAACCTCTTATCATGAGTTATGGCATACCGTTATATGCATTATCATATAGAATTTGTGCCCATGGACAGTATGGTCACATATGCATGTTCATTTGGATATATTTTCTAGCATGTGGATTATATACGGCAGTAAGCGGAACTTATTAGTTATTTTGTTGTTTCCCAGCAGATCTCATGATCTCTCTACTCATAAGAATGGCCTAGTTGGAATTGTGGATACATGTAATTGGTTTTATCGATTCCTTGTTTGTTCTCAAACGATCTGAATAATGAACAGTAATTAAAAGAGAGAACATGCACATATCCTTGATTCTAGTCCAAGCTCACATATTGAATTATTCTTTGCAATGCTCACAAGCGTGCTTTTGTCAGAAAAATTATACCTTGGGTTGTACCTTGCAGTTTGCAACATGAATATGATAGCTTTGTAAGCTATGTGGCAGTTCACCTATATGATCGTTGTTGGATGTGATAGAACCACATGGAATTTTGTTCCATATAAATTTTGAGACTCGTCATATGGGAATATGAAGCAGATAGTCAGCTTATCAGTTTACTTTGAATCTATAAGACTAGTGTATGTCTTTAGATGTCACTGCTGTGCTCTGGTGTGCCTTTTGAGTGCATTGGATCTTGAGCAGAAACAATTGGTACTTTGGCATCAATTATTGAAGTAAAAAAAATGGTGTTACTAATTTTGGGTTTGTTAAAGCACCTTTTTTTTTATCCTGCACTGCTAGAAAGGTTCAGACACAACTGCAAGCCGTGACTGCCTGCACATCTGAGTTTTCTGTTTCGGCGCTGCCAGTGCCCGGACATCCGATGATCGGACGTTCCGTTGCAACATCAAAACAAAATATCTGAAATATAAAAAATTTAAGATTGTAATATTAAAAAAATACAAAAAGAATAGTTTAATGTAAATATCGTATTCTGAGAAAAAAATTTTCCGCTACAATATCGAATGCATGTTTCACGCAATATTTCTAAATAAAAATCGATAGGTTGAGATTGAGCATAGTGAAACATTAAAACACAAACACTGCAACATCAAATATTAACAGATGAAACACCAAAAGTTAATTATTGCAACATTTGCACATATCTATAGCACTTGCAACATCCAAAAATTTCTACTACATCCAAAAATTTCTACTGCAACATAAATCTCTACTGCAACACGATTAGGTATCCATTACAACATTCCAATATCTTTACTGTGACATCACGAGATACATTACAACATTCCAATATCTTTACCGTGACATCACGAGATACCTTTACCGTGACATCACGAGATACCTATTACAACATCACCACGTGTTACTCCTTGCCACATTCTTCGCTCCTCCTCCGCGACCTCCCGGAGCTGCCTGCCATAGCTGCCACCCGGAGCTCATCCGGCGGCCAGCATGGCTCGCCCCTGGTGGGGGAGCGGCGACCGAGGCGTGGGAAGGCGCGGGGGAGCGGCGGCCCGGCCCTCCATCGTGTGCGCCCCACCTGCTGCCCCGCCGCCCGGAGCTGCCCGCCATGGCTGCCCGGAGCTCCTTCGGCGCGGTGGCGCGCAGGAGGACTGGAGGAGGAGGGAGGAGGGGGGGTGGGGGGGGGGGTGGGGCGGGGGAGTGGGAGCGGCGCTCAGGGAGGAGGGGTGGCGGCGGTAGTGGGAGCGGCGCTCAGGGAGGAAGGGGCAATCGGCCGAACGGCTCAGGGCGGAGGCGGCCTAGCTCGAGGCCGACGGGACCCGGCACGCCGCGGCCGCGAGCGCTCCCGCGCGCCACGGCCGGCCATGCCAGTCCCCACGCGTCGTCTCTGCCCTCCTGCTCCTCCTAGCCGCCGTCGCAGGCGGAAGGGAGGTCCGACGCCCATGCGCCCGTGCGCCACGCGTCGAGCCGGCGAGGTCGCTACCAGCACCACTAGAGCGCCCACGTGGAGCGAGGCGTGCAGACATAGGGAGGGAGGCGGAGCGGAGGAGGAGGAGGGCGGCGCTCAGGGAGGAGGGGGTGTTTGACGGTGCAACGGACGAGAGAGGGAGGGAGCGTCTTTCTGGAACCAGCGAGCCGTCCGATTTTTCATCCGCTCAGACGCCCGTGTCTTAGCATTATCGTTTCTGTTTTGGAGCTATGGCCAGGACACACTGTGACCCTGGCCAGCCCCCCAATCATTCCCTTCAGAATTCATCACCGATATTCTGGGTCACAGCATTCAGATCTGAAAGGGTTTGGCCGCGACATGGATCGCGATCATATAATTGATCTTCTTACCAAGAGGACTGCAGCTGGGGCTAGCTCAACAAACTACTCAGGTGTGGCTATCGTTGGACATGGAGGTGCTGGAAAATCCACCTTGGCACAGTATGCCTACAATGATGGCAGGGTAAAGGATCACTTTGATGCCAGGATGTGGGTTTGCCTCTCACGCAAGCTTGATGTTCATCGTCACACACGGGAGTTGATCGAGTCTGCAACCAATGGGGAATGCCCACGTGTAGAAAACATCGATACCCTCCAGTGCAAACTCAGGGACACACTGCAAAAGTCAGAGAGATTCCTGCTCGTCTTGGATGATGTCTGGTTTGAAGGATCCAGCAATGAGAGGGAGTGGGACCAACTGCTAGAACCTCTGGTTTCTCAGAAGGAGGGAAGCCAAGTTTTGGTAACTTCTCGACGGGATACATTTCCAGCCGCTCTTCACTGCGAAAGAGTGGTTCGTTTGGAAGACCTGAAAAATGCTGAGTTCTTGGCACTCTTCAAACACCATGCTTTCTCTGGAGCGGAAATTGGAGATCAACAGTTGAAAGTGCAGCTAGAAGAGATTGGAGAAAAGATAGCGAAACGTCTTGGAAAATCACCTTTGGCAGCAAAAGTTGTGGGCTCGAACTTGAGCAGAAAAAAGGATGTCTCCTCATGGAGAGACGCTTTGGGAATTGAAAACTTAAGCGGACCCAGGAGGGCTCTTTTGTGGAGTTATGAGAAATTAGATCCAGGTCTTCAAAGGTGCTTTTTATATTGCAGCTTATTTCCAAAAGGCCGCAGGTACTATGTTGATGAGATGGTACACTTTTGGATTGCAGAGCGACTAGTCGAATCATGCAACCATAATAGGAGCCTTGAAGATGTTGGACGCGATTACATCAATGAGCTGATGTCTGGATCCTTCTTTCAACCAGTTTATGAAGGGAAGGAGATAGTTAATTATGTCTATACTATGCATGATCTCCTTCATGATCTGGCAGAGTCACTCTCTAGCGAAGATTGTTTCAGACTGGACGATGACAAGGCAGAAATACCACTCACAGTTCGGCATCTGTCTGTTCGTGTTAGGAGTTTAATACAGCATAAGCAAAGTATATGCAAGTTACATCATCTACGTACAATAATTTGCCTTAACCCACTGGTTGATGATGTAAGCGATCTTTTTCACGTGTTACTGCGGAATTTGAAGAAGTTGCGTGTACTGGATCTGAGATGTCACAGTGGAAACAAGTTGCCGGAATCTGTTTCTGAGTTGAAGCACCTTCGGTATTTGAACCTCTCAAGAACCTCAATTTCTGAATTGCCTGAATCATTGTGCACTCTATTCCACCTACAGTTTATTTCTTTACAAACAAAAGGAATAAAATTGCCTGGCCAGTTCTGCAATTTAAGAAACCTGCGACATCTAGTGATTTGTGGAGGAGGTACGGCTTCAATACCAAACATTGGCAAGTTAACGTCAGCCCAAGGGCTTGGTACGTTTTGTGTTAAAAAGCAGAAGGGATATGAGCTGCATCAGCTCAGGAGCCTGAACGAGCTTCGTGGCAGTTTACGTATTACAAATCTCGAAGCTGTCACGGGAAAGGTGGAAGCCTTGGGGGCAGCGCTTCATCAGAAAAAACACCTTGAAAGATTGGAGCTTGTCTGGACTGAAGAGAATGGTTCCCGAGAAGAGGACACTACACATTTGGAGATCCTGGAAGCTTTGATGCCACCGCCTCAGCTGAATGGACTCGCAATTGGAGGTTACAAATCCTCCTCGTATCCGAGCTGGTTACTTGACGGTTCCTATTTTGAGAGTTTGGAATCTTTTGGACTTACCAATTGCGCTGTGTTAGAATGCCTACCTGTGAATACCGGGCTTTTTAGGAATTGCCGCAATCTGGACCTTTGTAAAATTCCAAATCTGAAGATCTTACCTTGTCTCCCAGCAGGCCTTGAAAACTTAGAAATTAACCAGTGCCCACTGCTTATGTTTATCAGCAATGAAGAGTTGCAGCAGCATGGTCAGAGGGAAAACACGATCAGGACAGACCACTTGGCGTCACAACTCGCTTTGCTCTGGGAGGTGGATTCAGGATCTACCATTAGGAGAGTGCTGTCAGACGAGCATTCATCTATGAAGCAGCAGTTGATGGCGTTGATGGATGATGACGTATCAGAACATCTCCAAACCATCAAAAGCGCTGTAGAAGAGGGAAGAGATAAAGTATTGACGAAAGAAAATATCATCAATGCGTGGATATGTTGCCATGAGCAAAGGATAGGACTCATCTATGGACAGCGTATCAGGCTGCCGCTGGTTCCACCGTCAGGACTTTCTAAACTTTGATCTTTCTTCATGCAGTATTACAGATGGAGCTTTGGCCAGTTGCCTTGGTGGACTCACTTCACTGCGCCGTTTGTCACTGGGACGGATTATGAATTTAACCGCACTCCCTTCAGAAGAGGTCTTTCAACATTTGAACGCCCTTGAATCCGTGTCCATTACTGATTGCTGGTGCCTCAGATCATTAGGCGGCTTACGAGCTGCTGCCTCTGTTTCTGATTTTTGGATCAGTTCCTGCCCATCTTTAGAGCTGGCACGTGGAGCAGAATATATGCCTTTAGCCCTTACGGAGCTCAACATAGACAACTGCATTCTTGCTGCTGATTCATTGAGTGTTAGCTTGCCACACCTGAGATATCTTCGCATTTATGACAGCAGGAGCTCTGCGTCCTTATCAAGTAGGTCATCTAACGTCCCTTGAATCACTATCACTTCGTGGTATCCAGGACCTGTGTTTCCTGGAAGGCCTGTCTTCCCTGCAACTTCTCAAGGTTGGTTTGAGAGATGTCCCGAAGCTCACTGCTGAGTGCATCTCGCAGTTTCGTGTCCAAAGGGCTCTCACTATTGGCAGCTCTGTATTGCTCAGCCATATGCTCTCGTCCGAAAGTTTTACAGTCCCGGCGGATCTCAATCTAGAATGCTGGAAGGAGCAATCCTTTGATTTGGAAGAATCTGCGAAGTTCTCGTCTGTCGAGGAGCTATCGTTGTATGCATGCGACATGAAATCCCTGCCAAGAAATCTGAATTGCCTGTCGAGTTTGAAGAGACTGTACATCAGCTTGTGCCCCAACATATCATCGTTACCAGATCTGCCATGCTCCCTCCAGCGCATACAGATATACGATTGTAAGCTCTTGACGGAGAGCTGCCGAGCACCTGATGGAGAAAGCTGGCCAAAGATTGCCCATATCCGCTGGAAGGATATTCTTTGAACGTGCTTCAGATTCGCGACAAGAGATAAATAGAGGTAAAGGTACCACCAATTCATTTTCAAGGGCTAACATTCTGCAAAAAAAAAAGTCATTTCGGCCCGTCCTGATATTTCGAATACGTGTTTCCAGCAGCTACTCTGAGATCACTCCCCTGCAGCGACCTCGTCTCCACCGAATGTTATCAGGTGCAAGTGTCCCAAGCTCACGCACCAGGTCAACTCTCTATCCTCCGTTGCCGCATTGTGCTTCCAACCTGCACGGCCCCCACTGTCTCCTCTCCTCTAGCACTTGGACTCCGAGTGCCTACGAGAGAGGGTGTGTTGGTTCTCTGTTGGTTTCTAAAACCGTTTCCTTTCCCTCATTTGTCTGTTGCTCTATTGTTCTGTCCTTCAGTTCTTTTGGTTGGTACCGGTACTGGTGGTAACTGCTATCTCTCGTGTGCTCTTTGCTGTGGTGTACTTCTGAAGTCTTAAGCTCCATACAGTTATCGGAAAATATGTACCTTGTTGGCTTGTTCAATGATATATTCATACCGTGTATGACTAGGCAAGAGTCCCCACCTGATACTTCTGTAATCCGTGATAGGTTGCATGTTTGGCCTATATATATGTACCAGTGTGTCTTGCAAGGGTTAGAGATTATTCTACCCAATTATACAATCTTTCATACCTGAATTTTGAAATTTCTTTTGGATAAAAAATCTGGAGGCCTTGATCCTTTAATCTGATGAAACTTTGCGATGTATAGAGTAACAGAATGTGCTATGCCCGTCCTTGTTTCGACTTCCAACAATGTGGTTTCCTGGTTTGTGTTGTTGGGAGTAGTGAGTACTTCATGGACATGACAGTTCTTATTAACTGGTAGTAAACCTTTAATATCACCATTAGGGTCGGCGATACTCTTAGCGTTTGCAATACTCTGTAAGGTGCCGGAGTTAGGCCTCCGATTCTGGGGGCCTGACTCAAACTGTGGTCGCCTAGAAATGCATCCAGTCGCCTCTCAAGAAACCCCTCTTAAGCAACTCTCAGGCACCAGATCAAATTCTGAAGGAATTATCATGTGCCTACTTTCTGGATCTATTGTCCAATGACGAGGTTGAACAAAATGTTCAAGAGCTGTACAGATATATGTTGATTGCTTTAGCGTGTCATGATCTTTTCATCATCGATCAGTTTATTATCATTCCCAAAAGAAATAATTAGGACGATATATGACCGTACTATCTACACTGGTTTGTTGGTTACAACTCACAAAGAATAAATCACAAAATTATTAAACTGCAATAAAAGCAATTGACATGAACAAATTAACCTTAGAAGATAGGAGAAAGGCAGAAAGGAAGGGTCATTTTAGGCATTTGGTCTAACGTACATGAATGGCATAGCTGTCTGAGCGAAAGTCAACTTTTTTAGGTTTGACTTTCACTGGTTCGCTGGGAAAGAATTGTAAGACCCCTTTCTTGTTGTCTTCTACTTGAGCATTCTTCTTCTAAAACTTGGCAAATTTGTAGGCAATTTGTCTTTTGTCAACGCCAATCTTTTCACCGAATTTTGTTAGGGCAATATATGGTAGCCAATGCTTGGTGCACTGTCAGCTGAATAGGAGGGCCATAAGCCATCACATCTTGATGGCCTTTTCCGTACGCTCCTTCTCCTCTAGCAATTACCTCACCGTCCACGTCTATAATGCCACCCCTTTTTGGGTTCTCAACAAGCTGGCCTGGAGATAATTTAAAAGATCTCACCTGCAAAAGTCACAGTAAGGGGGTGTTGTTTCCTTGTTACTGATGAACTATTGAATTGAGAAAAGATGAAAGACCAGAATTGTGATAAATTAATCATCCTGCACTCGCAACAAGACCTTAATTGAAGTGCCTTTTATTATTCCATCAGTCTTACAATATTCAGTTAAAATATAGCCTACTATGCTATTTTTTTAAAACTTTGGGAAAACGTCACTGTATGTTGCAATATCCAAATGTTAGTGGATGAGAGAAACTAACCTTGAGATATGTAACATATGTTGATTTGACATAGCTCCCATCGCTCATCTTCATCAGTAGATCAGCCTTTGGACAATCTCTGAGTATGATTGCATCCATACAGCCATCTGAGAACTGCAACACAATCACAACATTCAGCTTCCTTGAGTCAAATGTACTAGATTCAAGACTGATAAAAGCACCCCTCCAAAAAGCATATGGGATTGAAGTACTGAACACTCAAATAGATGATGCATAATGATTTTTGTACCAATCATGCAGAAACACAGATTTCAAAATACAAAAAGAAAAGGGTGCCCTTGATAAAGTATTACTATTGCTAGAGCATACTATTCGGTTACCTTTGCTTCAGGAGCTGCCATGATATCCTCGGCAGCCCATGCCACGTTGTTTATCCAAACTGCAACAAATGGACCATCAGCAAATCTCCAGTCTGAAGCTTGAAACTCAACTGAAGGACCTGGATAAGAAGACGGGTGGGATTTTCCATTTTGCTCCAGAGACTCTACGATGGAATTCTCGACTTGCTTGACAGGTTCTCCATATGACTCGTAGCCTGGGGCAGGCACGAACTGAATACTTCCGCAGTACTTTCGCAAGTTCATAATGCGAACCACAGCCTGAAACAAGGCTAGAGCTTGTTACGAACTTCAGGCATCAAGACCCAAACATCAAAGAAGAGAAAACCAGAAGGTACTTCCTGAAGATAGAACTGATCCTATAGGTCCCAGCCATGTCATTACTTGTCATAATTGACAAGTCTAAATGATGTCAGCAAGGAGTTGGATATGAATTCATGAAAAGGAAGGACAATAAGCAAGGCCTAGATCTTTCAGAGATGATAGACGAAAGAACTGCCAAGAAATGGGAATGGTTCAGTACATACATAGAAGTCGAAGCGTGCACTTCCCATCCACCTGTATTTCTCAGACTCAATATCTATGTCAGCCACCAAACCTATGACGATTTTTGTTTTTTTCTCAAAAGTTAATCAGATAGCTACCAGAAAAGTTCCTTAGAAATTTGACACTGCTTTATAAAGTTTGTTACATACCCCAAGTCATTAACAAGACACTAAAAAATTTCTTCTCCCCTTGCAAAATGGTACACACATCCAAGGACTGCTTCTGACCTGTGCATAACGAGAAGTTTGTGTTCCATAAGATTCTCCACAGTAAATCCCCATGACTCTAGTTTTGTGCCTGATAAAGAGAGGAATAGAGAGATGACCTTTGATAATGGCAAATACAGCATTTGAAACCGAGCACGTCTCACTGGCAGCATGCAGAAGTGATTTAGCCATGCCATTTCCTGTACCTGCACACACGACAAGACCAAGCCTGTTTGGTCGTTTTCAGAATTTTCATGTGCTAGTGTTTTAGTCTACATTGTTCGTACCTGCTGGAACTACCCCAATTGGCATCTTGATCGCGTCCTCCCAATCTGTTCGCTGAAGAATTCCACTCACTACCTACGTCAGAAATCACAGCATGAGAAACAAATCTGAACCTGATTCGCAAGTTGCAACAGGTTACACGTTTCCTTGCAGATGTTAACAGTACGAATGACTGGAACCAGATGGTTTTTAGAGTTCCAGGGACTTAAGTCCGGAACCAGTATCACAAGCTATGACCACAGCAAAACATGCTGATGCCATGCACAGTGTTAGTACAGTACACTTTCAGATAACATACTACTGCAGGCAGTCTCCGGAAGGCATTTGTAAGGAAGGGTTATCACGTCAAGTGCAAACAACGTTGACCGTGGAACAACTAATAAGCACGGTTTTAAAATTAGAATTACAACCTCAAACTATTACAAAAGTTTAATTTTCAACCTTCAACTACAAAACCGGATAACATAGGCCATCCAACTGTTGAAACTGGGCAAATTTGGCCCTTTGAGTGATTTCAAAGGTGACTTTTTACTTTATGAAAATTAAAAATATTGAAATTTAAACTAAAAAATTCATAAGTAATTCATGTTAAATAAAAAAAAGAAATAGGTATAAAAAAATTCTTAAAATGTAACCTGTCTATTGAAACTCTACTTGTCAATTATTCGGATTCAATTTTTTCATGTTCATAGTATTTGGTTGCCATGCCTATCATTTTTGAATAAATAAGATTCAAATAGAGCAATAATAGATAGGTTATATTTTTAGAAAAAATTTGATACTAGTTTCATATTTTTCTGATTTAAATGAAATCTAATTAGAATTTTTTTTAATTTTTAAAAAAATACAAAACCACCCAAAAGGTCAAATTTATCCGGTTTCGATAGTTGGATACTTAGATGGCCTATGTTACATGTAAACCGGGCTTTTACGATAGTTCGAGGGTGTAAATCGGATTTTTTCCATTAAAATTTGCTTAAACAACCGCACTCCACATGAGCTCCATAAAATTTGAGATTTATCGGATTGAAGTCAACTTGCATTAGCTAATCAGGATCGACAAACGCGAAGTCAGCGCTCTACTCTGAAGCCTCGCCATGCCAAACACACGTTACAGAGCACAAGCTGCTGCAACATCGGTGGTGTGCCACTAACCTCCACGAGGACACCGTCGCCGCTAACGCAGACAATGCCGTCGTACTTTCCAAGGTCGAGGGAAGACGCCACCTCCCGGGCATGTCCCTGGTACTCGGTCTCTGAAACAGATCACCAACAAAACGGATCGATATAACCGCAAAAACCATGAGAAAAAAACTAGGTAAAATTCATGGAAAGCCATCCACATTTGCATGCTGAACCTTGCACTGTGATGCTCACGCCAGCAGCTTCAAACAGAGGCTTGATCTCCATGTCGTAGATCTTCTTCGCGCATTTCCTGCCGCCGAAGGGGTTGACGAGGACGAACAATCTCTTCGGCCCGCCTGTGGGTGAGATTTTCAGCACAGACATGATTAACTGGTCTTGATCCTTCATTAATCAGACTGAGCAGTTGGTGAGAATCTAAACAGGGGGAGTAGTCTCCCGTCGAGCCTGAGGACAGAGGCACGCAAACCGAACGAGTCGAGGCAGCGTGCCAGCCTCTCGCCCCACGCCGCGGCGGCGCCCTCGCCGTCTTCCATCTCGAGCACGAAGTCCCGCCTGCACCGCCTCCCGGCTCCCTTCCCTCCCGCGCCCGCGCCGGACGCGCACGACCTCGCCCTGGCCGCGCCCGTCGTCACGAAGGCCCTCACGACGACCTCCTTCCCCCTCGCCTCGACCCCGAGCACCTCGCGCTCCAGCGACAGCGCCCGCTCCCCCGCCGCGCCGCCGCGGCGCCACCGCAGCTCCCCGCCGCAGAGCGTCGCCTCCGTCGGCGCGCCGTCCACGCGGACACTGGCCGTGGCGCGGCCCTCCATGCCCTGCCTCCCCTGGCCTAGCGGCGGAGGCGTGTGCTGGCGGAGGTTTTGGCGCTTTGACGAGCGAGTGGCGGCGCGCACGCAGGAGCAGGAGGAAGCGCGGACGGGCACGGGCACGACGAGGCGATCGATGTGCGGGGGCGTGACGGGCTCGCGTGGCGACGTGCTGGATGTTACGGGAACGAAGGCGACGGGCGGATGCGTTGGTTTCGGCGCGCGCGCGGCTGCTCATCACCGCTCTGTTGGTTATGGCAATCCCACGTTGGAATGGAACTAGGATTGGGCGTTAAAATTAGATGCGGCGAGCTCGAGGGCTCACGCTTGAGCTCCCAGCTCACATCTCAGCTGTGAGCTAGGAGGCCATGGGGGTGCTCTGTGCTCATTGCTTAACGCCATGTGCTTCCTCTTCACCCTTCCATGTCATCCGGTGATCAGTCTAAACCACCGGGCAGCTCGCGTGCCGTGCACGGTGACCTGGCTGGCCATGTACCGACTGGTATCGTCAGGTTGAGGCGTACGGGGATGGTTCAGAGTTACGCGAGCCAACCATAAACTGCAGCGGGGGTTTTAAGTAGCTTCGTGATTAGAGGCCTGCACTGTGCGCTGCATCCGCGTTTGATGGAAAGCTGTGGAGTTAACAGAGGGTGAGAGGGGACAGGCGAAACAGGTCGAGTGTGGATTTCACTAAATTACACGGTTGGAAAAGCTGAACGATGATGGTTGGAAAGGCAGAGGGAATCAGTTTTTTTTTTGGCAAGGATTTTCTTGAAGGAAAACGTCTCTTTCAAACAAAAATTTCTCCCGAATTTACATGTACCTCACATGTTGTTTTCAAAAAGGATGGAAGCGCCTGACATGTAACCTTCATAATTGATTTCTGTGCCTTGAATTGAGACGGCGACGTGTTTTGACTTCTGGACTGCGAACTGTCATAGGCGTACGTGGAAAAACAGAAGCGTATCAAATCCATTTTGGTTTGGGTCTAACAAAAAAGGTAGAAGCAAAAAAGTACTCGCCGTTGCCGGGGATCGAAACCGGGTCACCCGCGTGGCAGGCGGGAATACTCACCACTATACTACGACTTTGCTGGACAGCGTTTGAGTTAATTCAATCTCTATCAGATGGCAACAGAGCAACAGAAGACCGCCCGCCTCAACGGCGTTCAATCCGTGTATGTGATGAGTTAAGAAAAGGAATGTGTTGATCAATTTGCACGGAGCTCTACACCTCCAGCCCATCATCGGGAACTAGCGGTCCACTGGTTAAGCACAGAAAAGATCAGCTCATCGCATTTCCAGTCAAGACATATAGTGGAACTACGGATGCAAATGAGCTCCGTCCTGTATCATGTTAGCTCACAACACGTTTCACCGCCTTCAGATAATAGCCCTCCTATGAACCGCCATAAAATTTCTCCATACACATATCATCGCTCTACAGCAGAAAGGAAATCTTAAGATGGCACACGCCATGACTTCCAGCAGTAAACATCTTTGGCGGATATACAGTTTTCAGTCGCAAGCTACATCATCTTCTACACAGCCTTTTTGGCACCCTCCGGCGAACCTACCAGTTGTGGTGGTAGAATGGAGTAATAGGTAACAAAGGAGAGGTAAGCGCAGCTTGCTACGACATATACCTTGAACCACACAGACGAGCAAAGAGTTAGGTACAGGCAGATGCCCGTCAAGCCAACTATGGCGGAAAAGTTTGCTAGGCACTTCGGCGTGGATAGATCTTCTTCAGTTCCTTCGTCAAGGAAGTGGCCCTTCGCGACAAAATCTGACAGGAGCTGGTCCTTCTGCCTGAACCTCTCTATCATCCATTCAGTTATTTCGTCCTCTGATGTGGGGATGTCAGAGAGCTGAACCGTCCTGATGTGGATGTGGACTTCAGAGGGATCAACGCCATATACATTGTCCAGAAAATCTGGCAGTCGATGCTTGTATGCGATTGTGACATCATAAACTGCAAGAACGGCATGTCAGGACTCAGGAGTCAAATATAAACAAGAGTAAAATTTAGCCAAAACACATTGCAGAAATGGAAAAGAACCACTTCGGAAACTACAAAGTAGCTATTCGGTTGAAATTGCAGTTATGATTCAGGTTAGGGAATTCAAGTATATTGGTCCTATCAGTAACAATGATGAGATATTTTGGAAATGATAGTACATACATACTGGATCAGATACTAATAACTGGATCACACAAACACTGTACGACACCTGACTTGTTTACTTCACTTTGGAAGCAAAATACGCCCGTTTCATTAACTCAAAATTATAATTAGATGGCTATAATAGTAAAGAATGTATTTCATTCTATGTCAGGAGCTGAAACCCATGTAATTTCTACTCAAGACAAAACCATAACAATAGCACAATGTGAATATAAATTTTTCACAATTAACACCACATGTGATCTTTTTCAGAACCTCTATGGGTTCTAAGAATGCTTATAACATACTCAAAGCATAACAATTTGACAGAGAGTGAATATAGATTTTTAAGACTTAACATCTCATATAATGGATACAAGTATACAACTTCTGAAACTCAAGAGATGAACTTTCTAATGTAGGTTTATAGCTATTAGTTGATAAATACTCTGCTGCTAAAGGGAAAAGAAGAAGAAATCTACTGACAGTAACACACATCATGCAGCAAATGTATCATGCATGCATGGAACGAGAAGAAGGGGTAACATGGTGTTCACCTGCATCTAAGGAACTCCTCAGCTGTTGCAAGCAACAAATGAACCCCTTTGTCTTTGGTAGGAGGACATGTTCTAGCTTAGGCAAACCATGCTCTGAAGCGTACTCTTGGCTCTTGATGCATTTCTTCTCACTAAGATAGAATGAGAAATCAGCAACCAAATACAGGAAAAGAGGAAGAATCATGCACATTCAATAAAATGACAAGCAACACATAGAAGCAATGTAGAAATGGATGACCACATATAATGTTTGATTTGGTAATCAGTGACTACGGAAATTTAAGACATTGAATATATGTGATTAAGTATATATTCAGTCATGCATGTGGATTACATGACAAATATGCAAACAATTAATTTCAAAGATAATTATGCCTTACGTATAATCCGTGCCTTCAGGAAAAACCGCCAACCAGATAGGATCTCTGGGGTTCTTAAATTTAGATAATTTGTTCTGGATAATTGCTTCATCAATCTCCCATTTTCATTCTACCGGGATAAACTCAAAAATGTGAAATGCCCAGCTAAAAATAGGTAACTTCATCAAGCTGCTCTTAAGTATGTACTTGATATATCCTAAATAGCCTTTCCTTAGTGCAAGATCCCACAAGTACATCCAGTCAACTTCAGTCCTGTGGTTAGCAAATAACAATACTCGTCTTTTTGGAGTCACATTTTCACCAGAGAAGACAACCTTGGTTTTGTTTATCTTCTCGAACAAGAATGGCCATAAAGATAACCAAATTCCAAACAGAATGGAAGTCGCCTTTCGGCTGTAATGCACGCTGAACAGCCGCACAACAAAAGTAGTAATAGGGGCCAAGTAGACTATCAATAAGAATGCTGTTGACAGTATAATCGCTACACATGCTACACCACGGCAACGCCTCATGGGGGTCAATGGACGGTGCTTTGGTCCATTGTTCAGAATGGGCCGGCTAACATGATCACTCCCTCCTCCTCTCCACTGACATGATGCTCTTGGGAACCATTTGAGCCATTCATCTTTCACGGCTAAGACTGAATCCTTAGCAGAATTTAAAATTTCAAAACAGGGCTAAAACCCAGCACCGCTGATTATCTAAACATCATGAAGGGTAGGAGAAATGACAACTGCAAAAAAATCAACATTACTGATCAGATGTAAGCATGCTGTTGCTATTCAAGACTTCAGAGTTAGCACAATTTACTTGAAAGAAACGCTATCACTTAATTTCAGTTCCATCAGAAGCTTAGCAATATTGCAAGGTGACCACCAATAATGGCCAACATTACTGATCAGATGTAAGCATGCTGTTGCTATCCAAGAAACGGTATCACTTAATTTCAGTTCCGTCAGAAGCTTTGCAATATTGCAAGGTGAAAGCCAATCTTGGCCAGCAACAATCTACCATTACAGGACATGACATGAACTTTATGCATATCAGCGGGAAAACACAGGATTCACATACACAAACCCAGACCTTCTATTATCTCATCTTCTCCGTGACTCTGCATGAGGCTACACAATCGCAGACACATGGCTGTATGGCTGAGCATCTAGCGAGTAGCGACAGATTTCCACTTTTCCATCGAATCTCAACTCTCAAGATGATTAGTAGCTTTAGTGTATCCGTGTGAGTTTAGAAATGCCATCCAGCATGGCAGTTATTACCCTAAAAAAATACAGCAGTTATTGCGCTGGTCCAACAGCTTGCAGCCAACTAAATCCTAGCTACAATTGGGAAGACCATATGGAAGCAACCACCCAGAATACACAACTCAACCACTCGGCTGACGGCTACCAAACCATCAGCTCTCAACCCAATTGACCCTTTAGGGCATCTGCATGAGTCGCGACACTCCATCAGATACAACAATTATTGCACAAGTCATCACCCCACATCCAATTATCCAAATCAAATTCTACTACTCAGGCTGAAATATACCAAAAATGCCGCACAACCATCTATGCCGTATTGCGCAGCATGTATGTCCAAGCATGCACAGGACAAATGAAAGATCCCCGTTTTTCGACAGCAAGGAATAGATGGAGTAACGTAAATTGTAGCCCCAAAACAATCATTGATGCAGTTCAGCTATATTGAAAAGTAATTGGTGTACGGTGGTTCTGTATGGCTCCACTAATTATGAACCATAAAACCACATCAGAAAGCTAATCTACTTCTGCAAAGTACCATCAAGACATTGCATAAATATGCTGTATGTGCCTTCAATAGTTACATAACTACCCTCCCCCCATTCAAACATATCAGGAGAACCGCCTTTCCTGCTTGGCAGTTCTACATGTGTTCAGAAACACAAATCTCCTTTGCAAGCGAGCATAGAGTGAAAAGAAAAGCACACCCACGATCTGCCTATCTACGAAATCAGTAGAAGGAATATCACAATTCGATGCCTAAGCATCCTTTCACAGAATTTCCAATTCTACATACCGTTAGCAGGGGAAATTCAGTCTCTGCAATACTTAGGGTGCTCCATCATGTGGCCACCCATGGCCAACAGTAGTTGCACCTCCATGTTAGATTCAGAGTGATCAAACAACTCACGGCGACACACCTAACAAACTCATCACGGTTGCTCGGTTAGCTCACGGAAATCACTTAACCCAAGAAACACCAACCAACAATCCTAGAGGCAAGAACTCGCCCGGGAACTCAGCATCGCGGAATCGGCCGGCCAAGAAGCCGACCTCGAACCTCAAGCCAATAAGACCGCCGACTAGCCAGGAGTACTTGAAAGAAACGATGAACAGCAATAGGGTGCAGCGAGTCAGAGATGCCATACCAGGGGGAGAATTGGTCGTCGCCGGGAGCCGGGGAGGGCCGGCCTTGATGCGGCCGTGAATTTCGATGGGATCTGCTGGGTCCTCCCCTCAGGGCGGCGGAGGGGGACAGGGGAGCACGAGGGGATCCCGGGTCGCACCACGCGATAGGAACAAGGGGCAGACCGGAGCCGCGTCCCCGGGGCAAGCGGAGCTTTATACAGCGGCCTACTGCGCACGCGCTGTAATCATCAGTCCACTGCAGGCAGCCGCTGGCCGTAGCCCGTAGTGGCTGGCCGTAGCCGCTGGACATAAGTCCTAAAATCAAATTTCTGCATCTTCCAATTTAATGAGTAAACTAAATATTACGTAACATGTCCTATTTATTTAAGGGTAAAGTGTACACCAATTTTGCTAATCCATAAATTCCTACATTTTCAAGGGAAAAAATCAAGAACCTATGATTTCAATCCAAGAACCTATTAAGAAAAATTAGGCAATTCTTGTGAGTTTTTGAGGAACCAGTCAAAAACTGAAAGAAGAAAAAAAATGAAACAATTCACAAAATGCTCGGTCCAGTGGGAGCCAGACCTGTAGATGCTCGAGAGGGGAGGTCATGCTCCGCTTATACTTTATTAGAGAAAGAATTAAATCGATAAATTTCTGCAGTATAGGGGACAAAAGGATCAACAACAATTTTGTTTGACGAACCACCAGAAAATGAGATGGAAGGGAGCCAAATTGCAGGTGCTCGATGGAAGAGGATCATGCTCCGTTGGATCCTTTTTGCTGGCATCATCCACATCCTTGTGCTGGTGGATCAGCTTCCGGCGGAGGAGTCCTGCCATCTGCTCACGGTTGCAAGACAAATCAGAAACCGGATGAACAGACGCTGGTGCCGACGACCATGCAATGTGCGACGTTAGGAGGGGCAGGGAGAACGGAAAACGGGGAACACCGGAGATGACTAGAGAAATGCGGATGATGTGGGACGCCGTGACCTAAGACATGATTTCAACACCCTGATGAACAACATCTCCTGCCTAACCAACAATATAAAACAGCTATTCACAACAAACATTGCAACATGGGTAGCAGGGAAACCTTGGCTTTGGATGCGACGTCCTATTGCTCTTGTGGCAGCAGATGCTTGGCGCAACTTTAGCCCCCTTCCGATCGCCGGAGAGGTCCTGTCTTGGAAGACGAAATCAGATGGTAGTAGCAATGGGGTGACTGATTAACCCAAGGGGTGTATGGCTTCATAGGTGTGGTGATGGAAAGCAGAGAGACACCATGCTTTTGGAAAGGCTTCTTGCGGCAATCAGAGCATCTGCAATTAGCCCCTTGATTGATTGATAGGGATATCTTGATTTAGTATGGAAAGAATTTATACTATTTAATTTATACCCCTCTATTTATATTACTCTATTTCCTATTTGTCCGTATGAGTGATTCATAAGTAAGGAAAGAAATATTTATTAGTCGGGTCTTTTGTGCATAAGGGAAGAAATATACGGGGATCAATTTTCTCCCTTAATTGTGCACGTCTTGATGTTGCAATTAGCCTCTTGATTAATTGATAGGGATATCTTAATTTATTTAGTATGGAAAGAATTTATACTACTTAATTTATGCTTCTCCATTTATACTACTCTATTTTCTATTTATGCATAAGAAAAGAAATATGCGGGAATCTATTTTCTCTCTTAATTGTGCGTGTGAGGGTGCTCCATGCGGCGGGTACACCGGGTGGATATGTAGAAGGCTTTGGTGCAAAAAGTATTAGGATTTTGGCAGAAATATTTTAGAAACATTAATTTCGTGGGTCTCGACACCTCCTGTGAAACCTCACACGCTGGCAAGTAGGATCTCTGTGAGAGATACGATAAGCCTAATCTTGATGAGAAAGAGGTACTGAGTTGAGTTAAAAATAATGGCTGCAAGTAAAGTGCGCTCCTTCACGGTAAATATAGATAGTGCGGTCGGTTTCTCATGACTTACATACAGCATGCGCGCCCCGATGATGAAAAACAATTTACATCATTCACAAAGATGATATTTCCACAATTCAACACACACCACCCAAGGGAGGATAATCAAAGCAGAGTCGAAGAGGGTCGGAGACCACGTAGGGGTAGTGAGGCAGTTCTACACTCCTACCGTGATAAAATAGAATCCTAGCGGAGAAGGGTTAAGTCATGATAGGTTTGCTGTCGGACAAGAGCTGTCGCATTATTTTAGTTTAGGCCGAGGAGGGAACCTGACTGGTTCGAGCAGAACAGAATATACGTGTTTGTATTTTTTAAAATTCATTGATGGAATTGAGAATTGTCCGCTCTGGTTTGAAAGCTAGAATCTCCTATATTTAAACAGATCCTTAATGGGTCGTAATGCCATTTGCAATCTTGCATGAATGAGCATACATTGCAATGGTTCTTACGCACGCACAATTTTGTCAAAATACATACAAAAGAACAAAAGCCGAATAATCAAACTATGTTACACATGTACATTGATATTCACAATCACACGTGAAGGGTCCGAGTGTTTGCTCAGTGGTTTAAAGGTGCTGTTGAGCACTACAATTTGGGTCTGCATGGATCCCAACAGCTAACTATTAGCTGTGTTAGAGCAACTAGCTAATAGCTAATTCTTAGCTGGGTGGTAAATGAGACAATGGCTGATATATTAGCTGTGGATCTAAGTAGGACCTCAACAATTTTTTTAGCAGCTAATCGTTAATCCCTCAGTCCCAAATTATAATTTATTTTAGCTTTTTCAGATACATAGTATGTATCTAGATATTGTGTACATCTAGATATATATCAAAAAATATATATCTAAAAAAGCTAAAATAAATTATAATTTGGGACGGAGCCAACAGTTTGGAGGGATCTAAACGGGACTTTTGTTTCTCTTAATCTTTGGTCCGCTTCCTAAGTTTAAGTTTACTAGTCAAAATTCGATATTTATAATAACTCCAGCATTCCATATTTCCAGTTAATTAAGTTAGCACAAGCACACCAAATCTCCAATTCAAACCTTGCGTTAAAAGAAAAATAATAATAATCACATGTTTCCTAGACAAACGGGGGGAAGAAAAGAAAACCCTAGCGGCCGTACAGCTGCGCCGCCGCAAATCTCCTTGGTGGTGTCCTCCCTCTGACCTGTAAACACCCAGGATCTCCGGCTCTCCGCACTTCCCTCAATGCCCCAGCCCGCTCCTTTCTTTCTTGGTTTACAAGCCAAAAGATCTCGGCGCCTGGCGCACGACTCGGCTACTCCTGCCCTCCCGTGAGCATCGCGGCCGTCCACGCACACGCCCCGACCGTCTCCGCGACGTTGGATCGTGTACGCGCTGGGGTTCGGGCGTGCATGTACGAACGTGGTAACCGCGACCGAACGAAAAGGAAAGCAACCGCGGCGCGAGCTGTCCCGCGTCATATCCTGATTGGCTGTTCAAGTTTTCACATTTCCAAACTAATCCCTGTGTTGATCAAATTGGTCCCTGTGTTAGTGCGTTCTGGCGGTGGCGTGGCATTTACGCTATTTCTCGTTCAGTTGAGAGCTGAAGTACAAAATATCCACGCCAGGGAAAGGCTTCGTGCTGTGCTCCACTGCTCCTTCCTATATTAGGCTCCCCCCGGAAGGCGAGGAGACCTTGCCCTCGTCCCCGTCCGCCGCCGCGTGTTTGGGAAGCGAGCAAACCGCTCCTCCCCACCCTTGCTGTACCATTGCCCCGCGCGCACCCCACTTCGACGCGATCGAGGGAGTCCGGGCTGTTGCGAGCGAGAGATGACGAGCAGCGGCTTGTCGCTAGTTCGCCGGGCCGCCGAGGCGGTGCGCCGCACGCCGCGCTGGCAGAAGAGGCTCGTCTTCTTCACGGTCGGGTGCGTCCATCGGCTTCATCTCCCTTATGCATTCCCCCCCTTTTTTTCGTCTACTGCTTTTCCCATCCCCGCTAATGGTTGATTGATCCGTGTGCCTCGCCGCCGTCGTGGTGCCTTGTTTTGTGAGGCCTGTGCTTTGGTTCATTCTGCCGACCCTTGCACAGTTCGTGGCACGGGCCGGGGCAACAGAATTAAGTGAGTTTTATTGTTTATCGCGTTATTGGACCGGTCGATTGAGATTTAAATTGCTTCGATACGCGACGACTTGTAAGTTGTAACTTGGCAACTCTGTTACGGCATCGTAGATCTCTTCGTTTCTTAAAACCACACTGCGTTGATGCATACTGTCTGACCTTGTTCAATGTGTTATACAGCCTGATATAGTTAATGTATCCAATCATTCTGCTGTGCGTTATATTAGGGTGTTGCACAAGAATTCTGTGATTTTTTGAATTAGCATTCTAGCAAATTACTTTAATATTTCTGGAAGAAGATGTGCAATGTACGTACTAGACCAGGCAGTAAGTGTTCTAGGTATTTAAGTTGATTACAGTGTCTACCTGTTTCTGATGAGAATGTACTGCCGTATTATGTACTTACATATTATGTACGGCAATGCTATATGCCGTATTGCTTATTATTATTGCTCATCTGGATGAACGAGAAGGTAGAAGATGAAATTCTTCCTTTACTTTTCTTCCATATAATACATCTGGAGATGTGATTCTAAAAATGCAGTAGTATATTGTAGCTGTGATACTTCGATATTCTACCGCCCTGTGATGCTTATTGAGTTCCTGTAGTTTGGTCAGCTTTTGTGACTTTGTTTGCCCATAATACTTCGGTTTTAGTCTCGGAGCTACAGATTTAGCAGATTTTTTTTTCTGCTTGGCGCATTGTGTGAACTTTTAAATTTCTTTGATTGATGATGACCAACTCTGCAACTCCGTTACATCCCCCTACGCCTGTTCATTGTTATGTGCTTTGTTTATTAAGACCACACCATGTTGATTGATGAAGTCAGTGTTGACTGATGAAAACATGTTAAAAAATGTGCTAAAGGCCTGTTAGAATTAGTATATGGATCCAATCATTTCCCCATTTGTTGTATCCAATTTTGTTATTTTGAATTAGTAATCCAGCAAATTAATTGATTTTTTTCTGGAATAACTATGTATGAAATGCAAATCAGATCATGCTTCCATATTGCACAATTCATCCTTTTTGTGGATTAAAAAACCTGACACATGGGTGTCCATATTAGATGACATGAATGCGCTCTAGGTATTTTCGTTGATTATAGTGTCTACCTTTTGCTCATGAGAGTGGGACTGCCATATCTGTACTGCAATGATATATGTATGTGCTTTGATCATCTAGAGAATGTGATGGTGGAAGAGGAATTTCTTCCTCCTTTTTAGTTCCTATACCCGGAATGTGATTCTAATCATGCACCTGCACAATGTACTTGTTAGTTAGGCTGTTCGATCGGTAAAGTAGCTAAGGGTTTTCAGAAGTTCGCAATTGCTGTCTGTGTTGCATAATGTACTTAAGAAAATAATCTTTAGCCATTGTACTAGAATATTTTTATGAATCCCAGAAGTGACTATTTGTAAATAACCCAGAAATAGTGTAAGGAAACTCCACCTTAGATGTTGCTGCAACCCTACAGGCGCCATTCACTCCTTTTACTTCAGTTTAATTGCTATTCTATATTTCAGGACTGACACTTCTGTTCTTAACCTTTTGAAGAGTTGGAACCTTGACTTATGCTTGTCAAGATAATCAGGTTCTTCAAATTTGTGATGGGACCGGAAAAAAGAAGAAGGTGGTTATCCTTGGAACTGGGTGGGCAGGAGCAAGTTTCTTGAGAAATATTGACACATCTTTGTATGATATCCATGTTGTATCACCTCGCAACTACTTCACCTTCACTCCTTTGTTGCCAAGCGTGACATGTGGCACAGTTGAAGCACGTAGTATCGTGGAGCCAGTTCGCAATATTGTGAGAAAGGTATTTCCTTATCAATGGGGAGTATGCACTAAATTTATAGCACTTATGGCTGATTGTCATCTTATTTTGTTTTTCTTCCGTATTAGTAGTATGATATATTCTGGACCGTACCATTGATATGCATAATAAAAATGCTAGAGTTCCACATCTTATATCTGTATATCATTCTGTAGAGAAATGGTGCATTCCGGTTTTGGGAAGCTGAGTGCTTCAAGATTGATCCAGCAAACAAAAAGGTCCACTGCAGATCAGATGTTGGGACAAATATTGATGGAAACGGTGAATTTATTGTGGATTATGATTACCTGATTGTCAGTGTTGGGGCTAGACCGAATACTTTCAACACCCCAGGTGTTACTGAGAATTGCCATTTCCTAAAGGTAAGTACCGTGTTAGGTCTAGTGAAGAAATGGAATCCTTACATTGAATTGATAAACTAAGCTATTCTTCAGAACAATTTACCATCTTTTTGTTGATGCCAACATTACCTTGGGTACAAAATTTCTTATTTACCTTGGTGTACCTGCTGCTTTGTGTATCCGTTGTCTCATACCATGTCAAGTTAACTTGGTAGAGCTAGGCATTTATTTATTTGTTTATTATTTTGAATCAGTATGTTCCTTTGGCTGCTGCAGTAGGATAATAGATTCGGTCTGCTAGCATCTCTTCATCATAATTTATTGTTTTTGTTTCTCTTAATGTAACATGTATAATGGTGCAAAAGCTTTTTATATATTTTGTACAATGGAATACCTTTTGATAGAGTGTCACTACTGTAGGAAGTAGAAGATGCTCAAAACATCAGGAAGAGTGTCTTGAAATGTTTTGAAAGAGCCTCCCTTCCAAACCTTTCTGAGGAAGAGCGGAAGAAGAATCTTCACTTTGTTGTTATTGGTGGTGGCCCAACGGGAGTAGAATTTGCTGCGGAGTTGCATGACTTTGTGAATGAAGACCTCGCAAAGTTGTATCCTGATGTTAGGAAGTATGTTAACATTTCAGTAATTGAAGCAGGTGGTCATATCCTTACAATGTAAGTCCTTTAAATACTTTGTAGCCCTTTTCATGTCTGCTTCCATCAATCTAGTTAATCCACAGAATGGGGAGACAACCAATAAAGTGGTTACAATTTCCTTTCTCTTTCCTTTTCCATAAAGAACAAAAAGTGTTTGTGAAAATTTGGTGCCAAGTATTTGATGCTTTTATGCCGCATTTCTTATGTTTATGCACTTGATATGAGCTGTTCAAAAAATATCTTGTCAATCTTTAACAGTATATTTATTATATGCATAACGCACCTTTTGCCTCCTGATAACTTCTGTTGTGATCCTTTTCCAATATATTTCATGGTTTGTTTAGGTTCGACAAAAGAATCACCCAATTTGCAGAAGAGAAGTTCAAGAGGGATGGTATAGATTTGAAGACAAATTTTAAGGTTGTGAAGGTGTCTGATAAGGATATTACCATGACCAATCCTGCAACAGGAGAGATTGCTGTTCCTTATGGCATGGCCGTTTGGTCAACTGGAATTGGAACCCGTCCCATAATTATGGATTTCATGAAGCAAGTTGGTCAGGTATTTATCTTGTTCTCCTCCATCCAGGGGTGAAAAACGTATTTCGTTGTACCACTTGTTATAAGTTCACAATCAATAAACTCTTGCAGGGGAACCGTCGTGCGCTAGCTACTGATGAGTGGCTCAGGGTTCAAGGGTGTGAGGATGTATATGCTCTTGGTGATTGCGCAACGATAGCTCAAAGAAAAGTTATGGTATGTTCATTCTACTCATTTTTTGAAACATCATGTTACTTATACCGAATAACCACATCATGGTTTGGGATGTATGTTTAACAGAATCACTATTCATTGCCAAGTTCACCTGCGTCTAGCTTGTTCTGTTAGAAAGGCAATTGTGTGTATCAGCCTTACTTTTCATAAACTGTCTAATTTGCTCTACCAAAATTTTCTGGTATTTTCACAAACGAGAAGAA
Source organism: Panicum miliaceum (assembly GCA_032594955.1). NCBI lineage: Eukaryota > Viridiplantae > Streptophyta > Magnoliopsida > Poales > Poaceae > Panicum > Panicum miliaceum. The sequence continues at coordinate 7,506,786 of CM064063.1, read as the reverse complement.
CCAATTAGAAATGTGTTATTGCTACTACTCTTGAGTTCCAAACTGCCAGATTTCCTAAGTTCAAGTTCTCGGTCATATTTTTTTTCTCGAACGTTCTCGGTCATATTCTTTGATCTGTTGTTAGATGCTTCATCAACAAGGTCATGTTAATTTCTACTCATTGGTTACTTCTAGATATTACTGTTTTGTGAATACAAATATTTGTACAAAATAAATTTCTTCTTGTGTCAGCTAGTACTTGTTTATGTGCTTACATATTTATTGGGCTGTATTAATTGATTTTCAGGAAGTGTCTGCAATATTTCGAGTAGCAGACATAAACTATCATTTGTTTAGAGTGTTCTTAGTTCTTACATATTTATTTGGTCATTAATATTTTCAGGAAGATGTTGCTGCCATATTCAGAGTAGCAGACAAGGATAACTCTGGCACTTTAACTGTGAAGAAAATAAAAGATGTTCTTGGAGACATCTGTGAGAGATACCCACAAGTGGAGTTGTATCTTAAATCCAACCAAATGAAGGGCTTCCATGATCTACTCAAGGACTCGGATGGCAACTCCAAGGAGTTGAAAGAATTGGACATCGAGCAGTTCAAAAAGGCTCTTGCTCAAGTGGATTCTCAAGTCAAGATGCTCCCAGCAACAGCTCAGGTAATGCACATGTAGCATTAGAGCCGAGTAACTCATAGTCCAGAGAGTGTCAAGATAACTTCTGCGCTCTCCGTGCTGACATTGTATAAGAATACTTGTTGGTGCTTCAGGTTGCTGCACAAGAGGGATTATATCTAGCAAAATGCTTCAATAGGATGAAGATTTGTGAAGAAAATCCTGAGGGTCCTTTAAGGATCAGAGGTTCAGGGCGTCATAGGTTCAAACCTTTCAGGTTCGTTTTCCATGCTTGTGATATGCATCTGCAACGGGAACAGCTCAATATTTTTTTGAAATTACAGAATCCTGTCGAAAACATACACATAATTTTGTTGTTGTATTTGATGTACGACTGTACGAGGTGCACACATGACAGTTGTTGGCACAATGTGTAACTAGATATTAGTACCGTTTTGTGTGGCTATGATTGATCTTCCAGAACCAAGCAGTAACTAATCTGTTGTCGTGTGACCTACAGGTACAGGCATCTTGGCCAATTTGCACCATTGGGTGGAGAGCAAACAGCTTATCAATTGCCGGGCGATTGGGTACATGTTGGCCACAGCACCCAATGGCTGTGGTATTCTGCCTATGCAAGGTATGTATCTCACACTTCTGTACGCCTTTGGTCAGGCCCTCACACATCTGATTGAATGCTGGTTTTGATGGTCGTTTGCTCTTTGTTAAATACAGCATGCAATTCAGCTGGCGCACAAGGATGCTGGTCGTTTCAGATTGGGGGAGGCGGTTCATCTTTGGAAGGGACTCCAGCAGCCTATAAATTCTTATCGGCCGATTCCGAAGTTCAATTCCTAAGTAATATTCTAGATGCTACTACTTGCATCAGTTTTGCTGCCCCACTATTTTCTAAGCCTAGCCTAGCAAGGTTTTTGATACCAAATTTTGACCTTGCCAGTTCTTTTGTTACCATGGGATCCACTACGAGTGGTTCCGAGAGTATTCCTGGCTTACTTGGGATATATGTTTTTTGCGAGGATATGTTTTCGATATAGTACGATATGGGCTTTAGCTATATCTTCCTTTTTTTCCACCTTTTTGCAAATTTCCGTTTCTCTGTAACTTGAAACCACGACTGTAGCGTGCAGATGATTGGATAGACCTCTTAAGCTGCTGCACATGCATAGGAGAAAAGAGACTTTAATCGGGTTGACGATTGACCACAGCACGGGCCATATCAAACCAGTAAAGCCGTACACCTGGAGCTCCTGCTCCAATGCTCGAGTTCAACCTGACATTCACTTACAACAGTAGCCTATTGCATTTTGCTCCTACAGTCCTACCTGACCCGGCAGCTCGTACAACTGTATAAGCATGGCGTTTGTTCAGACTCCACACACACGCGGTGGCCTCTGCAATCACAGCAGGTCGTCCTGGTTGGGCTTGGGCGAGGTGAGCAGCGCGGTGTAGAGGCGGAGCTTCTCCTCCCCCAGCGACGAGCACCGCGACAGCGGCCGCCGCGGTCGGATGAAGGACAGCGACGCGAGCGTCTTGCGGTGCTTGTACCTCCGCCACGCGAGCTGCACGGCCACGGCCGCCCACGTCCGCCACCCGGGCGAGTAGTAGCGCGCGCTGCGCCGCACCCTGTAGTTGGTGAAGGTGTAGCGGAAGTGGCGCGTCACGTACCTGACGTCCGCGGCGTCCAGCCCGAACGCCTCGGTGCTCTCCAGCGTGGCCAGCGTGGACGATGACGCCGGCAGCCGCTCCAGGAACGGCCCGCGCAGGCACCACGACAGCAGCCGCGTGTGCATCGCCTGCTTCTTGGACGTCGTCGCGTTCAAAAACACCTGCCGCCAATCACAAGGCCGTACGATCGCCGGCGTCGATCGGATCATCAGCCAAGGCGTCGTCGAGGATCAGTGATCAGTCCCGATGTGAACAAAATCCTCTGCTACTACCTTGATGTTGCCGATGAGCATGGTCACGAGGATCAGCCCACCGGTGATGGTGATGATGTTGAACACGATCTCCAGCCACTCCGTCGTGCTCTCCAGGTTCCCGAACGTGCTGAGCAGCGTCAGCAGCAGCAGTGAAAACAAGAAGTTCAGACCATCAGTAACCAAGCCATGAACAGCTACTAATCTGCAACAGCGAGTTCACCTGAGAGTCATTAACCCCCAGAAGATCGGGAGCAGGATCCTCTCGACCCTGCTGGGGTTGGCCACCAGCATGACTGTCCACTTGTAGGCCCCGTACTGGTAGTTGTCGCCACTGTCGAGGCACGTGCCCCTGGCGGTGGCGTTGCCGGCCCAGGCAAGCCTGCCCGCGCCGGGCGCCGCCGCCGCGGCGCCGTAGTAGAGCGGCTCCGCGCACGCCAGCGCCCCGGGCGCGCACCCGCTCCCGGCATGGGCGCACTGCTCCCGGAGGCACTTGGTGGCCCGCTGCGCGCCGAGCAGGTACCAGCACGCGCCCACCGCCTGCAACCAGGAACGGCAAGAGCCTAGCTGTCACGGAATCATGGCGTCGCGGGCGGGCGTCGTCACCTGGCGAGGCCGTTCCGGGTAAGATACCCTTGCGTGCACGACAGCGTGCTTGGCCAGTTTCGCCTTGTAGTTTTGTGATTTTGTCGAAGAACGCGGTAGCTCGGCAAGAAATATAATTCAACGGCCACATCAATGTGCACGAAGAAGAAGATGGTGGAGGAGACGAGGTGGAGTGGACTCACATGAGCGGCGACGAAGTAGGCCATGAGGTTGAGCGCGATCCCCCACCAGATGGTGCCAAAGACGTAGCCGGAGGCGTCCTGCGACCGGCGCAGGACGCGGACGGATTGGTAGATCTTGGGCAGGTACTCGATCAGGAACGCCACCAGCAGCACGGTCGTGACGGCGGTCGTCGAGCCCGCGCGTATCATCGCCGGCGCCGCCGCCCCGACGATCACCTGCGTCCGCGAGTACGGAAATGGTCACGGCGTGGCTGGGACGGTTGGGTTTCCTGTGGGGGAGGAGCGCAGTACAGATCGTTTGGACCTCACGTCCTGGAAAGAAGTTTGAAGCTTGCATTGATTGATGCAACGCGTTGTTGGTTCGCATCGATTGCTCTGCAGGCTACTGAATTGAGCAAGCGCCATGGTCCCAGACCCAGTCTGCAACGACGCGCAGATCAGCGAAACCGTCTTCGTACGCGCGGCAGGTCGCGGCACGTTGCTGGGTGCAGAGGTCCAGAACGAAGGCTGGGCCGACGTGGCTGGTGCTCGGGACAGTGGATCACGTGCAGCTATTTGCTCGGCAGAATGCCATGCGGAAGAATGCGAGGCCGCATGCGGCCGCCATGGTGTGGAAGTATGGTGGTATACGAGGTATAATGACGAAGGCTCCAAAATTCTCGGCTGTTGCAAGGGTTTTTGGACAGGCGTTCCAATCTGTCACTACAGACCATTGCTCACCGAGGCAGTTCATGCTGAATTGTTTCTGTGCGCCAGGGCAGAATATGGCGTGAAAATGTCGTGTCTTGTGTTTGTACCATGTGTTTGGTTACTCTCATGGATATTTTTGCCAAGACAAACGGTCATGCTCATACTACATAAGCATGTTATCATAGCACATTAAGAACAGCTCCGTCAGTCACCTTAGTTACAAATACAAGGCTCCATAACAATACAAGGAACGTAGTAGCAAATTCAGCCGACCTTAGTTACAGTAACTAAGGCTCCTAGAGGTAAGCATCTATATAAGAGACCTCCTTATTCATAGCACAACATTCTTTCTTGGCGAAATGAAAAGCACGAACGTGTCGACCTTGTACTCAGGGTGCCTGCAAACTCGGATCAGGATCAGGCGGCGGGAACGGCAGCGAGGCAGACCCACTGGCCGATGAAGAGGTTCTTGCAGTTGATGTTGGGGTTGAAGCTGAGGAACTGCTTCAGGGTCAGCCCGGTAGCCTGCGCCACCGCGAAGCACGTCTCGCGCTCCTTCACCCCGTACGCCTTCTTGCAGACCAGCGGCGAGGCCGCCGCCGGAGCCGGAGCGTGTGCGTCCGCCAGGGTGATCACGGCGATGAGGAGGAACGCGACCACGAGAGCGGCGGCGCCACGCTTCGCCATTGCAAGTGCTGTGGTGCACACGAAGGAAGCTAGCTAGGAAATGAGCACTGAAGGTACGGGTGTGTGAAAGGCTTGTGGTGGTCTGCTTTGCTGCTGCGAGTGGCTTGTCTAAGTTCATTCTTGTGCCTTCTTTATATAGCATGGCGCGTGCAAAATTAGGCACAAATTAAAGGTGATTACGTGTAGGTGAAAAAAATCAAGTGTGTGTATCTTCGGTATTCCACGGCCTTGGAAATGGCGCTGCGGTCAATTACTGGGTGATACTACTCACGACATGTCGTTGCGTTGTTGGTCATATTTGGCATTTGCATGGCGGCCATTCTTTTAATTTCTTAGGTGAAATGAATTGAAGTTTCTACCGGCTTTGCTTGGGGTGGAGCCAAACAGAACGTCACCAGGCCAACCAATCTTCTTCGAATTTGGCCAGGGACCAAGCAGCTAGCTCTAGCTAGTGAACATAGAGCAATCTCAGCGAGTTATAATTCCTATGAAAGTATATATAAACAATATAATTTATACCGTGTGACTTTGAACGTGTAAACATATATAGGATAATAGGAGTATGGATTACCCATGCACCGTTTTACAAATTGTCATTGACATGATTACTGATAAGTAGGCCCTAGATAGGGATTCTAGTGTTTGTAATAGCACATGCATGCGTATATGCTATGGAACAATGATGTTAAGCCTTCAATTGTCCACGTACTGGATACTAACAAGACATCGTGATAATGCACTAGCTAATCTGTCCGGTTGCTGGCATCACTGGCTAACAATGAAGGAATTATTAAATCGATAGGCGAGCGAGGCTAGCTACAGACAAGGACTAAGAGCCAGTGGCACATGCATGCTAAGCACAAGGCAGGCGTGAGGATTGATGTGATGATACTTCGAGAGGGGAAATGTAGCCCAAGAAGTTCCTCTCCCATGAACTGGGTGGAGGGGAATTGTGATTAGATCTAAATTCAAAGAATTTGGATACATTTCCAACAAATATTAATTAGGGTAATCAGCCACTAGTGCCTGCAATGTTAATACATATCTCCGAAGCTTGTTCTGGAATGTTAAGTTTCCATCCAAAGAGAAAATTTCCTGTAGATTTTGTGCAATCATGATTTACAGAGTTTCCTCCGAATACATTAATGATTTTTAATGTCAATATTGACATATGTTTTTCTGTTGTTAAACCATTTGAAACTGACAGAATAATACCTCCGTTTGTTCCTTAATGTTGTGCTGAAAATCTATACATCTCGCTCGCTTGTGCAGAGAGCATCTTACTTTGCACTGTCTAGATCGTCTGGATTTTGTGCAAAGTCCCTTTTACATGAATATGGTGTTAGTCCAAATACAAAAGAAAACAACAAGCCTTTTTATAAACTTTGGGAGGTAGTACCGCCAAATCACTACTAAAACATATAGAATTTTAGTAATTAGTAAGTACTGTATTTCGATACCTCTCCAGGTACCCTTATGTCATACCACTTGGTATTTCTCAAGGAAAATTTCAACAATTAACGTGCATTGAACTTGTTCATTAAGGGCTAGGCTAGTAGGGCTTCTAAGCCTCAAAACAGCTTCGGCTTCTAAGAAATTTCTGCACACTGTATGTAGGGAAAGCCAGTGCCCAAAATTAACTAGAAGCCAGTAAACATTTTTTTGCTTCACACGAAGGAGCCGGATCCCTAACAAACAAACCAGAGTCAGAGGTACAAACGCTGAAAAGTTAAAATAGAAAAAAAAAACACAACACACCATAGCTTGACAACAGGCCCAAATAAAGTTTCTCAATGCAACAAAAACATTATAACAGTTGAGCATCTCCAGCAGTTTCTTAATAAATCTTTCTCAATAATAATTTAATAGGGATGTCTCAATATCACTCTCATGGTTATTATGGGAGTTAATTTTGTAGTTCCATAATAATCTCATCACAATCCAACTATCTTATCGAGTTCCAACTCCCTCTTATTTGGGGTGAGTTGGTGTGGTTCCAACTATCATTATGAATTTCATTGCTAGAGTTGGACCTGTGTCCCTGTACATTTTCCTTTCGATCCCGCACTCTATTTCTCTCATGAATATCAAAATCAGCATGTGTAGGGATAACGCTCGCATTTTTTTATGAAATACTCCCTCTATTCCAAATTATATGTCGTTTTGACAAATCTAGATACATAATTTTTATTATGCATCTAGATATAACATTGATCTAGGTGTATAGCCAAAGTTATATATCTAGATTTGCTAAAATGATTTACAATTTAGAACGGAGGGTGCAGAGGTCAAGCACCTGCTGGTATATAACAGAGTAGCAGACTGCCATTATTTTTTGTTGGACGACCACCTTCCATTTATGAAAAATAAAGAGCACGGGGAAGAAACACGATTGACGCACAGCTGATATTCATTTTCAGAACACCCCTGTTACAGGAATAGAGTGGCATCTGACCACACAAACAGTACAGGAAAGTAGCAAAGACAACCCCAACCCTAGTCATATATAGCAGCTAAGGCTCGTCGAGGTAATCAAAACATAAGAGAGACCTTATTCATAGCACGAACATTCTTTTCGTGGCCGAAATATATATAGCAAGAACGACGACTTTGTACGCTGTAGTAGGTCGTTTGTAGAAACTCTCGATCAAGCGCGAACGGCAGCAAGGCAGACGTACCCACTGTCCGATGAAGAGGTTCTTGCAGTTGATGTTGGGGTTGAAGCGGAGGAACTGCTTCACGGTCAGCCTCGCAGCCTGCGCCACGGCGAATCACGTCTCCCGCTTCTGCACCCCATACATCTTCTTGCAGACCAGCGGCGACACCGGCGGGAGTGCGTCCGCTAGGGTGACCGCGACGACGAGGAGGCACGCGATCACGAGAGCGGCGGTGCCACGGTTCGCCATTGCAAGTACAGTATTCTGCACGTGAAGGGAGCTACAGCTACTAGTAGGAATGTGCAGAAGTGATAGGTACCTGTAAGCTTGAGGTTTACTTTGCGCTGCTGCGGTGTGGAGAGTCTCTATAGTTCGTGCCTTTTTATAGAGTGGCGAGTGCAAAAGCCAAAAGGTGGTTACATGTACGGAAGTTGGAGACGGCATCGATCAGCTCCAGTCAAACTGGTGATACTACTACTTAAGGACATGCATGTCGCTGTTCCCATTAGCAAGGCAGCCATATACTCTTTTCTTAGGTGAAATGAAAGAAGTTTTTTTTTGAGTGAGAAATGAAAGAAGTTGAAGTTTCGCCAGAGTTGCTCCGGAAGAAGCTGAACAGGAGTCAGGTGTGACTAGGGTTGGGGATACCATTGAGAAGTAAAAAACCACCTAAAGCCTTCCATTCTTTTGCCCGGGATGAAGTGAATAATAGAGCATATCCAGGAAGAGGTTATGACTCCAATGGAAATGAAATATTCATAATTTGTACCGTCTACTTTTGAATGAACAAGGATTTAATATTTTACATTGATCTTAATTTCTATTTTGGATGGGACGCTTTGGATTATACATATATGAATAATAATCAAAGTATGCCATCTGATCCATTTTAATAATTAGAATAAGAGGGTTAACAAAATTTAAATTATGAATTAGGAAGGTTATGCTTTTGCATTGCCACTAGCTTGGATCAAGTAAGTCCATGTACACCTTGACTCTTCGGCACCAGCATTATGGGCCGATCATAGATTGCTTGTGCGTTTTTTTTTATAATTGGTCGCTTGTGCGTTGAGTAGCGCGCTGCAACGAGCACACATTTGCACATCCAGCCCAGCAGCCCAGCTACCTTTGGAGTTCGGTAGGCAAACTAGTGGAGCCAGGAGGAGTCAAGGAGGTGGAAACAACAAACACTCTAGGATGCGGTTTTTAATCCTTATAATGACCCATGCTCGTAGGCAATACTCCGTTCATCCATTAAATTTGTGTACCTACAATATAATTAGAGAGGACTAGTCTATTAATTGTACGTCTAGACAGACTACAATTATTAATAATTTAGAGGTTCATGACGTGTATACATTGACTGCATTTCTCTTACTACATTCCTTTATTGAATTATATGTTAACAATGTTATATATTTGTTCCATCTAAGGACTTTACCGCGCGGAGAGAGACTTGAATTAATGCTGAGATAAAAGGCATACAAAACCATACAAGCAATGCCATTTTAAGTTAAATTTTATTATAGTGGCAAACATTGATAGTTTGTAGCAGGTATTAGGGAGTGTTTTGGATCAATTTTTCATCGTGGCAAGTGTGGGACTACCAACATATAGCCGATCACTTCCTTAACTTTGTATCATGTGCTACCATTGGCGATTTAGACATATATTCTGTTTGATGGATCATAAGTTAAAGTGGATATCAAGATGCCACTGGATACCAATCGTCCATACCCAAATCCATACACGTACTCTTTGGGGAGGGTGTGGATTATCGGTTTCAATGTGGATATGGGTAGAGTTTGCGAGGGTAATACCCATTTCAACCGTTACCCGGTATCTTCCGGCGGCGGCGGAAGAGCAAGTCTGGTTCGCGTTAGCGTCCATGGCCACCAGGAGCAGAACTGTCGGAGGATCGGAGGAGGAGAGGGATGCGCAGCGGCTGCGGGCGTTCGACCTCGAGGAGCTCCGCAGCACCACCAATGGCTTTACCACTTTAGCAGCGCACTCAAGATCGGCGAGGGTGGCTTCGTCTCCGTCTACTGTGCCTTCGTCCGCTCCGCCGGCGGCGCCCGCGTCATCCTCGCCTCAACCATCCCAACCTGCATGGGCACAAGCAATGGCTAGCCAAAATGCAATTCATGTGTGTTCTTGAGCCCCCAAATCTCGTAAAGCTGATCGGCTACTGCCAGTGGATTCAGAAGCAGAAAATAGCACGGATTTCTCACGAACTAAAAGAAAACGATCTTCCCTCAACAGACTTACATCCTCTCTCCTGTCACCTAATTTTATCAGATTTCTCCATGCTTCTGTAGCGCCTTTATCTGCATATGTTCAGGTTCTGACGAATGACCAAGAAGCAGAGCAGCATCACGAGCTCGCCGATTGAACCATTCGTTGATGAGGCACTCTGTTTTTCTTTAATTGGCTTTGGCCGTTGTATTGACTACAAGCTCCACAGACTAGCGCGCGAGCCCTCCCATCGCGACTAGCCGGCAGAGTGCTCAGTCTTCTTTTATCCGTTGGGTTATCCACACCCATTGGACAATTACCCATGTATTTGGGGATGGGTGATATGGGGATGGATGATTACAGGTATGGACATGGGTTTACTCGCAGCTTACCCAACGGCATCGTGAAGTGGATATCTATAGGCGGCCAATCGGGTATTTTAACCCGTCATGGTACCCGATTTTGATTCCAGCCATCCAATGGTCTATAAATAGCACTTGATCCTAGTCTATCATTTCCGTCTTCTTTGTCTTAATTGCACAACGTGGTGGTGACCTAATCTCACTTGCCATCACCACCTCTGCTCGTCGATCTTCTCATACGCCCACACTATCATACCATCTCGATGAGCTAGCTACCACCTCATTTCTCACCTCCTCTAAAGGCTACTTAATAGTGACCTCAACTCCGATCCCCTCCCCCTCATCATCTCTGGTTGTTCATCACTGTCGGATTTGCCACCACCTTCCGTCATTACGTGAATTCCAAACGGTTCATGATACTACACCCCGCATCTACCCCAGCCAACCAGTAGTCCACCACCTTACCACCACACCTCTATGGTTCTATACCCATCGTCTCTGCCGGGCAAGCTACTACAGTGGTATTTAGTATTTTCAAGAAAAAAAGCATCCGGTAAGTTAGAGATTGGTAGCACCCTAACCACACTAAATAGATGAAGAATAAATGTACATGCAGAATGGAACACAAGCACACCAACCGTTGGAAAAATGTAACTTCAACGCAAATCTGTCAAAGGGAGAGTAATACGTGACTCCAGAATACAGTAAATAAAGTGGCACAGCCAAGAGCCAACCTTATCAAGTTTGGCTCATAGAATAGCAGTAAATTAATGCTATAGGAAACCTCCTTTATTTCGTAGCACAAACGTCGTAATAAGCTGCAGGGAGAGAGTGGCTGCGCCCCCGCGGACTTGATCAAGCTGAAGTGGCGGCAAGGCAGACCCACTGGCCGACGAAGACCTTCTCGCAGTTGATGTTGGGGTTGAAGCCGAGGAACACGTCCTGGGTTAGCCCCGCCGCCTGCGCCACGGAGGAGCACGTCTCGCCCGCCTTCACCCCGTGCACCTCGCTGCAGCTCAGCGCCGGCACCGCCGCGGCGTCACTGGCAAAGTAAACTGCAAGAGATTTCATCGCGCGCGCGCACGCTCCAACAGTTAGAATAATCCCGGCACGGACAGACGCATGCGTGTGCTGCCTCCATGTATACCTCGTCCTCGTCCAAGCGCGTCGAGGTGCACGGTGAGCCTCGCGTCGGCGAGGGCGACCACCACGAGGAGCGACGCGATCGTCAGGAGGGCGGCGGCGCGGTGGTTCGCCATTGCAGATGCTGCTGCTTGCTGCGGCTTGATTGAGAAATGCAAGCAGATGGATGTGTGCGTAAAAGCTTGGGTTGCGCTTGCTGCTTGGTGATGCAATGTGGTTCTGCTCGTGCCTTTTTATAGCAGGGTAGCAGCGATTGTGGGAATTGACAAGATGTGCGCGACGAAACGACGAAGACGCTAGATGCTCACACGGCCTTGCATTGGGAATGTCGCTACAAGGTCTTTAGAAAACAAAAAAAAAAGGGAATGTCGCAACAAGGGGGACGGGTGAATCGGAGATGGTGCTCGCGGACGGGTCGCTGCTGCGCATCTGTAAGCCGGCTTATCCTTCGCCATTTGGCCAGGGACCAACTGAATAAATTAAAACAGGGTGTTTATGATTCCAATGGAGCTCGTTTGGCCATGGTGGCCAGCCTGCCCAGCTGACCTTGATGGCGCAAGGGCGTAAGACCGGACGAACTCATCCAGCAGGTCGATCTGATTCGCCTTGGGCAAGCTTGGTGTGCGGAAAGCCTCCGGAAAGGGTTGAGCCTGCAGATCGTCCTGGGTGAGCGAGTTGGAGTGCAGGTGCCGGGCCTCGTGGCTGTTGGGCGGCTACCCTGCTATTCCCATTCATGGTATGCTGTTGTGCTCTCTCCGTCCTAAAATATGAGTATTTGATTTGAAGCATCAATTTTTTTCTCAGGAAATCCAACAAGTACACTACTTTCTAATTAATTGATCCAGGGCCACCTCATCATCCTGATTCGCATGTAACACTAATGCAGTAAAAATGAAGCTTGTGACCTGTGAGCAGTACGCAATCAAATTTAAACCTGCCAATCATGGCCTAGATTTATGAGGGGGAACAATTTACCTTTTACCTCCCTGCTAATTCATATTCTAAAAGTGCTTGTACTCCATTATATTATAATGGGCAGATTATCAAAGACCGCCACATCCTATAAATGTCATTGATTAAATTGATGTGTAGAGACAACACTTTTGATATGTATGGTATTATTTAGGAGCTATATATCGAAACAATAACTTAGTGGACTTATTAAGACACTAGATGTGTCCAAACATATGATATTATGCTAAATTGTATCTCGAATGAGATACTGAAAGATATTATATGTAACACATAATACGTATGATGCTACCCGCTAGGACAAGCTTCAAAGGTGTGATACTCCTATTGCAAGTCTTCTTGACATCTTTTCCTAATAATAATAGTTTATTAGGGAAACAATGACCGCTGAAGATGCTCTTAGCCTACTTTTGGAAAATGAGAGAATTCATATTCGACACTAGTAAAGTTAAGACTTCCTTATTTGATACTGAAAAAATTCAACTTCCCTATTGGATATTGGGTTGAACTATCATTCACTATTTAATACTTTATTAGTCTATTTTATTATTTAAATCATGCGAACACTAACCCATGGATTCTCCCCTCTCTTTTCTTGACTAAAAAGACTATCAAATCACCTCCAAAATTCATGAAAATTTTTGTAGTAATATAACAAATGGACGTGAATCCACATATATATTATTAGAAATCTTAGAACTAAAATTTACCAAAATAAGATTTTTTTTGAAGGATAAATTCTGGTAATCTTCAAAAGTAGCCTATTCACCAAAATAACGACTGATGAAGCTTCCCTTAGCCCACCTGTTAAAAGTGTCCTTCCCGAGGGCTCACTCCCCTCAATTAATGGTGTGGCCTGCTCATTGCCTTTGTTTGGAACCCATGAGAAACAAGGTCTGTTTTTTCCTGACAATAATACAACGGAACACTGAATCTGAACTAGCGGAACAACACATTTGGATTGATTGATTGAACAATCTTTGCCTTCGCCAAAAGTGTAACTTTGTAGCGTTACATTTGAACTTGAAGAAAAGCCTCGAAAACATACAAAAGAACTTCTTCAGCAACTTTAGATGGTCATCCAATTCGGTGCAATAACCCCAGCCACACTGCCCATACACGATGGACGAAATTAAGAACACACGCACGCGGCACGCGGCACATGACAGAATTGGAACACAGGCGAGACAAACTGATGGAACCATTTCATGGAAAATCTGACGCGGAGTGACACACGCATGCATCACCCCTGGAATACAGGAAAGTAAGCGTGACACAGACAGCCAGCCTCAATCACACTTCAGCAGCAATTTGATTCGGCGGCTTGTGGAGGCGAACACAAGAGCCTCAATCACACTTCAGTTTAGCCTCCTTATTCGTGGTCATCATCATGGCACGATCGTGGTACGCAGAGGACGAGAGGGAGCACAAAGCTTGATCAAGCGGAAGTGGCGGCGAGGCAGACCCACTGGCCGACGAAGACCTTCTCGCAGTTGATGTTGGGGTTGAAGCCGAGGAACACGTCCTGGGTCAGCCCCGCCGCCTGCGCCACGGCGAAGCACGTCTCGCCGGCCTGCACCCCGTGCACCTTGCTGCAGCTCAGCGCCGGCACCGCCGCGGCGTCTTGCTTCTTCTCCACGGAAACTGCCAGCAGAACAACTTTTCCAGGGTCAGAGACTATGCACAGATACTAGCTAGCGCGGTGACATTATTACTAGTAATCTATACGGCTCTATCTCTATCACCTCTAGTCGCGCCGCGATTCACGGCGAGCCTCGCGTTAAGAGGCCTCCTCACGTCGGCGCCGGCGGCGAGGGCGGTGGCCACGAGGAGTGACGCGATCAGCAGAGCGGCGGCGGCCCCGTGTTTCGCCATTTGCGAACGGATGCTTCCTGCTGCGTGCCGGCGGCGTGGAGAAGGAAGGGATCCGTGGAAGCTCGATTGAGTTTGTGTTTGGTGCTTGTGCTCCAAGGAGATCATGGCTCGCTCCTTATATAGCTAGCGTGGCCAGCGCAGGAGTTGAGCAAGTTTGCGCGCGACATGACGACGACGACGCAAGAAGCGGGCTCGCACGGCCTTGGGAATGTCGTTACAGGGACGGGTGATCCGGAGATGTGGTGCGCACTTGCGAGCCGTCTAGTCTTTTGCAATTTGGCACGGGGCCAAGTGAAACATGAAGGGGGTGCTTATAATTCCAATGGAGGTCACTTGGAATATTCTGTTATCCATATACAGTTGGGATTTGACTGAGCAACCATCTTCATATAATATTTGCCTTGCGTTCCCAGTTCCTACGGATACGCTGAGGCTTTGTGAGAAGTATGGAGATGTCTCTCGTCTCCTAGCTAATAAATAGTACTACCCTTCCTGTCTCGAAGTGATCGACATAAACATGCCTGCTCGAGCTCTAGAACATAAAGCAGCGATATGAACCGCAAACTTTAGGCGGTTAGGCCGAGACATTTTTCTTAAAATGCCATATATATGTCTGGTTTTCTCCCTTTTCTTCAAGCAAGAATTCTGGGCCATGATTTCGGATTTACTATACTCGACATTTCTTCCTCCTCCTGTGTTCAGCACCTCTCTTCTTCCTCCGTCCGTGAGAGGTTGTTTGGTTGCGCTCCCCCGCCCTGCCCGGTGGCAACGAACTCGTTGGATTCGCTCCCACCACCCTCTAAAATCGCTAATCTTTCTGTTTTAGAGGTCCTCAGCCCACTGATACAGGCCTCCCTAGCGAAGTGGCGATCTAATGCCGCCGCGAAACGCAACCAGCACATGGGCCTGACGGGCCTACGCACACCAACTAAACGCACGCGACCCGCGGCCGCGCCGTACAACAAAACACCCCCATCAGGCAAACTGGCCAGAATCTTATATATGATTCATGCACGCGCACGGGAACGTGGCCACGTCGCCGGCCATTCCGGGCGGACGGCTGTATCACGCAAGCTCCTCCGGTTATTTTGCAAAAAAGTTCTCAAACTTTAGATAAATCAATCCGTAGTTCGACCTCCTCTCTCAGATAATTTTGCAAAAAAATTCACAATTTTTCTCAAAATAAATCCGCAGACCAACCTTTCCAGTTCAGAAAAAATTGCAAAAAAAATCTTAAGTTTTCATAAAATCAACCCACCATCCTGGTCCTCTCTCAAATTTTTTTTAAAAACCTGCGGATTTTAATTAAATCAAACCACAACTCATTCATGTTACTTCTGCACAAGCAACATTATACGTACAATTTGAACACTAAAACACGTTAAAATTAAAAGTTGATCAATATAGAATTTAAAAAAAATCAAAAACTACAACTTTACTATAGAGAAAATTTTAAAATTCAAAACGCTTTCGCAATTCATTTGCACAAATGCTTGCATGTGATTTGTCGTACCTACAATATGGACACCAAAACGTCTCCAAATTAAAAAAATATGCAATACAAAAGTTTCTCAGAATTTTAAAATCTACAGCTTTATTATATAGTATAATTTTAAATTCAAAGCGCTATTACAATTCATCTGCATAAATATTTACACAAGATCCATTCTACCTACGGTTCGGACACCAAAACATCTTTATGTCAAAAAGTTTTGAATACGAAAATTGCTTAAAATTTTAAAGCTTTGCTACACAATAAATTTTTAAAATTAATGATAACCAAAAATACTATAACTAAAAACATTAAATATAAAAAGGATAGTTCTATTTTTATAAAAAATAATATTCTACTTAAATAGTAGCGTCACGATAGTAAAGAGTCCAAAATATATACAAGCACAACAACGGTTGCAGATCATGACATCTAAATATATAATAATTATTATTTTATACATAAACTAAAGTTTGTATCAATTAGAATCCAGCGACACGGCCTGCGCGGTAAAATCGCACGGCCGTGTAGTTCGCGTGATTCGCCCAAAAAAACCCGCAAGCTGCTCGCGCACCAAGCCCAGGCTCCCAGCCGGCCCATATATCCCTCGACCTGATTTGACAGATCCTCCTCGGTCACAGCTCACCCCCTCACGAAACCACTGATGAAGCCAGATCAAGCCCATCGAAACGGTCGGCGACTGAAATTGCTTGTCGGCTGCCAAGTCGTCAACAACTACCGCAAGCCCGCAACGCATCTTAGCCCTCGAGAATACATGCGCTCGACCGGGCTGGGGGCATCCGCCGGACACCAAGCCAAGCCGTGACAATGTCGCCACACTGTCGGCATGAGCTTTCGGCACCACCTTTCAGCTAACATGTTCCGATCTCTCAACATTCCGATCCCTTTCTACACGAGCACCAGGTCAGCACCGGCGCACGCACGGGCGCGGAAAAAAGAGAGAGAGAGGGGAGATGCTTCTGTCACATCGCGAGGAATCTCCCCCTTGCTTGCGAGCAGCGAGGGCACCTCCAGATCAGATGATTCGATGCGCTAGCGTCGAGTTCGCGAATAAGAATTTTCGCTCTTCGCAAGTAGGTCCTACTACCCTCTCCTTTCCGACGCCACCACTAAAGTCCCCCAACTCGGTTCTATTCGTACTTCGTAGAAAATTGAGAGCCGTTTGAGCATCGTGACTGCTGGTTTTGCTTGCCCATGGTAAAACAACAGACGTAGCGGCAGTTGCTGGGTGCTCATCCTACCATGCAGATGTGACCGTTGCGTCTTTCCTGGCCACGGAGATTTTTCCACGCCCGGAGATTTCAGGGCACTATTTCTGTTTGATTATTAAGTAGACGTGTAACATCTCGGAAGTCTGATCATCAGTGCCAAGCTGAGGGTACACCCTCGCCCCCAGAAGCGCTCGAAATGCAGAGACACGTACACAGCCAGCCTCGTACAGGGGATCGGGGGTCACGTGGAGCTGCCGGCGAATCACCTGCCAAGATTCCTGGACACTGATCTGCTCCGCTGGTCTGGTGATCCGGTCCGCCCCGGCCCGAGCGACGACGCGCCACGCACCCGCACCACGGTGCCGCCGTGCCCGCACCTGCAAAGTGTCGCTCGCAGCTCGCGCGCGAGGTGCCACGGTTCGGAGGCAGTACCCCGGGCGTCTTGTCTGCCCTCTAGGCTTCTAGCGTGGTTTCTCTCCGAGTCGAGCCAGAGCCGAAGGACGAACGAACGAACGATGGGGATCAACCACCCCAACGGAAAAGAACGAAAAGGTCAGTACCTACCATTCTACCAGCTCCACGAACCTGGCACGGGTGCCCCACGCCCCGCCGGGGCCACATGCCAGCCGGACACGGCAACCGCTGGCGATCACGACAAACAAGTCAAGAAGAGAAGGGAGCAAGAGCAACCGACCGAGTTCCAACGGTCCCCGCACCGCACCGCACCCGCATCATTCTGTTGGGCCCGCAGCGCGAGCCGGTGAGCCGGAAACAGAAGCCACGCGTCGTCGCCGCCGCAGGTGGACCAGGCGGCGGCCCGCCCGCCTGGCAGCCGGGGCGCATATAAGCTAGCTGCGCACGCGCTCCGGCACCCCCGTGTGTTTTTCAACCCGCCCCCTCTTCCCTCCTCGAGCTCAGCACACAAGGACACACACCCAGCACGCGCAAGGGGGCGAGAGGAATCCCTCTCCCCATTCGCATTCCTTCCCTCCGCCCGCGGCTCGCCCACGGCCCGACCCGAGCCCCCAGGCCGCCGCTCGCTCTAGGGCCCTCTGCGCCGTCCGCCTCAAGCGATTCGGATTCTCCCTAGCGCCCCAGGTGAGCGCGCGCGATCCCTGAGCTGGTCCCTCTGTTAATCTGTCTCGTCAGGTTTCGAATCCTGGTTTACGCGGTAATAGCGGGGGGGGGGGGGGGGGGGGGGGGGCGGGTTCCGGGTGATCCTGCGAAGGGAACCCTTGTTTTTTTGTGTGTGTTTTGTGGCGTGTGTTTGGTTTTACGCGCGCTGTTTGGAGTCCTGCATAACTCTGCAAATAGGAGCGCGCGCGCGCTTTTGATCTGGCCCGGTAAGGGTGGGGTTTTCCGCCGTGTTCTTCGACGATGATTCGATTCTAGCTGAGTAGAGCGCATCCTGCTGGTTGTTTCAGCGCTCCGGGTTCTACAATCTCGTCGAGGTTCGTTTCGAATTTGTAGTGTTGGCGGTGTTTATACTGCGGCCTATCATTGAGTTTGTTCAGTTTTTACTTTCTATATAAGTTGTCATGATCAGTGCACCTTGGTTTGATTCCCGATTTAATTCGGCTGCTTTGATTGATATGAAATGATTCGGGCCTTTTTGATCGATTGGCCATTAGGGCTACTTTTTCCGCAAAAGGATTTTTGGATACTTGTTTTAGATTGTTCTAGGACACTGACAGGTGACGCGATTTTATTGGCAAAATAATAACAACAGCGATTTTTTCTTCAGATAATTGATTGTAAGCCTTATTGTCAGACTGACAGCGACTGGCATCTGTTTCCGTGCACTTGAAGGGATGTACGTCATGCGCAGGCTCTTTTCAAAGCAGCTGACCATGAACATGAACCGCTTTCAGTATCACCTAGTTTTGGTTATGATCTTATATTGCCCGTTCTAAAGCATGTACCCTTTGCTAAAAATGTAGTGCTGCATTTGCAATTTACCAGCTTGCATTTTCGAGTGTAAGAACATATAAGTCAGAACAAACATTAGAATCTTTAGCCTTGCAGTGTATAATCATGTTTCTAACGTAGCATGAATATTGCAGGTTGCAGAATTCAATGGAGAAAAACGTTGACGGAAATAACATGATGAAAGAATTCTATATCCCAACTTATATTTTCGCGCCAGAGTCTCCAGTGGAGCATGTTTCTCAGATACCAACATGTCCTGTGATTGTTTTTATCAACACCAAAAGTGGTGGCCAGTTGGGACGTAATTTAATTGTCACATACCGTAAGCTTCTCAACCATGCTCAGGTAGACCTTGTCTGTTTCTGCAAATATACTTTTTTTGGTATCACATTGATCTTGCGTTTTTTACAGCAGTAATTTAATTGTCGTTTTGCGGTCAGGCCTAACTGTGTAAAATTCAGGTGTTCGATCTGCTTGACGAAGCTCCAGACAAGGTCTTGCACAAACTATATAGCAACTTGGAAAGGCTCAAGCATGGTGGCGATACTCTTGCTTCTGAAATCTACAGGAGACTAAGGCTAATAGTGAGTGCAACCAGGCAATATCTCTTGCTAATATTTCCACCATTATTTTGTATTTTTATTTATTTGAATAGTCTTAACATGTGTCTATTATATCATGGAAATCCTATTAGGTTGCTGGAGGTGATGGAACAGCTGGTTGGTTGCTTGGAATTGTATCTGATCTTAAGTTAGCACATCCACCTCCTGTTGCTACAGTTCCATTGGGAACTGGAAATAACTTGCCATATTCTTTTGGATGGGTAAGTTTAAAATCAATTCAATCTTTTTCCTTCCTATTGTGAATGCACGTGTAGTGCAGCGGTAGTGGAGCATAGTTGCGAGCTGCCGGTCGGTGTTTGATCCCAGTTCGCACCAAAAAAGGTCCCTTGCTGGCCACCCAAAACGTACAGAGGGGCATTGGGCCTGGAAATCCTGGCTGCTTGTGGCACCAGCCTGGTGTTGCTTGGCTGTCTCTTGTGCAGTTGTGCCGGTCCAGTGCCTGGCTGACTATGGTGCTGTCCCAGGTACCAATGCACCTGTACCGGTGAAGCCGGGGTTCAGGGCTTTTCTAAACCAGCATGGTTGAGGTTGCTACCTACATGCAATGCCCGGGGAGGCTTTCCCCGGCTGGTTGAGTTTCCCCCCCTTCCTATTAGACAATCTTTACTGCAGTGTTCTGTACTTGCATGATCCTTTTATGTTTTATCTTCTTTGACTTATATAGTTGATGATAAGATCTCAAACCTCACGCAGAGACGAAATATTATGTAGTTCTTTTCTCCTTCCATTGTGATTTTTCAACTTTCTAAGCTGTTCAGTAAGTCCGTAGTATTTTACGTCATCTGTTTAGATAAGCAACTGTTTTCTGACGGTGGGTAGGAAAGTCCTTTTTATGTTGCCTTTTGTGAAGCTAGCTTTTTTGTTGGCTGCTAGCTCCTATGGAACACTTTATATGAATGGATGTCAATAATATCAAACAATTAATATGCAGGGGAAGAGAAACCCTGGAACAGATCAGGATTCGGTCATATCATTTCTTCAATTGGTAAGAGAATCAAGAGAGATGAACATTGATAGGTGGGTTTGCTTTTTAAAGCCTTTGCTATCTTTCAGTATGAAATCGTCGTATGGTATATGGATGTTGACTAATACTGGCAATCATACAATTATTCAGCTGGCATATTGTCATGAGAATGGAAAGTCCAAAAGGTTCACCTTGCGATCCAATTGCACCTCCAGACTTGCCTCATTCTTTGCATGCATTTCGCCGTGTGCCAAAGACAGATCCACAAGATATGGTAACAATGCCTGACATTACCCCCTTTTTTTCACTTAATGCAAGCATATTTACTGCATTTATTTACAGTTTGCTTTCATTTTGGACACAGCTATTGTTTACCCCCTTTTTTCCTTTGGAAGAATATGATCCATCACCTTCAATGTATTTCAATTTCCATGCTGATATGTTAGACTAATATCTTAAATACTTATTTCTAAGAAAAGAGAGGTAGAGGTAGCACATATCATGCATCAAGAACAATATCATTCCTTTCTCGAAATACGCTTTGCATGTAGTCTTGTGCTATTGTGCTATTCCGTACTCCATTTCTTGGATTTAAAATATTTAACTGGGATCTTTACAACTTGTTGAATAGTACATAATGATTATTTAATCTTTTCAGCTTGCTGAATGATACCTGTCGTTTTTTACTTTTCATCTTTTATCTACCTGAATAGATAGTTGTTTTGTGCTATATGTTTTCTCTCTCCATTAGTCGAGTCACGTAAATGCCAGTTATCGAATATGAGAAAATTATTGTCCAAAAAGAACATGAGGAAAGTTGAAGAACTAATTGTCAAAAAATAGTACGAGGAAATCAACCTTTTGAATTATGCTATGCCATTTTTTAGTTATACTCTTTTCTCTTTGTTCCCAGGAATATTCTTACACATATCGTGGGGGGTTTTGGAATTACTTCAGTATGGGTAAGTTCCTTTTTCCAAAAGGTGAATTTTAGGTTGCTTGTTAGTTGTTAATACATTTTTTCTTTGCTTTTCTTATAAAGTGGACAGAAGAAACTCTCCTTAGCTAAAGAGGCAGTTTGACATAGACTCTTTATTCTGTCACAGGAATGGATGCCCAAGTATCTTATGCGTTTCATTCTGAGAGGAAACTGCATCCAGAGAAGTTCAAGAATCAGTTGTCCAATCAGGTGAAGTAAGCTGTTGTGCTTTCTCTATTTTCTTAGTGCTGGTTGTTCCTTATGATTCATTGTCATTTATGATTTACGTATATGTTTAGCCATACAGAAACCAATTTCTTTGCCATTCTGTACTGCAGAAACAATATTTAAAGCTCGCATGCACGCAAGGATGGTTTTGTGCCTCTCTGTTTCATCCAATGTCTCGGTAATTCCCTTGGTAGCACTTTGGCTGTGGAACTGTCTTGTGTTGTGAAAAGCAATACTAGTTACAAGTCACAGTTCAGAAATTTGGTGTTTGATCTATTCATTAAAAAAAATCATGGCTTGTTTAATAACATTGCAGTCAGCTCACACCACTTTCCCCATTTTTTCACTGGGCTTCAGGAACATTGCTTGCCTTGCAAAAGTAAAGATAATGAAGAAATCTGGAAAATGGGAAACATTGGAAATTCCGCAGAGGTAAGGCTGCTGTGCTCTTCCTTGTCTATATCAACTAGCCGTATGCCAGTCTGTTATCTGATCTTAAATAAACAAGTACTACAACTCAACTCGACCCGCTAATCTAGAAGTTACGTGTAAAATTGCAACATGCATGAAGCCAAAAATATTCATATCATAGGTCACACATATGCATATGTAAATCAATCCGTACAAACTCCTCTAAAGTGATGGTGGTAGGCCGCACAATCACCAACTCAATCAGCTTGACTAAAAGTTACCGCTTTTTGCTCTTCTCCCCGCATCCCACGGGCCAAAAAGGACGCGTGTTGAACAACGCGTGAGGGTCGCGGCGAGAGAGCGCGAGGGGCGCGGGAGAGGGGTTTGCCGCAGCCCATATAGCCTCGATTTCCGTGCAATGTATAAATCCAATAAAAAAATGCTTTATTTCACAAACCGGTTATCCAAATTAAATTTTGATTGCACCGTTGCGTTTCTTATGTCGTGATCTTCAAAACTTGACCACACTTGCCTATATTTAAATTTTTCTAAAGCATTTTTATATATTCCAAAACAATTTCTTTTTCTAAAATATTATATTTTGTTCTGGAATATTTTTTATTTTCGAACCAAAATGAATACATTCGGAACATTTTTTCTATTGAACATTTTTATTTGTTTTCAAACAATATTTATTTTTTTAAAACACTAGCTGTTCCTGTAGTACATGGGCTATGCATGCAGCAGTGGTGGGACATGTGCTCTGCGATAGTATAGCAGCCGATCGCGCGCGCTGAGAATAGAAGTCCCCTGGGAAGGGTGGGGCTGCAGCTGTTGGTCCGCACGTCAGGAGGCACGTGGTAGGCCCCACCTTATCTCTTCCCGTCCCTCGCCTTCTCCTTTGTTCCTCTCTCGTCCCTTGCCTTCTCCTTTGTTCCTCTCTCGCCTGGCTGCTCTCTCTCTCTACTCTTTCCCATCACTCGAATTTTTACCGCTGCTCGGATTCGCCGTGGGCAACGAAGGGCGCCACGCTGAGGAAGAGGTCATCGTGCCACCCGTCTCCGCTCGAGCTAGCACCACCCATCGTCCCGTTGCTCTACTTCTTGAGGGCGCCGTCAAGGCCGTGGTGGGTGGCGGCGGCGGCGGCCAACGGCAACATCAGCCAGATGGTTGACGGTCAGAAGACCGTGCTACTCCCAGCACGCCGGCGTCATGAACCTCAAGGGACTCAGTCATCTGGTACTTGCTGTCCGGGTATATGCCCACCATGTATTCGGCAACAGGTGTTTGATGATAGATAGTTTGTTCATCGGATGTTTGATGATTGAGATGCCGAACAATGGATAGAACAAGTATTACTGATGTTGTTTTTTTAGCATATACTATGATTTCGTGATAGATTTTTCCTGTGATATGCATCTGTCATCTGAAATAGATAAAACAAGCTGTCTAATACTTTATTTAATTGCTGAAACGATAGGGCGCGCGAAGCGCGCCAAATGTTCTAGTATTTTGAAATGGCGATCAACATTGTCTGCTGATGGAACATTGAAGTTTCTGTTATGGAATAGACAATGCTGTAGCATATAATCATGTTTGTCTTCTGAACCATCTTTCTAATATGCACACATCTTAGCAGAAGCACTAGATGCTTATAATATTTTCAGATAATTGCTGCTTCAGAGTCAGGTACTATTTTATAATGTTCTGACAAAGTTTTTTTTTACACAAATGCAGTATCCGGTCCATTGTTTGTCTCAATTTGCCTAGCTTCTCTGGTGGACTAAACCCTTGGGGAACACCAAGTAAGAGGAAACAAAGAAAAGTGAGTTCAAGACATTCCTTGTACAAGACTTATTTTATACCAGAACTTGATTTATTCCACAAAACAAAACTGTTTAGGTGAATATCATATTTGATTCTCTCATGTGATTTATACCATTGCAGAGAGACTTAGTAATGCCTCCACTTGTGGATGATGGCCTTCTAGAGATTGTGGGTTTCAAAGATGCTTGGCATGGGCTTGTCTTGCTATCCCCAAAAGGCCATGGAACTCGTCTTGCTCAGGTTTGCAACTGCAGACTGGATCATTAGTTGCTGTATTTCTCCCTTTCTACCCACATGTATTGATATCAGTCATTAGATGGATCTAAGTAACGCAGAAAAGTAGTTAGGGACAAGCCAGAGATTCAAATTGGAGTTCAATTACGCTAGCAGCAGGACAGAAAAAATTAAACCTGCACTCTGGAGCTAACTCAAACCTCTCTGCTTCTGCATGTTCATGAAAATTGAAATTCTCTTCATTGCCAGGCTCACCGTGTTCGATTCGAGTTCCTCAGAGGTGCAACCGATCATGCTTACATGAGAATGGATGGGGAGCCCTGGAAGCAGCCTCTTCCAACAGATGACGGCAAGGTCGTGGTAGAGATCTCCCATGCTGGGCAGGTCAAGATGCTCGCGACCAAAGACTGCATAGCCAAAGGCATCCATGAGTCGTGCCCAGCTATTTCAACGATTCATCCAGAGTCCAGCTACAGCGATGACACGGACGATGACTTCGAGGAGGAGAGGAGGAACTTTGGGGCCGCCTTGTCATTTCGGTACACGGGTGATGTGAACAAACAATAAAAGGTCGTGTTTTTATTGAGCCTTGTACAGTTTGTTTGCGTAGGCCGTAGGAACTAGGAAGTAGGTAGATGCGCTAATTTACAGAAGACTGGAAGGCGTCCATGTAAGATAACTTTGGCTGAGAAGTTGGTTTTGCTATGACAAAGTTGTGTTGTGACATACAGATATACAAGGATTCTGGGTGACTGACCAGCTTGTACCATCAGTACGTTTCAATGCTGTTTTTCTTCAGCAACTCATCGAAGCAATGGTATTTCGATCTTACAAATCGTAGCTGACGAGTCCTGCGGCAGATCTGAACTGAGCGCAGTACTAACTTGGATTTGAATCAGTAGTTTAAATAAGTAAAAAAGACTTCCAATGTTCATCTCACTGGCAGGTACAGCAACGCGTGGCGTTTTCAGGCTGCATGAGGGATGCGATTTATACTCCGTTTAAAATTTTAGATCGTTTTGGCAAATCCAGATACATACTAAAACAATCTACAATTTAGAACGGAGGGAGTAATATGTTATGGATTGACTCTTTTGTGAATGTTCGTTACCCTGGTGCTAGACAAATCTCTAACCACCACGTTCTGTACAAACCCTGGATACAGCATTCCAGACACTCATTTCACCTATCTTCAGCGCCGTGACATGCTTGTCCAAATCATGCGCCACTTCGTTACTCTTCCTGGGACGGTGCTGAAACTGAACTTCGTTAAAGCTGGCGTGCATCTAGAATAGAACCCAGCTTCTCCGAAGATTACTCCGTTGACATCCATGTCTCCCTCTACATGTCAAAGCTAGTGTGCGTCTAGAATAGAACCCAGCTTCTCCGAAGATTACTCCGTTGACATTCATGTCTCCCTCTACCTGTCAAAGCTGGTGTGCACCTAGGATAGAACCCAACTTCTCTGAAGATAGACCATCGACACATGTGACATGTCTCTCTCTACCTGTAAAATCGGACACTAGAATCTGAGCATCTGGGCGCAATGAAATTTGTTCAGTTCTGATCTTCAGTGTCTCATGAGGTTCATTGGTTGCCATGTTGGCTTACCAACCAATTTAAGTGCTGAGCTGAATTGGAATGATAAAAGGTTACTGCATGACTATGAGCTTACCTGCAGAATAGGTCCCTGATCTCCTCCACTTGCTTGGGTCTGTTGCATCTTGAATTGTTGATTAGTTTCTCACGTCTCCATCATAGGCAACGATCACCTCTTGAAACATAGAATAACGTTAGAATCTGATACCAGACTTGACTCTTCGAGGATAAAGCATGTGTGCTAGATTCTAAGATTCCAGGAGGCCAGTAAAAAATAACGCCATAAACCTACAGCTACCAAAAAGGAAGCTAAAAAACTTACAGCATACGAATTCTCGGTGATGAAGATGCATGCCAGCCTGTTCAAAGTTAAAAAAGGGCATCCAGATAACATTATATTCTAATAATTCTTTGACAAGCCAATTTTAAGTGACAGAAACCTGGGTAAAACCATTATTCAGTGAGGGATGTTGTCGTCTGCACTCTTGAACAACAGAATGAAATAAAAATAAAAGCTACTGTCTCACACAGGCCTGGAGGGAAAAGCAACGGTACACATACCATAGCTGATGAAAGAAAAGACCAAAAGCATTGTAAGCATGATGCATTACAGCTTAACAAGTCAATGCGTTAGTTGAAAACTCAAAAGTGTCAAGTCAAAAAAAGTGGATTGCATTCTTTACTGCAAAAGTATAAATCTAAGAGCACCGAACTTTTTTGCTTGTGCTTTACTCCAGATTCATCTCTTGGTCTCGTCTTGACACTTCTAAGTAACATTCCTAAACAAGACTATTGTTGTTAGTGAGATTTCTACAGTCTAAGACAATTCAAATATAGAATGCTTTTGGCAATACATGACAGTATGCCTTTTTTCTTTTTGGTGAAAGTATGATAAATACATCTAAGCAGAAACTCATATTGTCACGGTTCCTCTGTACGAAGTTATGGACCTTCAAACAACCATCTACATGAAGCACTGCAGCTTGAAACACAGACGGCAGCCACCAATCCGCATCCACTTTACTGTGGATAATGACTACGGACTTAGTGCTCCAGTTCATCATGACTCAAAGGATACGCACAGTTTGATCTTCAACCTTAATGCCATTCTTCTATTAAGTTCTTGCTTACAACTCCTCTTGAACACAATTCATTCAGTAGATCTTGGGCCTCCTTCAACAAACCCCCATGAGCAAGGCCTTCAATAAGTATAATGTAGGTTGATTCATTGGGCATGCATCCGTTAGATACCATATAGGCAAAAAAGTCGATAGCATTATCTATTTCACATCTTTTACAGAGCCCAAGTAGTATCTTGTTATACACCACAGCTTTGGGTCTCATTCCAATATCTTGCATTACGTGAAACATTTGAATGGCGTCCTCAACTCTATCTTCTTTTGAGAGGACACCAATGATTGAAGAGAATGTAATTACATCTGGCGATACTCCCTTGCTGACCAAGCCTTGCAACAACTCCAAAGCATCTTCCGAACTGCAATCCTTGGTAATCCCATCAAGTAGTGTATTATATGTAATCAGGTTAGGGGTGCAACCATGTTCCATCATTTGCTCAACGAGTTCAATTGCTTCCTCAAGAAATCCTTTTTGACAGAAGAAACTCACGAGTACATTGAAAGTCACTGCATTTGGAGGGCAATCTCTACGAAGCATCTCAGCTATGAGCTCCGCAGCAGCATCTAACCGTTCGGTGTTGCACAAGCCTGTCAGCAAAGTAGTATATGTGATGGTATTGGGTTTGCAGGGCATGCTGCGAAACAATTCTAGGGCACTGTCAATATGACCTTGCACACAGAATCCATTAACAAGAGCATTGTATGTGACAACACCCACCGTACATCTGTGCTCTGACATTTGCTCAATAAGCATAATAGCTTGCTCGATCAACCCCTTTTGGCACAAGATGCAGATAAACGTATTGAATGTCACCTCGTTTGGGGGGCAATTCTTCCGGACCATCTCTTTTAGAAGGTCTTTGGCATCATCCCATCGTTCGGCGCGACACAAGCCCTTAAGCACTGTAGTATAGCTAATGGTATCTGGATTGCACCCGTAGGAACCCATGTTATTTAAGAACTTAAAGGCATCGTCAACTCGCCCTTGTTTGCAAATAGAGTTAATGACAATATTGCACAAGGTAGTGTTGGCTGTGCATCCATGCTCCGCCATTTGTTTTAGAACTTGAATCGCTCGCTCCACCATACCTCCTCGACAAAAGAATCTGATTAGCATGTCAAAAGTCACCTCGTTCGGCATGCAGTTCCTCTCCATCATCTCAGCAAAGAGCTCCTCAACATCGTCCCATCGCTTAGCAGCGCACAAGCCCTTCAGCACGGTGGTGTAGCTGACAGTGTCGGGCTGGAATCCGTAAGAGGACAACATGTTCAAGAGCTCCCTGGCGTCATCAACACGTCCTTCCCTGCACATGCCATTGATGATGACATTGTAGGTGACAATGTTGGGCATGCATCCCTTGGCACGCATCTCATCCAGGACCGCCATGGCCTGCCCGAATCCGCTGTTCTTGCACAACGCCTCGAGGAGCACGGTGTAGGTGACGACGCTGGGCTGGCACCCGCGTCGGAGCATATCATCGAGCAGGCTGAGCGCGTCGGCGACCCTGCCGCGGTCGCAGAGGCAGCGGATCAGGGGCGTGTACGTGTACGCGTCGGGTGCGACGGGCATGGACGCGATGAGCCTGCGCGCGGCGTCGAGGTGGCCGTAGCGGCAGTACCCCGCGACGAGGGTGTTGTAGGCGAAGACGTCGACGAGCGAGCCTGAGCCCTCGGCGGCGCGGAGCACGCGCGCGGCGTCGGAGGTGCGGCCCCGGCGGCAGAGATTTCGGATGAGCTTGGTGCAGAGGTACACGTCGGGGGCCTCGCCATCGCGGGAGGCGGAGCGCTCGACTAGGCGCGCAGCCCCGGCGAGGTCCTCGCGGGCGATGAGGCGGCGGAGGCGGGCGCTGGCGGGGTTGGGCGCCGGGGCCGCGTTGGGTGACTCGGGCCTCGTGGCGGCGGGGGTGGCGAGTTGGTGGGGCTTTGCGTTGGGGAAGGAGGCGTGGGGGAAGGGAAAAGAGGAGGGGAGGAGTGCGGCCATGGTGGCGACCGGGTATCGGTGGGAGTGGTCGCGGCGAGGCGGGCGTGTGGTGTGTGGAGCATCGTCATGGTGACTCCCCGTGGAGATTGGGCGGGACCGGATCAGATGAGTAACGGTTGGTTCCTTTCCTCAGCTCGGGCTGGACTGCCTCTCAGTCTCAGACTTCGTCTAGTCCAGAACGTTATGAATATTGAACAGTTTGTTCACAGGTTCCACTCGCTTTCGATGACGCATATATACAGCATGAATAATGAACACTACCAGTAGCAACTAACAAGCATACGAGCTTTCAGCAATCCACCTATTGGACAGCATCACAAAAGGAACTACAATATACAGCCCAAACGAGTCTGAAATGCATCATGCTAGCAAAACAAGGTTCCAAGGAACAGATGGAGCGACCGCATCCAGATTCCAGACCAGCAAGCCGTTCAGTTTGAACTTTGAACAGCACGTCCCATCTCACCGCTTCAAGCCTTCCACCACCCAGTTGTTAATCTTTACACGGGAAAGCATAATATTACTTGGGGAGAGATAACTCAGGCGACACCAACGAGTTCTTCAGTATCATCGATCCTTGCACCGCAGCCCTCCTTCCTCTTCCTTATAACTTTGCTTCTATACAGACTTGAACTGGAGATCCTGACCTTCCTTGCTTCAGGAGTTGCCGAACTATTCTGCCTTCTCTTTGGTGTTAAGTTATCAGTATTTCCGCCCTTGTTCTTTATGGGAGTCCCGTCATCATTATTATCTGAACAAAGATGTCTGAAGTGGTGATGGGGGTTCACATAGCAGAATGATGTGCTGACAATCCCTACGACTGTTGATGGCCGCACTGTCTGCATAAAGTCCTCCAACTCTGAAAAACAAGCATGCTCGGAATATGGCAAGGTGTAAGAATCCTTGTCAAACAGCTTTGGTGGTGACAAGGGATCAAAGTCCATTTCTACTAGGCCTTCATCTCGCCCTTTGCACCTAACAGACTTTGCTGGTGATTTACCCTTGGGTTTGGCCTTTCCTTCGCTGCTCTTCAAAAGCCAAGGAATACCAGAAGGTATGATCCCTATGGTGGGGCACACTGTGTTCAGAGCTTCAAGACTCTCAATGTTTACACTGTACCTCGGAACAGCACGGATCTTAGTCAAACTGGTCTGTGTGGTAAAGATCTCGTGGTTTTCATCAATACCTAGAAGGTGTACTGTCAGTAGGCGTTGGGGCCAGACCCAAATCTGATAGAAAAATTGAATGAAAACATTTCAGAACTACGAAACTGTTTTGAAAAACAGATAAAACAAAGGCTAGCTGATCAGGGCAAACATTGATACTGAAGCAAGTTAACTTTGAACCATAGAACATCACTAAGTAGGAAATCTGCCAAGGCCATTTCAGTTATTTCTCAAAAGAAATGCATCGCCATCAAGGTTCTAAGAAAATACAAGGACTTAGTATATTGAGAAAATGAGGCTACAACCTTTGTTTGTAGTGCTCTAGATATGTGTAGCAAGAGGTCTTCTTTCCCAAGTGTGTCAACACCAATGATAACTTCATGATCAGGATGCGCCCGGATGATATTAACCATCTGCATTTCAAAATTAAGAAACATAAGCATCGTCAATCGCATCATGAGAAACATAACATCGTCAATCGCATCATGATGAACTACATTGATTTATCTGGCCAGCACAGTGCATTCAGCACACAAAAACATAAGCATTGACAATCTGCTTACAAGTTGCTAGTGACGTCTTATTGCAGTTGGCTTGTTCACAATGGCAGCAGGGCATCCATCCGTAATCCAAGCTCAATTAGGCATGACGAATTGCATGATTTAATGGTTTCTCTTCCTGCTCGCTACTGCAGCCTTCGCAAATACTCCCTCCGTTCCAAAATGTAGTTCGTTTTGGCTTTTCTAGGTTCATAGATTTTAATATGCACCTAGACATACATTATATCTAGATGCATAGCAAATACTATAAATCTAGAAAAGCCAAAACGAACTACATTTTGGAACGGAGGAGTAGCAACCAATATGTGCTCATTGGATTTTAACTTTTCACAGTGCCGTTTAGGCCTGAGTAGCAACAAGCTGTGCTATGCTACAGTGCTACACTGTTTTTTAAGGACATGCTAATCATGAGTTGCTTCGTCAATCAGGAATCAAGGCGTGTGCTTATGCTGAGTCTAGAGATATTTAAGCAACCATTTCTCATTGACAACTCAAGACAGGCTCAGAAATATGAACATAAGTCTATCTAGTGATTCTGATGACTTTCAGGCTTTTGGGCTCCGCTGAAAGTTACCTTGCTAATTTTTTAAGTCGTCCTAGATGCTAGACGGTTTGAGTAAGCGCGTCATTATAATGCAGAAATGGACCCGACAGGTTCGTCAAACTGAACCATCATACGACAACGAGAAATCCGAATGATCATCATTTCATCACACTGATTTAAGCGAAACTGACCTGCTCAGCGACGACGGGGCGGGGAGGGAAGTTGAACGACGGATGGCAGTAGGTGTTGTCCAGATAGAGCAAATCAACAGTATCCCCACCAAGCGCGTCGAGAAGTGCCTGCTTCGCCCGCCGCGCTCTGTCGCACCCGCGCTCCCACCTGAAGTCCCCCGTGTAGAGCATGCACCCGAGGTCCCCGCGGAAGAGGTACATGAGCGAGCCTGAGCGGAGGGACCAAAGCGCCGCCGAATCGCGCCGGCGGTCAGCAATCCAGAACTAGCGGTGTGGAGAAGGGCGTGAAGGGAGCGAATCGGGAGAGGGGGGGTGGGGGGGTGAGGGGGAGAGGATAACATACCTGGGCAGTGGAGGGCGGGGATGGCGGTGACGCTGAGGGATAGGGGTCGGTCGGAGGTGAGGGAGGAGAGGGAGAGTGAGGTGGAGGCGCCGGGGGCGAGCGGGCGGAGGAGGGAGGCGTCGATCCCGGGGAAGCGGGCGGGGAGGAGGCGCGCCGTGGTCGGGGAGCAGTAGAGCGGGCCGTGGCGCCACCCGCCCGCCGAGGCGAGGCCGCGGGTGTGGTCCTGGTGGAGGTGCGTCAGGAAGTAGGCCTGGCTGCCAGCGCAGAACCTGTCCACAGACACCAGGCCCTCCTCCATGGCTCGCCGCCTCCCGCCTCACCCAATGGCGATGCCGAGCTGATGCTTCCCCAGTTCCCCTCGCCTCGCCGTCCCCTCGCTTCAGCGAGCGGTTGCTGTGCTGCGACCCTGGAGTTTTTGGCCTTCGCTTTGAAACGGGAGGAGGGAAAGAAGCGGACGGGCGCGAGCCCGGTGTCCCAAAATCGAAAAGTTCCCTGCTGACGTGTACATGGCTGCAACACATTCTATTGGTTTGCAAATCGCGAGCAAGGATTTTATTTAAAAAAAAAAATTGCGACCAAGGATCGGGCATGGCAATGGCAACATGGCATTTGTTTTGACAAATTTATTTCTAATAAAATCTTCACAGATACAAACATGAAACACGCAAGCATAAGCTCATGTGTTTTAGCAGCTGAAACTGTTCAACTAGACAATTATTCTATCCAATAAAGTAGTAAATACAGATAAGTAGCGGTCCTCCATCAACCAAGTATCCAATACAACAGCAAGCTGAATAGATGTCCTGATACCGTGTAGACAACTACGAGAGAATACAACGGTCGTCAACTGGCTTTGCAAACCATAAAACAGCTCCAACCCACTGGAGGTGTACTCTACATTGCATCGACGGCATAAACATCACACAAGCAAACCAACAAAGACTCCGATGATCTAGGACTCCGATATGAAACTCAAAACAGAAAGCAGCCTGCTGATCAACCCATTTTATGATACGCAGTGGATATAGAAGCAAAGATAAACAGCATCTTCCAAATACACAAGGACGCCCTCGCTAAAAGCTGCATGTTTCCCTTTGTGCTTCAGCTGCTGCCATTGCCTCAGTTTTCTGCAGTGCATCAAAACAGCGGCATCAAAATCCAAAGTCCAATAGCAACAAGCAAACCTCCCCAGCACAGGAGTGGCTGGTAGCAGACACGTATTTGAAAGACATGATTCTCAAGTGAACGTACGAGGCTCAAGAAAATGAAAATTGACAATACAATACGAGGAAGCGACTGATTATGCCTATGTCAAATAGGTACAGTCAACATATGATACAAGATAGCAAATGAATGAGATGTAAACAGATAAAACACCAAAAATGAACACAGTACAAATGTACAGGCACTGCTCCTTCAAAATAGATGTTACGACACATAATACAATTCAAACTGTAATGGCATATTGCAAACTAGACTCATTATAATGGCATGGTCCCAAGTACTGAAATAGTAATGCTATTTTTTCAAAACTGTGCAAATTACAATGGCATGAATCCAATTAACCCTTTAAAATAGCATCACATATAGGCACCAGCATCTACTCTGTAAACATGTTTTCACTGAATCGCCCCATACAATTAAAGGATATTCAAAAGGCACCACTACAGGTTGGTACACCAAAAATATGATTTGTTCCTATGGATACCTGCATGTGAACATCAAACTAATGTGCACAAACACATGGACCAAAGCATCTTTGGCATCTCAAACTATTCCAAGTAAGTTGCCAGCACTTAGAAACCACTAGGCCATTCTAGCCCACATTAAAGCACTTAGCACATCATATATATAGTTCAGACAAGTAGAGAAAGTATCATTGTCCAGGGCCTTTTTGATTTGTTGATATACTTTTCTGCAAGTAAAACATGCTAAACTCCATGTAGCTATTGTCACAATTTGCCAATTAGTATGCCCACAATTCTACGCAAAAAAAAAGGTGGCAACTGGCAACAGTGCCAACGAACTAAAGAGGCCCCTAATCCAGGTCCATTTCTATCAAACAACAATGTCCAAGTAAAGAAGACCAGCAGGTGTCCTAGACATATCAGACAACAGTCAACAGTAACTACATCCATTATGAGGTCAGCTGAAATGAAGCATAAGTGGAACAAATATAATGTTTCAATCAATAATCTGCCGGAGATGAAGTGTACTTTGAAGTAACTTAATGGCAGTGTTTTAAAGGCGTCGCCTAGGCGTCCAGGCGGACCTAGCTCGCCTTGGGGAACAGTAACGCCTTGTCACCTAGGCATCCGGGCATACCCAGCTCACCTTGGGTCGCCTTTAAAACACTGCTTAATGGTAATGGCAGTTATTATGCAAGTATGCAACACAGCTATGACGAAGTAACAAGAGAGAATGAAAGTAACAAAACATCAAGGCAATAAAAGAAATGAGAATAACATGAGAGGCTTCTAGAAGTAACCGATAACCTCAAGTCAGTTGCAGAAAGGCAGGCCCCTTACAAGGGATATTGTATCAAAAGCCAAAATGAAAGATATTGATACCAAAGATATGATAAAAGTGTCACATCAATATTCCATCAGAAGCGCAAAGAGTTAGAGTGGAAGATAATCAATAATTTACACTGGAAGTAGGTGATGATTTTGAATCGTCAGCATCCCTAGATAAAACCTTCTAAAAAGCAACCACGTTGAAGTGGGAACACCTTCGATGAAGGTGATAAGGAAATAAATTTCTATTTTAGGCCTTCCTAAAGAGAGATTAACTTTAGTCAAGTAATATTGAACATTTTGATTAATTTGAAATTAAGGCTAAGCAGCTATGATCAACTTCTGCAGTCTCCACACATCTAACCGGTAAGCATAGTCAACCATTTTGACACGAATTGAACAATAGGAAAATTTAGGCTAAAATAAGAGTTATTAGTCATTCTACCCACATTCATGATTACAAATTACGTGCATATAACACAACTGTTTGAAATTGAGTCATAAATAACCCCACCCCCTCCATGTAACTGTCACATCCAACAAAAAAAATGTAGGTATTGACACTATAATTTCACTGCAATATGCATTTCCTCTGCTTACTCTGCACAAGCTCAGTGAGACAACATTTCCTTATTTTTCATGAAGTAATCATCAAATGTACACTACCTAGCATAACTAAGCATAATAATGTTTTTCTATCACAAACACACAGGCAAGCTGCATATCCTTGTATTAAGCAAGGTAGGAAACAATTAAAGACCATCAGCGAAGATATGCATTCTGCAGCATTGTGTTATTATCTCAGTATTCTAAGAGAACCGCCAGCGCCAAACGTCTAGTGATAGACCAGCATTGTTAACAGTTAACAGAAGTCTGAAGCAAGTGGATTGATTCAGCACAAACTACCGTGAAACAACACTAGGTCATCAAGCTTGTCGCTGAAGGAATTCCCTTGATGAAAGTATGAAACAGCTAATTCTGCACTACCATTTTCTTCCATATCTGATATTTCTCTACTTAATAATTTCATAAAAGTTCTTCATGTCAAACTAGCCAATCAGCATGCAAGTCAAAACTGTGGAGCTAAGCAAAGGAAGGGGACAGACCTTTCTGCACCTCAGGGGCGTCGTGGTACACAGGTTCATCCTCCGGCACAGTGTGCAGCTCATCTATTGCCCCGGCTGCATCTCCACCAGCACCTGCAGCATCATCCGGGTAGCGAACCACTACAACAGGGCAGACACAGTGATGGACGCAGTAATCGCTAACACTCCCAAGCCTCCCCTTGCCGCCCTTCCGGTGGGCGCCAAAACCGCGGCTCCCCATGATCATAGCAGACAGGCC
Organism: Panicum miliaceum; assembly: GCA_032594955.1. Lineage (NCBI taxonomy): Eukaryota > Viridiplantae > Streptophyta > Magnoliopsida > Poales > Poaceae > Panicum > Panicum miliaceum. The sequence goes on along the minus strand of CM064063.1, from coordinate 7,471,534 downwards.
CAGGCGCTCGGCCTCGAGGCAGAGGCGCTCCTTCATGTCGTGGTCCTTGACGACGTGGATCTTGAAGGGGATCTGCGCGTCGACCAGCGGCTGCGCCAGGTCCAGCGCCTTGGTGGAGGTGAAGGCGTCGTAGTCCTCCTCCCGCTTCTTCTGCAGCTCCTCCTCGGTGGGGCCGCCCTGGGCGGCGGCGGCGGCGTCCTCGGCGGCGTCGGCCTCGTCGGCGACGGAGACCGGGATGGAGCCCCAGTCGGCGCCGTAGAGGACCGAGGTGGGGCGCACGTGGAGCAGCACGACGGCGTCCCCGGGGCGGAGGTAGTTCTGCACGGCCCACTTGACGGCGAAGGCGGACTCGTCGGAGAGGTCGACGGCGATGGCGATGCGGCGGTGCGAGGAGGCCGGGTTGGTCCCCGCGAGCGAGGAGAAGAAGAAGCGCGGGGAGGAGGGCTGGATCGCGGCCGCCTGCGCCGCCGCCGAGAGCCGCACCGGCGCCGGGACCGGGGGCGCGTCGGCGCCGGAGGAGGGGTTGGCCGCCATGCGGGGTGGGTGGGCGGGCGGGGAGCCGATCGGAGGTAGGGCGCGCTAGGGTTCTGCCGCGGCGTTTACTCTGGCGACGAACTGCTCGTTATTTTTCGGGATTTTCCGGCGGCCGTTTGATCCGGGACGGGGGCAAAGGGAGAGAGGGTTTTGGTTCGAACTGGAAGGGGCCAAGCCAAGAGGGAGAGAGAGACTAGTGAGTGCGAGTGCGCCCTCAAGCCTCTGGCTCTGCGGATTTGGGGAAGAATAACTTGGTGTACACGTAGCGGCCTAGTGGTGCCCCACTGTCTGCCGCTTTTCTTAATCCTTTCTAAGCTCATTTTCACCCGTAAGCACAAACGAATTTTGCAAGAATCAGCATGATCCCTTGCGAATTCCTTGCAAATTGACAAATGGTGCTTCTGCCGCTATACAGCGTATTTTGGTGTCCATTTGTTTATTTGGATGACAATTTCCAGGTGGCGGTGCAATCCACGGTCGTGCCCGCTCTGGTCAATGGCCATGGCCAATCCTGAGCGCGTGCCGCATGACGTGGCTGTTCTTCACCGAGGCCGGCGTGGAGACGCATTACCGTTACCACGTGGTCCTTCGAGTTGCCGCCAGTTCATACGCGTAAGTTTTGCCAAATACTCCAGTTGCCACATGATCTGAGCAGGAGGAAGCCGTGCGTCACGCTCGGCCGCGGCCGGTCAATCAGCGACCTGCCGTCGGGCGGGGGCTCGCCTGATCCGGTCGCGTCGTACCAAAGATCTCGCGCCGTGTACGGCGCACCAAACCGGCAGGAAACGGGGACCCGGGTGCGAGCGGCAGGGGCGGTTGCAGCGGCGTCTGGTGCCGTGCCGTCCGGGCGTCCGCCGTTCTTCCATCATCAGGTGGTTGAGGCTTCCGACCGTCTCTTTCCTTGGAAGCTCCACCCGGATATTCTTCCAGAATGTCCAAAGATCCCGCTACAGTGCTACCTCACAATTAATCAGCAGCAGACTATATAGGATCTGGAAAGCAATGTGGCACCGGCCTCCTCCCAGCATCGTCGGCGTCCCTTCGTGCAAACCGACTACTTGCAGCCGCAGCAGAGAGCGTGAAGAAAGCATGGTTGGAGTCTTGGAGATCTTCTATTGACGAAGGGAAGAGGGGGACGACCGTCCGTATCGCGTCGTGCCGTGGTGTGAATGTGTGATGCTGTCGCTCCATGCCCCCATCACTCCATCATCGATCGCACTCTCCCGCACGAGCTATTTGCTGACCAGCGGTGAGTGGTGGTCCTGCCACTCTCGGTCATGGCTCGATATTCTGCAGCCACGAGCACGAGATGTTCTCACCCGCACAGTGGCATGCACGAAATATTCGCCTCCTCACCACGAGCAGTAAAAAACCAGATAAAAAGGGGGGAGGATGAGATGCTCATACTGAGCCACTGCTCGCTTATGCTTTGCCCCCCTCTCTCCCTTCTCGGCTTCTCCACGCCGGTGCCCGGTGATGATGACATTAGCCTTTTCTTCCCAACAAGACCAGGGCCCAGAGGTTCTCAAACTCCTTTCCCCCCAACAAAAAGGAACAAAATCTTTAGATACATATCCTATGGTACTTTCCTTATCCTTTTACCTAAAATTCTGGCCGGCCACTTGTTACGTTAGAAAAGGTCAAAGTATGAGCAGATAGTGAAAGAAGTCTCATCATGTATTGTGAAGAAGAAGCTGCGGAACCTCTGTAGGTATACGAATTAAACACAGAATGACGCATGAAACATGGTGCTTATCGAAAGAGGCTGGTGGGCTGCGCTGCCATGCCTCGGCCGGGTCCAGCCCAAAACGGCCCATGCTTTAGCACACGATGGGCCAGCGCCCAGGGAACTGCAGCCTAGGGTTCCACTGGATCTTGCTGGAGCCATCGTCTCGCCACGTGACCCGATTGCGGCCCTTGCGGGCACAGCACGCGAGCTTTCCATCGCCGTGCCACCACCGCCCGACGCCCGTGGCCGTCGGAGCACAAGCGGCGGCTGCGGCCATGGCGTCGCGCAAGCTTCTCCTGGGCCTCACCGCCGGGAGGCGGCTCCGGTCCCGCACTCAACAACTCTTCTGGGCCGCCAGTCTCCCTGAAGCTACCACCTCTCGCTCCCTCGCGGCCGTCGTCGCCGCGGCGCAGCAGTCGGGCGGGTCTCCAGCGGCTCTTCTCTTCTCTTCGAGGACCATTTCATCGACGCGCCCCGCGACACAATCCGCCGGAGATGCGCCCGGGCCGTCTGCGGTGGACCACAAGTCTGTTTCCCGACCTCGCAGTCTTAGTCCATTGTTCCAATAGTACATTCTAGGGTAGTTTCCAAAGCTTTCAAGTGGGAATGGAGGCCATGGAGAAATTGTCTAGAGCGTGCATGTAGGAATGTTCCATAGAGCAATTTTTGTTGTGATTTGTTGTCATTATCTATTTGTGTCAATTGGTAGCCCTAAATTAGGTACTAGAACACGCTGCTAATTTTGTCAATATAGTGCAGTGGATAATACTAGGTTGTTAGGAGAGATCGTAGTGGCGGAAATCAACATATCCGCATGAGAATTCTAAAATGTGGAGAGTTGGGCAGGATACTAATTATAAGTCGATTGCAACAATTTAAAATAAAAGGTCTGATGTTTGGTATGCTTATTTGCCTATACTTTATGCATAACTGCTTTTTTGTCGCGTTGGATAGTTGGTGATTATGATTGTGTACGCTAAACAGGTTGATAATGCCAGAGGATGAGTTTCATAAATTAGCAGATGAGACGATTCATGATTTGCTTGAAAAACTTGAGGTAATGAACCTTTGATATGGCCTTCAGGTCTCAGCACTTAAGGAGAGCCTCTCTGTGAACATATTAAATCGACATACCTTTGGCTTATATTGTTATTCTTGTCTCTGTTTTAGGAATATGGTGACTCCATTCAGATGGATGGTTTCGACATTGACTACGGGGTTGGTTACAACTAACAATGGAGCATTGCGTGACTTCTTACTATTATTTGTCTTCATACATTGGATTATTGATGCGTCCTTCTTTTCCTCTTCCAGAATCAGGTTTTGACATTGAGGCTTGGGGATTTGGGAACATATGTTGTGAACAAGCAAACACCAAACAGACAAATCTGGTTATCTTCACCTGTGAGGTACCACAATGCTATCCTAGTTACTTATTTGCTATTTGTTTAATTGCATGTATTGGATACATGGATTTTATTGTCATTGTCTTGTTTGTCACAGATAGTGAATGTCCTCCTTTGTTAGGCCTGAGTTTGATATTATGTTACACTTGTAGATAATATACTTATTCTTAGTGAAGATGTTATCTGTATATGAATGCAGTGGGCCTTCTAGGTTTGATTGGGATGCATCAACAGACGGTTGGATATACAAACGGACCGGAGCAAATCTTGTGCAGCTTCTGGAAAAGGAGATTGGTGAGCTCTGTGGTACCCCAGTAGAACTTTCATAATATCACAGGAAATGCCACACATCTAGATTGGATGGAGAGTAGTGTGCTTGAGGTACAGTATGAGGGAGACAACACTCTTGTAATATGGTTTATCACAAAATTTTGTTGTTCTACACATTTGCACACTTTGGAATAAATAACTTCCCTTTGCTGATCACAGGACATAGTATCTTTGTATTGATAGACTAGAGATGAAGTGGTCTTACATGCAGTGACTGCAAAGTGAATCCTCATGACACTGTGTAGTCCATTCTTTTACCTTGTGTTAGAATCCTATGATATGAGCAATGCTAGTCTGTCAGACTACATTTGAGTTTTGGAATTCAGAACCACAATGGAGTTGGACAAACAAATTGACGAAAAATCACTGTATTATGTTGTATTCAAGAAACAAGGATCAAATTGCATCAGTGTTCAAAGTCAAACACCCTGTGTGCCTCTTCTTCCATCAGCTCCGGGCTCAGTCTGACCATGAGAATGCAGAACTCCATCTGATCCAGCGCCCCGTCCCCGTCCAGGTCTCCTTCCCTCATCATCTCCAGGAGCTCATCGTCCCGGAGCTCGCCTAACCCGAGCCTGGATGCATTCCGCTTCAGGCTCTGGAAGGTGATCTTGCCCGTGCTGGGCTCCATCAGCAGCTGGAACCCCTTGCAGAGCTCCTGAATCAACCCCTCCACACCGAGTTTCCTGGCCATCAACGGCAGGAAGTCCTGAAACTGCATGGAGGAGCCCTTATCTGCGCCCATGCTGGAATTATCCCGTGAGATCATGGTGAAGATTGAGGATCTGGCAATTTATAGCAAGATTTATGCGTGGGATTGTGGTTGATGGGTAATGGAGGAAGAGGTAGGTGTTTATATAAGGGGATGGTGGTAGGGGACCTCGGAGTCCATCAGCTTCTTGGAAGCAGTCTACCCCATGCATGCCAACCGAAGTACAGGTAATTGCAGGCTTTGCTCCTCCTGGCGGTTGCTGCGTCCGGCGGTTTTCGCTTGGTTTCTGCGAAATAGCACACAGGGACATGGTTGGCTTCCACGATGACTAAGTTGCTTGAACGGGTCATGTTTCTTTTTGCAGTAGACTTGCAAACCAGGGGCTTAATTATCACATAAAAAATGGATAAGGGCGGTGATGGAAAGTTCATGTATGAACACAAGCAGGTCAAGGTGGCTGGTTATAACAAATGAAGCGAGGAAGAGTGCGGTGGCGTTGGTTTCTCGGATTTTTTTTTATCGATCTTTGATGACAGGATCCTAGACGGTGTCACGTGTGGGCCCAAACTGTCAGGCCACTAATTGACTACGAGCAAGGGATATTGTTGCTGCCTGTGATTCCAAGACAGGAGACAAGTTTGAATCAACCTAGCAAGTATGAACCGATGAGGCTGCACGCCTGCACTCTAGAACGGTCTTCGGAACATAATTCATAGGAAATTTCGTTCAAGGCTGTGCTCGATTTTGGATTTTGCTTACGGTTCCTTGTTAATTGCAGCATATTTGCCATGAAGCAATCTCGGGCTTGGTTTCGCCTACACGAATTGGAGAAAGCCGTCGCTAAGAAAGCAAAATAATCTTTTCCTAGTGCTTTTCGCCATCGTTAGTAATTGCGTGCCTTTTTTTTCACGAAGCTGAAGTTGCTGAAAACGGCAATAGGAACAGTCCTCTCGTCCTTGCCCATCACTGTTCCTTTGAGAGAGGATGCTTGCTGCAACTCGTTCTAATGAAATGCAGTGGAAACTGCTTCCCTTTGGAATTTGTATTTAGTGTTGGATTATACTTAGCTTAGTAGTGGTCATCCAAAAAAGAAAATTATGTTTATTTTTTAATTATAAGATAATAAATCAATAAAAAATTTGAGTCACCAAGAAAATATTTAATCAATGCTTCTTGTAAAATATTGACCAACAAGTCAGATATAAAAAAATTTGAATGAAGAAATATTAAATCAATGAGAAAATATAGAATCAGCAAATTCGGTAAGTAAAAATATTGACTCAACAAAAATAGTACATAGAAAGTATCCTATTAAAAAAGGAAAGACGTAGGAAGCGGTAACTTAAAAAGAAAAGAGATGAGAGGAAATTAGCAAAAAATAGAAAAATGACCACTATGGTACTTAGCTAAATAACGGGGTTGACACATAAATAGCAAACTCTGCTCTTGTCACGATCTTTATCATTTCTGGTGGCTTGTGGCCGAACTCTTTTCATTATTCGTTCTACTTATCTGGGCTCTCAAATCTACACTAAGCAAAATAAACAGCCGGGCCGAGCCACTCCAAACGGGAGCCTAAGGATAAGGGCAAAATTGGATGCATACCATTGAAAGAACTCATCTTTAGATATATACTATTAAAATATTAAAAGATTCAACTATAGAGATATACCATTAAAAGATGACACTTCTTGATAGCTTATCATATCTGTCAACTTCATATTAACTTTGAATGTTGTACCCTTGCTGAGAAAAGAACTATACGGCACAATCCATCTCTCATGATAACGATTCCAGCAGTAATATAGCTGCACTCCGGCCTCGACCGCACTGGTCCTCCAGAGACCACCGGGGCTTGCCGGCAATACGCCCAAAGAGGCCAAGGGAGGACGCTCAGGTTTGCGTTTGGATGATACCGATGCACTGCACAGTGCAGATACAATTCTACTTGCTATCGTTGATTTGTTAAGTGAAGGAGAAGGCTTGCTTATGCTGCTGGTGATTGAAATTCCTTCTCCGTTTGAACCAAGTCTACAATTGCGAACCCAGCCGCTTGTAATTTTCAAAAAAAAAAAAAAGAACCCAGCCGCTTGAGCATCGGAGACGAACTGTTGTCTACTGAAATACTGAATTCCCCTTCGCCCCTTCCTGTTCTTGATTCTCCTCCTCAGCCACGATCTCCTCATCAGCAGAGGAATCAGAATCCGAATCACCCGTCAGTCCGTCACCCAAAACCTTGATGTTGATGGATCAAAGCCGTGCCTCGGCTTTGGTGTTCCTGAAGCCTCGACAGCCCTAGCCATGATATCTGACAACGCCTTCCTCGCCTGAGCACAGTCGCCGGTGGAGTTCGTAGTGTCCACGCGGCCACGACCTGGCTCTGGTCGTCGTCGCGAGCCGGCGCCGGGGAGATGCGCCGCGTTGTCGCCTGCTCTTTCGCGTGGGGACGAGTTGGCGAGAGTTCGTGAGTTTGATGTGTTTTTTTGGTAGGAGGGTAAAATTGGAACTTCCTAAACGAAAAAGAAAAGGTAACGATGATGGTAACGGATGCAAATAGAATGGTAAATTCATGTAGCGTTCAATCTTTTGATGCTATATATTTATAATTAAATCTGTTGATGATATATATCTACAAATAAGTTCTTTTAGTGGTATGGATCTACTTTTGCCAAGCATAAGTGGTTTAGCAGACCCTGGGCCAATTTTGTGGCCCGTGGTATCATGGTGACCAGGCCGACGACCCATCCGTTCTCAAGGTCGAGAGCACAAGCAGGTGATAAGGCTTCTTAGAGAATCAAAGAAACACGAGCTCTGCGGAGAGTTCGCCGGTGGGCTGCAAGTCAGGCGAATATCGCGGCGGTGTGTCGAGAGGGCGCGGATGGCGGATGCATTCACTTCGTGCGGGGATAACGCTAGCATGGCCAGCGCCATCAGCGGGCGTCGCCTCGCAAAGCTCAAGCTGCATGCTTGGCCGCGGCCGGTGGGGGTGCGGAGGTCGGCGGCGGCGGCGCGAGCTCTGCCGTTTTGCCGGCAGAATATTTGCAGAAGCACCCTCAATATGTTACAAATAACCCCTGATTTGGATCGCAATCAATAATCGCGATCCGATTATATGCATATAGACCCCTAATATTTACATATACCCCCTGATTTGGTTCGCGATTAATAGTCGCGATCCGAATATATGCAAATATCCCCCTATTTTGGATGTCGTTTTGCAAAGAACCCCTGGTTCGGCACTGCGTCTCTCTACCTCATCCTCCTGCCCTTCGCCGGCCGGCGCCACCGCCTTCCGTCCCCAGCTCCCCGCAACAAGCACAAATCGTTACCCCACTCGTCGCTCCGCTCTCCGCTCCTCTGCTCTACCAGCCGCACCTCCTCGAATCGCTGGAGTCCCGACTCCCACTCAAGCAGCGGTGACCAAGCCGCCGCAGGAAGAGGAAGAAGCCACCCTGCGGCGACTGAAGCAGAGACGCCGATGGAGCAGGGGACGAGGTCTTCCCGTTCGCGCCGCCTGCGCAGGGCGCAGCCGTGCCGTGTGGGCACCGACTCCATCATTCCCAGAATGCCTGCGACGGAGGTGAGCTGGTAGTGGTAGTCTTGTCTCGCTCATTTTCTTGGCGGGGGTCTCAGCCTCTCAGGATGCGTTGGAGTGAATTTATTTCACCGATTTATTAATGGCATGATTTAAGTTAATTGTGACGCTATGCGCGCAATCAGGATTGTTGCTACGGATGAGTTTATACTACTTTTTTTTGTTCTGTACTTCCCGGTGGTAGCTCATTTATGCTGTTATTGAAATTGGAGGGGATCCAAGGAAGAACATGACAGATCGTGCTGAAAAGGAATCGATATGCCGGTGGAAGAGGAAGAAGATAAATCTCTCTCTATTTCGAGAAAGGGCTGGAAGCCGGGATTCCACTTGGCCACAGGTCTTTGCGATAGGATCTCGGCATTAAACCAACACTTCGTGGTTCATAAACAGCAGCAGCAGTATGAGGTAGTTCACCAGACCCACAAATAGCTGCCAGATGCATCAATTCACACTTAGCAGCAATTAATAAAAAAACACACTTGTTCTTCTTGTAATATCTGTTTAGCATAGTACTCAATTTGTTTGACTGGGAAGCTGGAGTTACCTGTTCTCTCTTTGATTTTTCTTATCTCCTATGCATTTCTTTTCTCAAAACGTTCATAGGGTTGAATACTTTTGGTCAAAATCAAACAGATGGAAAATTCGGCGTATGATTGAAGGAGTTAAAGATTGTCAGATCCCAAAATATCCTCCTCCATTGGAAGAACCAGCTGCCCAATTGTCTGCATTGCAATCATAGACCTTGACTTGCTAGAGACATTTTCAGTCACTATCAAGCACCTACTAGTCACTACTGCCATGCTTGACTGGCAATTGAAAAATGGGCTCACAGTTCCACCACGGAAAGTTCAAACGGCAACTCTGAATGTTCATGATGCTGGGGATACCTGCACGAACAATTTCTTCCCCCAATCAACCCCACCCCAATAGAGTCCACCAGCACCCCACAGGCCAACACACAGCGATTGCAGGAAAAGTTTCAACTCTGCAAGAATTGAGAGAGGTATGGAGAAATGCTTATGCCCATCTCTTCAACGTTATGTCAGTATCTCTCTCTCTCTCACTACTTTGGTGGTTTGTTTGTCCTAGTTTGATGCTTGGAGATAGCTATGTTTGGGAAAATAAGATTCTGGAGGGAGTGCATGCTTGTTGATTTGCTGATCATGTATGCATCAGCTTCGAGATGCTTATCAGCTCCCATGGAAAGAACGGACATCATCTTTCAGAACCAATCAATTTCAGATGGGCAGACCCTAATATCTGGGAGCAAAAATTTTGTGCTTGGTTTCTTTAGCCCTGGAGCTTCGAGCTACCGATATGTTGGTATATGGCACAAGCACAATGATGTTTCAGAGAGAAGAGTTGTATGGGTTGCTAATAGGAACAATCCAATGAAAGATAAGGGCATACTTAAGTTCGACAACAGTAGTAATCTGATAGTTTTAGATGGGAGTGGCACCTCATTTACTGTGGCTTATGGGGTGGGAGTGCAAAACTTGGAGGCTGCAATATTGGATAATGGCAACTTTGTCTTAAGGAGCATCACCAACAAAACCAATATCGTATGGCAGAGCTTTGACTTTCCTACCAACACATGGCTCCCTGGAATGAATATTACACTTGGTACTAAATTGCTGACTTCATGGAAGAGCTCTGATGACCCAGCTGTGGGGGACTACTCTTTCGGACCTGGCATAACTAATGCTTCACAACTCATTATCTGGTGGAAAGGGAATGCATTTTGGACCAGTGGAGGCTGGGATGGTGATGTAAACGCTCTCATTCCAGAGCTAAAATCTATAAGTACAATCCCTCTATATTTTCAGTGTGACAACCTTACATGCACTTACACTCCCAACCCTGATAGCAGGTTTACAAAATTCGTGTTGGATCCAAATGGTTCATTGAACATAGCACAATTTGATCCTGACGCTCAATCATGGACTCTGCTATGGCGACAGCCTGCTACTTGCGAGGTGTCTAACTTATGTGGAGTTTTTGGTATATGTAACAACAATATGTTACCATCCCTGTCCCATTGTCGATGTCCAAAAGGTTTTGCTCAACAAGACACTCAATATAGTAGGAAAGGATGCACTAGGCAAATCCCACTGCAGTGCAACGGTGATAAGTTTATTGATATGCCTGGAATGCGACTTCCTGGTAACAGAGAGAAGCTGTCTGTCATGGGAGATGATGAATGCCAATCAGCATGCATGATAAATTGCTCTTGTACTGCATATGTTCATTCAGTATTGGATGGTTGCAGTCTATGGTATGGTGGTCTGACTAATCTGCAGGAGGGATATAATGGGAGCGGAAGAGGAACTCTTTATCTTCGTGTGGCTGCATCAGAGTTAGAATCAATCAGTAGTTCAGGTATGAAATGTATACCATAGTGAAATATTAGTGATATTTAGGATAATACATGAAAATTGTACTTGACAGATATGCAATTAATCCCAGTTTTTGAAATTATCATAAGTATTTCTTCAAACAATAAAATTTCCATCAAGGATAATAAGGTATTATGAACTTCGAAGTCAAGTGACAATCTCTCTTCTTGTTCAGGTCACAAAATACTTTGGATAGCTGGTGTACTTCCTTCAGTTGCATTTCTTATCTTTTGTCTCATCCTGTTTATTTGGATTAGGAGATCGAAAAATAAAGGTAATTATTAGAATTCATAAGAACTCCTTAATAGCTAAAGAGAATTCAACCTTTTATATGCAGCGTAGGTTAAAACATGGCAACAAGTCTCTTTTTATGTTTCAGGGAAGGGAAAACAGGATGGTCACCACTTCTTGATGACTACGGATACAATCAAACTGTGGGAGAGTGAGGAGACAGGCTCTCAGTTTACGATGTTTTCCTTTTCACAAATAACAAATGCTACAGACAAATTTTCAACAGAAAGCAAGCTTGGAGAAGGGGGGTTTGGCCCTGTGTATAAGGTACCATATGCTTTCAGTCTCGTCTGTTCACATGTTTTACCATTTCAAAAACAAAAATAAGAATGCTGATTATGAAGCATGTGGTTATTTGGTCAAATAGCAGTATGTTTCGGGCAGTAACCCTAGTGCACGCCCCTATCTTGTGATTGCAAAAAGTTCAAATAATCTACATGGAAAAGGGATACTGAGAACAGGACATTGGACATATCAGGGATATATGAGTACATGATGTGACATGGAGATGGAGGTGCCGATTTTTTTAAAAAAAAACTGTACCAACATAATTAAAAAACTGTACCTATGTAAACAACAGAAATTTATTTATCTTGACTAATAGCATCCATACTTGCTGTTTATTTATAGTAATGGTTTAAACTTTCGAAATGCAAGTTTCTTAACATTGAAACTTTTTCGCACTTCTGAATTATATTTCGATAAACTTGAACGACAGGCTCCTATTCCTGTAATGAAAAAAAAAGTTCAGGAAATTCAATATACATTGGAAGATAGTCATAGCTTTGCCATCTAATTTTTTAACTATGTTGAAAACCATTCTATAGGGCAACTTACCAGACGGGAAGGAAATTGCAGTTAAGAGACTAGCTGCAAATTCAGGACAAGGGTTACCAGAGTTTAAGAACGAAATCCTACTTATTGCTAAGCTTCAGCATAGCAATTTAGTTGGGCTGTTAGGTTGTTGCATCGAAGGGGAAGAAATGCTATTAGTCTACGAGTACATGCCAAACAAAAGCTTGGATTTCTTCTTATTTGGTATGTTTGATTTTTCCTTTTTAATTGTGTTGCTTCCTATTTTTCTCAGTTGCCTTCTTGAACCACTGAGTGTATTTCCCCCCTTTATAAAGAAAAATCAAGAAGGGCTTTGCTAGACTGGGAAATGCGAATGAACATAATTGAAGGGGTCGCACAAGGTCTTATTTATCTCCACAAGCATTCTCGGCTTAGAATTATTCATAGGGACCTGAAAGCAAGCAACATTTTGTTGGATACTGATATGAACCCTAAGATTTCGGACTTTGGAATGGCGAGAATATTTGATCCCAAAGGAACACAAGCTAATACAAAAAGAGTTGTTGGAACATAGTAAGTACTTGCTTCGTGCTTCTAACCTTCCTTTTGCATTTGACTTTTATTGAAAAATGGATATTGAGTTTAATAAGAGCATACAATTCTTTCAGTGGCTACATGGCTCCTGAATATGCTATGGCAGGCATTTTCTCCGTTAAGTCTGATGTATTTAGCTACGGAGTCTTGCTCCTGGAGATTGTCAGTGGAATGAAGAATGCAGGATCTCAACGACGTGGCAACTCTCTTAGCCTCCTTGGTTATGTAAGGAAAAGTTATAACAAGCGCATAATATTTTCTAATTTTTTTAAACGGAGAACTTCTAACTTGGTGGCTGCAACTGAACTTTACAGGCATGGGAGTTGTGGAACGAGGGCAGATGCCATGAGCTCATTGATAAATCATTGCACGGTAGATGTCCTGAGAGTTTGGCTCTAAGATGCATTCATGTCAGCTTGTTGTGCGTTCAGGAGCAAGCTGCAGATCGACCCTTCATGACAGAAGTCCTTTCAATGATTACCAATGAAAACGCCACCTTACCAGACCCAAAGCAACCTGGTTTCCTCTCCCTGCTGGTCTCGAATCAAACTGACATCACTGAAGAAACCTGCTCCCTGAATGATCTTTCAATTACCAACCTGGATGGCAGATAGTAACTATCTCAATCCACTGCTGTTCTCTCTTTTTTATTGTCAGTAAAAGCACGGATTACAATTGCTTGAATTGCATATTATTGCCCAAGTTAAATCAAAGAAACCTGAAATTCAGCTCCTCTTATAAAGTTTTGATCGATCGGCAAGGACTGCTAGGCGGAATCTTTAGAGGAACTTATGGTCGCCCATGCCAGCTTGGCATTACGACTCTGATTTCAGCTGGTCCCAAAGCCACCTGCTCGTTGTTGGTACTGAATTTTCCAGCAGAGTAGAGTACTAGCTGTTACTGTCTTGCGTTTCAATTCAAAGGACAACTGCTCACGGTTTGGTTCCAAACTCCAGTTATATACTCGCTTCAGTCTCGGTCAAAATTCAACACCTGCGGATCCGAACAGCAAATGGATCGCCACAAATACTTCGCTGATGGGGATTACCCATTTCCTAGAGGATGACGGGGACGACGCCAGCCGCGGCATGCATGTTCATATGCATGTCCCGTTCGTTTTTGACTTTTGATTGGTGTGCAGAGCTACGGGGTGTGTTTGATTTATGGCACGCAGTTGACAAAAAAAAAATCCAAGTGTTTCAAATGTGTGCAAGTGGATCAAACAATCTCTGTCAGTTGCGTGGCAGCGATGGTTTCAGGTTTGATTAGTTCTTGTTTGACTCGAGTACAATTTACGGTATGACGATGGCATAGATAAGGCCGCGCATTTAGCTATTCGCCGGTGAACCCTTGCCCATTCTGAGTGCTCTGGTCTGTTGCCTGTTTGGCAAGTCAAACAGCTTGCATTCCAGCTACGAACTGAGCTAGATCCACACACACACCCCGCGCATTTGTTTATTCAGGTTTGTCGTGTCGTATACTCGCACTTGCATCTTAATAATATATATATTTATCTTCTCGTGGTCAAGCGCAAATAAGATATGTCTAGTTGTAGTTGCAAACAAGCGCCGCACTGTTTCTGTGTAACCCTGTGCAAGGGCGCTGCACGCGCAACCCCAAGATGGTCGCAGGCTGACCTTCCATCGAACGGCCTGCGAGCACGGCCGTGCCTAGCCGGTTTGTTGGCGGCGGCGTGCTCAGCGTCTGACCGGCCGGCGCCAGCTAGCTGCACCTGCTCGCGAGCGTCGAGCCGTTGACCGAGTTTTATTTGCTGCCGCTGCTCGCCTGCACCATATGCAGCCGGCGCCCGGCGCCGCGGACGTGGCCCTGTGGGCGTAACAAATGCGCGAACAGCCTCGCGTTCCCACGACGCCGCCGCCGCGGCCATTTCCTGCTGTCTTGTGGGCACGACGACCGCCACCCGTGCAGGAGGCAGTCTCACAGAGGGAAGTCATAAGGCCATGTCGTGAGAGGAGAGGTCAACGGTTGGTTTGGCGCCCATGTTTGGGAATCGGGCCGGAGACAGGATGAGGCCACGCACGCTCTCTTCTATGCTGCTCCTCCTCGCCGCCGCCGCCGCCTTCACCCCCTCGGCATCCACCGACACCATCTACCGGAACACGACCCTCATCGGCAACCAGACGATCGTCTCGGCCGGCGGTGTCTACGCGCTCGGCTTCTTCAGCCCGGACGGGGCCGACGGCAGGACGTACCTCGACATCTGGTACGCCAGCATCCCGGACCCGACGACCGTCGTGTGGGTCGCCAACCGCCAGAGCCCGGTGCTCAGCTCCCCGGCCGCCCTCCAGCTCGCCGCCGCCGGCCGGCTCGCCATCCTCGACCGCAGCAACGACACCGTGTGGTCTTCCGCGGCGCCCACCGCCGGGAACGTCACCGCGCGCGCCGCCGCGCAGCTCCTCGACAGCGGCAACCTCGTCCTCAGCGCCGATGGGAGCGGCTCCGACCACAGCGTGGCGTGGCAGAGCTTCGACTACCCGACGGACACGCTGCTCCCGGGGATGAAGTTCGGAGTGGACGCCAGGGCCGGCATCACCCGGAACATCACGGCGTGGCGCAGCCCATCCGACCCGTCGCCGGGCGACGTCACGTTCAGGCTCGTCAGCGGCGGGCTCCCGCAGTTCTTCCTCCTCCGGGGCGCGAAGAGGATCTACACGAGCGGGCCGTGGAACGGCGACATCCTCACCGGCGTGCCGTACCTCAAGGCGCAGGCCTTCACCTTCAGGGTCGTGTACAGCGCCGACGAGACGTACTACAGCTACTTCATCCGCGACCCGTCGCTGCTCTCGCGGCTCGTCGTCGACGGCGCGGCGACGCAGCTGAAGCGCTTCTCCCTCAACAACGGCGCGTGGAGCAGCTTCTGGTACTACCCGACCGACCAGTGCGACTTCTACGCCAAGTGCGGGCCGTTCGGGTACTGCGACCCCGACCGCTCCCCGGTCTGCAGCTGCCTCCCGGGGTTCGTGCCGCGGTCGCCGGACCAGTGGGGCCAGCGGGACTGGTCGGGCGGGTGCGTCCGCAGCACCAACCTGAGCTGCGACGGCGGCGGCGGCGACGGGTTCTGGGTGGTGAACCGTATGAAGCTGCCGCAGGCCACGGACGCTGGACCAGTGCAGGCAGGCGTGCCTCGGCAACTGCAGCTGCGGCGCGTACGCCGCTGCCAACAACAGCGGCGGGGTCGGCGTCGGGTGCGTCCTCTGGGCCGTCGACCTGCTGGACATGCGGCAGTACCCGATTGTCGTGCAGGACGTGTACATTCGGCTCGCGCAGTCCGACATCGACGCCTTGAACGCCGCAGCAGGTTCTGAATTCGATTCGAATTTCTCTCGATTCTGCAGTTCAAACTTACAATTTGGGATTGTTTCTTATGATCTTTATTAAGTACTCTAGTCAGGTGTACTAGTAGCCGTACACTCCATGAAGCCTGCCAGTGTTAGACTGGCTGTTCATTCACCTCACGCTTGACCATTTCCTGCATTGGTTCCAGATAACCACCAGCGCTCACACAAGGGCAGGCTGATCATCATCGTCGCCGCGACCGCTTCCGGTGTACTTCTTCTTCTAGCAGCGGTTGGCTGCTGTTGTTTCTGGATGAAGAAGGAGAGGAAGAAGCGTGACAGCGACGGCATGAGGTCAGTGCAGCAGAGCACTACTGCCACTGGAGATTTTGCGCTTCCGTACAGGCCCAGGAGCTATCCTTCGCTGAGCCCGGCACGGGGCCAGCAGCAGCCTGACGAGGTATCGGGCGAAACGAGATACGCCGAGAAACCTTCCATTGTTCGATCTGGAGGTGATCCTGGTCGCCACGGACAACTTCGCGGAGCACAAGAAGATTGGAGCAGGTGGATTTGGCCCTGTTTACATGGTAAACGAAAACAATTTAGTAATTTAGCCCGCTGGCAATTCCACATGATTTCTCACTGACCTGCGACGGGAATCCATGGCAGGGAGTTCTTGAGGATGGGCAGCAAGTAGCGGTGAAGAGGCTGAGCCAGGGATCGACGCAGGGGGCGAGGGAGTTCATGAACGAGGTGAAGCTGATCGCGAAGCTGCAGCACAGAAACCTCGTGAGGCTGCTCGGCTGCTGCACCGACAGCGACGAGAGGATGCTCGTGTACGAGTACATGCACAACCAGAGCCTCGACACCTTCATCTTCGCTTAGTCCATTTCTGCACAGGCGCACCTTGAGTCCGTACGAGGTGAGCAGGTGATTCATGCCGGTCCACGCGTTACGCAGATGAAGCGAAGCGCAGGTTGCTGGCATGGCAGAAGCGGTTCGACATCATCGTGGGGATCGCGCGGGGCCTGCAGTACCTGCACGAGGATTCGAGGTTCAGGATCATCCACAGGGACCTCAAGGCTAGCAACGTGTTGCTGGACAGAAACATGGTCCCCAAAATCTCAGACTTTGGGATCGCAAGGATGTTTGGAGGTGATCAGACCACTGCGTACACCCGAAAGGTCATCGGGACATAGTGAGTGCTCTTCGCTAACTCTCATGTGTGTTTCAATTTTCTTTCTGAAAGTTGGAGTTTTGAGCTGAATTTTCGGACTTTTTTCAGTGGCTACATGTCTCCAGAATATGCGATGGACGGCCTTATCTCGATAAAATCCGACGTCTTCAGCTTCGGGGTGCTGATGCTGGAAATCATCACAGGGAAGAGGAACCGTGGCTCCTACGAACCCGAGCTTGATGTCAACCTCCTAGGATACGTAAGTAGCAGCGAGACTTGGAGCTCAATTGTTTTCTTTGTTCTGAATTCTGAACAGCCATGCGAATTGGTGGGTTTTCCAGGCGTGGGTGCTGTGGAGAGAAGGGAGGAGCTTGGAGCTGCTGGACGAGGCGCTGGGCGGCAGCTTCCACCACAGCAGGGTGCTGCGGTGCATCCAGGTCGCGCTCCTGTGCGTCGAAGCGCAGCCGAGGAACCGACCGCTGATGTCGTCTGTGGTGACGATGCTGGCGAGCGAGAACACCGTGCTCCCGGAGCCCGTCGAGCCCGGAGTGAACCCCGGGATGAGCACGTCGTCGGACACGGAGTCGTCCCGGACACGGAGCGCCACCGCGAACTACGTGACGGTGACCAGACTAGAGGCGAGGTAGCTTGGAACTGTACAGATTTATGTTTCTCCTAATGTTTTCTTGGTCAAGAGAAAATTGCATTGAGCGTGAGGCTTTATTTCTTTGGTTTTTTGTTTGTTTGTTTCCCTTTGTTTGTTTCAGGTCCAATGGCCACTCTTCCATGTAAAGCTCGATCGAAAAGTCTGTAAAGATTGCTGCGTTGATAAGCTACTGCATTCGACTTCTTGTGAGCGTTCAGCGCCACGTCTTTTTTTTTCTAGTGTGCACTGTGTCGACCACGTTACTTTCACCGCAAACCATTGGGGGTATCTCGCCCACAGCACCGCCGCCCGCCGGCGGGCGCGCGTGCGCCTTGTTTGGTTTGACACGGGCCAGTGTCCTTGTCTCGGCCCAGTCGGCCATTTTTTTTAAAGAAATTGGCCCAGTCTGCTAGTGTTATGAACTACTGCTGGGTCTAAGATCGTGTAATAGCGTAATGGGTCTGTGTGCCGTCTTGAGATTTATAGCCTGTGTAAGCGTACCTTGACTCTGTCTGGGGCAGAGGAGGGGATCGAACAACTAAAACCTAAACCTTCTTCTTCCTTTCCGACTGCTGGAGACGGCGCCGCCGCTCTCGACCGCCGCGCGCGACGTCGGCCACCATTCCTCCTACCAGGTCCGTGACATTTGGTATCAGAGCCTCGACTCCATCGCGTAGTAGTTCGAGTCCCACCAGAGTGGTGTGTGATTTGAGAACGAATCGGGGAAAATTTTCTCTCAATTCGTTGTCAAATCCTGTAATTCCCGAACGTGGTGACCTTACTCCTCCGGTGAGTTGATCCTGACACTGCTACCCACCACCAACGCCACCACATCCTCACCAAGCCCGCCGCCGCCGCCACCACCACCAAAACACCGCCCTCGCGGGAAGAAGCTGCCGACCTTAACAGCGCGGATGACGACGATCGAAGAGAAGGTTGATCTCCTGGTCACCAAGGTGAAGGCCCTCCAGGCCGGGCAACTCAAGCTGCTGACCACCGTCGACGGCATCAACACATGGAGCATCAACGCCGAGCTACTCTCCACCAAACTCAGTACATCGATGAAGAATCTCACATCACGCATCGAGACTTTGGGAGCAGCCACTGCTCCGTCTCAGGCCCCGCCGCACGAGGAAGAGGGGCGGGCCAACGGCCACCGCGTCATCACACATTACCAGGGTGCCGATGGGAGGAATTCTTCTCTTCATCACACCCTGGTCAAGGGTGAGCAGCAACATCTTAAATCCCATACTAATGTTGTTGATCTGCCTGAGACCAGTAGTAAGCGTGATGTAGTTAGTTCACACACACATCATACTAGAGAGTTTAAGCTACCACGTACAGATTTTCCTAGATTTGAGGGAGAACATCCTAGAGTGTGGAAAGAAAAGTGTGAAAAATATTTTACCATGTACTAGGTTACCATTCATATTTGGTCCCCTTTTGCCACTATTCATTTTTATGGGAATGCTGCATTGTGGCTCCAAACCTATGAGGGACATCACACGGTTGACTCTTGGCCTGAACTGTGTGTTGCAGTAGAACAAAAGTTTGGAAGAGACCTATACCACAATTATATGAGGGATCTCCTGAACATTAGACAAACTAGTGATGTGTTGGGGTATGCTGGTCGCTTTGAGGAGGCTAGACATAGAGTGCTTACACATAATAGTGAGTTAGATGAAGTTTTCTTTGTACAGAAATTTTTGGATGGGCTAAAATATAACATTCATAATGCCATTGCCCTCCATCAACCTAGAACTGTTGATTCGGCTTTGTCCCTGGCTCTTATGCAGGAAGAGATACTGGAGGCATCATCAAGAAGGAATTCTTATCGAACCAGAGACACTAAATTCATCAACAAATCATCTCAGCAAACAGTTACCACAGCCAACACTTTTGGAGTATTGGGGGCTTCACCTATGGCTGAGAAGGGCACTGGTCGGCCTAAATGGGATGACAAACTGGCAACATTGAGAGCAGCCAGGAGAGCAAAGGGGTTGTGTATGAAGTGTGGAGAGCCTTATAATCCTCATCACAAATGCCCACAACAAGTTTCACTTCATGTTTTAGAAGAACTGTTAGAGGCATTCCAAGTGGACTCACCTGTTGTAGAAGAAGATGATACAGACAACCAATGCAGTGATGAAGAATTACTGTCCCTATCCTATTGTGCTGCTTGTGGGGTGCAAGAAATTCTTATTCTCATAGATTCTGGGAGTTCTGGCACCTTTATTAGTGACAAGGCATGTCAAAAACTTCAGCTGCAACCTTTTGAGTGCAAGTCTATACCAGTTTCTGTAGCAAATGGTGGACAATTGGTTTCTGATTCTATGGTGGACAATTTGACTTAGGTAACTCAGGGCCACTCATTTACTACAACAGTCAGAGTTCTTCCTCTGCCATATTATGACTTAATTTTGGGTGTGGATTGGCTGGAGACATAGAGCCCCATGTGGGTCCATTGGAAAAGGAAGAAAATGAGGTTCACCTATGCAGGAAAAAGAATTACTTTGACAGGAGTTAAGGATTGCACCTCTAAGTGTCTACCACTGAAAGTCAACAAATTCAAAGGGTACATCTCTCCCATTCCAGTTTCCAGTTACAACATGAGGGTATACCAGTGGAGATACAAGAGTTGGTTGATAACCATGAGCATCTTTTTCAAGAGCCAAAGACATTGCCACCACAAAGACCATATGCCCACTCTATACCACTATTAGAAGGAGTTAAGCCTGTTAACATCAAACCATACAGATACAACCCCACACAAAGAGATGCTTGCCAATGGAGTGATTCAACAAAGTTCCAGTCCTTTTGCATCCCCTGTGCTTTTGGTCAAGAAGAAGGATGGAACATGACGTTTTTGTGTCGATTATAGATAGCTGAATGCAATAACAGTCAAAAACAAGTATCCACTTCCTATTGTGGACGAGCTGCTAGATGAGTTACATGGGGCTAAGTGGTTTTCTAAGCTGGACATGCGGTCAAGTTACCATCATATACAGTTGAAGCCTGAAGATGAATACAAGACGGCGTTCAAAACCCATAATGGCCACTGGGAGTTCAAAGTGATGCCTTTCGGGCTCACTAACGCACCTACCACGTTTCAGGCAGCAATGAACTCCATATTTGAATCCTTGTTGCGCAAATGCGTGTTAATTTTTATGGATGATATCCTAGTATACAGTCCAAATCTTGAAGCGCACAAGGACCATCTACAAGCTGCGTTCAAGTTGCTGGAAGAGAACAACTTGTTTTTGAAGAAATCTAAGTGCTCTTTTGCCCAAGAGCAGCTGGAATACTTGGGCCACATAGTCAGTGCTCAAGGGGTTTCCACTGACCCAGCAAAAATTCAAGCAGTTCGGAACTGGGAGACACCAAAGGATGCAAAACAGCTCAGATCATTCTTGGGTTTGGCAGGGTATTATAGAAAATTCATAAGGAACTATGGCCTCATTAGTAGACCTTTGACAAATCTGCTCAAGAAACACTCCACCTTTGTGTGGACACCACTGTTGCAGCAAAGTTTTGACTCCCTGAAGCAAACCTTGACATCTGCCCCTGTCCTCAGCCTGCCGAATTTTGCAAAGAAATTCACAGTGGAAACTGATGCAGGTGATAAGGGGATTGGTGCAGTCTTGATGCAACAGGGTCATCCCATATCATACTTAAGTAAAGCCCTTAGCAAGAAATCTCAAGCACTGTCCACATATGAGAAGGAGTTTCTAGCTATTATATTGGCTATTGACAAATGGAAACCATATTTGCAGCACCAACCATTCACAATTGCAACTAACCAAAGGAGTTTAATTCATTTGGGTGAGCAAAAACTAACTGATGGACTGCAGCATAAGGCTTTTGTGAAGTTGTTAGGCCTTCAATACAAGCTAGTGTATAAGAAAGGTATGGAAAACAAGGCTGCTGACGCTCTGTCCAGAAAATCTGTCCATGAGAAAATTCATGCTCTGTCAGTTAGTAGACCAAGATGGCTGCAAATCATCATCGAGGGGTACCAAGAGGATGAAGCCACTAAGCAGTTACTCACCGAGTTAAGTGTTTCTAAGGATAACAAGAAAGGATTCTCCTTGGTGGAAGGACTGATCAGATACAAAGGACGTGTATGGCTCGGGTCTCATAAAGCTGCTCGGCAAGCTGTGTTTTCTGCACTACACGATAGTGGATTAGGTGGGCATAGTGGTATAGCTGCTACATATAACAAGATCAAAGCATTGTTTGCTTGGCCAGGAATGAAACAAGATGTGACTGACTATGTCTCTAAGTGTCAGATTTGCCAACAAGCAAAGCCCAAGCACTCTAAAATACCAGGGTTGTTGCAGCCACTACCTGTCCCCCAGCAAGCATGGCAGATAGTCAGTCTTGACTTCATAGAGGGCCTGCCGAAATCCAAAAGATTTGACACTATTCTGGTGGAGATTGATAAGTTTACGAAATATGGCCACTTTATTCCACTATCTCATCCCTATACAACCATGTCAGTGGCTCAGTTGTATCTTGATCAGGTCTACAAGCTGCATGGTTTACCTCAAGTGCTGATATCAGACAGAGATCGTGTTTTCACTAGTGCTCTGTGGCAGGAACTTTTCAAGTTATCTGACACTACACTGAATATGAGTTCGTTGTATCATCCCTCGAGACGTATCTACGATGTATGGTGCAGTCTTGTCCTAAGAAATGGTCTCAATGGTTAGCCTTGGCTGAATTTTGGTACAACACCACTCCTCACTCAGCTCATGGAAAAACACCATTCGAAGTATTGTACGGGCATTCCCCGAGATATTTTGGTATCACATCCACATCCCAATGCACAGTTTCTGACTTGGACCAATGGTTAGCCGAAAGGGTTGAGATGTGTGAGTTAATCAGACACAATCTTCTGTGAGCACAACAAAGAATGAAGCATCAGGCCGATTAGAATAGGCAGGAACGACACTTTGAGGTAGGAGATTGGTTTATCTCAAGTTGCATCCTTACACTCAATAATCTGTGGTGAAGAGGCCAAGTCCGAAATTAAGTTACAAGTACTTTGGGCCTTATTTGATACTTCAGAAAGTGGGGGCAGTGGCATATAAACTTCAATTACCAGCACCAGCCAAATCCATCCTGTTGTGCACGTCTCACTACCGAAGAAAACTCTTCCACCTAACACCTCTGTAAGTGCTGATCATGATCTCCATTGTATTTCTTGCCCTGCTAGCTATAATCCTGCGCAGATATTGCAGCAACGACTACAAAAGGTGGGCGCCAAGTATGTACTGTTCGGTTTGGTTCAATGGAAGGACCTTCCAAGCACGTGGACTACATGGGAGAAGTTGAACACATTACACCATCAGTTTTCAGATGTGTCCGCACTTCAGTCTCCATCAACCAGTGGCTGAATTAGCAACTAGAGGACGAGTTTGCTGCTAAGGGGGAGGAATGTTATGAACTACTGCCGGTCCTCAGACCGTGTAATAGCGTAATGGGCCTGTGTGCCGTCTTGGGGTCTACAACCCGTGTAAGGGTACCTTAATTGACTCTGCCTGGGACAGAGGAGAGGATCGAACAACTAAAATCTAAACCTTATTCTTCCTTTCCGACTGCTGGAGACGGCGCCGCCAGGGATCGAACAATTAAAATCTAAACTTTGTTCTTCCTTTCCGACTGCTGGAGACGGCGCCGCCGCTCTCGACGCCGGCCACCATTCCTCCTACCAGGTCAGTGACAGCTAGCCCGGCCTGTGCAGGTGCAGCTCGGTAAAAAGTGACGCGCTCGTGCAGTTCTGGAACTCACAGCGCGCGGCCATGGCCCTCGGGCTCTTGGCGGCGATCGCGCCCGGGGATGGATGGCAAATGAAAGCCGTCCGGGTGGATGCCGTCCACCCTGGATCCGTTATGACCATTGGATCTCACATGTCCGGCAACGATCAGGTCAACGTATCGAGACTTTTCCTCCTTCCCCGCGTGACTGCAGTCTGCCGGAGCGGACGTGATGTTTTATGTTTACCTCGCCGGAGCGGACGGGTGGGGCGGTGGTTCAGGCGCGATTGCCGGCGCGCGTCTTCCTGCGGGGCTGCGGCGGAGGTGCCCTGTATTCGTTCGTCGGGGCCTTTCACGGTTCCGCCTCCATAGCCATAGATCGCTTCTGGTGGCTGGTGCCTGCGATGTCCACTCCATCCTGCGCCCAAGTGTAAGGTGTATATGGCTCTCACTGGCAGCCTGCTGACCGTCCTTGTGATGGCTCTAGCCGTCCAAGTGTAGACGCCAGTGGCCTTGACGTGGCATCCGAATCAACGTCGCCGCCGTCCACGGGGCGTCAAAGGCCCAACCGCTGCTCCCGCGCGCTCGTTGGCAGTGCTTACAGCAATGGATGCCAGTTTGGCAGCATCCCTGCCTCCCTGACCACATACATCTTGACAGAGGCGACTGTTGGATGGGAGAGCAGCAGAGATGAGAGATCGTTTGGAGGACGCTCCGGAAGTCGCCGTGCGGCAGCGAGCGCACGCTGGCGAGCGGCGCAGCACAGCAGTCGTGGCGTCAGAGTCAACACCGCGGTCGAAGCTAGGTAGTAGCCTCCTCGTCGTCCTTTTGAAGGCGCTCGCCGTCGCCGGAGGCAGGCACGCCGCAGAAGTCGGAACGCCTCGGACCGCGCCGGCCATGGCGCCGGGCCGCCGGTCGTCGGAGGCTCGGAGCTTAGCGCGAGGTCGAGGAGACAAGTCAAGAGGAAGGCCAAGGCGGAAAGGGCCTTCGCTATCATGCAAAATCCGAAGGCGAACGGCAGCCGTATATGTACGATCTAACGGCCAATAGAGGCCCAGGGGGTGGACGGTATTTCATCTACTGTCCCCCCCCCCCCCCCCCCCCCCCCCCGCCCCCCCAGGGGTCAGCCGCCTCGCGCCGCCGCTGGCCACCTCGCCGGGATTGTGGACCAGGACCTCGCCGCCACGGCCTCGAACGCGAGATCAAAACCTGCTGTGTGCGCGTTCCAGGCCCCGTCCACCGTGCTGGTGCACGCAGGGCGGCGCGGCTCGTCGGCGCCGTCGTGACATCCACCGTGAGCTGCCGCAGCAATGTCGACCGCGATCGCGAGCTCCTCTGACGCTCCACACTTATGCTGCACAGGCCGGCGGTCGCGCGATCATCACCATCGGCATCCTGTCCTCGACATTTTCGTCGCGCGCGCCCGTCCTCTCGGCCGCCGGCTGAAGGCCAGATGCCCATCACCTTCGATGACTGACGGGGATCGCTTGCACGCGCAGAGCATGGCGCTCTGCAACTCCACGGGTCACGGCTGGAGCCAACGGACACCTCGTTGCCACCGAACTCTGAATAATCTACGACCACATTACATGTGAATCTCATCTTCAGTGAGATGCTGAATTTACACGACGAGGAAACAATTTGTTCAGAAAAAAGTGAAAATTTGCCGAACATTTGGAGCAATTCGCAGAGCTGCCTCAGTCCCCACCGATCGTGGCGTGCGTGCCCGTGCCCGTGCAGCTGGACTCTATCTCTGTTGTCCCCTTCGTGCGTTCTGTACGGCAGCGCAGGGCCGGCGGCAGCCTAAGCGTCAACGCCGTGGTGGCTGACTGCGGCCCGTGGGCTCGGGGTCAATGGCGAGGCCGAGCGCGGCGGATAGGCAAGTGCATCTCCTGCCGTGGCGGCCTTGCACGGGAGTACTTCGCCGGCCGGACGCGGGCGGCGGAACGGAAGCCACGCCGCCGGCGCCGCAATCGGCGTGGATCATGCTGAGCATGTTTTGCAAAGCGCTTGATACAAACACTTGGTGCCGCGCATGCCGTCGTCATTCGCTTAGTCACCGTGCAACCGCATGCTTCTTCCCATTCGAACACCCGGCAACCACCGTCCGCAGGCTCATCGAACTTCCGCCACCATCGGCTTCTCCGTCCATCTGCACAGTCCGACGCGGGCTCAGTCCGCTGGAGCCCCGACGCCGCTGCATCAAGGAGTCCCGACCTCCCAGGGCACGTCGCGCGCTGCTCACGGCGTGCTGTTGCTGCGGCAAGCGCGGGCGCACCTGGCATTCCGGGAGCGGCGCTGGCTCGTGTGCGGCCGAGAAGCTGAGATGCCTGGTGCCGCGGAGCCGCCCCGTCCGGGCGCTCCGGCGGGTGGCGTTGGCCACGACCAGGGGGGGAGGATGGTATTCCAGATACCGTCCTAGGGTGGACGGTATTTCATTTACCGTCCACCCCTGGGTAGCTCGAAGCCGTCCGATCCGTTTCCCGTGGTCGAGATCAATCGGGGGGAGACGCCGTAGAACCGCTTGGACGCCGCCTTCCCAAGTACTCAGCGCTCCATCTCGTCGTACCGCCACGCTGCTTGCTCCGCCGGTCCGCCCCCGCCGGACAGGGTGCCGGCTGTGGCCTCCCCTCTCCCGTGCAGTGCCATGTTCGCCGGCGTACAGACTGTCGCGCGCGCGCGAAGCAAACTGGCGCCGGGGACGGGTAAGTTGGCTTCCTCGTGCAAGGTGGGGTAACACCAACCGACGATCTGACTCTGCAGTCACGGACTCACGGTGACCTGCCACACCGACGGCCCAAGCCGATCGGAGTGTGCGTGACTACGGCGACGGCGGTGGCGCTGACGTCGGAGGGCGGAGGCCCGGGCGGTGGTTGACCTGAGGGATCTGGTGCATAGGCAAGGCGCAAGACAAAGCCCGAAACGGTGAGAGGTGCGGGCAGTGCGAGGCATGGCAGTGGTCGAGGTGCTTGCAACCAAAGCCATGGTGGCGGCGCGCTGATCTTGCCCACATGACCGTGCCGAGGAGACCTGAAGACACCCTCCCCCGCAGGGTGCAGGGGCATGTTCGTCGACGACAGGGGCCAGACCACCACCGAGCCACTTCTGAATCCTGATCCTTGCTCTGAGGAATACGCGCGCCGAGGAACGGGCTCTTGTTATTCAAACCGAGAGTCCGAGAACCTGCAGAGTATTCAGAAACGAGAGTTCCATTCAATCTCAGTTTCAAGTTCCTGTTCTGCCAATTTTAAGTTCCCGTACTGATTGAGGCCGCCTCGATGCTCTGCAATCAGCTCGGAGCCGTAGAAGCGCTCGGACGCCTCCTTCCCAATCCCAAGAATGCAGCGCTCCATCTCGTCGTCCTGCCGCACTGCTTGCTCCGCCGCCGCCGGCCTCCGGTGATCTCTTCAGTTTCCAAGCGCACGCGTCGCCGTGATGCGTTCCAGGAGCGGCCGCATCGTAGTGCGGCCGGGAAGATGAGATGCCTGCTGCCGCGGAGCCGGCGCGTCCCTCGCCGCGTCCGGGCGCTCCGGTGGGTGGCGTTGGCCACGCCCGGGGGAGGACGGTATTCCAGATACCGTCCCAGGGTGGACGGTATCTCATTTACCGTCCACCCCCTGGGTTGCTCGGAGCCGTACGATCCGTTTTCGGTGGTCGGGATCAATCAGGGGAGACGCCGTAGAAGCTAAGCGCTTGGACAGTTGACGACGCCTCCTCTCCCCAAGGACGCAGCGCTCCATCTTGTCGTCCCGCCGCGCTGCTTGCTCCGCCGCCGCCGCCGCTCGCGTCGCTGTGATGCGGCTGGAAAGATTCTCCGCTTCTGTTCCCGCAGCGAATTGGATGCTCGGGCTCTCGCCACCGTCGATGGCAGGGTGCGATATATCCACGTCCACCAATGGCCTTTGGCGTGGCGATCGAACTGCTGGCTCTGAAATCTGCTTGGCATCCGCTTGGCATGTTTCTGAAATCTGACTTGCGATTTGCCAGTATGATTATAAGAGATATTGTTATTAATTTAGGAAAAACACGCCAAAAAGAGATGTTTATTTCTGCAAATAACACAGAGTGCTTCAGATAACATTGAACGAACAGTTTTTTGCTAGACTGGCAGAGATTACTGTCGATGAACTTTTATTCTGAGACTCAGTCTTTTCGCACTATATCAATCACTTTTGCAAGCAACACTCGTTTGCTGTGTACTAAAGCTTCCAAGGCATGCAGTTTTCCATGCCTTACACGTACTGATACGAAGAACAATACAGTAATGAAGGTGCAAGGGAAGCCGTTCCAAAACTGACCAATTTGCCATATAATCTATATTTTAGAGCCCCGTAACCGTGATAAGGGAGTACCGTTTTCCTAGTGTTGTTGTTCTTTAATGGCCATGCTAGTTGATGGAATTTCTCACAGCTCGCTCATGGGTTCTGTCATTCAGATTGTTCATGAATTGTAGTTCAATATAATTCCCATGCTTACTTCGTCATGCATTTCAATAAGGAAACAGACATTCATACGTCAGAACAGTCGTAAGTCATTATTTGAAAATTGTCTTTCTGTCATTGTTAAAACCATAAAAATCTCAGCAGGAGTTCACTTGACAGTTTATGACCTGTTTCCTGGGGGCTGAAAATGAAATGTTCAGACTTTCGTCATATTTTCATGTATGAAAATGAAACACTTCCTGTATATCTGAACTTCTCGTGTCTAAACGGTTAAGTTTTGTTTCTATTTTTTCTAGTGTAATAGTCTTACAGATCAAGATGAATGCTAATTTGCTTTCTGTTATTTTGTTGCCCACATTGCAGGCTTTGATCTACTAATATAATATTTCTAGATGTTTGTGAAAGTTTTGCTGCCCACATTGTTTTAAGTTTTTGTTTGTGAAATTGTGAACTCAAAATTGAGCACAAATTGTGAAGTGATTTATCTGAATAGATATACATTCCCCTCTATTGACCAGCTCTATGACCTGAAATATTGGAGGCGTCCTCTCAAAAAAAAATTGTCCTCTCAAAGAAAATATTGGAGGCATTCTGAATTGTTGAGCTCAACTTGTTCACATGACCATATTGGGTCCCAAACAGCAATAATGAAGTCTGTATTCGTATTCCTCTATTCCAGAGACAAGAACCCAACTGCCCTTTGCTATTTTTTAGCAGTCCAACTTCCGGTTGCTGCCTCCCATCTGGTCATTCCCATCTGGGTGTGTGTTTCCGCCTTCCGGCCTTATTGGTCATCAGTTTTCAAAGAACCTAATTACTCGCAATATATATACCACTAGTATACATGTGTCCCGGCCGGTATTGGACCCGGAATTAATATGGATATTAATCCCGGTTCCAATAGCTAGGGCTAGAAAGAAAACCTTAACCTGGTTCATAGCTTCGTCCTGGATTTACTGCCCTCTTTTTAGTGCCGTGTGTATGGGGCTCCGACCACAACCAAAACAACATTTTAGTCCCGGATCGAGCCAGCCGCTGGGACTCAAAACGACTCAAAACCGCTGACTCTTTTTTTTCCGCGTCCGCGTCTACGTCTCTCTCTCGTCTCGATCTCCCCAATCCTCTCCTTTCTACCTTATCCTCTTCCTCTCCCTCTCTTTTCTTCCTCTAGCTGGTGGAGCCGGAGAGATCGAGGGGCGCGGCGTGCAGCGGGCGGCGGAGCCGAAGAGGGGGGCGCGGCCAGTCGGAGCTGCGGGCCCGGCCAAGCGCCTAGGTGGCGGGCTCGGGAATCGGCGGGGGCTCACGCCGCGTGCGAGCAACGCTCGCGGCGAGCGGCGGGCTCGGGACGCGGTGGTGGGAGCAACGCTCGCAGCGAGCGGCGGGCGGCAGATCCGGAGGGAGGGGCGCCGCCGGCCGGAGCAACGTGTGGCGGGAGGGAGGGGCACCGCTGGCCGGAGCAGCGGGCCAGGCCAAGCGCCCGAGCAGCGGGTTCAGGACGCGGCGGCCGCGCCGAACGGCAAGCGACGGAGCCGGAGGGCGAGGGGCGCGGCCGGCCTGAGCGGCGACGGCGTCTCGGGCGCATGGGACGGCAGCGCACGCGGCGAGCAACGACCGCTCGGCCCTCAGAAAGTTGAGGTCCCATGCGTGTGGTGTTTTTTTTCATCAATGATTTGGTTTTCCTATTCTTTTCTCAGTCGTTGGAAGAATTGCAGATGGGATTGGATGTTTGTGGTATTGTTGTAGTGTTGTAGATAGTTTGAGTTTGAGTTTCTACGAGAATAGAGAAGCAGTTGTATGCTCTTGATGATGAAAATAGCAACACTTGTATGATTTCTCTTTTTTTTTTGGTTGAATTTTGTGCTGAATGCTCGTCCTGCGGTGGTGCCATGGCGGCGAGGAAGAGTGGACTGGGAAAGGAACTTGGGAGCCGTCTGCAGGATGCAGGGGCTGCCGACGAGCGGGGGTGCAGCTCCTGGGCGGCGGCGGGCATGGTGGGAGGAAGCAGGACGAGTGTGGGACAATTTATAGTGTTTGGTCCCGATTACCAATCGGGATTAAAAGTTTCTTTAGTGCCAGTTGTACCGACCGGGACTAAACATCAAGACATTTAATCCCGAAATCGCGGTCCCGGATGGGAAATCGGGACTAGTCTAGCTTCCCAATGGGACTATTGTGCTGTTCTGTACTAGTGTACCAACCAAAATCAATAGCAACGTCTGCAGTTTCTATATCAAATTTTCTTGTTTCTAGTTATAGACAGGCTGGGCACTAGCTTCAGAGATCCAGCTCAAATGCATGCATCCAATCCAACATTGCAGTCTTTCTTAATCATGCAAGAATTCTAGCTAGGAGTATCAGTGTTTGCACATGCAGAACCGGCTTGATCATATTAGCATGTATAAATAGGACACATTTGTCAATGGTTCTACTCCTAATAGCTCATGCTCTATCCTGGTTGGTGGCTCCAACGGGACTAAAGATTTCCCGCCCCTAGCCGTTGGACCCGGGACTAATACTTTCATTAGTTCTGGATCCAACCCCGACCAGGAATAAGGGGTGGATGAAAGATATGTTTTGAGCTAGTGCATATTATGCGTATGCTTTGTGTTTTATATGCACTTTTCAAAAAATTTGAGAGATCATGCTTCGGGTACGACATTTGAATCCACCTTGATCCAGCATCTCCATTCAGCTCCAGCGGGCCATTCAGCTGTGTTAGTATTTGAATCTGAGGTGTTAGTATTTTAGCCTCTGCCTCCAACCCGGCTAAAAAAAATAATGGCCCGCTAGAGCTATTGGACAAGCTTGGGCAGGGCCAGTAGGCTCCAAGCAAACCGGGCTTAGAGCATCTTCAAAAATCTAGTCAAATCTCATTCTTTATATTCTTATTTAGCTATCTATTTAGCCACGATTCTCTCTCTATATTTAGCTACACTCCGACAGACTAGTCAAATTTCACTCTTCACATCCAACTCACTGACGCGTGGGTCCCACAATGTCATCTACTCCCCTCCTCCCGCTCTCCATCCATGGCGGCAGCAGCAGCTTCGCCGAGAGCCCCCCAAGCCGCCGCTGGATGCGCCACCCCATGGCCACCCCGCCGCCTGACGCGTCGCCCAGGCGCGGAGCGCCGAGCAGCTTCGCCGAGCCGCCGCCGGATCCCGGCGAGTCCGACAGAGCAGCGGCCCTCCCGTCGGGAGCTCGCCCTCCGCTGCCGGGAGCTCGCCCTCCGCCGGGAAAGAGGAGGGGAAGGGCGCGGGAAAGAGGAGGGGGAGGGTGCAGGACGCGCGGGAGGAGAGGAATAGCGAGGGCGACGGCTCGGTAGTTATGGCTAGCGAGAGCGATCGGATGCCGAGCCAGATAAAGAAGAGATAAAGAAGAGAGTCAGGTAAACAGTCCGTTGGATTCTGTTTAGCCGAGTCAGGATAGCTAGGCTTTTGGAGATCTCTTAGCCCAGCTAGAGAAATGCACTGCTATCGTCCAAACCAAAAATATGGAACGTAACTAGCAACATAAAAGCCCCGCTACCCAAACCGGGCTTACTACTTATAATCCTTCAAAAAAAAACCGCTATCCAATCCGATTTCACCTCACTAGCCAAACTCAAACACCAAAGACACCATTGTGATTATAAGTAGTAAAGCATCCAGAGAGTAGTAAAGGTGGAATCAAATTTAACGGATGGTCCAGCTGCTTAGGTGGCCTGTGATTTTTAGACAAATTTAGCGGTCATGTTCGATTATATTAATAAATGACAGATGTAGGTAGTTTATATGCAAATTTGTAGGGTTATTTTAGGTTATCTTTTTACAATATATAGCAGGTCTGGGATACAAATTTAG
This sequence comes from Panicum miliaceum, assembly GCA_032594955.1. NCBI lineage: Eukaryota > Viridiplantae > Streptophyta > Magnoliopsida > Poales > Poaceae > Panicum > Panicum miliaceum. Next base: position 7,439,990 of record CM064063.1, on the reverse strand, counting down.
GGGTTATATTATGTTATTTTCTTAAAGTTGATGTGATTAATTAATTTAAGGACCAAATTGGATCCAGTGGCTACACTGCCAATAATAGTTGAGTCTACAAAATCAAGACCACATGTTTTATTTTTTTCTTTGATAATTTATAGGATTTATCTCCTTTTCTAACACATCTCGTGAGAAACAATTTTGACGCTCGAAGAAGTGCCTAATCAGTAATAGTATGTCTTTCTTATATATTTTTTAAAATTTTTAAAAATGACAGATACAGATTAAACGGGTTACAATATTTTATTTTTTAGTGGCAGATGTGTGTGATTTAGAAGTAAATTAGATCCAATGACTATTGTTGCCAGCGACGATTGAATCTATGGTTGTTGTTTTGCTATGTTATAGGAATTTTTAGAAGTTCTCTCTTTTTCTTATCTGTCTCATATCATAGCGGTTTACATAAAAGCTTCGAAATGGGGTCTATGGTAAATTAGTAGCAGTAAGATGGTGTTGTACCGTATAAACTTGCAAGATGGACAATGTCAGAACCGGCCACCTCACGTCTGTCACTCTTCGATTCCAGCTAACAACCGGCGCCTCAGACAGAGTGTGCTCATTGCCCTTGCTGCGACGATTTCCGGCGTTCTTCTACTAGTGGCTTGCTGCTGCTGGTTTTGGAGGAGCAAGGCGGCGAGAAAAATTCAGAGTGAAATGGCGTTGTCCGTGCCAAGCAGTGAAAATGATGTGCTCCCGTTCAAGGTCAGGATGAAGCACCCGTCATTGAGCCCAGTACGAGATCAGCCGCTGGATGAGGACCGGAAATCTGCTGCTGCTGACAAAGATGTCGACCAGCTGCCGTTGTTTGATCTAGAGGCGATTCTAGATGCCACAGACAACTTTGCGGAGCACAATAAGATCGGAGAAGGTGGGTTTGGTCCTGTTTACAAGGTAAAAAAAAGTTGAATATCTTGATAAATTCACTTATTGTTCTTTGTGATTTCTAACAGACCTGGAAGCTGATGACAGGGGAAGCTAGAGGATGGGCAACGAGTAGCTGTGAAGAAGTTGGCCCAGGGATCAATGCAAGGGGCTGAGGAGTTCATGAACGAGGTGATACTGATTGCCAAGCTGCAGCACAGAAACCTTGTGAGGCTACTCGGTTGCTGCATCGACGACAATGAGAGGATGCTCGTGTACGAGTACCTGCGCAACCAGAGTTTAGACACCTTCATATATGGTCAGTTCATTTTTACAGAACATTAACCAGTCTGACCATATGGACTTGAGGTTTCTGACACCCCATGGACTATGCAGATGAAGGAAAGCGCAGATTGCTCAGGTGGCATAAACGGTTTGAGATCATTTTGGGGATTGCACGGGGTCTACAGTATCTTCACGAGGATTCAAGGTTCAGGATCATCCATAGGGATTTGAAGGCCAGCAACGTGTTACTGGACAGGAACATGATCCCCAAAATTTCAGATTTTGGAATCGCGAGAATGTTCGGAGGTGATCAGACCACTGCATATACTTTGCCAGCCCTCCAATGTAGGGCAATTTATTCTGAAAATGGACTTCTTCGCAGAACTTTGATACCTTTTTCTCAGTGGCTACATGTCTCCAGAATATGCAATGGATGGTGTGATTTCGATGAAATCCGATGTCTTCAGCTTCGGTGTGCTGGTGCTAGAGATCATCACTGGCAAGAGGAATCGAGGCTCCTACGAACCCGAGCACGATCTCAACCTCCTAGGATATGTAAGTAGCAGCAAGTGTGCGAGACCAATGGCAATTTTTATGCTGCTAATTATCTTTCTTTTTGTTAACCATGTATAATGATGACTTTGCCAGGCATGGATGATGTGGAAAGAAGGGAGGGGAGTGGATTTGCTGGATGAGGTAATGGGTGGCAACTTCCACTACGACAAGGTGCTGAGGTGCATACAGGTCGCCCTCCTCTGCGTCGAAGCGCAGCCGAGGAACAGGCCCTTGATGTCCACGGTTGTCATGATGCTGGCCAGCTAGAATGCCATGCTTCCGGTGCCAAATGAACCTGCGGTGAAGAAGACTGGGAGGAGCACGTCGGACGCCGAATCGTTGCAAAGCCTCACCGCAAATTATGTGACAGTAACATCATTAGAGGGAAGGTAGTGCGGAAAACTGGACATTACTTATTCTTTTGGTGTATCCAAACAAGGCCTCACGTGAAGTTTACTGTAAGTTATAAAAGATAATAAAGTTTTGTTCTAGAAGCTACTCCATTTTCTTGTTGTGAACATGAGCTTAAGCATTCGGTTGGACAGCCAGGCCCATCTTGAGGAAGGTTTGCACGTACTGCGGCTGCACCTTTTGAGGCTTAGCACCTACGGGATTCCTCTCTTCTACTAAGGTGAGGATAATAATCCTACTAACTATACCGTAACCCAAAAAAATATTTTTATATATAATTGTACTTGTGGTGACATCGTTATCCCGCTCTGCTTTATGGATCTCCCCTCCCTCCTTTTGATCTTTCTTCCTGTCCTTGATATATTTGAACATCTTTTTTACTTGCGGAACAATTTTGTACCCATGTTCTAGAAGTGAAAAATAATGGCCCACGACTATATAAAAGAAATAATCCACCGCGGTTAAGCGGCCGGTGGTAGGGTTCCCTTGTTAATCCCCACCCAGGTGGAGCTTGGTACCGTTAGTCGAGGTTGGCGAGGCATCGTTCAGCCTGACGGCAGTGGTGATGACAATGATGAGAGATTGTTTTTCTTCTCATTGACTTCAACTATAGACATCACAACGTACTACAAGGTGGCGCTGATGATGATGATGATATGGCATGGATTAGGCCAATTAACAATCCACTTTGTACTAGCTGGAGAGTGCAAGTCAGCAGACCGAGTTCCACCAACCAACCCAGGGGTTCCAGCACCGCCGCGCGGCGGCCGTGGCGCGTTTGGTGGAGTGGAGGCCATGGAAGTCGGTCTCTGGCCGACCGCCAGCCAACTGCTCGACCGCGTGAGAACCAGCTAGCTGTTCCAGACCCCAACGCTGACCCGGCTTGTCTGCTACTCCTGCGACTCCAAATGCAGCGTTCCCGCACACGAACGTGGCCGCAACCATAAACAATAACAATGAGCGCCCGCAGCCTCGCACCGTCGCGCTAACCGCACGCGGTACGAGACGGCAACGTGCTCGATCTCTTTCCGGCTGATTCCAAAAGGCTAGTTAACGGGTTGGCAGCCGCCGCGGCCGGCCGTGCGCGCGTCCAGGGGCGCTCCTCACAAGAGGCCACCGCTCAACTGCAAGGCCATGTCCTGACACAGTAGCTGGAGGATCGATCACCGCCCGAGCATGAGGGGGCGCGCGCTCTGCCTCGTCGTGCTCGCCGCGGCCGCCGCGTTCCTCCCCCCTTCCGCGTCCACGGACTCCATCGGCCTCGCCGCGTCCATCGCCGGCAACCAGACGCTCGTCTCGGCCGGGGGCGTGTTCCAGCTCGGTTTCTTCAGCCCCGACGGCGCCGGCGGCGGCGCCGGCGGGAGGAGGTACCTCGGCATTTGGTATTACAACATCCGGGAGCCGAGGCCGACCGTCGTGTGGGTCGCCAACCGCCAGAGCCCGCTCGTGGGCTCCCCGGGCGTCCTCCGCCTCTCCGCCGACGGCCGCCTCGTCGTCCTCGACGCCCAGAACGGCACCGTCTGGTCCTCGGCGGCGCCCACCAGGAACGTGACCGCCGGCGCCACCGCGCGGCTCCGGGACGACGGCAACTTCGTGCTGAGCTCGGACGGGAGCGGCTCCGACCAGAGCGTGGCGTGGCAGAGCTACGACTACCCGACGGACACGCTGCTCCCGGGGATGAAGCTCGGGGTGGACCTCAGGGCCGGCATCACCCGGAACATCACGTCGTGGAGCAGCGCCACCGACCCTTCCCCCGGCGCCTACACGTTCAGGCTGGTCCTCGGCGGCCTGCCGCAGTTCTTCCTCCTCCGGGGCGCCACCAAGGTCTACACGAGCGGGCCGTGGAACGGCGAGATCCTCACCGGCGTGCCGTACCTCAAGTCCAACGACTTCACCTTCAAGGTCGTGTCGGGCCCCGACGAGACGTACTACAGCTACTCCGTCGGCGCGTCCTCGCTGCTCTCGCGGCTCGTCGTGGACGGCACGGCGGGGCAGGTGCAGCGGTTCGTGTGGGTCAACGGCGGCTGGAGCAGCTTCTGGTACTACCCGACCGACCCCTGCGACAACTACGCCAAGTGCGGGCCGTTCGGGTACTGCGACACCGCCCAGACCACCCAGTGCAGCTGCCTGCCGGGGTTCCAGCCGCGGTCGCCGCAGCAGTGGAACCTCCGGGACGGGACCGGCGGTTGCGTCAGGAGCACCAACCTGAGTTGTGGCGCCGGGAGCAGCGACGGGTTCTGGGTGGTGAACCGGATGAAGCTGCCGGAGGCCACGAACGCGACGGTGTACGCCGGCATGACGCTGGAGCAGTGCCGGCAGGTGTGCCTGGGCAACTGCAGCTGCCGGGCGTACGCCGCGGCCAACGTCAGCTGGGGGGTCAGCCGCGGGTGCGTCATCTGGGCCGTCGATCTGCTGGACATGCGGCAGTACACGACGGTCGTGGAGGACGTGTACATACGGCTCGCGCGGTCGGAGATAGACGCCCTCAACGCCGCCGCCGCCGCAGGTTCTGACTCTCACGACATTCTTTTTTCCTGGCACAAACTTCTCTAATCTTTATACGAATAATTCAGTAGCTCAACGGATAAAGTTTACAGTTCGGGCAGTTTTTATATGATCTTAGTTACTCAAAGTTGTGCGTTGCTCTTGCTCATCAGCCATCACACAAGCCTATACGACTTCTGCCTATCATTGTTAGGAACCTGACATGACACATGTAGAAATGTGGGTTGGGCCATGCTTGTTTTCAGACTTAGCTGACACATCTCGTCTAGAACGTAGCTGTCGAGATTAATTGGTCTCCCTGTCTAATCGTCCGGGTAATTACTCACCTGGGACTGAAACCATCGCACGACAGCGTGTTCACCAGTTGAATTCTGCCACAAACCCATTTTTCCCGGTCAAGAATCGGGTGCGTCTCGCCATCCCCGCAGAGAAAATGTCCCCAGCAACCACCTTCTTCTGAAAATCACTCTGCGTACACGTTTGCAGGAAAAAAAAAACTTCGTCGGAGTTTTCAAAACCTCGAACGAGTCGCATTTGTTCTCTTGTAGCATACCAACAGCGCAGAGAATTCAACGGCCACCTTTGAACGGAAGCGAAGTAGTAGCATGGGTCAACTAGCTGGCCCTGTTTGGCTTGGGCAAAACCTGTGACAGCAAAGAACCATGCACGTGTCGCGACCGCTGGATTAGGTGCCGTGCAGAGTGCAGTCGATAGGAAAACATGGTGCTCAGCGAGCGATCGTCCAACACCACCCAACTTGAAAGCGACACTTGAAATGGCCAAAAGTTGTCTGGATATGATAAACTAGCGGCAAACGTTTCCACTGAAAGCATGGTTTCTGGGCGTGATGAGTGTTCATCAGCAGGGGTAAAGCACTTGCACACTGAAAACACGAGCTTTTTCTAAGCTTCAACTTGTGGTGGTTTGAAAAGGTCTTAAAGCATTAAAAGGCTTCAGATAATGTTTTTGAAAAAAAATATTGCAGCACTCAAAAAAAGGGTGAGGGAAGGCACTTGTAGAGAGTGGAGACACGAGCGCTTTGACTAGTCGTGGAAACGTGCGGCCGCCAGTTCACCAACTAACTTTTTTGCCGCTGCCTGTTTCCCAGCAAACGGCGGGGGCCGTCCCAGCAAGCGCGTGGTGACCGCCGCCGTCGCGACCGTCGCCGGCGTGCTCCTCCTGGTGGCGGTCGGCTGCTGCTGCGTCTGGAGGAAGAGGAGGAAACGTCAGGGCGAGACGGATTCGTCGGCGCCGGGCGGTGGAGACGACGTGCTCCCGTTCAGGGCCAGGAAACACCCGGCGCTGGAGGAGGACTGGAAATGCGCCAAGAAAGACGTCGACCTCCCGTTGTTTGATCTGGAGGTGATCCTGGCCGCCACCGACAACTTTGCTCTGCACAACAAGATTGGCGAGGGCGGATTTGGCCCTGTTTACATGGTAAGAATCGAACAGTTAACACTAGGATAAACCTACAGATGGTAGAAATTTTTTTGATTTTTTTATCAACTGATCCTTCGTCATTTCTAACGTCGGGAACCTGCAATGTGCTGACAGGGGAAGCTTGAGGACGGGCAAGAAGTAGCCGTGAAGAGGCTGTCCCGGAGATCGATGCAAGGGGCGGTGGAGTTCAAGAACGAGGTGAAGCTGATCGCCAAGCTCCAGCACAGGAACCTCGTGAGGCTGCTCGGCTGCTGCATCGACGAGGACGAGAGGATGCTCCTGTACGAGTACATGCACAACCAGAGCCTCGACACCTTCATATTTGGTCAGTTGAATCTTGGAGAAACACGCAGTATTCAGCGTAAGAAGTTTCCTCAGATAATGTACTTAACATCCTGATGCTATGCGTTGTGCAGACGAAGGGAAGCGGAGGTTGCTGAGGTGGCAGAAACGCTTTGACATCATTCTGGGGATCGCCCGGGGTCTGCAGTATCTGCACGAGGATTCGAGGTTTAGGATCATCCACAGGGACCTGAAGGCCAGCAACGTGCTGCTGGACAGAAATATGGTCCCCAAAATTTCAGACTTTGGTATCGCAAGAATGTTTGGAGGTGATCAGACCACTGAATATACCAAAAAGGTCATTGGAACGTAGTAAGTGTCCTCTCTGTATCGTCATGTTTATTTTCACACTGTTCTGAAAGTGGACCTTCACACTGACTAGTGAGATGGTTTTCCTCAGTGGCTACATGTCTCCAGAATACGCGATGGATGGCGTCTTCTCGATGAAGTCCGACATCTACAGCTTCGGCGTGATGGTTCTAGAGATCATCACGGGCAAGAGGAACCGAGGCTTCTACGAAGTCGAGCTTGATCTCAACCTCCTCAGATATGTAAGTAGTAACATGTGCATCAGCAAAGACTTGCAGCAACGACTTTTTTCTCTCTGAATTCTTTCTCTAACCACCTTGATGAATGTTCAGGCATGGATGCTGTGGAAAGAAGGGCGGAGCGTTGATTTGCTGGACGAGGTGATGGACGGCAGCTTCAACTACGGCGAGGTGCTGCGGTGCGTCCAGGTGGCCCTCCTGTGCGTGGAAGTGCAGCCCAGGAACAGGCCGCTGATGTCGTCGGTGGTCATGATGCTGGCCAGCGAGAACGCGACGGTGCCGGAGCCCAACGAGCCCGGGGTGAACATCGGGAAGAACACGTCGGACACGGAGTCGTCCCAGGGCCTCACGGCCAACAATGTCACGATAACTGCGATTGATGCTAGGTAGCTTGGTCATCGGACTGGACCGGTAGAAATTCGAAATTCTTGCTGCTCTGACGGTGTAGCCTGTGCTTTACTGGTAGCTTGTACAGCAAAGGTTTCGTTGCCATTTTTTTTTGAAAAAGATGTAAAGTTTACAGCTTGTAGAGGTTACATTCAAAAGTTGCCCGATTCAATTTTGACGGAAATAACAAGTATATTTTCTTCGCTCGTCTGTTGCTGGCTGGTCAGCCGACTTAAGTTGGTTCCAGTGCTTAGACCATGTTTATTCTCTCATGGTGTGATGAAACAGTTTTACATGTAACAAAAACTGGTTCGAACGCACTTAAGATTCTTTTGGTGACTTCTATGAAGGTGTTTGCACTTTGGAATTTCAAAAAAAAAAAGAAGGAACAATAGAAGGTAATTGGACCTTTCTGCAAAGTAGGGCCGAGCCCAGATCAGCCCGAGTTAGGTGTCTGTCCGAGCATAGGCCCCCATTACGACGATATTTTTTTAGAGAGGAACAACAGCCTTTCTAGGAAACAGCATTTTGGGCCTGGGTCCGTCCATCAGCCTGCTACATGTCGATATCTGGCTTAACACGCGTGCGTTTAGCAGAGTACTTTGTTTTTGTTTTCCATCACTCCTCTCGTTGCAAAGCGGCGCCCGCCATTGTCGCCAGAAGCCAGCCATGTAGGAGGAACGGGACAAAATCCCAGCCCATCCGCCACTCCGCCAGGAGTCCCCACCAGACGGATCTCTCTCTCTCTCTCTCTCTCTCTCTCTCTCTCTCCTCCACTCCCGCTCCTGCTTTCTCTGACCCCGATGCTACATTACCGTGTCGGTTCGCTGCCTCCCCGGCCCCTTCGCTACCCACCCCAAATCGAGCCGCCTCTCCCCTTCGTTTTCCTCCGACTCTCTCGCCTTACAGAGAGGGGTCGTTCCCGTGCTCGGGTTGGCTCGACGGGTTGCCGGCCTGTTGGAGCCCGTCGGGCGATTCCGAGCCGGAGGTGGAGTGCTTTTTGATGGTGTTCTTCGATGGAGGAGGCAGGGAGAGAGAGGGACAGGACGGTGGCGGTGGAGGTGGAGGATACCAGCGCGGCCACTAAGGTCAGTCGAATGCTCCTCCCTACCCCTGGCGAATCTAGTATTTCCCCATTAATGGTTTGGAGGAGATGCCTTGCCTGCTTGAAAGTACCTTTCCCCGTGCCCTGGCCTGATTTTGATTCCGCATTTTGCAATCTGCCTAGTAATTGTTTCGAGGGGGTGTCCAATTAGGTTCATGCGAAATCCCTTCCGGTCGTGTAATGAAGTGTCAGCACCCGCTCAACCTTTTCAATTGCAGGATGCTGCTGCTGTAAGCACGAAGCCCGCTAAGAGATACCCGCTCGCATTATGGATAGCCATATTGGGCCTGATCATGCTTGTGGGCGTGTACATATTCTCGTTGTCCCTGAAGCAAAACGGGATGCTGTTCGGCCTCATGCAGGCGAACATGATAGAAAAGGAAAGGGAGAAGCCTTGTCATGATCCCAGGATTCCAGACGCAGAAATCCCTTACGTGCACTACCCGACGCCGAATACTTATGATAGGTAATGATATGCTTGGTGATATGATTTTGCGATTATTTTTCAGGTTAGTGACTGACTCGCGTGTTCCTCGTTTTGTTAGGGAAGAATGTGTGTGCACGGGGGTTAGGTTCTTTGCTATCTTGTCAATGCAGAGGTCGGGGAGCGGATGGGTTGAGACGTTGTTGAATAGCCATCCGAATATTAGCTCCAATGGAGAGATATTCTCTGTCAAAGAAAGACGCAGTAACATCACTGCAATAACGAAAACGCTGGATAAATTATACAATCTGGATTGGTACAGCAGTGCTGCTAAGAATGAGTGCACGGCTGCTGTGGGGTTGAAGTGGATGCTCAATCAGGTAATCCCTCTATTAATTGCTGTATTGGAGGTGGAGCAAAATTTATAAAACATTTTGCATCCCAATTTTTTGTACCCTAAGTGACTGTCTAGTGTAGAAACATTTTATTGTTGAACAACTTGCTGGTTTCTGTTATCCTTTTCCTTTTGAAACTTAATCTGAAGTCTGAACAGACTGTTAAAAATACTTTGGTTACATGGATATACCATGTATCTAACATTACCCCCCACCCTTTTTTCTTTAAAAAAAACCTGATATGTGTTTTGGGTTTACATAGATGATTGACACACTGAAGGTGTTTATTCTGGACAATGGCTACTGATAGATGATGCCTCTGTGCATTCTATAGAATTTTTTGCCAGACATAACAGGCTGATAGACTCATTATCTAAGATGAGTCTTCTGGTTATATATGTTTACTTCAAAAGATCTATTGACTTGTCCTTTGTGCACATAAGAATTGGTATTTGTATTATGATAGTGTGGTAAATTTCCAAAGATATATTTAGCTTAACCTTTTGTTATATCTTTCTGGTGAAAATTACAGGGTTTAATGAAGAACCATCAAGAGATGGTCAAATACTTCAACCGAAGGGGCGTGTCTGCAATTTTTCTATTAAGAAGAAATCTTCTCCAGCGCTATGTCTCTATATTAGCAAATGCCCATGATAGTGCCATGAAACAACTAAACGGAACTCATAAAGCTCATGTGCACTCCAAAGATGAGGTTCATATCTTTCCTTTTTTTACTTTACTTGCACCTCAGCGTCAGATTTTATTGAAAAATACAAATTTAGGTATCATAAATCAAGCATATATGCTTACAACTACTTTATCTGCTAAAAATGTTGAAGGTGTGTGTCTTGATTAAAAGACAATCCTTTTGATCTTTTTTTGTAGGCTGAAATTCTTGCGCAGTATAAACCAACAATTGACAGAAAAATGTTGATTACTGAACTAAAGCGGTCTGATAAGTTAGCATCTGATGCCTTGGTGAATTTCAAGAACACTAGGCATATTGTTCTGTACTATGAGGATGTTGTCAGGAATCGCACTGTAAGTCATTATTGCTTCACATCATCCTGTGGAGGCAAAAACGATCTTCATTTCTAACCAGCATTGTTGTTTTTTCTTTCTTCAGAAGCTCATGGATGTCCTGGATTTTCTGAGAATGCCTAAGAGGAAGCTGTCCAGTCGGCATGTGAAAATCCATACTAAACAATTGTATGATCATATTGATAACTGGGCAGATGTTAATAACGCTTTGATGGGGACACGGTTCGAGAGCTTTCTGAATGGCTCAAGCAGACGACGTAGCTAGTTGGTGTAAATTCTGTAGTGAGTTAGGCAAGAGAGTTAGGCAATTAGGCAATTTTGGATATCAGGAGCTACTCCAAAGGGATTCTTCATTTCTCGTCTACTTTGTAGCATGTATAGAATTTAATTGATCAAGTTAATAGCAGCCAATCCATTAAACAATGTGGTCACTTGTCTAGAGTCCATACAAACTGATTGCTTATTCTTTCTTGTTTTGACATTGCTTGATGTTTTTTGTTTACTGCAAAGTTTGGATCGGTTTGAGAAACAGTTATGAGGCAAAAGTAGATCAATTAGATACTTGATCCAAGTTAGTCTGTTTAGTCTGATAAGTATGGAATTCAGAACTGCAGAATAAAGATTAGAAACCCATTGGAATTGTCACATGTGTAATGAACTTCTGTAATTTGCTGGATTCTTTCCTTAATATGTCAAAGCTTATACTTGAACCAGGCACGTTGCAGCTGTGCAGTAAAAGTGATTGTTCTACATGGCATCATGGAGTTTGGCCGGTGCAGCTGAGCACACAATACAAGGCTTAGTTGAGATAGGAAGAACCACTTCGCCTTTCTTCTTTCTCCTTTGTGTTACCCACCCTTTGTACTCATGGTTCTCTAATCAATCAATCTATTATTCCTGCGATCCCTTCCAATTAAGTGTTACGCTAATGTATTATATTTCTTAAGTTCTTGGATTACATTAAGTAATTATTAACCCATGTCCTAAGATGTGGGTATGCAATCAGTTGCTGCGGAAAACTTGCTTAATGTAACTCTTGTAATCCCTATGTTTGGCATTATCCTGGTAAATATTTTTCAATTTCATTTGCTTCAGGACTTTAGTTTGGTAGCCATTGATATCTAGGATCAAGAAAAACACACACATCATAAAAAATGAACAAATTAGTGGCACGCAAAAGCGGCATCCCAGCTTTTCTTAATTTCTGATATTACCTGACACTTGTTGGTGATGAAAGCAACCATAATTCTAGTTGCTGCTACTTATTTAATAATTATACAATTTTCTGTTGCTCAATCACACAATACTACAATACTGAAGAAAACACCAACATTACTCTATAATACTTATTCACCTAGTAGTTTATTTTTTTTAAGAGGAACCTAGTAGTTTAATTATCATGATATTTGTCAAGTCTTAACTACTATCGACCTTCAAGCATGGTAACTGTTGCACTGTCAAATATGCTGCAGTCTGGCTTGGTTGATGATGTGTCTGTTTCCATAAGAACTCTCCTAGCTGCAAAGCCAGGCTGCTTAGGAGTTGGCAATGAGGCAGCATCAGGAGTAGCTAACATCAGAAGCACCTGAGACACCAGTGGACGGTCATCTGGGTTCTCTTGCACACACAGGAGACCAACACTGATGCACTTGAGCACTTCATCTGAGTTGAACGATCCGTCCATTCTTTCATCTGCTAACTCTATGCTTTTCTCCTCGTTCCATAAGCTCCATGCCTGCGGAACAAAAAAAAGTTGGTTGCCAGATTTTATCGAACCTTTCTTGACAAATAGAATTACATTCATTATATGAGGTAAGCTCTCACTTACATGGCCTAGAAGGCTTTGGTTGTTCGAATATGAATATACTCCTCTGTTTCTCCTGCCACTAACAATTTCCAGCAATAATACTCCATAACTGAATACATCTGACTTGACTGAAAAGATTCCATCCATTGCATACTCCGGAGACATATAACCACTACAAAAGGGCCATATTGAATTTGATTAGTATTGCAAAATTCCTTTGAATGATGAACATTGCATTCCTTTTTGTAAAATTACATGTATCCCCTGTAACCGTACTATGTTCCAACCACCTTTCGAGTATTGATTTCTGTCTCTTCATTGCCAAATATTCTTGCCACGCCGAAGTCCGAAATTTTTGGAGCCATCTCCTTGTCTAGAAGCACATTAGCTGCCTTCAGATCTCTGTGGATGATTCTGTATCTCGAGTCCTGATGGAGATACAGTAAACCTCGAGTGATGCCTTCTATTATACGATACCGCACTTGCCAATCAAGTACAACATTGGCCTTTTCTGTTGACATATAGGAGGGGATTAGTTTTTGCTTTGGAAAGGTATCAGCAAACTTTCATGGTCAGAAAATATTGGCTGAGACTTAAGAGCATACCAAATAGGAAATAGTCCAGGTTCTTGTTTGCCATATACTCATAAACAAGCATCCTTTCTTGCCCACTAATGCTACATCCAAGAAGCCGAACAAGATTCCGGTGCTGGAGTTTGGCTATCAACAGAACCTCGTTCTTGAACGCATCAAGTCCTTGTGCCGATGTTTTTGAAAGTGTTTTCACTGCGATTTCCATTCCATCCTCGAGTTTACCCTGTAGTGTTGATGGAAAATTCCAGTTAGGTATACAATGGCAATAGCTCGTAACTCAAAGATCAGAAACTTTGAAATGGCATTTGCATATATCCCTGCTGATTCATCTGGAATAACCATGTTGTCTTGTGAAATAACCTCGACAAGAAACCTCAACTACTGTTTCCTTTCATTGCTTTAGATCATCAGTTGCCGTTGATACCAATTAGCGTCTTGATGCTAACTCTTTATTCTGGGTTCAAAGTTTATTAGAGTGAACTTTTTTTAAAAAAAATGTTAGAATGTATAGAGTGGTACCTTGTATACTGGTCCAAAGCCACCCTCACCGAGCTTGTTGTTGATCGAGAAACCGTCAGTAGCAGCTGCAATTGTGCCCAGATCAAATATCGGCAGTTCCAGGTCATCGTCGTGACTGCTTCCCTCGTAGCGACGGCCAGTGCTGCGTGAACCACGCCATTTGCTTGATCCTGTGGTTATCGTGTAAAAGTCAGGACGACCTCAAGAAATATATTATTTACTATCTTTTCTGTTCACGTATTTGTGTCATCTGACGAAATGCGATGAACAGCAGTTTGCTGACAGTGTGCTGCATGTTATGTTACCAGCTGTTCTTCGAAGCCTTTTCCTTCTCGACCAGATGAGGAGACCAGCAACTGCCAGAAGAAACACCGGTGCCGAGACGCTGGCGCCAACCGCGATTATGATACGTGCCCTCCTTGATTTGCTTGCTAATTCTGTATACAAAATCATGAATGTTAGTTCGAAGGGTCGTCAGACGCGGAGGAAAGCAAGGTACTGCGTGCAGGTTTGCAGTCACCAACATAGTGGCAGAAAGTACTGTAAGTGGGAGATTATTCAGTTTGGTTTTTGCATCACAATGCTCTTGGAACATGTCAAACTAGCGTCACGTGGCCATGCTTGAAACAAGTGAGGACGGGATCGGTTGGTCTTTTTTCTTTATAACACATTGGTTGGTCTTGAACATTGGTTTCGCAGATTCACGTGATCGACTGCCAACTGGATCTAAAATCCATGGCCACCTCCTAAGCTCGGCTGGTTGCTAGCTGCTGAGATCTGGGACGCGCCAGGGCACGGGCATCATGCTTGGTGTCTTGGTGAGGACGTGAGGTGCTAGCTCGCCTTACTTACTAAGCAATTCGGGAATGCATGTCTGAGCGTGTCAGATGGGACGTGTTTCGCCTGGCTCGGAGGTGGGTTCTACAGGATTCGGGAAGCTTTCTTCCTCTTTGATTCTTGTTCACATGATGCTCAATCTATCCGCAGCGTTAGGTTACCTGCGGAGCCGTCAGCGTTCTTCACCTCCCACCGTACCCTCTCCAACACGAAATTTCACCAACCAATCTCTCGGTGCCCACTGCAGGGGCTGCTAGGCCCATCGTCGCCCTATGCTGCCATGCAATACCAGTATCTTCTTTTTAAATGAAAACGAGAGCAGCACCCGTACTTCAGCCTCTGCAAAAGTCCGCATCCTTTGATCACCTCCCGTTGCTTTCCGGCTTTCGCGATCGGTGGATGAAAAAGCAGAGATTCCATGGCACCGACAGATCATGGGCGGTTACACGTTGGAAACTCAACAGGGACCTCACAGAGTCACAGAAACAACATGTGCTTCCTTTTTTTTTGTTATTATCACTGCTGCTATTTTGTCACGGGCAGCTGACGTGGACGACGGCCTCGGGGTCCCGGCCCAACGTGGCAGCGCGACACACAAGCTGAGCGACAGTTACCGCGCTGGAGGGGATCATTTCCATCCCAACCACGCAAGCCCAGACCGGTCGGCGCAACCATGTATTTACACGCACGTGCACGAGCGTTCAATGCGAAAAGGCAATTCAGCTAGCCCATCGGCGCACGGGTGGCAGGCAGGTACTGGAAGCCTGCAAGAAACGAATGGCCGACGTGCGTGCGCCTCAGGTGGTGCACGGCGTCGCACGGTGGAGTCGCACTCGCACGCCAAGGGCCAAGGCCGGGGAGGTCTCGTTCGCAACGCTGCAGCAACCAGCAACAGTTTTTTTTTAAAACGTCAGCAACAGTTCCTATCCTCTATCATTGAGCTGGTGCTGGCTTGCTGCTGCAACCAAAGCTTGCATGCTTGCTTCTTTTGGTAGTGCTCTACTTTTGGAAAGGCTCCCGGCTAAGGGGACCGGCGTCTCGCTCAGCAAAAGCTCTTTTTCGCTCCCCTTTCTCGCTCCCGCTCGATTATTGAGAGATCTCGCGGTCTCACGCTATGGAGGGTGCTGTAACAAGGACGGGTTAAAATTAAAGCGTGAAGATGATTGATCGATCATGGTGACCCATTCGGCATCTCCTCCTCGTCTCTGCGTGCCCGCCCCCCTCCAATAGAACGGGTAACACATGGCCGGCCTCTAGGTAGCCCACCCGCCGGTAGATCAGCTGGATCAGGACGCCTCTCTCGGTGCCTCTCGCCGTCGTCGATCGCCTTTGCCGCCGGCCGGTCGGTGGTCACCGACGACGCCGATCCGCCGCCAGAAAAGAGGTGGCGGCCGGCCGGCCGGCAACCCTGATTTGGACGAACTCAACGACGACGGCCGGCCAGCCAGCCGCCGGCAAAGATATTATGCGAATATACGAGATCGCATGAAGCGCAGTACTATGCTACTACACGTGGAGACATGCGATACGTAGTAGTAGTAGTAGTAGTAGTAGTAGTAGTAGTAGTAGTAGTACGTAGAAACAAGCTAGCGTACGTATGTGCACAGTACGTACGTACCGAGATCGGCGGCGGCGAGCCGGACGTAGAGGTCCTGGCCGAAGTCCGGGTACACGCGCAGGTCGGTGAGCCCCGTGGTCCACATGACGCATCCCGTGCCGTCGCCGATGCCGCGGCCGCCGGCGCTCACGTTGGCGCTGGCGTACGCCGTGCAGGAGCAGTTCCGGAGGCACGCCGCCCGGCACTGGTCCAGCGTCAGGGACATGTCCACCACGCTCCGCTCCGTGTCGGGCACCTTGGCGTGGCGCACCTTGGCGAACCCGTCGGTGCCGTTGCGGCAGTCCAGCGGCGTCGAGCGCACGCACCCGTCCCGGCCGTCGCGCAGCGCCCACGCCGCGGGCGTCTCTGGGGTGAAGCCCCGGAGGCAGGAGCAGACGGGGAGGTTGTTGGTGTCGCACACGCCGTTGGGCCCGCACGGCGACACCGCGTCGCACTGGTCCTTGTGCGCGTACCAGTAGAGGTTCCACGTCCCCGCCGACTCCACCCACGTCGACCGCTGCAGCAGCCCGTAGTTGCCCGTGCTCACCACGCCCAGATGCGAGATGATCGACGCGTTGTGCACCTGCATATATAAATATATATATATAATTAAGTAAGCAGCAGTCAACTAGTAGATGTTTATTTAAGAAGAGTACGTACGTACCTGGAAGCTGTACGTGACCTCCTGCGCGTTGTTGATGAAGCTGAAGGCGAAGCCGGAGTAGGTGGCGGTGTCCGGCACGCCGGTGAACTGGACGCCGTTCCAGGGGCCGGAGCGCCACACTTTCTCGCCGCCGTTCCAGATGAACACCTGGGGTCCAAGGTTTTCCTTATCGTCGATAAAAAATCGATAAATCCGATATTTCAGTTTTGCCGGTGGGCCACGATAGATGCAACTTACCGCTCAAAATTTTTGGCGTTTTGAATTCCATCCCCGTCCATCCACTTTTCGTAGCCCGCCAAAGACCCACCAGTGGCTAAAATGCTCCCACGGGCCTCCCAAACCCTAAATCCATTTCCACTCCCTCATCTCTGTTTCTCTCTCTCTCTCCGGCTCCCAAGTCCCAATTCCCCGCCGCCACCAGTGAGACGGGCGCCAAAGACCCACCAGTGGCTAAAATGCTCCCACGGGCCTCCCAAACCCTAAATCCATTTCCACTCCCTCATCTCTGTCTCTCTCTCTCTCCGGCTCCCAAGTCCCAATTCCCCGCCGCCACCAGTGAGACGGGCGCCGGCGGCCGGCGCGCCTCCACTAGCGGACCAGCCAGAGCGACCGGGGTCCGGGCCACCCGCAGCCAGCCCTAGGCCCCGCGCCAGGCCGCTGCGCTCAGGACACCACGCCGGTCGCGCTGCGCCGGGCTGCTTGGGCTCTGCCGCCGCTCGGGCGCGCGGCGGCCGTAGAGCTCCAGCCGCGCTGCCGCAGGGCTCCGGCCACGCCGCGCCGGGCTGCAGAGCTCCGGGTGCTGCCGGTCCGCCTACAGGCCCCCGGGGCTGCTCGGGTTCCGCCGCCGCTCGTGCGCGCGGTGGCCGCGGAGCTCCGGCCGCGCCACGCCGGGCTGCAGAGCTCCGGGTGCCGCTGGTCCGCCTACATGCCCCCGCCTCCTCCGCTCGGACCTCATCGCCGGACTCAGCTTCACCATCCTGCAGGTACGTGCTCGATCTGCCCCTCCCTCCCCTGCAGCTACCGTTGGCCACAGACGCCTGGGCTCTCGGACCATGAATGCTCTCTACTTGCTTGATGACTTACTAGCTTGCTAGCAAATTTGGCTTGTGCTGCTAGTCTGCTATACGAACTAGGTGTTTCTCTATGTAGTTTCCTAAATCTTGATGCTGGCGCATGCAGCAGGTATCTCTTGGGTTCATGTCGTTCTTTGGTCTCAACAGAGTTCATCTCTTGGGTTAATGTTAGCCGTTCAGTGAAAATGGCGAAAACCACGAGTTGTTCACTAGGATTTAAATCATGCTTAGCTACATATTTCAGACTCAATACAATTGAACTATTTATATTATAATTTATTCTTGTTCAAACTTAATTGAACAATTTTAACACATTATGGCGCACAACAGGGCGCTGATGGCGACAGGAGGCAATGGAGAAGATGCGGATGTAGCCATTATCGCGGCGTCGAGCAGTGCTTCTAATAGCAAAGGCAAGGGTGTTCCCAGGGCATCAGCTGCTGCGAAAAGGCAAGGGTATCGAAAGGAAATCAACCAATCGTGTTGTGATCGCTGGCAGGAGCACGAGCACGACGACGAACATCGCCAATGAGGTGGTCTGTGAAGATGGTAAAGAGACACAACAGTACACTAGCATTGTTTTGTTCTTTTAATTTCAGTTGCTTATTAGTTAGAGTGTACGTGACTAACTATGACATGGAATGAAATCATGCATATAGGATTCATTTCAGGGTATTTTTGTACAATTAGATTGCTATTCAATAACTCAATAGCATATGCAGTTTAGTTTTATTCATTCAATTTATGCAATTGTTATTTATGCTCCTCTAAATCATATTAAAAATATCATTTGTAGTGTTTCATTCCGGCTACATTTTTGTATGCCAAGTACCTCTGAATCAGGCCTGTTTAATTCCTTTTCATTCACGTTTTGTTCTCTTTTGCGGTGTTTATTTGGTGTAGGGAGGCCGGTGAAATTAAAAGGTCCCATTGAGTATGTATGGAGCCATGGTGAGAGGTATAAGACGAATGGCTTTAGATGCTTTTATTGCACAATAGCTATTGCTGGTGGAGGTGCAACCCGTTTTAGGCAGCATTTGGGCGGTATTTCTGGTAATGTAGTTTCTTGTCCCAAAGTGCCACGTTTTGTTAAGGAATTGATGGTAGATGAAGTGACAAAACGGAACATAAGGTCAAAGAAAAATACATACATTAAACATTTTATTCAAAGGGAGGTCATGGCAGCGAGCAGAAATTATGGGACATATGGCAGCACAAGAATTCCACTTGATGAAGAAGCACAAATTCAGATGGCAATGAGAGAGTCTTTAAGGGAACATGCTTTGCAACATGGCAGTCCTCCATCTGTTGGTAAGGCAAGTGGTAGTGGGGCTGGAAGTTGTACAGCTAATCATCAAAGTAAAATTGACAGGTTCTACAAAAGTCCAGGTAGTTCTTCCCAAGCTCCCTTTGACATAGATTTGGCACGTAGTAGGACTCAAGTGCACCCTCGAGTGGATGTTATGCTCACTGGGGGTGCTGGAGAAAAGCTTGGGAAAGCTTGGGCAAAGTGGTTCCATGCTAATGATATTCCTGAAAGAAAAAGCGGATTGCCCATACTTTCAAGCAGCAGTCAAGTTATCTCAAGATCTTGGAGATGGAGTGCATATTCCACGTGGAAAAGAGATACATGGCCCATTATTGGATAGGAATTTTGATGATGTGGAGGCTCACTTAGCTGAATTCAAGGAGGACTGGAATGAATATGGAGTTACCATTATGTGTGATTCATGGACAGGTAAATACTTGTATAATTTGTACTTTATTTTGTTGTATACTTGTATAATTTGTACTTTATTTTGTCATGTTTGCACAGGTCCGGCTATGATGTCTATTATTAACTTTATGATCTTTTGCAATGGACGCATGTTCTTTCACAAGACTGTAGATGCAACTGGTTGTATCCAAAATTCAGATTTTATCTATAAGATTATCAAAGAAGTGGTTGTTGTTGAGGTTGGGATCCAATGTGCTGTTCAGATTATCACAGATAATGGTGCCAACTACAAGAAAGCTTGCAGGCTGCTCATTGATGAGTATTCACACATCACTTGGTAACCATGTGCTGCTCACACCATTAACTTGATGCTAGAGGACCTATGGCGTTTTTCTCTTATTGAGCATGTAGTGGACAGTGCAAAGAAAATTTGTAGATTCTTGTATAACTATAATAAGTAATGACTAGTATAATTGAGAAACTTAGATGTTGAATATAAATGTGTTGTGTAATGACTCTTATGCTTGCTTTCTGTTCAGGCTGCATGCTATGATGAAAGAGAAGATAGGAGGTGAGCTGATTCGGTGGAATGCAACTAGGTTTGGCACGATTTACCTATTTCTTTAGAGTTTTTGGGATAGGAAGGATCAATTTAAGTTATGAATGGCATCTAAGGACTGGGAGGATTGTGCATGGGCTGGTGAGGAGGACCATGAATACACTGAGGCTTGTTTGTCCCAAAAGACCTGGTGGAGTGATATGGAGTTGGTGCTAAAAGCTGTCTCACCAATATATGTTGTGCTTCGGTTTACTGATCAGCAGAAAAATGCTACTATATCTGGATTTCTTGAAAAAATGACCCGAACTGTAAAGGAGGTAGGTACCAATTTAAGTGATCGCAGACATAAAGATCTGCTTGATAGTTGGAGGCAAATAATCAACACAAGGCTTAATTATCTTCTCAATAATACTCTCATGGTTGCAGGTAAGAGCAGAAATGAAAACTTGTTCAGTTCATGTGCCTCTTTATGCATTGTCAATTTATTAATATTGTTGAATTTATTCTTTTCCTAGCTGCTGCACTTGATCCAAAAACAATTTATACTTCCAAGCTTGCAAAAAGTCCAAAATGCAAACATGTTGTAACATTGACCTTCAAGAAGCTTGCTTGTTCATCTTCAAAGGCTTCCGCTACAATTGACCAATATATTCTCTTTAGAAAGCAAGGAAAGTTATTTGGAGGAGAGGAGGCTCGAAGGTCGGCCCTTAATGGCCGTGTGAGTGCAGGTGATTCATATTTGTACCCTTCCCAAATTGACTTATGTTTGCTGCTTGAATATTCACCATGCTTAGGAGTACTTATGTTTGCTGCTTGAATACTTATGTTTACTGCTTGAATATTCAATTCTGAAAATTGTCTCAGTTCTGAATTAAATTTCAGTTTTGAATTAGAAATAAAATGCTTATTCTAAATACTACATTTTTGTAGTTGATTGGTGGGATCAATATGGTGGGGACTACCCAGACCTGCAATACTTTGCAAAGCGTATTGTTTCACAATGTATGTCTTCTAGCGGCTGTGAAAGAAACTGGAGCACCTTTGCCTTGGTTCATACCAAATTTAGAAATCATTTAAGTTATGACAAGCTTCATAAATTAGTTTATGTGCGCTAAATTTGAAGCTGCGCATCCAACTATTTGAAGCAGAAATGCAAAGCCTTCAAGACATGCAATGCCATCGTGAATCAGATTCTGATCCTTGTAGCATCTTGATGGATTGTGCTATGTATGATGAAGACAACCCAATCATGGATTGGCTGTGCAACTCTAGAAGTGAGTCTGTACTGACTCTTGATGAGTATGTCGATAGTGATCTTGAACTTGAACCATCCAGCCCTAGCACATTTATTGTAGAAGAGTTGGGGATGAATGAAGTGGAGGTTGCTGCACTTAAGAACCGTATTTTTCCAAAAAAAAGTGGTAAGAAAAGAAGGCTACAATTTGAGGAAGAAGATATTGCAGATGATGTTGAATCGGATTCTACGCAAGGTAGCCAACCTTATATCGATTTGGGGGACAGCAGCTCTGATGATGGTGGAGGTGATAATGGTAAGTTTAAATTTTGATTGTATTCTCTATATTCTTTGTATTAAGTTTGTCAATGCCACGTATATTCCATCAAAATGTTACTTTTGTCAAAGGTCACGATGATGATGGTGACATTGAACGGGATTGTGGTGAAGAATGTGCTGATGGAGGTCCAAATAATGATGGTGGTACAATGAGCTTTAATTGAATTTTTATTTGACTTGCATAACACATACTTCCAGCCACACCATATATATGCATTTGAATAATATTTTCAGCCACACCACATATACATGCATTTTCATCTTGAATATGAATGTTGTAGTAATTCTAAATTATAGGCTTCTATTTGATAGCCTAATCTTATGTTGATGGTTGAGCTAGGATACTTATGTTATGTGCATCTTTGTAGGTGCTGAAAATATAAAGATAGCCCCTCTTCGCCTAAGGTCAAAAAGATTGAAGAAAGTCTCTTGCTTGTACCCAAGTGAAAAGGTTAGATGGATTTCTTGCCATCATATCAATTAAGTGAATTGCAATTTAGTGACCAGATTTTAAGCATATGTGCAACTTTTGCAGTGATATGAGCATCCTAGGAGGCAGATCTAGTGATTAGATTTTGAGCTATATGTGGCTATGTTGTGCTTGTAATATTTTGGACTACATATTACTTCGATGTCCAAAGTTTGCATTTATGTGTGTGCAAGTTTCATGGACTGTAATATTTAGGATTATGGACTGTTGTATGTGTGTGCAAGTTTTATGGACTCTAGTATTTGGGACAATGGACTCTAATATTTGGGACTATGGACTATAGACTGTTCTTGCAGCAATTTCATTCAAACCTGTAGTATTTGGAACTATGTTGGTTGAAATATTTTGGACTATATTTGTTGTTCCACCACTGAACTTATGGGAGGCTATGAGCCTATATGGTGGGTAGTCCAATAAATTTTATTGAATATGTGCTATGAAAGGGTAATATTCTCTTATTTTCTACATCACTATGTCTAGTTTTTCATGTTATTTGGTATGGAAAAGATCTATGTTTAATTCTCTACAAATTGAGTGTTTTTTTCCAAATTTTATCTGAAAAGAAATCCTATCACCTATAAAATTCCGTTATATTCCCGTTTATCGGTGACCTCCGATAATTTTTTGTTATCAATAAGGAAAGCCTTGTGGGGCTCGCCGTTGGTATCCATGACCATGGCGACGGGGCCCGGGGAGGGGTCCGAGGGGCTCTTCCACGACGTCAGGGTCCGGTTCTTCCGCTTCACGTAGTCGATCCCGATCTTCATCTCCGGGAGCATCGTGTCCGTCGGGTAGTTGAACCCCTCCCACGCCACGGCGCCGCCGACGCCGTCCGCGAGCACCAGGTTGCCGTTGTCGAGGATCTGCGCCGCCGGGCTCGCCAGCCTCGCCGCCGGCTGGACCGACCACACCACGGTCCCGTTCCCCGCGGCGATGGCGAGCGTGCCGCCGGCGGAGACGGAGAGCGTGGCGCCGGGGTTGTCCTCGACGGCGCCCGCGATCGGGGCCTCGCGGTTGGCGACCCACACCACGGTGCGGAGCGACACCTTGTTGTACCAGACGCCGAGGTAGGTGCTGTTGGCGCCCGGCGGCGTGAAGAAGCCCATCGCGAAGTTGCCGTCGCCGCCCGAGACCAGCGTCTCGTTGGCCGTCAGCGGGCTGCCAGGCGTGACGGTGTCCCTGGCGGCGGCGTGGCTGGCCGCGAGGTGGCGGAGGAGGCAGAGCAGGGCGCAGAGGAGCCGCAGGGACGCCATTGCTCGGCGTTTTGGGAGACGGGCCGCCGCCGGTGGCGCCTCCACCGCGTCGGTGCCGCGAGTAGTGGCGTCTGTCATGCACGCTGGAGGCTTTGGACGGGCGCTGCAGAGATGGGGTGGTGGCGAATGTCGTAGAGTGGGGGTGTGGCAAGGAGCCCGGGGGCGTCTTTTGTGGCTCAGGTGTTTCTGTTCGCCGTATGAGAGGAGAACAGTCTAGATGGCATCGCTACTGCATGTGAGCTTGACAGGGGATATAGGGGTCCAGATCCTTAGGAAATAGTACTAGGAAGCTAATTCAATTTAAAAAGTTCTAAGTGCATTCAAAAACTGAATCCTGAAATTCCTAGATCAACTGTAAACCTTTCCTGCCTTTGAAGTTCACGAAACGAAAATTTTACCTTGTTACACCACCGTGCATGTTCGTCAGATTCAACTGCGTGAAAATCTTTGCATACATGATGGGTTTGGGCCTTTTTGGAAATCGCTGGGGGCGGAAATTGAAGAAGGTAGAGCAGCCTATAGCCCAATCATTCTGATTATTTATTTATTTGGTGGTCTGGTGGTGGTAATGCTGATACTGGGCCAAAATATGTGTTAAACGAGTAGCCCAGTTATGCAATACGGCTGGCGGCTCCTCACTTCGGGCCTTACTACCATTCGTCGTTTTAGCCCACCTCGAATCCCTTTGTCACTTTTTCCGAAGTTATAAGCTCTACAGCCTCGGTTCGCTTTTGTTTTGAAAGACAAAGAAAACCATGTACAGAAATCTCACTCGGTTATCCATAAGTCATGGAAATTTTTACTATAAATTGAGTTTTTCGGATGGATATTTGGAGTTGGGAGCTTTTGCGTCTCTAATTATCAAAACACTCAGATCACTGCAGCTCTACACGAAGCCGAACTACGGTCGAGTGCTGTCCAAAAGCTTCAGCTACACAGGTGGACGATCACGAGGGGGAAGTCAACGAACAAAGGAAAAAAAAGAACACCAAAACAGGCAGGGGAAACCGCGTGCGGCGTGCCCCGAATGATTTCCGGCGGGACCGCCGTGAAGGTTAAGGTGACGTTTGGTTTCGGGATTTAAAAATAA
Source organism: Panicum miliaceum (assembly GCA_032594955.1). NCBI lineage: Eukaryota > Viridiplantae > Streptophyta > Magnoliopsida > Poales > Poaceae > Panicum > Panicum miliaceum. Next base: position 7,415,877 of record CM064063.1, on the reverse strand, counting down.
GTCACCATATGTTTCGATATCACTTAGAAGTATTAAATATAAGCTAATTATAAAATCTATTGTATAAATGGACAGTAATTCGCGAGATGAAACTATTATCATGATTTGATAATGTTGTGATATAGTAAACATATGCTAATGATGAATTAATTAGATTTAATAGATTTATCTCGTAAATTAGTCTTCATTTATAGTTAGATCATATTTAATCTCTCTAATTGGTATCTCAATACCTGATATGACCTGCACTTATCCAAACCCTAGCCCATGTCGTGGCGCCTGACCCCCCGCCGGGCGCCGCGGCGCCGCCCCCTCCTTTCTCTCGATCGCGCTAGCTAGCCCGGCCCCGGCGGGAAAAAAGCCCGCGATCCGCGCTGCCCCGCGGCCCCGCCCCGCACCGCACGCATCAGGAATTCAGGATCCCATCGGCCCATGCGCGGGCGTCCCCCCTCCGCCCGCCGTCACGCCGACGCAGGCCGATGGCGCGGGTTGGGTCCGGCGACCGATCCGGGCCCCAGGCCGCGCACGTATTCTCCCCGTCACCCAACGTCACCGGGTGCACTGCCTCTGCCTCTGCTTCTGCGAGCGAGACCGCAGGCTAGGCAGGCTGGCCTCGACACATCCTTTTCCTCAAGTGGCGCGATCGATCGGTGTCAGATCGGGCATTTATAGCGCAGGCAAGGCGACGCCGGCCGGCCGGCCGGGCTCGTCGTACGGCGTGGTCCAGGCAGGGCCACCGGCCACCTTGAGGACGCGGATGGTGAAGGAGAGAGCAGCGGAAACGAGCAGGGCTGTGCGGTTCGCCGCGGATCGTGCATTGCGTGCTCGAGCTTGCTGTGTGCAGCAGCGGCTCGATGGATCTTGGATCATGACACGGCCAGGCTTGGCGGTTGGGCCCAAACAAAGATCGAAAGATGGCGATAGATAGATGCCGTCTGCTGCTCCGCCGGACGCGCGGCGCGGGCCAGGCGGCCGCACCGTCGTCAGGCTGCCGCTGTGCTCGTGTCATCTGCAAGGCTCGATACGCAGGTTTGATTCGCCGGCCCATCTGGGGAATCCGCCAACGAGGGGTGCCGGTGGCTACACACCATCGTTGCCTGCACCTCGTGCATTGACTGACTCCATCCGCAGCTAGATGCCTGCGTATCCTATCCTCTAAAGAATCATCCGGCCATGTTCAGTACAACTGCCAGATCTGAATTCTTCTCCGGTGACGCCCGGCGAGCTGGAAGCCTCGGGCCAACTGCCAGAACGAGCGATCCGGGCGACGTGCCGGAGGAGGGGCCGGGGTTTTCCTGGATCCATCGCGTTCTCATGGGCTTTTTGGTACGGCTCCACCACCAGCTCGTTCAGCAGCTCTTACCAAACAGTAATTTTTCAAACAGCTTCAGTAATGAAGGTTTTATAGAGCCAGAGCCGTTTTTCTATTGATGCAGTGGGAACCGGTGGTGCTGCAAAAATGTAGCTCCTCCGGCTTCTTTTGCTACAGTACCGAAGACGGATCCGGAAGGAGACAAGTTCTTTTTTTTGGATCAGCCCTGTAATTGAAATGGGCAACAGGATGTTGGGTCGGATCATTTGGATCTCTAGTTCTGGACACAGTTTTTTTTTTTGCCCACGTGTAATTCAGGGAAATCCAGTAATTATGCTTGAATTTAATAGACGTAAGAGCATATGACAGAATTCGCATGGTTTGTTTAATCTTCATCAGCGAGACTAAGTCTGCAGCCATAATATCCACAAAAGAAATTCATAAATTCCAACTCAGAGAATTTATAAAAATGACTAAATAATACCCGTCAAATACTCTTCCCGGTCTAACTTAGCGATGCATGTCACTCTTTAGACCACACACGTTCACGAAATTTCAAGTACGAGACACTGACAGGGGAGATTATCACGGCAATGGTCCATTGGTCTGGCTGCTACCCTCTCGTGCTGGATACGAATGACTGACCAGCCGTCTGCTACGTACAACGAACGCCCAAGTCGTCATGCGTTGCTGTGCCATACGCACGCCGAGGACTCCGCGATTGCATACTACGGCCGGTGGCATGCACAGTGCAGGACAAGGCCGAGCAAAATGGCAACCAGCTAACAAGGTCCACTGTGCCAAATCTTTTTGACTTGAATTCACTGTCTTTTTTATGCTTAGGGTTGTCAGCGCCCGGAAGGTGCCTAAAGGTGGCTTCAGTTTTTCATCCATGCCACATTTGACATGTTCTGCCCCCTTTATTTCTTTTTTGTTGAAAAAGCTGCCCATTTATTTCTTACTGGCTGTGAATCTATCCATGCTTAAAAAAAAACAAAGATAGCGGTTAGTTAATTTTGTCGATTATATTTTAAGCCTGTTCCCTAAAGATTTGTGGTGATGGATTTTGTTTTTAGTGTCACTACTACAAAAATAATTCATAGCAACGCCTTTTTTTTCTAGGAGCGAGTCAAAAATTAACCCGCTCCTACAAATGGAACGGGGGTACTGTAGCATCCGATCCGCCCCTAGAAAAGCATTTTAGGGGTGGGTTACGACATCACCCGCTCCTGCAAATGGGCATCATTTTCAGGGGCGGGTCGTGACATCACCCGCCCTTAAAAATGGCATTTCTAGTAGCAGGTGACGCCACCACCTGCCCGTGGAAATGGTGGCATTTCTAGGGCGGGTGATGGCGTCACCCGTCCCTAAAAATTAATTTTTAGAAGCGGGTGACGGCATGACCCGCCCCTAAAAATGGTTCCACACAAAAAAATTCATAACTTATTCATATGATCTCAGATCAAGTCAAATTTTATATCAAAATTGTAGAGAATGACGAGATCTAAAATTTTGTAGATTACAACTTTTTCATTTAAGATCATTTAATAGTCTAAAAAAATATTATGAACCTGTGTATGGCTATGACTATATAGTATCTAATGCAAATTAAGTTATACTTTGAGGTTACAACAATCTTAACTTTTATATACACTGAAATATAGTTGGTATATTTTTTTTATCTATAATTCACAATAACCATACTGCATAAGTTTCACTTTTTTGATTTATTTTGCTATATGAAAAGATTTAAATGAATTTTTGAAATAAAATTGAAAATATTTTTATGGACGGAGGGTGGCGTCACCTGCCCCTTGAAACATATTTCTAGGGGCGGGTGACGCCATCACCCGCCCCTACAAATAGTCCTACGTAGAAAAAAATTCATAACTTTTTCAAATGATTTCGGATAAAGTCAAACTTTATACCAAAATTGTAGAGATTGATGAGAACTACAAAATTGATAACTTTTTCATTTAACGTCATCTAATAGTTCAAAAAATTATTATAATTTATCTAATAGCTATGACTATATAGTATCTCATACAACTCAAGTTATACTCTGAGGTTTCCACGATCTTAAGCTCTATATACACTGAAATATATTTAGAATATTTTTTCGTATCTATATTTCACAACAACCATAGTGTAGAAGTTTCACTTGTTTTATTTATTTTGCTATATGTAAAGATTTAAATAAATTTTTAAAATAAAGTAGAAAAATATTTTTAGAGGCGGGTGATGGCATCCCCCGCCCATAAAAATCGAGTCATCCCCCGTTCGCTCCGACACGGCCTCTACACAACCCGCCTCCTTCCTTCTCCCTCCCTTCCGATCCCATCCCTTCCTCTCTGGATCCCCTCCTCTCTTGCCGCGCCGCATGTATAGTTTCAGTCAAAAAATGAAGTGTGTGTGTAGAATCTCTTAGAACAAGTGCCGACAGCCAGAAGTCAAAATCATAGTCTTAGACCCCCCACTGACGTGAAATTTGGTATTTTTGTCTTCTGTGAGATATAAACCCCGCATTGGAGTCCAATTGCCGAACCAGATGACGAGATCCATTTTTTGAAATAAAAGACGAGATCCATTTGAAACAAGCAGGAAAAGACCAGCACACTGGACACAAACACCAGCTCGAAAAATCTCGCGTCGACGAGAAGAGGGTGAAACGGCGAAGAAACGGGGCAAACAAATTGGTAAAAAGAAAAGTGAAGAAGGAAGGGAGTCTTGACTGCCATTTGGAGGTCAAACCAGAGCAGCACCACGCCATCAATCCCATCACTGCCCATATATTCTCTCTCTCCACTGCCCCGAAACTGACACCGGGAGCGGCCCATTTCACTCCACACAACTCCTGCTCTTCCCCCGCCCGCGCGCCGCAGGAGTTCCCCAGATCTCCATCCGGTCCCAGGTGCTCCGACCCCTCTCCAATGGCGGTCAAGGTCTACGTCGTGTAAGCATCAACGCCTCCCCTTTTATTTCTTGGAATTACTCGGTTATTTCTGTGGTTTCCGACGTCCGCTCCCTAGAACTTCTCCCTTTTCCTGAGAGAAAAAGGCATCCCGATTTCAGATTTCTGATTGTATCTCTGCGTCTTAAGACTTGTCCGGCGCCGCCGTGGTCTTGTCTTGATTCCTAGGGTATAAGATTATGATCGAATCGCGTAGAAATTTTCCGAGTCTAGTATTACGAGATGAATTCTCGAGAGAAATTGTCAATTTTGGGAATACAGATGTAGCATGCCTCCAATTCCAACCGCTTTGGTCTTTAAAAAAATATCCGACCAATTTGTTAAAGATAAAATCCATAAATGAGGTTGAATTGATTCCAGTCGGAACACACTGATGATTATACTAGCCTTAGCGAAGAAGTCGGAGGTAGAAATTGGACCTGTAGTGCTCCGGTGTCTATTTTCAGGTACAGGGACTCAGGGTCTCAATCATGATGGTAGGTTTCGTCCTTGACGGAATTGATGCCTCCTTAATGGGGCCAAATAGTGGTGGGCTCCGGCGCTAATTGTGCCCATGCTTTGTTGCTTTTCTATGCACACTTGTGCGGCAGAGGTCCAATTTTGTCAGCCTTGCTGATTGGCCGGGAAAAGAAATTAGTGCAATTACTAGATTAGCACCTCAAGTCCTGATCTGTAGCGTCGATGCATCTGGATAGCTCACTTTAATAGGATCACCAAAAAGAAAAATGTTTCAGGGCATCTCTACCAACTTCAAGATCAACTTTGCTCTTCACCATCGACTATTAAAGATGCGCAGATCTCATTCCACATCTCTTTTTTCAAAAATCATTATCGATGTGTTGCTAGGTATGTTTAGGCCACTAACTGGGTGATCCATTTGTACTTTTGTGTTTCTTAAACAATTGACATTGTAGAGTGGCAACTAAAATATACAAAATTCTAGCCTTACCTTAAGCTAAGGTTTGAATTTCTATGTTCCGATCTATATGCATATAAATGTTGTGACTAAGCTTGGGTGTCGCCACCTTTGTGTTTATTTGCAACCTTTTTCATGACAGATCAAACGAAATGGCTCTACCTTTCTCTTTACAAAATGTGATTTACGTGGATGCACCCTTTTATTTTGAGAGGGTGGGTGCCCTCCTTTTTTTTTGATGTGGGTTCCCTACCACAAAGTCGCTGTTACCGTTAAATGGCGCATTCATATGTGCTAGCTCCTGCTGCTTCCAAGTGCCTCACCAACCATTTGGATCTTTTTTTCTCTCTCAATTTCTCTAACCATCAAGGTGATTCTTTGTGAAAAAAAATATTCTTAACATCGAAGACAAAATGAAAAGCCAGCATTTGTTTTATTTCCTTTCAAGAGAGTTGTAGTTGCACGGTGGACTTTAACATAAATAGTACAAGCCATATGTCACATTTGAGCACACCGAAATAAATGTTGAATTAACCTTTAAGTGTTTGATTAATGAACCACACTTTTTATTACCAAATTATTTGCGCTAGCAAGACAGATTCTTTTTTCCTATGTCATGTCTCTGTTTGTTCCGTTGAGTTAATCAAATAGTCAAGCAGGCAACTAGCAGTTATGAAAGCTTTGAGTAACATTTATGATTCACTGGTCTTCTACATTGGGCTTTCTAACTACAAAAATATAAGTTCAGCAGACCTGAAACACTTGGATAAATTAAATGCACACACAGCTGCACCTATACAAAAGCTTAGCAACATTTGTATAAATTTCTAGAAGCAGGGCTTCTCCAAGATTCTTGCTTGTGATATACTTTTTTGTGGGCCGCTCCGTGCAGGCCATCTTTTCTAGAAGAAAATAAAGCTGAAAGTGATATGGGTAGCTAAGAAGATAGTATGACAGTTTTGTTTCTTTTTTTTTTTGAAATAAACAGTTTTGTTATCATAAAACTAATGCCTTTTGAACTCTGGTTTAGCTGCGCATATCTGATGTTCTTCTTTGTAGGTTCATCACTTAAAAGACAAAGGCAACGAAACAGAGTGCTTTACTGAGTAGTTGAATGATGTGTCAGTGTGAAGTATGATTGTCAGAACATTGCTTTGTTCAAAAGGAAACCAGAGCATATGCACTGCCCAAAATTTTAAGTAGTATGAAACATAAATTAGTTACATATAGGTTCTGGTGGCAAAATGGAGAGCAACGTTATTAATTATGTCAGTTGGAACTCAGAAAAAAACAACTAATATATTTTGCTACTTGGGTACTTGGAGCAGAACTTGTTAAACAATTTATCAATTATTATCCATCAGGTACTATTCCACGTATGGACATGTTGGTAAACTAGCTGAAGAGATCAAGGAAGGTGCCTCGTCTGTTGAAGGTGTTGAGGCCAAAATATGGCAGGTAACCCCTGATCATCAATAGGTATTGCACACAGTTCATGAATGCAAATTTGGACAAGAATTGCTGATACCTCTGTCCCGTTATTGTCCCAACTTATTATCTGAAAGGTCCCTGAAACTCTCCCTGAGGAAGTGCTCGGAAAGATGGGCGCACCCCCTAAACCTGATGTGCCAGTTATCACACCGCAAGAGCTTGCTGAGGCTGATGGAATCCTCTTCGGGTTCCCAACGAGGTTTGGCATGATGGCAGCGCAAATGAAGGCGTTCTTCGACGCCACTGGTGGCCTGTGGAGGGAGCAGAGCCTCGCTGGCAAGCCCGCCGGCATCTTCTTCAGCACCGGAACCCAGGGTGGTGGCCAAGAGACCACACCGTAAGTACCATTCCACGGTTTTAGACGAGGGCCAGATTTGACATCCAAAGATCATGGGGTATCGTGTGACCAAACTTTTGCCTGCTACTCCTTTCAGGTTGACAGCGATTACCCAGCTGACTCACCACGGGATGGTGTTTGTGCCGGTGGGCTACACCTTCGGCGCCAAGCTGTTTGGCATGGACCAGGTTCAGGGTGGCAGCCCCTACGGCGCCGGCACTTTCGCCGCCGACGGCTCGAGGTGGCCGAGTGAGGTGGAGCTGGAGCACGCCTTCCACCAGGGGAAGTACTTCGCAGGCATCGCGAAGAAGCTCAAGGGGTCTGCTTGATGGCTCTGACCTTTGGCTCATACCTCATCAACAATTTAAAACATTTACAGCTCCACCATACCGTCAATAGCTTGGTCTGTTCTCTCGTAGTGCCTGGATGCTGTGTGCCTCTGTGGGCACGTCCTGCCGTGTGATATGGTTTTCTTGCTCTGGTGCCTTGGTTGTAATCTGGAGTTGAACTGTTGCGTTTCTCGTCGCATAAATATCGATGATTGCTCAAGTAAATGGCTTCCGTCTTGTTGATCCGTAATGCCCTGTGTTTGGCCAACCTATTGGCCTAAGCAACTGCTGAATTGCAGCTAGGTTCTTCGGTCTCTTGTCAGATGTCGCAGTCCTGAACAGTGAGCGTTTAGGGACCTGCACATTGCCAGGCCGAACAAATGTCGGCCTTTTATCAGTCTGAAAACCGTTTTGCCAAAGCCCAACCTGCTTGCGTAGCATTTCGAGGTTTATGGATCCGGGCTGTCAAAAGCTACTAGGAGGCCTGCTGGTAGGCAGTCCAAAATTTTGCTGGGCTTGTGCCGGGTCTCCGGCAGAAATCTAGTTGGGCTTCAACTTCCTTGTGCCACGGCCCACCACATCGAAGTGACAGTGACCTCGCACTGACGTTGTGGTGAGATCGCCGGAATTCCTTTCCATCCTGCTCTAGATGACTAGACTAGATGTACTCGAGTGCTGCTTGCGGGCGTGGCTCCGTTTTGGCCCTCTTCCACACGACGCACTCGCTAATAATGCGTTTACACACTAAGTACGTGATCAAGGCGGCGGCGGCAGCTTAATCTAACTAGATTCTGCCACGTAGACCGCCCGAGCTCGACGGGGGCGGCGAAGCACTGAAGCAAGCACAACTCCATGGACAAGCTCGGAGGTTTGCTGCATGTGTGGTGGATGGATGGGCTACCGGCCGGCGGGAGGGAGGGTGGCCACGCCGTTCCCGGCGTCCTGGCGCGTGCACGCGCGCACCATGGACGGCCCTTTTGCAGCAAAAGGCAAGGTCGCTTTGCCTTCCGCCGGCGCCGCAGCAGGCGACCTGCAGGGGCGGCCAGAGCTGAGAGCTAGGATCCGGCCGACCATCACCTGAACAGGGAGGCCCCCACTTCATCACATGTGCGCTAGCTGGTATACAGGGTTTCTCATAGAAAGGAGGACTCGGCGAAAAGCCGGAACTAACAGTAGCTAGCTATGGAGGTTATTACCCACAGCTGCGGCGTGCAAGAATTTTTCGGGACTAGCTGAACAAGTTCTTGCATTTGTAGTTGATAGAGCTAGCTAGGTTATTGTACGGAAGGATTACACTTACTATGCCCCCAGCTTGAAACACAAAACGGCAAAATTGCCTTGGCAAATGGCGCAATAATGACACCGTACGGTACCACATCATAAAAAAGAATCAGCTCACAACTCCAATAATATCCACCTATGTTGAGGTGCCCCTTTGACATCAAGATGACTATGATAACTTCATCGATCTCTAGCTCCACCGGTTCAGTTTTTCGTAAGCTATTTATACGTGTGAGTACCGTTCGCGTGTATATTTGAGCGTCCAACTAATTTATTTTATTATGAAAATGTTGCAATCATGATTGGATATTTGACTAATCTACTCTCTAATATAATTTTCCCACCAATAAATGTATTATACCATATGTAACATCACATTGTAGTCATAGCATCGGCATCCCATCTTGATTAAGATCTATATATCAAATCAGTGCGTGTATATATAGGTATAAACACTAACAGGTAATGGATAATTTTATCTAACACACATCTGTTCCACAAGGGGCTGGTCTAGTTATATACGTCCTCCGTTTTTATTTACATATCGTATTAGGTTTGTCTTAAGTAAAAGTTAGGTTTGTCTTAAGTAAAAGTTAGCTATCTTTGACCAAGTCTACAGAAAAATATAGGAACAATTATACTATCCAACATATGCACTTGTATACTTCATGGTGGATTCAATAAAATAAATTTAGTTTATTATTTTTTTCTATAAATTTAGTCAAAGTTGGTCAAGTTTGACTTAGGATAAACTTAATACGATATGTAAATAAAAACAGAGAGAGTAGATCGCATGGCGTTAGCAAACAAAAAAAAATCAAGCATACCAAACATATCGATATCATCAATACACAAATTTACAATACATGACATAGTGTTAGAGATCAAGGGTGCGATTGGCATAAAACGTTTGGTTCTTTTCTTAAAAATCTCGCTATGTTTGAGTAGCATAGATAGAGCGAAATTTCGATCCTAGACCAGAAGGCCGGCTTGCCAGCCACTGGGAACTGGATCCAACGTTGGCACCAGTGATCCCTGAATATTGATGGTGAATTAGTTACAAATCCATCGTCTTTGCAACTGGTATTTTATAATATGTTGACAAAACATACTACATAGTACTAGACAAAATTAAAAATAACTGAAGTTTGGGGGGGGGGGGGGGGTGCGTCTTTAAAAATACTAGACAAAATTAAGTAAACTCGTTGATTTGGTCCTTATCCCTTTTGGGCGCGTACTTTCAGTGGTAGGAGCATATGATGAGATTAACATCATTGTTCCTGCTGCCAGCATGACTGTTGTCAGCCATCTGCACACTAATCCATTCTGCTTTTCCTTTCAAATGTTGGCACCTGCCCCAACTTTCCCTTCCAAAACGCCAACCTGTCATACTACAATGCTAATTATATATAGCGACCATGCATTATATTATTCACTCGCAAAGTTTTGCATATATATGAGTATAGATGATGCCCCATGTACTCTGCTGCCTCATTCATCATTATTCTCTTTTGCACCTGATCCAGCATGTTATACACACTTACGTTAGCCTGTCGTAGACCACCAGCCAGTACCTATTATCACATCCCTTTTTTTCCCTTTCAAAACATCCTTCGATTGCTTGAGCGATATCATAAGCCCTTGCTTTTCGTATCAAGCTGGCTAGCAGGTTGCTGCTAAGAATTAGTTTACCACCATTTGTACAAAACTTAGTCTGATAAAAAAAACACGTGGCTTTGCTTTGCTTTAGCTTCAACGTACTCTGTGCGTCTGTTTGTAGTTCACGGCCGGACAAGTACACGTTGATGTTAGCACGCGTACCCCGGCCTGTACCGATGCATCCCTGGCTGCACTAGCTGTATCTCTACCGGAATGTTCCTCCGAATGTAGGGTGCCAGAACTCCGGCACCGTCTCGGCCGCCACCGTGTACGTGCTCGCCACCGGGACAAGGCACAGGCCCCGGCTGCGCAGGTCCTGCTTGGTGTCACCGCTATCCTTGGCGTCCTCGGAGCCCTAGTTCGTTGAGAAGCAAAACAAATGTTATCAATAACATACGCAGCAATCGATCGAGGAATACGCGTACTAAGCACTGGTGAAAGAATTTGAAGGAACTGGGAAGCAAGTTAGTTGATACTACCTTCTGCTGGAGGTTCTGCAAGGGGATCCCATTTTTCAAGTAGGGAGAGCTCAGTGACTGCAGAGGTAGCATATATGCAAGGTATGACATGGATTAGCTAAATTTTGAGAATATAATAAGCAACGAAAATGTTGAGTAATACTAGCACGTAAGGTAGGGAGTGGCATTTTATTTGGGCACTCACAGAAACTTGATCGTGAAGGAATTTGATGTATTCGATGGCCTCGTGAAGAACCGATGCGGTATCAGTCTAGAGTATGACCATAGCCACGATATGATCCGTTAGGTCATTATCCACGAAGAGTTCTAGCATCGCTTGCTCTCGCAGCTGTTAACTGGAACGGCGAGGAACGAGAGGGAATTGACACAGAACAGGAAGAACTAATACCTTTCCGAAAGGCGAGACTAGTTGCTGGAGCGCAGTGATTCTGTCCCCTAGCTTCTCTTTCCTCACCTAACAGGAAATTAAAATGATTTTTTTGAGCAATCCAGACTCCAAGGCCATCATCCGTCGTCGATGCTCGCACGGAAATGTCATTCATCAAAAGGAACAAAAAGAGACACGGCGAACTGCTGAAAGATTAAAGGAGAAATCTACTCGGATCACGCCTCGCACCTTAAAAGTCGGCAGCGGCGATGGCGCCTCGATCCGCGGCTTTTTCGCCGCGGCAGGAGACTCGGGGGCGCTTTTCCTCGCCGCCGGCGAGCAGGCGTCCTGGACGGACCCGGAATCGGAGTGCAAGAGAAACTGAGGACATGACTTGGCCAAACCCTAGATAGCTATGTATGAACTCATCAGGAGTGTGACTCTCATCTCATGCACAACTTACCTTCACCGTGAGAGGGTTAGCGTTGGAGCTGCGGATACCGGGCTTCGTCTGCAAGGCCTGCAAGAGAAGCTGCGACTGCAGCGGGCCACCGAAAGGCAGGTAACTGCCGGACAAGTACTGCATCGCGGCGGCGGCGCCTTGCATCGGCCCAGACGCCGGCGCCGAGGGCTTGAGCAGCTGGGAGAACTGCATCGACGCCGTGGCGTCGTAGCTGACCGAGGACTGGCTGTCTCCGTACACCGAGATGCTGTGGCCCGCCGTGCCGTCGAACAGAGCTTGCTGCGATGGCGCCGTGCCGTACGGCGACGGAGCTAGCTGCGCGTGGTCGACCAAGAAGCCGGCGCTCATGTCCCTGATTAATGGATTGTTCATCGCTGGGGCTTCATCGGCCGCCGGCTGTGCTCGAACCATGTCGTCTTGCAGCACGGCTTGGAAGCTGGTATCGCTCCTCCCGCTCCTGAAACTCATGCAAGATCGGATGCTTTAGCCATCCTCCACTGTGAAGCTAACATCCCAAAAGACACATGGATCATGGATGAATTGAAGCTAGCTTACAAGAAGGCCTGCGTCCAGTCCACGTGTGGATCGCCGAGCGACGAGGCGGCATCAGACAGAGGCTGATGCGTGGAGCTCCTGTAGGGGTCCTGGAAGGTTATGGAGCTCGTCGACTCGGCGGCTGCGGTGGGGGAGGTAGCCCAGCCACAGGCCACCCGGTCCGTGACGACCGCGAGCGGCGCGGCCGAGCACGCCGACGCGCCATGGCTCCTGTGAGAGGTGCTGCTCCACCACTCGTCGGCCATGGGTCGGAGGGACGGAGGATCTCCCTGGCTCTTCCTGCTGTGGCGCTGCTGCTTCGCTCGAGGTGAGGCGGAAAGTGGGATGGAACGGGAGGAAAGGGGGAGGGGAATCTGAGTATATATGAAGGGTACAGCTCGGTGTGCGTTGAGCTTATCAATCAATCAATCCATGGTGGACTTGATTAGGGAAGCAGGAGGCTGACCTTTGGGGTGGGACCCGCAAGAGTAGCTACTACTAGTCATGAGGTTTCATTCCCTTTCTTCTTTTCTTATTGCTTGTTAATTCGACATGTTTTGTCAATAAATCAGGTCGTGAGGTTCCATTTGGTTATGGTTAGCTCTTGGAAACGCAGAAGACAATTAGCATACCCATTCATGTTTATCTTTTGAGGGTTTTTTTACAAGTTCATAGAATGGTGCAGTGGCCAATAACGCAAGATCATATATAGAATGGATCTACATATACAAGTTTGTAGCGAACTGTCTAGGAAGTCGATCAGATCACAAGATCAGTGCGGCCTTCACATCAAAATGATCAGAGCCCCTAGAATAATGCAGTCGATCCCTTCCAAATCAGGCGATCTTTCCCAGAGCTGAAGGTGCATGCTGCTTTCCACACTCACGATGAATTCTATCCAAAAACTACCTGAGATATATAACAGAGTGTGGCGTGACCTAGCTAGCTGATGATTTATACACAGCTGGTACCCACTACCAGGTCCTGCATAATTCCTTGGACTTCTTGTTGACCTCAGCTAGCGCACGAGGTTGATTACATTGATAAGTATTTGCTTCGGTACAAAGGGAAATCATGTGGCTGCCGCTTTGCTAGCTCTTTTGTGAAAAAGTACGAAGGAGATGGTTAGCTCACTCATGACCTCCCGTGTCGTTACAATTAACCGTGTGAAATTCTCCCTCTTCCCTTTTATGTCCTCCTCTCCAACATGATCCCCTCTCCCTTGGAAGCCTGTTTTTGCTTCAGATATATACCTACCATGGATGAGGCAGAAAGTTCAGGAAGTAGCTAGGGCAGTTACATGCTACAAAAGAAATCGGGAAGGATTGACTTTCCTAAACCGTTGCTAGGCTCCCTGATCTGTTTCAGCTCTTTCACTCCTACCTTTTGTACTCCCAATACATGTCATCGCTTAATTAATGTATATTAAGCAAAATGGATAGACTCATCACAGTAATGTGAAGGCAATATCGATCATATCATTATTCCTATATGAAATCGAAGTATTTAATTCATGGTACTCCCTCCATCCCAAATACAATTCATTTTGGCTTCTAAACATAATGTATATATAAATGGATAACAAAATATATGTATCTAGAAAAGCTAAAACGAATTGTAATTTGGGACGGAGGTAGTAGTTCCCAACGTTTTACAATTCTTGCGGAGATGGACTAAACTCTGAAGCAATCAATCTGATAATAACGATTTTTCTATCTAGTATTTAGGTCACACAGCTGCAAGTACATGCTTCGTGAATTACACCGAACTTTGCTCTAAAGCAGCTTTTGCGGTTTGCAGCTGGATCCTGGATTACCTTCTGGAGAAAACTAACTTTAGTAGGACACAGCAAGCATCCTTTTCGGTGTAGATAGTAGATGATGCTAGTTGCTCGGTGCTACACGAGCTTCATGCATGGCTTCTTCGTGAAGACGAGGTGAAGAAATGGGGTTCGGTTCGTGTAATGTCAAAATTCTAGCGGCGGACGATCTACCAAGTTGGTCTCCGTCTAAATCACTTCGGCGGAAAGGCTTCCAACATTTCCATGTGTAGCAGAGCCAGTGGTTCGAGACGTAGGAAGACATGACAGCAGACGATCTACTAGCTAATGACTTGAACCGGCTCGCGAGTGACATTTTCAGCATGTACTTGTGGACTATACAAAATGTGCTTTAATTTCGGTAGGCATTGGCAACTGTTTTTATGCCATGCCAATCCATTTCTGGTTAAGAAAGAATATATATATGTAGTCTCTGATGCTTAAGGACTACATGAAATACGTTTCATTTGGACCAGTTCTTATGACTCTCCCTCCGTATCAAAATATTTATCACCGTTGATTTTTTTCTTACAACTTTAATCATTCGTCTTATTCAAAAAATTATTACAAACAAACAAAAAAATAAGTCATGCTTAAAATACCTATAATAGTAAAATATATCAAAAATAAAGTAGATGGTATTTATATAATGTTTTGAATTAGATGATGGTCAAAGTTATAAGAAAAAGTCAATAGCAATAAATATTTTGATACGGAGGGAGTACTCTACAAGATATATATTCATTTTATCGTTGGGACAGCCTAAAATATTCCCAGGTATTGCTTCAGCAAGAGGCCATCTCTACTGGACCACAGGTAGGAAAAAGAGGGGACCTTCTACCCATCAGGGCATCTTGCCTCCAAAACGAAGATCTAGATCGCTAGTTTTTTGTCCAATAAGTTTCCGCCTGGCTAGTGGGAGTATCTTGCTTCAGGTCGCGATTTCCACCCTCTTAACAAGTCATTCTGAAGAAATCAAGGGCAGCATTAGTGGTAGTTTACTGGGAATTTTGATGCATGTACTGTTCGATTTGCAGCTTATCTGTATCATGACACAGCTGATGCTACATTACTCTCTGTCTGTCTGAACCAACTAAAGAAGATGCTGGAAAATGAGCTGACTAGTGATCGCCTTTTGGCAACTAATCAGGAAAGGAGAATATAAACTCTCTTTCTGTTCCCACTTTCTCATCACCCCCCACAATTGAAACCAAAACTGCCCATATTTCTATTCAGAAAAGCAAGACCAGTGCAGGCAGGCAGGCAGGCTTTTAATAGTACTGACACTGCTTGCAAGCACTAGTTCTAGCTTTGAGGCAGCCACAGCCCACAGCTTTTGTGCCGCGAGCTCACGAGCTTTAGGGTTCGGGAAACAATAATTAACGTGCCTGATAATACAAGCCCACAATTTCAGGGCCTTGTCTTGAGGTGTGCGGTGCAGTTTACAGCATATTTGTGTGTGTGCAAAGACGACTGGGGTTTGGGCCCTGTATCCATGCCGTTTGCCCCCATCTTTCATCTGCTTTCAGCAACAAACAAACGCTAGGAAACAACGGACCGGATATACCCCTGGCTGCCTCAAGATCTAGTTTATGCATGGATGCCTCGCCTTTTTACACCCCCGTGGACCCTCGCTCGACATGCGCGCTCATCAAGGTATTGATCATTGGGGTTTTTCCGCTCCCTCCTTTTCTGTTTCCTGCATCCTTTTCCAAGTTTTTTTGGTTCTGCTCGGCAAAGGAGGAGAAAGGTAACCAGAAATGTCGGATGCGATGCGCCTGTTTGATTCGATGCGCGGAAGCTGGAGATCCTGATCAGTCGATCCGTGCGCGCGCGGCGCACGGGCATGAATGCACGCTGAAGCAATGGTTTGTGCCGGCCTGTTCAAAGATTTTAGTTCTGAACATTTCTGGTCAGTTCAAAGGTCTTCAGTCCTGAACTTACCTGAAACCTGCAGGGGACACTCTGATCTGCGAGAAATTATCCGGGCGTCTCTCATGGGTAAACCCCGGAGACGGAATCCCGGCGGAGGACGATGGAGCAATCGCTCACGGGCTCGGGGCATGCCGGCATGGCATCGATCGGGCCGGTGACGTCACGCCGACGTCGACCGCACTTGTGGGCGCGCGGGGCCAGCCTCGGCGCACGCGTGCCCCCGCGCCCCGCGCATACCTGGACGCGGGCCCGACCAGATTCCGGTTGCCGTCAAGGCCTGGGCGGCCTGCTGGGCGCTGGCCAGTGGCCAGCCAGCCTCTCGCGGCCGCGCACAGGTCCCTCACGAAAGCGACGGCGTATACGCGGCCACCGCTGTCCGGGTCCGGCCGTCCTCCCGCCGCCCTCGCCCTAACAACGTGGTGGAAGCAGACGCGCCGGGTGCGCACGCGTACGACGGCTTCCGGCTCCCGCGGGCCGCGCCGCGCCGCGCGTCCTCTCCGGCCGCCCCCGTGCTACGCGTCAATGCCTATGCAGCGGCAATGCCAATTGCCATGGCCGCCCATTATGTCTTGCCAGAATGCCAGGGCAGGCATCTTTCCTCTGCTGGGGAGGTCTGCGGCCAAGAAAGTCCCCCACGATAGATACTCCCCCAAAACTGCAAGTCACGCCACCGGCCGCCGCCGCTGCTGAATCTGAAAAATATGCTTTTGTGCCTGATTCAGTTGCACGACCATCAGTCATTCAGCTGTGTTCTCCTCCACCCACATGGCTTTTTCTCCCTAGCCACCATCATTGCCTCGAGAAGATGCTCAACGCTGCGCGGCCGTGCACGTGTACCGTACCACGCCTAGCCGCGAGAGTGGCAGGGCTAGCGCTGCGTGCGCCTCCGGACACGCGTGCCGGTACGGTTGACCATGTTTCACATAAGCATGCGCGCCTTGACGCCTGAGTACTCTGCAGAGGTCGATCAGCGAGTCCCTACAGAATATGGGCGGATGGATTGGTTCAGTTGAGTTCCCTAAACCGGAGTGGATCTAACGAACTCGTCCAACTGCAGACACCCGTCTCTCGCCATAAATTATACGATTAGAAGCAAAAGCAACTAGTACCAGCTGCAGCAAGCAGCATCTCAGTGAGCCAGTGCAGAGCCAAGCGAACCCAGCTGCCAAAGAGAGCAGACGAGACGCTACCGAACCTCTCCTTTCCGGCCCGGCTTCCATCAGCCGGCGACACAAGCACCCCACATCGTTGTCAGGGAAGACAAAAAGAGGCCGCGGCCTCCAAATCTCCTCCCCGCTGCCGCGCGCAACGGACAAGCGCGGTGGTTAGCAGAGCAGGGGGCGGGACGCGCGCGCGCGCGGCAACTACCGCGGCGCCACCTGCCGCCGCCGCCCCAGCAGAGCCAGCGCGCCGCGGCAGAGCCCGGGTTCGGGCGCGGAATCCCGGCGGGAGCAGTGGCTTCCTGGCGCTAGATGACACGGGGCCCGGAAGCGTACGCACGTATGCCCCGGATCATCGCGATCGCGTTCGGGAAAGGGGTCACTTGTTTAGGGTGTTGGTTACGACCTGACGCCGTTGGAGCCTCCAGCCGAATCGCTTTCCGAAGCTCGCCGGCCTCACGGCGAGACCCTATCCTGATGAGCTGCCGGTTGACGGTGTCGTCGTCGACAGGAACGATACAAACAGGTCTTCGTCTCTGACGCAATCACTCGTTCGAGGCTATTTTCTATTGCCGGTCGAAGCGCTTGGATTATCCCTGCGACGGCGCCGTCTGCCGTCGCCGGCCACCCGAAAGGCGGCCGGGTCGTCCGGTTCCGGTGAACCGATGCCAGTCCTGCTCCGCGTAGGATATTTTTTATCTCCTGCAAAGGGTGCTAGCTAACTGCAGCTGATGTTGACCGGCTGCGCCTCGCGATGTCAACGTAAAGGCAGGTCAACAAGGGCCGTCTCGAGGGAAGCGAAGAAGATCTCAACTGATACTTGTTCCAGAACCACGTCGCTTGCTTTGGGGGTATTGGCGCAGGTGGCCCTGCCCCGGCGTCTGGAAGGGGCGTTGACCTGCCCGCTCAATCTTCGGTTGGTTTGTTCTTCCCTTGATTGATGCGGCGGCGAGGTTCTGATTCTCCCAGGGCATGTAAAACGGACGGACCTGCCGCGTCAGAGGGTCGCGTCGACCCTAGTCAACGCCAGAGGTTAGTGGCGTCTCGTGTTGCAGGTGGCATTTTTGGCAAAATCCGGAGAAATATTCGCCCACGTGAAGGATCGGAGGTCCATTTCGCCGCTTGACTTCCCACCTAATGAGCGGCTGCGTCGAGTTTGCAGTGCACGGATTTGACGAGGAGGAAGATTTGCGCGGTGGGCTTGCGGGCCGTGTGGCTTAAATGCGCGTTTGGTTCGCTGGTGAGGTGAGCCTAGCTCGCATGCGAGGCTGTTCAGATCAGGCTAGAGGCATGCAATACCTTCTTGTTTGGTTGACTGCATGATATGAAACTAGATGCAAAGAGCATTTGTTTGGTTGGCTGGATGATCTACTACATGTACAGGAGAGAAACAAACACACTTATTTGGTTAGCTGCATCCAAAAGAGTTTGAATACCCCAAGGCTGAGCTTGGTGAGGTTACTAACTCAGTTTTTCTATATTCCAAAACCTCATACAACATAGATAAAAAATAAGAACTAGTATGGTAATAATCTGAACTAAGATGATAATAACTAAGTAAGATGATGACATCTTTGGATGAGAAGGAAATTATCTTTTCATATGCGTTGCCTTGTAGTCTTTTGGCTCTTCTTTTTTATCACTTCATGACCATGACACTTGTGGTAAGCAGCAGAAACTTCACCCTCTATCTTGTAACCTTGGTAACAAGCTCCTTTGAAACCATTGATCTATGCATGGCATTCTTCTCATGTGGCAAAAACTCCAATTTTGCGTCCAGAGTAAACAATAAACCAAGTCATATTTAATTTCCTAAATATTTAAAATGATACAATGAAAACAAATAAGTGATAGCAGATACGAAAGCAAATGTGAAAAAATTAGCAGCTATGAATGTAAAGGCATCAATGGCAATGGAGTTGTGCTTAGAAGGTACCACAATAGTAGGTATGAAAACAAACTAAGAGGTATGAATGTAAATGCATCATTGGCAATGGAGTTGTGCTCAGCAGGTAAGAAAACAACAGGTACGAAAATATCATCATAGGCAATAGAATTGTGCTCAACAACATGTAAGAAGATAAAAATAGCAAAGATATAAGATAAATAGTCATGAAATAAAACCATGATTATAGCTGCAACTATGATCAAATGTCTATCACATCATAGATAATGTAACTGACTGATCAAATATATCATCATAGAGCTAATGCATGTTCTAATGGCACTTGGCACTAGGGCCACTATTAGAACCACCTAGCCATGAGTTAACCTACCAAACCAAAACAAATGGAGCTCAGTGTTGCTAGCTCCAATTAGCTCTGTCCTGCACAAAAGGCACCAACTGCACAAAAGGAGTAAGCTGCAAGATAGCAACTTCACTTGATAAAAGAAGGATCAGTTGAGGATGTCTACATGTAGTAGTGCTTAGCAAGCCAAGTCCTTAGCCAGAGGACACGATATGGATCAGTCATCTTCACAAAGGCATCTCCCTGAGCCTTGTTGTCCACCAAATGAGAGAATGCACAGATCAGAGCCTCCTCAGCGAAACCAGGCATCTACATCACTGCACCATAGAGTTCAGGATGAATCACCTCAACTTTAGTCTCACGAGTAGCACTGCAACATCCTTCACTGCATCAGTCATGTTGGACATGTTGGACAGGACCACAGTGTCCTCCTCGCTGAGGACACACCTCCTCCTCTTGTTGCTAGGGCCAGAATCACTAGTGGCATCTTTCCCATTCTTAGATGTCTCACCCTACATCTTAGCAACATCATCTATGCCCTCGACGGTCTTCTCCTCATCGTATGGTTCAGCCTTCACTAAGCTAACAATACAGTCACAGGGGGAGCCTAAAGCCTCATTGGAACCTAGAGCATACTTGCCAGTGGCCAGTCCTGTCCCAAATATGGTTATCATCTGTTTGTAGTTCTCTATGGACTTGTTTAAGAGCTCAGCATTCTTAGGGTGTGCCTAACCCTCATTGGCACAAGTTAGTAACAGATCACAAGAGTCAGCAAAGCATGATGACAACATATAATAAGAAAAGAATCATCTAAACAATTCACATACCTTGATGTGCCCCTTGTAATGCTCATCCTCAAGGCTGATCATGCACAAGTCCTCATCAAAGTTGGCACCACTTAACTCCCTCAGCCTGGACACCCTCATCCACCTCTATCTCCACTTGCGTAAGTGGTTGTACACCTAAGTTCCAGTGACTTCACTGCCAGTGAACTCATGAAGAGCCTTGGCAACTTGGTTCAGGTGCACTTCCTTAAAGCCTTTGTCAGTTCTAACCCCTGTGGAGATCAGCTGGCACATACAGCGAAGGACAAAGGAAGACATGGCACTAGTCCAGCGCATTGCACCCCTAGCACGTTGCTTAGAACTAGACTGCACTTCTTGGGACACTTGAACCATTTCCTCAGCCATCCCCTAGTTTTGTTAGCCAACCATTGCCTCAGTGAAAAATAAAGTATATGCATGCTAATAGAATCATAAGTCTATTGCCTCAAATAAAGAGTAGAAGGGAGAAAACATCATTGCTCAATTCCATTGCCTCAATACAAGATAGTCAAATCATCATCGCACAAGTCCATAGCCTCAGTTAAAAATAAAAAAAATATCATCATTGCACAAGCCCATAGTGTCAGTTAACAATAAAAAGAAACAAATCATCATTGCACAAGCCCATAGTCTCAATTTAATTATTAATGTCATTGCACATGTCCATAGCTTGATAATATTCATAATAAAGATGAGGAGGTACACCATCATGCCATCATTGCATAGGTAACACAAAATGTTGGCACAAATAACATTAAACTTTCACACCAGAATAAAATACTAAATATGACAGTTCCCCTATTGTTCCACATAAGGTTGGCGATCTCATCCCTTTTATTACTCCAAACAGCATTGTCCACCACAGGAATATCAGAAGGTGGGCTGCTGCTAGAATTAGGTAACCAGGTTGATTCATCAGGAAACACTTCATCTTGACCATGGCCAACAATCCAATTATGAAGAATGCAACATGCAAGAACTAATTTGACTTGTGTCTCGTAAGGATGATATAGCTTGTTACCTAGAATATGAAACCGATTCTTTAAATCCCCAAATGCCCTCTCAACAGTTACCCTTAAACTTGAATGTCTCAACTTGAAAAACTCTCCAGCATTAGTTGGGTAATTTCTTCCACCATATTCTTTCAAGTGGTATCTAGTGGCTCTGTAAGGGGGGAGGAATCCAGGACGACATGCATACCCGACATCGACTAGGATATATGTGAATTTCAGATCAAAGTCTATTGCAGCAAGCACATTTTGGGTAGGAGAGTGCTTTCTACCCCTAAATGCTACAGCAATCTTTGTGGGAACTCTAGCGTGCACATGAGTTCCATCTGTTGCACCAATGTTGCCCTACATTGTCCAACAGACATTCATATTATATGTGTTATAGAAATAAATAAAACTAATGCATGTTCAACTATATTTTATTTTTTACCTTAAAGTATGGGTACCAACTTGGGTTGTTCTGATTTTAAGTGTTGTGTCATTTGATGGTGGCCTTATCATCTCCTCCCTAAGCTCCCCAATAGCATACAATACCTCCCTAAAATACCTACTAACCGTCTCCATGGACCTCCTAAATGATTGGTGGATAATTCTAAATCTTTGGTTGTGGCCTTCAACATCAAGGAACATTGCTACTTGCTCCTCTATACTACTGTTTATAGTATCCCTCAACAAGTTTCTTCCCTTAGGAGGTTACATAAGTTGAAGAAGGGAGCTCTACGCATGCGCAGCAGCATGTTAACACATTTTATGTCATTACAATTGTAAATTTTGTCCAGATTGGCTTGACGTTCCTCGTCCATGGTACTCATTGGGGCATAGGTGATCTAAGGACGTGCATTTTGTGCCACCCTAAATCTACTCATGAAGTATGCATAAATAACAGCAACAAAGCCAGCTGCCTGAATCACAAGCGTGCGTCTCCATTCGGTGAAGTCCATCTATAGCAGTGAAATAATAAAGCATGGCTTAGAATAAGCACAAAATCAAAGCAAAGACTTATTGCACGACAATACAGAAAGAAGAGTAGATAGTGCTACTGCTCAGTAATAATTTTTGCAGCATGTAAACAATCATAATCGGCTAAGGACATGTGCTCAGTTGTCATATTTTTTTTGCAAGTTATGAACAGATATCATCGACTAAGGACATGTGCTCACTACTGATATTTTTCAGCAAGTTTTAAACAAACATCACAGGCTAAAAACTTGTGCTCAGTACTAATATTTTTTCCACAAATTGTAAGCAAGCATCACAGGCTAAGGACTTATGCTCAATACTCATATGTTTTTTAAAAAGTTGCAAGCAAACATCACAGGCTAAGAACTTGTGCTCAGTTATCGAAAAACAGTTCATCATATCCATAGTCAAAATACATATACAAGTAGCATTAACATCGCAGCACAGAGCAAGAAAAAAATGGCGCAGGAGTAAAGGGGGAGAAATATTCCTGTTACCGCAAGACCTTGAGCAACAAGGACAGAGGGGGTTTAGAACTTCATCAGACAAATGAGGAGAGTGGCAGATCTACACATCAAGATCCTAAGTTAGTACCCTATTAGATTCGATGAATATGCATAAATCGAAACCCTAGTGAAGATTAGACTCACCTTTTTACCTCCAACCAAAGTAGCAGTGCAGATTTGCCCCTACAAACATGAGGAAATCACTTAGAACCTGCAAAAATCACCACACGAACAAAGAAACGGACATGCTCGAGATTTCAGGTTACCTTTTCTATCTGCCACGAACACCCCACAAATCGAGCCAAATCTGTGCACAAAAAGAAGAGGAAGAGGGGGGAAGTCACGGGATGGATTGATTCAGCACCATAATCTTGCATAAGATGAGAAGGAAGAGGGGAGGGAATCACCTGCTAGCATTAGGAGTGGAAGGCCGGACGGGAGGAGCCCACAGCGGAGAGAAAGAGGAACAGGTGAGGGTGAGAATGAGGGAAGGTTTTTGGCGTGGGTGAGGATATAACGCGAGCGGATGACGCGAAATAGGACGGTAACCCTAAACTTTCTTGTGCACGCGCGTCTACACCGGGCGAGCCAATTTTTATGGCCCCCGTGTGCTCTGTCTCGACCGCGCGAGCCAGACTGTGGAGAAACGGATTTTATTTTCGTTTCCCGGCAGCCAGGCTCGGCGGGCCTTTTGCACGCGACGGGTGTGGCACAGCACCGCATACAGGCAACCAAATACCGTGAAACTGCATCCCACAAGCCAGTCTGGGTCTAATGCAGCGAACCATACGCGCGCTAAGTTGGTAGGTAGAGAGGCGGACCTCGTACAGAGACGTACGCGCGCGATGCGCGTCATCAGCATGGGCCGCTCCCGGTGGGGTGCTGAGTTGGGCCCTATTGGAATTGGTCGTGGGCTATCCCGCGCTTCAGGTCCAGAGCCCCCCACTCGAGTTTCTTCGAGATTATGGGCCGAAATATCATGGAGTGCATTCGTTCCGAGAAAAGAACGAACCCTCTCTAGCACACCTCCCTATGTTACTGTTTGGAAAGGTGCATGCTGACTCACCAGTCACGACGGCCCTCGCTCATTCACTCCCCAGCAATTGCAAGCATAAAAAGACATACTTTTCTGCACCGTCAGAGCCCGGGCCCAAAAAAACGTGGGTGCACGTCTCACGCACCCACGCCGCACGGCCGCACGATGATACGGGCCACCGAACCCACCAGCAAACCGCGACCTACCGGCCGGCCGTGACGGCGCACACGCGGCGGCCATGAGCCCGTGGCCTCTGCTGCGAGAGACCGAGACTGCGCAGGTCCGGTGTGCCCCTACCTCCGAGTTTAGTTTCCCTCGCTGAAATCTCTGAACCCCAGCAGCTCTCTCGGTCGCCTCGTGCATGATGGCATCATGCCCTGCCTTTCTACAATCTTATCCGCAGCTCGTGTTCAGGAACACGAGCACGCGACTCATCCACAACTCGTGCCGCCTTTTCGGTCTGCCCCGTCACGACGTGACCCCAAAGTGTGGCAGTGGCAGCAGGTCGGTTACGTACAGCGCACACCGCACTTGGACCTGGGTGCTTGCTCGCACACAGGAGTCGCCGGCCGGCCGGACGTGTGTAGTGTGTTGCGTTGGCCGCGCGGGGCCGGGCATGGTGTGCGAGCTTGCCAATGCCAATATGCCATGCAGAGGTGACCTCCGAGAAAAGGTACGGTGCTGCTCTTTTGGCGCATGCAACCTTTCCGTTGATGGCGCCATGTTTTGCCCGGCTTTATCCAGGGCTACTGTTACATCTGTGGCTATGGGGACACTTGCATTTTACTGTACGTGTTTTTTTAGATAATGGAATAGTTCGTTTTACTGTACGTGTTCTGGGATAAGATTATCCATGGTCAGTTGGTCACCTAGTTGGAGCCCATTTCAGATCTCTCCCCTCTTTATTCGGAAAGACCATGATCACCTAGTTGGAGCCCGAACGGTGTTTTTCAGTTCAGAGATGACCTAAACCCTGGACTTGATCATGGTTGGAACGGGCCAGGTACGCGACAGCCTTTCTTTGTAGTTAGCCTCGAAACGTATAGACTTCTTCCTTTTAAAAAAAAGGTATAGACTCCTACCAAAATATTTAGTATTTTGAAGAAAAATGCTTTCGGTTAAGATGTACATGGTCTGGCTTTTGACCTTCAGCATCCATATATTTTTCAAGGAAATATTAGACACCCAACCTGCCGCGCGTAAGCATAAGCAGAGAGTTGTCAGATCAGCTGTGACTTGCGAGCAAGCTTTAATCATAGACCATCCCTTTTTTTTTACTTGTGCGTGCATGCGATGGCCATGACTTCAAAAACCCACTAGCAAGGCAGAAAGCCATGCTGTTCGCCATCGTGCGTTCCAAGGCCTCAACTGCAGTAAGCAGTAGCTACACCAATTTTGACTCCCTGAAAGTGCAGGGTGCAGGCGTCTCCGGCCACTTGCAATCAGCTGGGTAATGCATTGGTAGCAAGGCCTGTCGACCTTTCGATGGCATCTACCCCGTACAGACGACACAGGTTGCAACAAGTTGCTAGTAGCACATTGGCTGATAGATCGGCGTTGGCTCATATAATCCGTGCATCCTAAGGTGACGTGAACTGTAGGTGTCTGCAGAGCATAGGAGTACATGTCCATGTTCATATAAATCAGGCAGACAGGAACAGGATATGGCTATGACTAGCATGCAGACACAAGTCAAACGCGTTGCTGCTGTGCTTATGGCCCAGGTAGGCTTTCCTATGATATGGCCTAATCAACAGCAAACCTAAGCTAGCCGCATGCCCAGTACAATGCTGTCCATGTTCCTCTCGTTGCTGTTGGTCTTACCATCACACAGTCGGGGAGCTGTTCCAAGTGCTCCGTTTAGAGCCCGTTTGGCAGCTCCTCCTGACATATGCACACTGTAGCGGTATTGTGCGTCACTGCAGCAAGAAGCTCATTTTCTTTTTCCAGCTCAAAATAAACTAGAAACTATGAGAAGCCGGTGGAGCTAGAAATTATAGCTCCTTCGGTTCCGGCTCTCCTGCACGCTACGTAGCGCTACAGTGGAGGAGCCGGAGCCGGGCACAGCCGCACCAAACGGGGCTTTAATGACGTTCCACTAGCCGGTGGTTGCTTGCGTTTTGGTTCCGGCGGCCCTCCACAGCAGTGGCACTGACAGTGCTCGTTACCTGTTCCCAGATTCAGCTATTCTGCAGGAATGTTGAATTGAATCCTTACGCGTCTACTCAGTGGAGTGTTTTTCGGCGTTCGTAAGCACATATCCAAGTAGCCATTTTCGGATGCGTTGATGCGACGGAGGAACGACAAATTAAAAGACCATTTGCAAGTATAACGGACGTGCACAATAATGGGAAGTTCGTTACTTGGATGGCCCCTTATAGCCTGCTCCGGGCCTCATCATGAGAATGCAATGGCTGCAAAACCTGTCGGTCGACGGCCCGAAATCCGCACGACACGAGCATAATTGCGCGCGTAATGCGACGTCCGCGTCGTACGCGAGGGGGATGGATCCCGTTGACAGAGCCGCGCGCCGGCCTAGCTACGTGGAAACCACACCGGGCGCCGGCGAGCGGACACGGACTGTGCGCACCGTACGCGCACGAACCGACGCTGCCTTCCCCCCGCCAGCCGATGGACCTGACCTCCTCCTCGCGGCCCCCGCGAGGGCGACCCTGCTGGTGGACGGCCCGGGCAGGCCGGCGCAAGGCCATGCGCCGCGACGACGACGCGTCGGCCGGGGTCGCCGTCGCGGGCATTGTCCTAGCGTCAAGGCCACTGGCGCTCCCACGCTCGCTGATGTCCGGTGACGGGACAGCCAGCGACGGGACACGACACGAAGCCCAGCGGTCGCGGTCGGCAGTGGCGACGGTGTGCGAGGGCGAGCCCGGCCAAAACCCCCTGCGCGCGCGCACGGTGGATCTGCCGCGCGACGGGCGCCACAGGTCGCGGGCGCGGCCCGGCCGGCCGCCCCCGCGAGGCCGGACCCCGAGAAGGACCGGGCGGCCGTACGCATGCCCCGACATTCTTCTTGTAGCCCCCCTGTAGGCCGTGGACCGCGCGGGCGGCATAGGCTGGGGGTGGCGACCGCTCGGCCGGCCGCGGGACGGGGATGGGACAGGGCGGCGGGCCGCGTCGCGGAGTTATTGCCGTGACGGGGCCTGGGGGAGCCGCGTGGAGCCCGCGACGGGAATTCCGCTCGCCGACGGGGCCCGGGCGGCAACCCGGGCATGTCGCGCGCGCGACAGCGCCCGGCCGCCGACGGGCGGCGTGGTCTGGCGCGGCCTTTCGCGGGGGCCTGCCCGGCCCTCCGGCTGCTGCATTATTGGGGCGCGTCGTGCCGGTACGAACGGTGCGCGCGCACCCGATCGCGACGCGAGCTGATGGTTCACGCTGAGTGCGATCAGACCGCTTGCTTTATCATCGCAAGCGAGCTATGCATTCTCAGGCCGCTACGGCGCTACCGATGGATCGCGCCTCGTGATCACGCACGCGTTGGGCCTAAATCTTTCGGTTTTTATGACAATCGATCCGTTCGCTAACCAGCCGCCCATGCAAGCACATCAGGCTGCGTAGGGCCCTGCTGCTGCCGTCGTCTCACGAGCCGCGACAAAGGACGCACAAGATCTTGCGAGATTCCACGCGATAAAGGCCAGTGGCATCCTCCGGATAAAGACGTGTTTTTCGCTTGCCACAGTGGCGATCCCGATCGGACCACGCATGGGGGGGACAGTACTACAGTAGCGGGCGGCCCCGGTCCTGACGGGCTATCTCACAGCAACAACCGGCACGGGACACACTGTGCCCATCCATGTACAGAGGGGATAAACGCAGCAGCACCCGCTGCTGGTGAGCAGCCGCCACGGACGACGCGCTCGATCGATCGACGTGCCTGGTTCAGAGCCATGCGTGAAGATCCAGGGCGCGCCGTGAGGTGACACGTGCCTGCCCAAATAAGATCCTGATATATATATATATATATATATATATATATATATTGATAAAACCTTTGATATATATATGTATACCCCAAGAGCCAGCTAGTAACCTATATACTACGAATAATCCGACCGTACGATGCCACATGTGATCTGTTCGCCGGCAGTATGAGAAAGAAACATCTCGTCAATTCGCAGCTCTCCTGTCAGGAACACGCAACAACATCTTCAGATTGGACGTATATTAATTAGTATTGTAGAAGCCTATATGGCAGCACAGCAAGAATACAGCTGACGACAGAAATGATGGGTTTCTTGGCTGCTGCTTATCTTGGAAACTTTGCTTGCTGGACTGAAAGCCTGACTACTAGCTTTAGCGTTTAGGATGAACGACATGGCCGCATGGCTCTGATTGCACTCGCCAAGGGCCGCGCCTGCCTTTCCTTTCAGGGGAACGGGGAGACCTACTACTCATCATAAATAATGAACATTAGTATAATTGCAATCCTTGGGGATTAGCTGTTGGATAAATTAGTTGCGAAATAGATCCGGTCGGTAAAGATGAAAAATTAGGACGTTCGTCCTCTTCGATCGTGAGGAATGTGACGTAGCTATTATGATCACAAGCTGAAACAAGCAAGCAGGCTCTCTCACCTCAGATTGTAACAATAATTCACCTGTTATACTGTTGCAGTACAAAAAATTTTGAACTTAAGCAGTACAAAAATTCACAATCTGCAAGCTACTTCTCACAATCTGTAAAGCTGAAACAAACCATGACACATGAGCGAGTTGCTTGCAGTGTTTCGTTTTAGATGCCAGCGTGCGTACGGCGAGGGAGACAGATCCTAAGTTGATTATTAGTGACTCTAAAGTCTAAACGGCTAAGTTGATTATTAGTGACTCTAAAGTCTAAACGGCTTGTTTATTATTCTACATGGCACTGCAGGCGCACGCAAAAGTTGTCAGCAACGAGGAGCTTCTCGCTAGTGCGAAAGAGCAGAAGCAGGCAGGTTTCGGAATCCGAAAAGCTGCCTCTTCCGGCTTGTGTACTGGTACCACACTACAGTCCTCGCGAAAAGGGAGCAAAGATCATGTAGGGGAGACGCAAAACTAGTAGACGGGGAAAAGATACAGTTGAATGGTGCAATGCCTCCCAAAGTTGTCCTGATAATGTATAGTCAACTCCTGCTTGTGCGGCTTTTGACGGGCGCTAAACTAAACGCCTCTCGTGAAATGGATCCTCCAATCACTGAGCGCCTCCGGGTCTGCAGGCTCCAGGTCCTGGGGTGCTCGTGCGCACATGATCGTGGTCCATGGATGCCCACGCTCATGCAGATGCTCACTCTGGAGTCAGGACCGTGCAGATAAAACAGCACCGGGAACTCTTGAGGTTACTGCTGCTACTATCTTCGAGGAACACCGAGTTGCATGCCTCTTTCCGGGGGCAACAAAGCAAGACAGCCTAATAATTCTTGTTCGAAAGTCTCCAGATGGTTGTTCAAAAATCAATACGCCGAATATACGCTAAACCTCCAGTGATCTACTGTACGTGATCTATCGACGGAGCAGGTTCAACATCTGGCATGTTTGGAACCGTACACAGAGACAGCGTCCGGTTTGCTACCAACGCCGACACGTACGCGCCGCTCGGTCCCTTTCGTCCTGATCCGTGCGCTTCAAGCCGGTGCTTTCCGTTCCGTGCGGTCCGTGCGGTACCTGTGTCCGGTCACGCTCTGTCAGCTCTGATGACCCGCACCGTCACGATGAACAGCTCCGACGAGACAGAGCTTTGCAGTGATCCGTCAGAAAGGAACAGGGTAGCGACGGCGCACAATTTCGTACCGATACAGCTCGATGGAAGCATCAGTGCGATTAAGCAGAGGACGGCCATCACCTTTTGTTTTCACCAGGAAAAGCCACCCTCGTGTGCTCTCTCCATATCCGGATCCCAGGGCGCGCTCTTTGCCGACACAACGAAGACCGTTCCATGCTCCAGGCACGGGTTACCCTCGGGTTTCTGTTTCTGGCAGGTATCCGCGCCACTACTACGCATCAGATGCAGCAGTTTTCCAGGTCGGGCTGCGAAGGGTCCGATCAATAATCGGTGCCTGCCGCCGCCTCTGATCCCGCCCTGAAGTCGGACTTGTGCCTTCAATCATGGGGTCCAAATCCATATCCATCTCGTGCGCTGCTCTGCTCCCAATTATAGGGCGCAGGAAGAACGGCGTCATGATTCCTGCTCCTGTAGCAGTAACTCCGTTCCGTTCCTCCCTCATGATTGCAGGCACCACCCCTGCCGGCCGGCTGGCGGCTACTGTGCGCGTCTTCCATTCCTCTCGTGTGATGACTGACGAGACTGACCAAGTGGCCGGGCGGCGAGTGCTATCGTAGCGCATGGCGAACTGCTCCAGTGAACTCACCTTACTGGGGGATGACATCGACGCTACTGGGATCTGATCGGTAAGGGTGACCATCTCCGTTGTGGAGCACTAGCGCTCGCTGCTCCTCCGACGAGGCAGCGATCGGCCTAACCGTGAATGCGTCTCTACACCAGGCTGTCTGTCTAGTCACGAACTTTCGATGGACAGTGCCACTGGCTCTGTTATGGCAGGCCAGCACAAGCTCTTTCGGAGCCGTCCCGGCCTGCCGGCGCACTCGCGTCGCGAGGCCACAGCTAGCTGGTGCCCGCCCGTCGACAACCTCCTCAGCGACAGCGACACCGAGCTCGATCGCGCGCGCATCGCCGTACCACGTCGATCGCTGGCGACGCCGAGCCGGCCGGGGGCAGACGGCGACCGCACGGGCAAAGAAGCCCGACGCCCCCTTTCCGGGTGACCTCGATCCGTTCGCCGTGCCCGGCCGGCTCGCTCCTCTTTCTCCGTTCGGGGCCGGCACCGCGACACGGTAGGCCGCCGGCGCGGCGCGCGCGGCGCCGCGCAGCCCGGCCCCCGGGCGACACACGCCTACCCCGGCCGGCCGGCGTACTCGCTCGATCGAGTCGGGTGGGAGGACGAGTCGAATTCGAATCCCACCCGGCCTGTCCCCGGGGGGCGTCGTCGTGCGGCAGGGGCACGTGAGCTGCCCGACCCGAAGTGGCAGCGCGCGCCCGCGCGCTTTGGGTATACTGTGCCGTCGCTCTCCGCGCAACGCCTTTGGCCTTTGCTTCGGCGCGAGAGAAAGGCAGGCGACCGTGTGTGCCATGCAATGCAAACGCTTTGCAGGTTCTGACTGGCCGTGGCCCTAGCATCGATCCGATTCTGTTACGTGTAGTCTCCACTTTCCAGTTAGCTGCTTGACGAGAGCTTTGGACAGGCGCATGTTCGGTCGCGTCGTGCATCTGCCCGTCTTTCTTGATCAACTAATTGCAGGACACGCAGGACCATCGATGCATCTGTTTGCACGTCTGCATGCCGAAGAATTTATTGCAAACGTAATATTGCCAAATGACTTGTAGCTTAGTCCAACCTCGACAGTTTTTTCTTCCATTTATTGTTTCTGAGGTTATTAAGTTGCAATACCCTTATCCTTTAGCACTCCCCTCACGTGAAGCTTGACATTAAGAAATTTATGCTTCAACAATCAGTCCTCACCTCACATGGAGACTTCCTTACCATATTGAACTGCACGTACCAATGATACCAAAAAGCTTAAAGTGATGAAAAAAGTTTTCAGGTCTTGTTTAGCTTGAGCTTCGACTTGTCTTATAGGCCGTTTTTCCACTATCCATTTACCCCGTTTATAAAAATCTATATAAACTTGTTCCGATTAGTTGTTGCATCTTATGATAACCTGGGAGGATCAAATAGCCAAATAGGTCTCGGTCAATTGACTTAGCAGACATGGCAGGAGTTGGTTCCATTAAATTTCAGTTATTTTTAAGGCACTTGTAGTATCTTTTGATGAAAAAGGCACTTGTAGTATGATTAGGCATCCTTAGCAATAGCATAAATATAATCTTTGAGATGGAGACAACAAGGAGTCCAACACACAAGAATATCTTTGCTCTTGGTTCTTACCCGGCGTGCCTTGGGTTTCCATTGGCTGTTTGATCCGGCTGTCTCCTAGTCCGGGCACATCTTGGACGAACATGATGTGCAAAGTTTAGTTTCCCCTAATGATTACCGTTACCCTCACACGTCACTGCTTGACCAAATCGAAATGGGAGATTACAGATGGCGAAGGAGTAGTGAGCACTAAATCAAAAGGCGATCAGATCGCAGCGCACGGCGCGATGGGGGGCGACAGCACAGGCCAGGGCGTCGAAGGGAAGGCGCCGGGGGACGATGCAGATGCCGGCCTTTCTGCGAGCACGCAAGCCATGGAAGCAACTCGTCGCCCGCGCGCCGTGTCGGCCGCGCGGTGCCGGCGTACGGGCGCGCACGGGGAGCCCTTCGAGGCGCCCTTGCTTGCTTGCTCAAGCTCGTCGCTTGCTGTTGCTGCGTGCTGCAAGTAGCTAGTAGCTCCCATGGCCCCTGGCAGTACTCTTGCTGGTCAAGTACAATATTTCTTGGGGGAAGAGGTGGAGATCCCGATGCTATGTGAACTGTTGCTGAATCCTATAGAAAACCCCGCACTTTTTGTTACGGCTGGAGGAAGCAAGAAAGGCAGATTGACCTTCACCTTCTTTATGGTACAGTAGTACTCACTGAACACTGAAGAAGTAAGTAGGTAAACGACCTTGTGTTTTCTTTACCTAGCATCATCACATTGTAAAGGTTCATCGAGGAAGCACACAATTTCATCGGCCAAAAAAGGAAAAAAGAAAGGCGCGGCTGAAATTAAAGCGCGTTACCTCAAATACTACTCCCTCCAGTGAAAGATAGTGTTATTGATGAACGGAATTTTATTTTGGAGAGCGCCTCCGTACCCAAGGCTACACACTGTTATGTGATCATCAGTATCAGGGGTGAAACTAGAGCTGAATCGAGGAGGTGCACCTTTCATGGCTTTGCTGCTAGCTCTCTAATTGGTAAGGTGGAAACTTGATGATTAGCACTAATTTTTTTTGTGTGGGTGCATCAGCACCCACTGAAATCTATATAGCTTCGCCTCTGATCAGTATTATACTATGTGCATATTGATAAGGGATTATGTTTTTTCATCGTTTGAAAAATGAAATTTCTAATTGGTGGATTTCACTTTTGTTTTCTGAATTTGCACGCCCAGTTCATTAGCGTTTTCCCTTAAAAATACAATTTAAACTAAAAATTGAATGGTTAAAACAAGCAAATTGTCTAGTCATGGAGCAGTTTGTTTATTTTGCAAAAAAAAAATGAACAGTTTGTTTAGAAAAAATCATGCATATTTTTGGAAGTTTATAAGGGCATGTTTGATTCCACTCTAGATTGTGAAAATAGCTTATACTATCTTAGGTTGAGCCAAACCAGCAGATTGTGCAAACCAGAATATTCTAGACTACACGAATTTTATTGCAAGTCTAGAAAGTTCAGATGAAAAAAATATTATACCTATATTAAAAGAACTTAGCAAGGAGAACTACGTATATAAAACTACAAGTGAATCCAAACAGACATTCCCACAAAACAGCATTGCAATTATGCTCGCTACAAGTCCAGTATCAGGAGTCAGCAGTAGTCAGTAGTACTAACTGATGAGTGGGGCCAGCAGGCGACCTACTAACAGTAATTTGACTGCACTGCCCCTATCCCCTCCCTATATAAGCCCGGCACAACCACATTTCTCCCGCACACAAACACACGCCCACACTGCCTGCCCAGTGCTTAAGCTAAGCACCAAATCACACGCCTCGTGTCGACCAGCGAGCACCAGGGCAGGCACGAACTGCGCTAGCTAGCAAGCACACACGCACGCCGTACGCACTGCAGTGCCATGCCGGAAGCACCGACCACCAAGACAACCCCGCCGGCCTGCGGCTTCGCCCCCGGGGCGCACCGCGAGGCGCTCGAGTTCATCGAGCATGTCACGGTGAACGCCGGGCAGGTGCAGCGGCGCGTCCTCGCCGAGATACTGGCGCAGAACGCGCCGGCCGAGTACCTGCGCCGGCACGGCGTCTCCGGGACCGCGGACGACGCCGTCGAAGCCTTCCACCGTCTCGTCCCGCTCGTCACCTACGAGGGCCTCCAGCCGGACATACTCCGCATTGCCAACGGCGATACCTCGCCGATCCTCTCCGGCAAACCCATCTCCGAGTTCCTCACAAGGTACGCATCACACGATCGAAGCTGCTGCGCTCTCAAAATTTGGCGGACATGGAAACGTGGTCTGACGTTCTGGCAATTCATGGTGTGCACCAGCTCTGGCACGTCCGGAGGGGAGAGGAAGCTGATGCCGACCATCGCCGACGAGCTGGACAGGAGGTCGCTGTTGTATAGCCTGCAGATGCCGGTGATGGGCCAGTCGGTGCCCGGGCTCGACAAGGGCAAGTCCATGTACCTGCTATTCGTAAAGGCGGAGTCGCGCACGCCGGGCGGGCTCGCGGCGCGGCCGGTTCTGACGAGCTACTACCGGAGCCGGCAGTTCCTGGAGCGGCCGCATGACCCCTACACCGACTACACGAGCCCCAACGAGGCGATACTGTGCGTGGACTCGTACCAGAGCATGTACGCGCAGCTGCTATGCGGCCTCGTCCACCGCGCCGACGTGCTGCGGGTGGGTGCCGTGTTCGCTTCGGGCTTCCTCCGCGCCATCCGCTTCCTCGAGAAGCACTGGCCGCGCCTGTGCCGCGACATCCGCACGGGCGCCCTCGACCCAGAGATCACCGACCGCGCCGTGCGCGACGCCGTCGGGAGGGTGCTGCGCGCCGACCCGGCGCTCGCCGACGAGATCGAGGCCGAGTGCGGGAGGGCGTCGTGGGAGGGCATCATCCGGCGCCTGTGGCCCCGCACCAAGTACATCGACGTGATCGTGACCGGTGCCATGTCCCAGTACATCCCGACGCTGGAGTTCTACGGCGGCGGCCTGCCGCTCGCGTGCACCATGTACGCCTCCTCCGAGTGCTACTTCGGCCTCAACCTGAAGCCCATGTGCAAGCCGAGCGACGTCGCCTACACGCTCATCCCCACCATGTGCTACTTCGAGTTCCTTCCTCTCCGCTGCAGCAACGCCAAGGCCGAGCCGAGTCACCGCGACCTGGTCGACCTCGTCGATGTGAAGCTTGGACACGAGTACGAGCTCGTGGTCACCACATACTCCGGTATGTCTCGGGACATAGCTTGGATGATCCAGCTATCTAGACGAACAGCTGTGGATCGTTTAGTAATATAAGAGTAACATTATTTTTCTGTGATGGTGACAGGTTTGTGTCGGTATCGCGTGGGCGATGTGCTGCGGGTGGCGGGGTTCAAGAACGAGGCGCCGATGTTCAGCTTCGTCCGGCGGCAGAACGTGGCGCTGTGCATCGATTCCGACAAGACAGACGAGACGGAGCTACACGCGGCGGTGAGCGGCGCGGTGCAGCACCTGGCGCCGTTCGGCGCGTCGCTGGTGGAGTACACCAGCTACGCAGACGCGGCAGCCATCCCGGGCCACTACGTGCTGTTCTGGGAGCTGCGCGCGGGCAGCACGGCCGTGCCGGCGTCCGTGTTCGAGGACTGCTGCCTGTCGGTGGAGGAGGCCCTGAACAGCGTGTACCGGCAGTGCCGGGCCTGCGACAGGTCCATCGGCCCCCTCGAGATACGCGTCGTCTCCGAGGGCACGTTCGACAAGCTCATGGACTACGCCATCAGCCGCGGCGCGTCCATCAACCAGTACAAGGCGCCGCGGTGCGTGCGCCCCGGCCCGGTGGTGGAGCTGCTCGACGCGAGGGTGCAGGGCAAGTACTTCAGCCCCAAGTGCCCCAAGTGGAGTCCCGGGAACAAGCAATGGAACAACGCCAGGGAGGTGATCACCAACGGGGACGCCGCCTGAATCCTGATGATAGATCGTGGCACGATCTGAATTTTCAGAGGCAGCGAGAGGATTAGCTATATGGAATGATGATGACTTAGATATCTAAGATCATTTGATTTTTGGTTCCTTTCTCTTCATCTTTGTAATATGTCTCGTGTTCCTTCAGCTCGTGTATTTTGCTATGCACTCAGTGCATGTCAATTACATATACTAAATTATTACTCTGGTAGTAACATAGGGATCGGAATGGACTTTTATGTGTCAAATTGAACTATGAGGATCAATCTCCAGTAATTTTAATTCCCTGTAAGATTTATACATTTATCTCGAGAAGGTATGGATTTATAAATTCATGCAAATGAATTCAAGTCTGTTGCAGCGGCCACTACCATTGTTTGATCCGGGGAAACATGGTCATGGAAATGGCATTGATGTACAGAAGGGGATTCATATATTCTAAGCGCACCACCAGGACGACAGGACATTTTCTAATCAGACTTATAGTAGGCCTAATTCCAGGGAGTGTATAATTTTCAAGTGACTAAAAAAACACTAGCTCTTAGTTTCTTTTTTAATCATGCAATAAGCATCTGACAGCTCTCATAATTGATACTCCAGGTTTAAGCTACATATAGATATGGTTTCAGGTGCCTGAAAGATAAAAGGAACTGAAAAGTGGAAGAGTTGTTAATTCTTAAGTAGTACTGTCGATCAGCAGGACACGGTATGCAGCTCGTAAGTACCTAGTAAGTAGCTAGAATGAAGGATGGTGCATTAACTCCTTCCCTAAGCATAAAATAATAGTTAAGCTTAAGATCAACTCTAAAGTTAGTAATAAGTCAAAATGATAAGTATTTCCGTATGTTTCATTCACCATGCCAAATCGCCCACATATGTCTTTTAGCTGCTTTATTGCAAGTGTAGAAAAAAGGTACAAGTAATATAATGCTAAATTTCTATGCATGGCAGATAAATCCAATTGTTGAATACTAGTACTGCATATACTTGCAT
Organism: Panicum miliaceum; assembly: GCA_032594955.1. Classification (NCBI taxonomy): domain Eukaryota; kingdom Viridiplantae; phylum Streptophyta; class Magnoliopsida; order Poales; family Poaceae; genus Panicum; species Panicum miliaceum. The sequence goes on along the minus strand of CM064063.1, from coordinate 7,379,421 downwards.
ACAAATTAAACAAATAGTCCCCTTCTCTTTTAATTTATGGGGCATTGCTCCTTGTGTTAACTGTTATTATCTTCAGGACGCCAGAGCTAGGGCTATCCATGGCATGAGCAAACCGCTCTTTGTTTTCGCAGCGCCTGTCCCACCACAAGACACTGAAAAGAGTACCCAACAAAGCAGCCCTAGAGCTACTTTTATTTTGCTCCAGCGGACTACCCATCTCAGGCAGACCGAACACGAGACACGGCATAATAGTAGGAACGCCTTTTCCCTGCAAAAACTTTGGTGAAAATATTTAAGTGTACATGATCCATTCCTTCATCTTGCACGCCTGTGTTGCCTACAATTATGCATAGAGTATACTCCCCATGAAAAAAATCTTTACGGAGAAAGGTTTATTTTAAGATGCTTGTTCCGCCATAAGTAAAACGGCGTTGAGTGGGAACGAGAGAAGTGATTAAAAACGGAGCCATTATATGCTCTCAACCTCAAGAAAGATCAGCCTGGTCGTTGGGTGTGCCATTCTCCATTGATGTTGTTCTGCGATTGCTCTTGCTCCCCCTTTGAATCTTCTTTGCCTGGCCATCTGCGTTCATCGGCAGGCCGCTCAAACGACTAGAGGTATCAGCAACCAAGCGCAGTCGATACTCGACGTAGCACCGGGCCTCCGAGAAATGACAGCGATCGAGCACTGGAACAGATCCTGACGAAGAGTCCGGCCGTGACCTCGTCCTCCAGCACCCTAGCGTAGCAGCGTAGCTCGCCGCTGTCCCTTGTTCGAGAGAGCACCGCGCCGCTTCAGATGCGGATGTGGGCTAGCCGCTGGGAATCTTCCGCGGGGGCGTAGCCGCGTGGGGACGACGAGGCCTTTTTTTTTTTGAACGTGGGGGGACGACGAGGCCTTCGCCCCGCACGAAATGCATGCCGTGCGAAGAGTGCAAAGGCCACAAGCGTGCTCCACACGCGCAGCGGCAAACAAAATCCTACAGATCTCGATGGCCAGAAGGCGTACGGTCACTCCGGCGAGCCGGCGATCGGAGGATGGAGAGCGGCAGAACACGGGCGGGCGGCAGGGGCAAGAAGGCAGGCAAAGCCAGAGGCGTCGCGTGCAGCGGGAACAGGCGGGCGAGCTGACCGCGCGCGCACCGTACCACCAGCCGGAACCGCACGAGGCGGTAGCAAGCGAACAGAGCAGAAAAGCTGGTGCGGCCATGTGGCCGGCACGGTACAGAGCGGACAGCGCGGGGCACCCCCGGCGCGGTGGCGCGCCTTGGCGGTTGCAGGAATCTCCGGCTCCGGGCGTGCGCGGCTGCTGCTGGAACGGGGCTGGCATGGGGGGTGCGCCCTGTCGTGTGCCGAGCGGGGGGGACCGGGGGCCGAGCGCGGCCAAGCCAAACGCCCGCCCCCGTGTAGAGAGGGTACTGTACTGCGCGGACCCAGCGCGCTCCGTGCCGAGCGTGCTGCTCCTGTGCACTGGCCGTGCAGCTGCTTGCCGTGCCTATCATTGCTGGCTCATCATCCGGACGGACTCCCTCGTCGTCAGACCGTTTGACCCGGTCGTCGTCGGGTCCGGTCCCGTCAGCACAACACGTAGCCCAAGCCCGGCTGGTCTGGTCAACAACCAATCAAACCCATATGGTCTTGCGCTGAGTCAGATCACTGTTAGCTGCCATGGCTCACCCCCACTGTACATTGCTCCGCTGCAACAAAAAAATCTTAACAAGCTGGGGTCTTGATAAAAGATCCTGCTATAGAATAAGTTTATAAGCGTCAGTAGTTGGGGTTGGGTGGGTGTTAAAAGAAGCCGGGCACACGTGCAGCCGGGGGGACATGTAGGCCGGCCGCGCCCGCCCCATGCCACCGGGTTAATGCAGGGGACGGTGGCGACGAGCCGGTGACGGGGGCCAGCCTGGTGGTGGCTGGTGCCCGTCTTGTCGCTGCCCGGCAGCCCCCCACCCCTCGACGTGGCTCGCTCCGCGGCCGGCCCATGACCCCGTGGCCACACCCCCCACGCGCGCCGTCGTCGCTGGCCGGAGGAAACGCGCCGCGTGCGCGCGTTCCCGGCTGCCTCCTCCCGGCCGCGGCCAGATGGCCTGCCCCCATGCTGCCTCCTGCGCGCCATTGATGGCCGGCCCGGGCTACCAAAGGCATGTTACGACGCCGGATCGGTGAACAGGGGGGCAGGAAGTCAGAGCGCCATTGAATCCCTTGTCTGGTAACGTCTGTTGCCACTCCGGCCAGCCACCCCGGCCGATCCGGCCGGGGAGGGGAGGAGGGGCCCGTTTGATTCCCAGACCCAGCAAGTACGCGCCAAAAAGGCTTCCCTTTCTTCCTCCTCGCTCGCGATGGGGCGATCTAGTTGGACTGATAAATGGGCGGGGAAATCTGGTTGCCCCATTACTCCGCGCACAGCTAGCGATGACTGATGGTGATGAGTCCGGCGGAGCCCGTCGAGTCGCCAGGCGGGGGCATGCCAATGCCTGCCGCTGTGCGCGGACCGCGACGGGGCGACTTGGCTCAAGGCTTTTCCGAGCCCCCGGCATCGCTGGTGCGCTGCATCTGCCCGCCCGGGGGACGGCGACGAGGCCGGGGACATTCCCATCTACCGGCGGGACCGGCCTCCATCTGGTCGCTATCCTACCGCACGCACGCAGATGCGATGCCGGCGCGGTGTCTGGCGACTGCGAGCGGCCCAACCATCCGCACGCTCCCGATCCAACTGTGGAGATCGGCCGCTGCTGTTTCGTGAGGCGCATGTGCACGAGGGCCAACAGTGGACGCGTTGGTGGTTGCGAGAAATGTCTAGCGCTTTCTCCCAAGAAGAAAGGACGGAACACTTTTTTGCTGCACCGCCAATGTGTTTTTGTTGTGCCGAGCATCTTGTTTTCCTCAGAGCCCACCTGGGACTCGTGTGTGTGTGTGTGTGTGTGTGTGTGTTCTAGCCTTCCGGGCCTTTAGGCCCAATATTGGATGTTTGGCTGTCAGTTTCAACATGGGCTAGCAAGAGAAGAGACCATAACCTAGAGAGACAACACAACCTTACCGTGCTACCGATCCTCAAAGTTCTTTGAAAATTCAAACAAAATTAAAGTGGATAGAACACGCAAGAACAAATATGCATGCAAAAAATAAACTTTACACAAGGTGAAACAAAATAAAAGGAGTGACGAGTGTTGGGTGTGTTGCAGGGTCTGTCTGAACTGTGTTTGTGGGGTGTTGCTGTACCTCTCCCTTTTGCGTTCGGGAACTTCTCATGTATTGTGACCTTTACTGCGGGCTGGCTCCTACCTGGGATTCCTGGGTTTGGGCCTGTCCCGTTCTTCTAGCTTGAAAGTCAGGTTAGAGGTTCTAGGCTCAGTCCTCTCTTTCTCAGTTCTCTCCCGTCTGGGTCTGTTTCTGTTATTACCTAACTCTGTAATTCCGTTTCTCTTGGAGTGGAATTGGGGATGAGCCTCGTTTCGAAAAAAAAGGTGAAACAAAAAAAAGAGAAATTAGCTTTGCATGTACTCACTTTTTTCTGCATGCCTATGTTTTTGTTCAAGCTCAAATTATACATACACGATAGATGATTCCATGATCTATCCATTCATATTTTGGTTAGGAATTTTTATGCAATTTAGTACACCACCGACCTTTTCTACAACTTGGGCACTGCTAAAGACCTAAGTAGACAATTTTATGAACGAAGCTTATATAGGAGTATAACGTGAGTCACTAGAGGCTGCATGACCTGTATGCTCTTATTGGTTCTTGAAGTTCATGGCCAGCACTAAAATTGAGAAATTTTCTGTAAGCCTTTCATGAAGTATACAATGACCGGAAAACAAGCATCCAATGCAGGACAGTCACCCAAATGTAAAGTAAAACAAAGTTTTTGCAGTTGAGTTGATCAGACCGATCCAAGATTCCAAGTTACCAAAGGTTAACAGGAAATATACGAGTTACGGGACACAATTTTTAAAGTTTTAACCCATCCTTTCATTCATGAAACTAGCTACCAAGCTCTGTCAATATTTCTTTTTTTTGAAAGACCCTGTCAAGATTTCTCAAAGGATAAAATCATAGTAAAAGCATGGCACATAAACTAGACGACTGTTGTACCCCATGTAGCGTAATCAAAATATTTAACAAAAAGGAAATCAAGAGAAGAGTGGGATTCTGACTTCTGAATTGGTCATGGCCTCTCTGCTTTTAGCGTTCAATGGTTAATTTTAAAGACTGCAGTGCTCACTAGGAGTTGGAGATTTTTGTTATTGTTTTACGTCTTTTGTGTTTGTACTACTCATACAAATTCGTACCATGTCTGAATACTCCCAACCATACAACATAAGACTAACTCTGGCACGAACCTGCTCACAAACCTGTGAGAAACTACAATGCTGAACTTTAATCACGAACGCTAAGATTGAAATTAAAATTAAGAAAATAGAACAATAATATGAACAGTGGAATCAATGAGTGTTGGTTTTGGTTCTGTTACTTCTCAAAATGATGACGTTCACAAGGGAGCCATCCAGCGTCGCATTCCTCACCTCCACGACGCGGGACTTCCTGAAGAGGCGAGCGACGGTGGAGAAACCGAAGCGGCGGTCGAGGGCGATCACGATCGCGCCACCGCGTCGGACGGTGCGCTCGACCTCCGCCGCGAACCGGGACGGAAAGAGCGCGCCGGTGACCGCGCCCGGATCGTCGGAGAGCACAACGTCGAAGGCGCCGTCGAAGAATGGGAGGTTGTGCGCGTCTGCCCGGCGCACGAGGGGCGGGAAGTCGACGAGATCGACGCCCGTGACGTCCCCTACGCCGGCCGCGTGGATCGCGTCCACGGCCTGCCCCGCGCCTGCGGCGACGCAGAGGACGCGTGAGGACTCACCGAGGAGGCGCAGCCGGCGGAGCGGGGCGAAAGCAGCCGCGGAGAGGGCCGCGCCGCGGCGGCTCCAGCACGTGGACGCCCGGAACCTGGCGAGGCGGAGGTCGGGGTCCACGACGCGGCGGGATGCGGCGTCGCAGGAGGTGCGCGGGAAAGGCGCCAGAGACAGGGACGCGTATGTGGACGGGCCACCGCCTCCGATGAGGCAGGAGGAGGACGTGTGGCGGAACAGTTGCAGCAGCGCGGCAGTGGCGACGGCCGCCAGGGCGATCGACACGCGGTTCAGCAGCCGCCGGACGTGCCCGTCCATTGCTCGCGGCATCGGGTGGTTAGAAGTTGTGCTGGGCTAGGTTGGGCTATAGATCGTCGGCCTGAAAAGCTGTTCCGCATCGTGATTTCTATCTATCTTGTTCCGGGCTTCCGGCCCGGCTGTGCCGCATCGTGCAGTTTGGCGGTGGTGGAGGCGCTAATATTCGCCCTGCCGTTTCCTCGCGGAAGGGTTTTTTTCGCGTGCGGCTTGCTCGATTGCTTTTATTTTTCGCGGCCCACAGTTTCGGTCCAAAGCTTCGCGTGCGGCCTGTTTCTTTTCCTTCTCCCATTTTTATGTTCTACGGCGACAATGTTATTTCTTTTCTATTAAACAAATTTAGTTATTTATTTATTTAGAGGCAAAAAAAATTATTTTATCAAAATTTATTATGTTCTAAGTTAATAATTTTTTGTTCCACAACAACATAGTTGATTTGTTTCTATTAAACAATTATTTTTACCAAACAAATTTTATGTTCTAAACCATATTTTGGAAAACAAACTCAATTTTTTCCGAGTAAACATTCTTTATGTTCCATGGCAACAATGTTGTTTCATTTCTATTATACAATTTCATTCATTTGTTTGTTTAGAGGCAACAATTTTTATTTTTGATCAAAATTTATTTTGTTTCCAAGTCTTAAAAATTAGCATCTGATTCATCCTTCTATTTTGTACTTTTGTGGGATAACCCTTTTAACCCGTGAATGAATGGTTCTTTCTTATGTACCAGTCTTTTTTTCTTGTTTTTGCAGAACCTACTATGGATTCATTTTTTGATTTTGTTTGTTCTCAGTTCGTTTGTCCAGTTCAGCAAACAGCAGCTAACAATGCGTGCGGATCGTGCAGCGCGGGAACAAACTGTCAAGTCTTCAAAATCTTATCTTCAGTTCTTCACAGCTTTGGAGGAGCTAATGAGGCAGCTAGCTAGGCAGTGCTCAACTGTGCATGTACGGCTTGTCATCAGCGGCCGTTGGACGGATCGGATGCAGCGTGCAAATCGGACGGTTGAGGTGAGATAATCTTCACGTGCTCGAGAAACGAATTGGGCCTTGTCAAATTACGGCCCAGAAATTAATTAGCGCCTGCGATGGATCATATTGCAGTCACGCGGCTTACCTCTAATGCGATGGCAGGCGGCGGCGGCGGGCAAGTGGGCTTGCGGGCCGTCAGAATTGGGGCTTCTGATGGGCAACTCATGGGCTGGTTATCAAAAGAAACAAAACGTTTCGGTTGGTTTCGTGGGCCTCATGGGTTGTACCCATGACGCGGCGGCGGCATCGGCGCATCGCCGAACCCCCCGCATCCTCTTTCCGGCTCGTCTCGCCGCCGCCGCCAACCTCACCAGCCGTACGTTTCGCCCCCATAGCCATGGTCTCCCCCGCGGCTTACTCCCGCGCTCGCCGCCTCTTCAGCGTCTTCTCCTCAACCACTCCACGGGCTCAAGCACCCAAGCCTGCTCCCGAGCCCGCGCTCGCGCCCGCACCGGGCCAGACTGCGGCAGATGGCGAGGTGGATGCGAAACCCCACGCCGGCCGCAACCGCGGGAAGAGCATCGGCAAAATCCTGCGGGTGATCTCCGAGGAGCGCGATCCGGACAAGCTGGTGTCCCAGTTCATCACCGCGTCGACCGCGTCCCGAAACTTCCGCGACAACCGCCGCGTGTACGAGGTGGCGGTGTCCCGCCTCGCCTCCTACGGTCGCCGCGACGCCGTCGCGGCCCTCCTCGACTCGCAGAAGCCCTTCATTGAGGCCTCCGGAGAGGGCTTCGCCGTGCGACTCGTCCGCCTCTACGGCCGCGCCTCCATGCCGTCCCACGCCGCTGCGACCTTCCTTGACCTTCCCCCAAAGCACAAGTCCGTCACGGCCTTCAACGCCCTCCTCGCCGCCTACATAGACTCAGGCGACTTCGACAAGCTCGTTGCGGCGTTCCAGGTGAGGTGATAGTCTTTACGTCCTGCCGTTACCGGAAGCGTATAATCTTAGAGCAAACTCATCATCGGCGATACTGTGCAGGAACCCGGCCTCTCGGCCGCCCTCGATGTCATCCCGCTCATGGAGAAGTGCGGTCTTACCCCCGATGAGATATCATTCAACAGTCTGCTTAATGGGTTTTACAATAATGGTCGCTTTGATGATGCTGAGAAAGTCTGGCAGATGATGAAGGAGAGGAATGTTAAGCCGAACACAAAGAGTTACAACGCAAAGCTGCGGGGTCTGGTTGCTGAAGGCAGAATTGAGGATGCAGTTGCTGTATTTGAGACGATGCAGAAGGATGGGCCTAAACCTGATTCAGTGTCTTACAACGAGCTGATTCGTGGCTATTACAAGGAAGGGAGGTTGGATGAGGCCAAGAAGTTATATGGTGATCTGGTAAAGAATGATTGGTGCACCAGATTAGGGAACATTTGAAGCTCTCGTGCCTCGTTTTGTGGATGCAGGGGAGCTTGATCTTGCTCTAAATTGCTGCCGTGAGATCTTTAGTAGGAAGTGCAGAGTGAAATGCTCATTGCTGCAGGGGGTAGTGATCGCCATGCACTGTTTTGTTGGTCTGAATAGAAGTGCATAGAATCGTACTTAAATAAGCTAGTGTTCGTTTTGCTTCTGTGCTATGATATATTAATATCTTAGGAGAAAAAATATCTATAATTTCTGACAGGATACTTAGAGCAAATGCTTGGTGTGCCTATAATGTCTAAGCTTGAGAATTGAGAAGTTTTCCATACGGCATGAAAAGTGTTAATTCTATGGTGCATCTATAATTTTTGTCTGTTACCATTCTTAAAGGTATTGTAATCTTCATCGTTAATTGCATCCAAAGGAGTTTAATGGTGCGTCCGAATCATAACAACTGTTCATTGGTACCAATCCTATGAATAATAATCTTAGGTACCTATGTAAAAAGGTATTTAGTCTGGTCTATGATAATACCACTGTTGTCTTTGACAAGCAAATAAACATATAGGCCCGAGTTGACGACTTCGAGTTTGGTATGGTATGTGGACATTTCATATCTCAGGGAGGCTATAAGTTGATACGTCGTCAGCCTAGATCAGCTTTCGTTTCTTCATTCTCTTACTAGTGTCATGGTACAGGTTGCTATTTTCATCTTTACTGCAGGATTGGTTCATTTATATTCACACCTGTTCTTATTTCGTCAGATCACTTGCAATTAGAACAATAAATTTACAGGTTATTACTGGATGGTGCACTAACTACCAATTTTTTGTCACACTTTAGATTGAGGTCTTAGTGTTTAGATGCAATAGTGAATGGAAGACGCACAGGCTTTGTTCAAACTCTGCACCCAAATCTCAGTTGGGAATGGAAGACGCACACGCTTCTGGAAGGACAATTGGCTGGATGGTTCATGTTTGTGCATCGATGGATACAGGCCCGGCATGTTATAGGCTTTCCTGGAGAAAATCTCACGGTGGCACAGGTGCTGACTGCAAGAAAATGGATGCGTGATCTACGATCAGAATGCTGACGAAGAAGCAGTCCAACAATTTGTCTGACGAAGTATGGACGAAGTCACAGTTACAGACCATCCGTTTAAATATCGCAGAGGGATGCTATACCTTATGTCCTTATCCAACAGTTGCACATCAGGTGCGTTTTCAGGGATCGTACCATGATCTGAACTGGGAAGAATTTTGGAAGGCAAAGGTGGAAACAAATGATGTTTCTTCAGATGGCTTCACTTATCCTGCAATGCAAACTTCCTCCTGCCGACAAAGTGATAAGAGGGGCAGGGAGACTGAATGAAAGTATGCTTATTGTCGGGTTGGGAACATCAACCATTCCCAATTTTTACTGCTACCTTTGAGATTCGGAGTTTTGATCCTTTGCGCCGCTGTACATTTCTCTCCCCTACTGTGAATTGGCAGCACACCTGCCTGAGCTTTTGCTAGAAAACTAAGGGCGTGAAGTCGAGCTCGACCAGATCGACGCCCGTCGGCCCGTGGCATCTCGACGCTAGCCCCATGGGTCCACGGCTGCCCTTGTGCCAGGAGGGTACGCGGCGGTGGCGACGGCCGCCCGCGAGGGCCACGGCGATCGACCGGTTCAGCGTCCGCCCGGGTGCGATTAGGCATCACTAAGGGGATGGTTTGGCCAACCATCAAGCACGATTAATTTTTCCCCTCGTGTGGGATGATCTTTTGGGCTGTATCTTAGACCCGTTACTACTAAATAACAGATGCATGCATGCAGGTGCAAATAAATTGATGACATCAGCCACATACAAGAGGAGTTTATATAAAAAATCTATAAATCTTAAACCATGTATCAAATTAAATTCTGATTGCACCATTATCTTTCTTATGATAAAATCTTTAAAGCAAAACCATACTTGCCTATGTGTTGCATGATATTTTGAAAAAATACATTTTTTTAATACTCAATAATGAATTTCGGACCTTCGGAACAAATAATTTAACAACACGAATAAATAATTATTTTCTATGGACAAAAAGTTAACAAATAATAATGTACATTGAACAAGATATTATACATCGCGAACAATTGATTGTATAGGATAAATAATGAAAAACGAATATCACGAACAAATAAGTTAACATTATGGAATAATTTAATCTACAAAGTGAACAAATAATTTGCATTGCGAATAAATTAGTTATACTCAGATAATTTTTTTTCATAAAGACAAATACATCTACATTGTAAAAAAATATTTTTATAATATATACATGAGCAAAACAAATTAGCATATAAAAAATAAATCATTTGACACACCAATTTATGAATCTACAATACAAATAGATTAGTATAAATTGAGTATGATTCGCTCATAAATGTGAAGAAATAGTTTTATACTATAATTTATCATTCTTCATGGTGAATAGATGGCTTGCTTAAAAAATAATTCAATTAGATATATATATATATATTTAATAATATACAATCATAAAATTAATACAAATGATACAAACTGTGTAAAAAAGAGTGGAATAAGAAATTAAAGAATAAAATAAAAATATTAGATAAAAAATAATGGAAAAATCATATTAGAAAAATACATCAACTATTAGAAAAAGAAAAACAAAGAAAGAAAATAGAGTAAGATAAGAATAAACAAGAAGAGAAGGAAGACATATTATATACTAGTGAAGAAACATTTACTGGAGCATTAGAAATAGAAAGAAAAAAGAAAATAGGAAGAAAATTAATAAGCAATAAAGGGAAAATAGAAAAAGAGCAATCGAAAAGAGAGCATTAGAAAGAGCGAAGGAAATGAAATATTAAAGAAAAGAGAAATAAAATAGAAAAGAGTGTAGGTTTTCTAGAAAGCATGGAAGGAAAAATGAAAAATTTAAATAAAAGTTCTAGTTTACTTGGAATAGAAAGGAATGTATCAAATGAGTAAATATATATTAGAAAGGAGAACGAGAAAGGGAGGAAATAGAAAAGGAAAGAAAATAAAATAGAAAGGGAAAAGAACCCCAGGTCGTGAGCTAAGAAGAAAAAAAATTGTTAGAAAACGCACCCTGAAAAGAAGAAACAAAAACATTAGGAGCATCGATTGAATGTTGAAGAAGAAAAATGAGGATGGGTACATGATCAACATTATAGAGAAAAAGCAAGTGCAGCCTGTGTTAGAAACATATATTGGGCTGTAAGTGTAAATCATCTCAGTGGGCTGGCTACCTCTATTTGGGCCGCACTCGGAGTAGAGCAGCAGCGCGTGGGCGACAAAATGCTCTTTCGTCGCACGCGTGATGTGTAGCTGTTCCGCATCCGCCCGCCGGGCATACCCGTGGCCTGAGAGGGTGTCCGTGGGGGAACAGTGAGCGGCCCCGGCGAAACTGCCACTAATAGACCTGGCAGTCCAGCTGGGTTGTGCTGCTGGGCTGCAAATATTCCGTCATGGCCAAATAAGTTGGGCTGCAAATATTTCGTCGGACCAAATAAGCTGCGAAACAAACCCTCTCCATTGTCCGCCTTCGTCTCTCGCAGTCGTCTCGACGAAAACCCCACCCACATTACCACGTTGGCGTCGCGTTGCGCCCCCTGATTTGCCATCGCTAATGTTAGGGGTCACGCGCACGGGAGCGATGTGACCCGTCGCAGAAGGCCCAGCTACGGCCCACCGCCACCGCCGCTCGCCGCGCCACCCGGGCTGCCGGGGTTAGGGTTCGGGGGAGCGGACACAGGGGTGGTGGTCGAGGCGGCAGTTAGGGTTAGGGTTTCGGGTTTCCACGGGTGGGGGCGTCCATAGCCCGCGGCTATAGAGGGGAAGATCGGGGGCGGTGGTGGCGGCGGCCCGGCGGTGGTGGCGGTTTGGCCGACTGCGCGGCGATAGGTGGGCGAGAGGTGCGGGGGAGGCGGGAGGAAGAAGATGAGGAGAGGCGGGGGAGGTGGGAGGAAGAAGACGAGGGCCAGCACGCTTCTGCGATGAATCACATCGCAGTCACGCGCGTTGCCCCTAATAACCCCTATTTGCAATGGCCTCCAGGTAAAGTGTGCCGCATCGCATCGTGATTTCAATCTATCTTGTTCCGGCCTTCCAGCCCAGCTGTGCCGCATCGTGCACTTGGCGATGGTGGAAGAGCTAGCTTTTTTTTAGAGAAACCGGGTTTATATTTCATTCATAAAATTTGGTGGTTATATCCCATCTTACAAAGACACCCTCAAAAGAAAAGAAATTACAATCAAGTCCTTGTGAACTCCTCCCGGTCTTCCTCGCCAGTGGCGGCTGGAGCACACAACTTGAAGCTGACCTCCTCCCTGGCGAAGACACACAGATTTTTGTTGCCGTCTTGAGCGGCACATTGGATCCGACATTTACTGTGAACGCTGAACGACCCGGCCCAAGAAGATGGCCACTAACCATCACATCGCTAGGCAACGAGGAATTTGACGCCTCAAAGACTGGCAGATACCCCAAATCACCGGACGACGAGTCATCCAGAAGGGGAACTAAACCACCAAAACAGGTGGGAACTAAAAACCAACCCAATTTCACTTTGTGTTGCTAAACTAAACTCCAAAGATCGACGCCGGCGAGATCAGCAACCCTGATGTTGACAAAGGAGTAGCAAAAGAACCCAACAAGATTCCTCTGAACACCCGCCATGTCGTCGGGGACGAAGTCGGGGCCCGCCAAGACCAAGCCACCGCCAATAAAGACGACAACAGAGGAGCTCGTGGAGAAGCAAAAGATCTAAGGATGACGACGTTAGCCAAGCCGGCGTCGAGATACAGCAGATCCCCAATTGAGCTTATCACCAAATGGAAATTTATTCTAATCTTCCCGTTCTCTTCACCGGAAGAAGCAGCACAGGGAGCAACATCACCAGAGAAAACGCAGAGACAACAAAAGAGCCCATCCGACACGGGCACAACTACTCCTACTCTACCTAGATCTAGGCTTGAAAGAGAGCGTGTGTACATCGGCTGCCAGATCCGCAGCTCCCCATCATCTCCCACAGCAGCAAGGCTGCGGGAAACGATGGAGGAGCCGACGAGAACAGCGCCGGGAAGCGGATCGCCTCCGAGTCGCCCTTTGCAACTGTTGCGAAAAGGGTGAGAAGGCGAGAAGGTTGTGGTGGGGACCAGGATAAGGCGCGACGCGTCGCGCTAGGGTGGAGCGCGCGACCCCTTCCACTCTGCTCCTCTCCGTACGGAACCGCCCGCAACCCCCTCCTCCTGGCGTGTCTTTCCCTGGCCTTGCTCGCTCTCTCTCCCACCCACGTATAGCATGCCCGTGGACTTTTTTAACATGCAATTTGTTCATAAAAAAATATTTTATCTCCTTCGTATGATCTCCATTTTGAATACCGATTGCATCGTTGTGTTCTACGTGATGAGATGAATAAAACTAGATCCCACTTGTATATATTTTGAATACGTTTTGCGCTAGTAGCAACTTATGTGTACATTTGAGTTTGATATTATTGAAGGAGTTGCTAAGTGGTACCACAAAAGCATAATCTGTCATATACATAAGTAGTAAAAAAGGAGTAAGTTGTCGTACTCATAAGTTTATATACAAATTTTCATAAAATAAAAGTTGTTACATACGTAAAACAAAAGTTGCCACAAAACAGAGTCTATTATACACATGAGTTGCCACATAAATAAGATATAAGTGCCACACATATAAGATAAAGGTTGCCACAAAATATATTTATAAGTTGTCATACAAATAAAGTTGCCACAAAAGCATAATCTGTTATAAGCATAAATTTTCATAAAAATAAAATCTGTCATATACATAAGTTGTCACAAACACAAGATGTCATATACATAAGTAGTAAAAAAAGAGTAAGTTGTCGTACACATAAGTTTATATACAAATTGTCATAGAAATAAAAGTTGTCACACATTTTTTACCAAAAATAGAACCTATTATACACATGAGCTGCCACACATATAAGATATAATTTACTACAAACAAATTCTATCATACACTCATACATATAAGTTGCCGCAAAATAAAAGTTGTTATGCACATAAGTTGTTACTACAGTAAGTTGATATACACATAAGTTGCTACGTTTCTGTAATTGTGTGGCATTCATCCATTGCCTCTTCCCCCTTGATTTCCGCTTTTCTTCATCGCCCATGACAATGCTCTCCTTACACCTCTTGTTTGTCGCATCTTGAATTGGCATTCCCTTAATATTTATGTAACTTGCTCTTCTCATCCTCTTCGGCGAGGGGCAACATCACTATCACCTTGTGGTTGTGAGCTCCCTTGGTATTGTAACCTTTACAGTGACCTTGACCCTAATGTGTTTATGGAGTTTAAAAAAAACGCCTCTTGACGCGTTTCGTAACTTGACATTAAGCTGACACTATTTACATGGAAAAAATTTGCACAACTTGTCACGGTTCCATGGATGTTCACTGGTGCATCATTCGAAAAATCTCCAGAATCTAGCCACAATGAGGCACCAGTACATCAATATAACTTGACACAACACATAACTCGCATATCCAGTAGTACTGCCCACCCTCCCTCCGAATCCAGGTGGAGAGGGTGCTCCAAAAAATCCTCCCCCAACCCCGATACCCCACCGCTCGAGCTCACCCCCGTGGCGTCGTGCTCCCGCGAACCTCCTGCACCCTGCACACCACCGTACAGCGCGCACACCCCCTTCCCGCGCCCTTTGGTGCTGCACGCAGCACCGTCGCCCCGCCTTTTTTTAGTCCACCACAGCCATAAGTTGCTACATCTCGAATGAAAAATATTGTATAGAGATAAAGACTTTCTCCAAATTCAGAAAAATCTATATAAGACTACATCTCAAATAAAATAAAACAACTGAGGTGGCAGTGGATGTGCTCTAAATAAGTTGCTATATGTTGATAAAAAAAACCTACCTCTGAATAAGTTATTATATGCTTTTATTGTAAACATAGACAAGTTCCATATGTTATGTTTTATGGGAAAATGTGCTATTGCATCAGTTCCTATCAATGCAAAAATATACTTCATCTCATCAGCTATTGGCATTTATGTTATAGCTCAACAACAAACAAAATATCATAAACCAACTTGCCATTGGATGACAGCTAGAACTAGTGCATCTCGCTGGTAGTGAATAAAAAATCTCATGCTATTGCAAATCAAAACTACACTCCCACATAATTTCAGAATAAATTCTAATAAAAAAACTGCACAATATAATATCTGAGAATCAACCTATAATCTGTGTAAAAAACTGCACATTATAATCGCCGCCTTCCCCGCTTGATGCCGGCTCGACAACTAGTTCTCGCGCAGCCACGGCTTCGTCCGAGGAATCCTCGTCGCAGCTGCTAGCGGACGCCGTCGGCCTGGATCCCGTCGCGCAGTCGCCCCTCTCCCTCGACGCAGCCCCCCGAAGCAGCCGCCGCCCCGCCCCGCAGCTTCCCCAGGGCCTCCTCTCCGGTGCCGCTAGCGGACGCTCCCGACACGCCGCGACCCCGCCGCGTAGCCGCTCGCCGCAGCTCCGCCGCGCAGTCGCAGTCCCACCGCACCGACGCTCTCCGCGGCCCCGCCGCGTAGCCGCTGCTCCGCCTCCTCCCCCGCTCGCCGCTGGTCGTCTGGTGGCGGCGGTTCCTTCCAAAAGGAGGAGGCAGCCTCGATCGGTAACAGCCGGTGCAGTGTGATAAATACGGGCCGATCTAGAGGTAACAAGCCCGACGGCCTGCTGGACCAAGGCGTCGCGCAGTCGCGCTGGAGCGCGACCGCTCGTGTGTTAGATTTTTCCTTCTGCCTTCTGATGGAGGAGCTAGCTGGGCAGGCGGCGGCGGCGGGCAAGTGGGCTTGCGGGCCGTCAGAAGTGGGGCTTCTGATGGCAACTCATGGGCTGGCAATCGAAAGAAACAAAACGTTTCGGTTGGTTTCGTGGGCCTCATGGGCTGTTCGACGTGAAAGAATATTTCGCACGGAATGCCTTCTTCAGTCCCGTGACGCGGCGGCATTGGCGCATCGCAGAACACCCGCTTCCTCTTTCCGGCTCGTCTCGCCGCCGCCGCCAACCCCACCCGCCGTACGTTTCGCCCCCGTAGCCATGGCCTCCCCCGCCGCCTACTCCCGCCCTCGCCGCCTCTTCAGCGCCTTCTCCTCAACCACTCCACGGGCTCAAGTACCCAAGTCTGCTCCCGAGCCCGCGCCCACGCCCGCACCGGGCAAGAATGCGGCAGATGGCGAGGCGGATGCGAAACTCCACGCCGGCCGCGACCGCCGGATGCGCATCGGCAAAATCCTGCGGATGATCTCCGACGAGCGCCACCCAGACAAGCTGGTGTCCCAGTTCATCACCGCGTCGACCGCGTCCCCACGCTTCCGCGACAACCGCCGCGTGTACGAGGTGGCGGTGTCCCGCCTCGCCTCCTACGGTCGCCGCGACGCCGTCGCGGCCCTTCTCGACTCGCAGAATCCCTTCATTGAGGCCTCCAGATCGGGCTTCGCCGCGCGGCTCGTCCGCCTCTACGGCCGCGCCTCCATGCCGTCCCACGCCGCTGCGACCTTCCTTGACCTTCCCCCAAAGCACAAGTCCGTCACGGCCTTCAACGCCCTCCTCGCCGCCTACATAGACTCAGGCGACTTCGACAAGCTCGTTGCGGCGTTCCCAGTGAGGTGATCCCGTCTTTACGTCCTGCCTTTATCGGAAGCGTATAATCTTACAGCATACTCATCATCGGCGATGCTGTGCAGGAACCGGCCTCTCGGCCGCCCTCGATGTCATCCCGCTCATGGAGAAGTGCGGCCTTACCCCCGATGAGATATCTTTCAACAGTCTGCTTAATGGGTTTTACAACAATGGCCGCTTTAATGATGCCGAGAAAGTCTGGCAGATGATGAAGGAGAGGAATGTTGAGCCGAACACAAACAGCTATAACGCAAAGCTGCGGGGTCTGGTTGCCGAAGGGAGGATTGAGGATGCAGTCGCTGTAATTGAGATGATGCAGAAGGATGGGCCCAAACCTGATTCAGTGTCCTACAATGAGCTGATTCGAGGGTATTGCAAGGAAGGGAGGTTGGATGAGGCCAAGAAAGTATATGATGATCTGGTAAAGAATGTATGTGCTCCAAATAAGGGAACATTTGAAACTCTCGTGCCATGTTTTGTGGAAGCCGGAGAGCTTGATCTTGCTCTAAGTTGCTGCCATGAGATCTTTAGTAGGAAGTGCAGAGTGAAATGTTCATTGCTGCAGGGGGTGGTGACGGCATTGGTTGCTGCATCTAGAATCGAGGAGGCTACCAGGATTGTTAAGCTTGGGTGGAAGAACAGCTATCCTCCGAGGGGTCTGAAGATGCCAGCACTTACAGAAAAAAAACAAAGATGTAGAAGCTGAAACTGACTGCGATGATTCAACACCGTATGAAGAGGGCAGTAAGGAGGAAAAGCAGTCTGACAATAGCCCTGTTCGTTTCAGCTGGCAGATTTTGAACGTTCGATTTTGGAAAATCCTAAAGTCAGATGACTCCTAGAATCGAGAATCTAAAATCCATTAACCTCGGCTAGTAGCTGAAACAAACGGGACCAATGCTTGATGGCTTGACGAGGATATGCTTTCGTAGGTTAGCCATGGATATGTTGGGGACCTTCGGCAGGTTCTAATCTATCCATGTTCGGAAACGAAGCCCAGGTTCTAATCTATCCATGTTCGGAAACGAAGCCGCACACATCTAAAGGCATGCTACGAATCGTGCGGCAGGATAGGCACTAGCCATGTGCGCACAAAGTCCATACTCTGCTTAGGTGGAAAAAACATCTATAATTTCTTACCGGATATTCACAGCAAATGCTTCGTGTTGCCTAGGATGTCTAGCATGAAAATTGAGAATTTGTCACATGGCATGGAAAGTGTTAATTCTATTAAACTTAATGTTTTTTTGTTCTTTAACCATTCTTTAAGGTACTGTAATATTTATGTTAATTGTATTCGAAGGAGTTCAATCGTGCATCTGAATCATAACGACTGTTCATTGTTAGCAATCGTATGAATAATAATCTAAAGTACCTATGTAGGTATTTAATCTGGTCTGTGATAATACAAATGTTCCCATTGACAAGCAAGTAAACATATAGTCCCGTGTTGACGACTTTGAGTTTGGTATGGTATATAAACATTTTCATATCTCATGAGAGGCTTGATTTTAATATGTCGACCCAGATCAGCTTTAGTTTTTTAGTTACTAGCGTCATAGTGTGTCCAGCTAGAGGTTTATATTTTTCATCTCCACTGCAGAATTGATTCATTTATAGTCACGCACATTTTTTTCTAACTTTGATCAGATTATCTTATTCCGTCAGATAAGTTGCCATTAGAGCAATGCACCGACAAGTTATTACCGGATGGTGCACAAACTACCAATTTGTCACACTTCATATTGAGGTCTTATTTTTGCAAATACATGAACTCAGTTTTTTAGATGCAGCAGTGGATGGAAGACCCACAAGCTTTGTTCAAAGTCTACCCAAATATCAGTTGGAAATGGAAGACGCACAAGACAGTTTGGTTGGATGATTCATGTTTGTGCATCTAGGGACATAGGTCCGTCATGTTATAAGCTTTCCTGAAGGAAAATCTCACGGTGATACAGGCGCTGACTGCAAGAAAATGGATGCGTGCTCTACGGTAGGATTACTGTCGAAGTATGGACAGACCATCCATTTAAATCTCGCAGGAGATGCTATCCGAAGGCGGTTTACGGCAAATGGCCAATACACAGCATCATTTGCATACCATGTCCATTTTCAGGTATCGTATCATGATCTGAACCAGGAAGAAATTTGGAAGGCAAATGTGACTGAAAGTATGCTTAGTGCTCGGTGGGGAACAGCAACCATTCCCAATTTGTACTGCTCCCTTTGAGATTCAGCCAACAGATCTGCAATGTCCTCGGAGTTTTAAACCTTTGCGCAGTTGTGCATTTCTCTCCCCTACTGTGAATTGGCAGAACACCTGGCTGAGCTTTTGCTACAGAAAAACTGATGGCGTGAAGTCGACCTCCACCAGATCAACGCCCGTCGGCCCGTGACATCTCGACGCTAGCCCCGTGGGTCCACCGCCTGCCCTTGTGGCAGGAGGCGTCGCCGAAGAGGCATCCGGTCCACGTTGCGACGGGAAGGAAGGGCGCAGCTGCCAGTAATGGACCGGGAGGTCCAGCTGGGTTGAGCTGCTGGGCTCTAAATATTCCGTTACGGCCGAAATAGGCTGGGCTGTAAATATTCCGCACGGCCCAACTAAGCTGCGCAGCAAAACCCTCTCCATTCTCCGCCTCTCGCAGACGCAGTCGTCTCGACGAAAACCCCACCCACGCCGCCGTCGCGTTGCCCCATTTGCCATGGCCTCCACCGCCGCCGCCTCCAGCGCGCGCCGCCTCTCCAGCATCTTCTCCTCGACCACACCACGCACCCGTCCACCCAAGTCCGCGCCCGCGCCCGCGCCCGCCGCCGCGCCTGCCCCAAAAGCGGCCGCCGGCGAGGCGGAGGCTAAACCCAACAAGGGTCGCAACCTCGAGAACTCCATCGGCAAAATCGTGCGGACCGTCATCCAGCAGCGCGATCCGGACAAGCTGGTGTCCCAGTTCGTCGCAGCGTCGGCCGCGTCCCAGAGATTCCGCGACAAGCACCGCGTGTACGAGGTGGCCGTGGCCCGCCTCGCTTCCTTCGGCCGCCAAGACGCCGTCGCGGCCATCCTCGACTCGCAGAAGCCCTTCCTCGAGGCCTCCACCGAGGGATTCGCCACGCGCCTCGTCCGCCTCTACGGCCGCGCCTCCATGCCGTCCCACGCCGCCGCGACCTTCCTTGACCTTCCGCCAAAGCACAAATCCGTCATGACCTTCAACGCCCTCCTCGCCGCCTACGTCGACGCCGGCGACTTCGATGCGCTCGCCACCGCGTTCCAGCAGATCCCGGCCTCATACCCCACCATTGTCCCCAATGTACCCTCTTACAACATACTCATCAGGGCGCTGTGCCAGAAGCCGGACCTCTCGGCCGCCCTCGACGTCATCGCGCTCATGGACAAGTGCGGTCTTACACCCGATGAGATATCTTTCAACACTCTTCTTAATGGGTTTTACAACAATGGTTGCTGTGATGATGCCGAGAAAGTCTGGGAGATGATGAAGGAGAGGAATGTTGAGCCGGGTACAAAGAGCTACAATGCAAAGCTGCGGGGTTTGGTTTCCAGAGGGAGTATTGAAGATGCAATTGGTTTGATTGAGAGGATGCAGAAGGATGGGCCGAAACCTGATACAGTCTCCTACAATGAACTTATTCGAGGGTATTGCAACGAAGGGAGGTTGGATGAGGCCAAGAAGGTATATGATGATCTGGTAAAGAATGAATGTGCACCAAATAGGGGCACATTTCATACCCTTGTGCCACGTCTTCTTGAGGCTGGGGAGCTTGATTCTGCTCTAAGATGCTGCGATGAGATCCTTAGTAGGAAGTGCAAAGTGCAATGTTCATTACTGCAGGGGGTAGTGACTGCATTGGTTGCTGCCTCAAGGGTGGAGGAGGCTAAAAGGATTGTTGAGCTTGGGAGGAAGAACTTCTATCCTCGGAAGGGTTTGAGGATGCCACCATGTACTAGAGAAGACATGGGTTTGAAGATGCCGCCTACTGGAGAAGACATTGATGCAGAAGCCGAAACTGACTGGGAAGATTCTGCACCGGATGAAGAGGGGTGCGAGGAGAAAGATGTGTCTAAAAATGCTTGATGAGGATATTCCATAGTAGGTTAGGCATTGATGTGCTATGGTGATGCAAACATAAGTTGCACTACTGTTTTGCCTGGCCCGATACAGCAGAATTGCATGTACAATTGCTATCCTGTAGTACTTTAATAAGAACTGGTTTGTTGCTTCTCTGCTGTAAATTGATCAGTAAGAATACCTCTGCTCATTTTACATGACATTTACATCAAACCTTTCTTCCTAGAATTTCTAGCTTTGGCTTGTTTGTCACATGGCATCAAAATTGTTAGTAATATTTGTTTTAGTGCCCTTTTCTGTTGTAATCATTCTTGTGCAAGCTTTATACTTATTTGCATATATTGGTCTTTGATAATGCCACTGTTTGCTTTTGCAAGCAAATAAATATATAACACCTGAGCTGTTAACTTGATTGGCTACGTCAAGTTTCAAATATGGAAATTCGTATCTTATGGGAGATTTAATGTCAGTCTAGATCACAGCCTCCGTTTTGTTTTGGAGATAGTGTGTCACGCTAGAAGTGGATATTTCTCTAGAGCAGTTTCGGCTTTGTAGTCATGTGTTTGCCTTTTGCCCACCTCATTGAATAGATCATCTTACTCGTCAGACAATTTACCAGTAGAAAGTGAATTATGTAAAAAAAGGTATTACAGGATGATGAACTAACAATTTGTCAAACATCAGATTGCTACTTTCAAGTATATGGTAGAGGTTGCTACGGTAGAAGGTGTCTTCTTTGATTTAGAATACATGAACTGATGAACTTAGGAGTAGGTATTTAGCACTGGCAGGTTGACTGCAATGTACAATGGCTGGCTAAGCTTTGAGAATTGAGATGGTCTTGGACTGTTTTGAGAGTTAAGATAGAATCAAGAATGAAGGCAAATGAGTCATTATCTGATGAACCGAAGGTCAAACGGATCAAAAGGGGAGGTCCCGAGATCACCAATGACAATGACAGGTTTTTCTTTTTCATTCTTCTTTTATTTTTGTTGCCAAATAAGTTTTTAAATTTATGCCAAATCTGGTGTTTAAATGCCAAAAAGAGACTACTTCGCTCTACATATCTACCAAAAGCCAAGAAAACAAAATGAAGCTATTCCATAATTCAAAGCATCAAGTTTCAAGATAATCGCCCTTCCCTGTTTACTAGTAAACACAGGGCAGAATCTGCAGGTATTCAAGATTAATTTCTATATTAAAAGCTGGCTTAAAACTTTTCTCAATCAGTATTTCTGCTAGCAATGCTGACCGTTTGTGTGTTGGTGGTGGTTAGGTTTGTTATCATATATCTGACAATTACTTTGGGTACTTCTGTGTCCATGCCAGCACTGAAGATATATTTGTGTCATATCCAGAGTCTGGACTAATCTGGTGTCTTTTGCTTTATCTATAGGCAGCGCAAAAACCTCTTAAATATATTCAGAGTTCAGACTGTTCATGGGAAGTCATTGGAAACCATGAGAACATCTCAACAATTTTGTGATACAAGCCTTCAGGTGAGCTCCCTGATCTATCATGTCCAAAGCCTGTGTTCTAACTACTATTATCTCATCCTGGGTAGTGTTTGTCATCTCGGATTGCCTGACATCCTTTGTCTATTTTACTTTGCACTGTTTTCTCTCTGCCATCTTAATATCCATTCAGCTCCACAAACTCCGTTATTTTGCTTTTGAATCTTCCCTCTTGCATATGCAAGAGTTCTCATCTAACTTATGGCCTGCTGTATTTAAACGGATTCATCTATAGCTCGTAAGTTAATGTGTCTAGATAAAGAACTTAACTGGAGATTCAGGGGGTGTTTGGATCCAAGTGCTAGTACCTAAAAGTGCTAAACTTTACCAGTTAGTGCATCCAAACAGGAGTACTAATGGGGTGAGCTAAACTTTAGCCAAAACTTAAAAACTTTAGCAAGAGTATTAGTGCTAATAGATGCTAAAGTTTAACACTCAACTTTAGCTAATCCAAACAGGCCCTCAGTCACTCCTCTCTGCTATGGTTGTGGGTATGGCGAAAGACAGGCGCAGAGAAACTGAAAAGGTCCGTTTCGATAGAGTGGCTTGCATTAAAACTGTAAGGATTCAGTTCATGTTTCCGGAGCAATTCCCATAATCGTAAGGTCTAAGCTGTTAGAACTACTAATTCAGTAGTGTAGTAACGGCACTGAGCCTAAGCTCTGCTGAAACCCACCAGACAATCGAGCACCAGGCAGCCTGGCTGCTACATGACGCAACAAAACGCCCTGCTTACCAAGTCCCTGGTATTCTCATTTGCCTTCACGGCATCGGGTGTAATCAGCCGAAGCATCCGTCAGTCAACAAGCAGTTAGGCAGGCATATACTAGATGCGACTGAACAAAAACAAAGATGGCTAGCTGTACTAAAACCCAGCTGGAGTAGACTAGTAGTAGAACAGAATGCTCCAAACTTGCAAAAACGTTGTCAATCGCAAGTAGACCTGGCAGGTGGAGACTTTCGGGGCATCGCGATCAGCGCGCGCCGCGCTGCGCGGAGGAACATGGAATGGAAGCAAGGATTTGATTTGAACGCGGGATCTGAACACGGAATTGTAGGTGCGCGTGTACGTGCGGTCAAATGCGTGCGAGTGCGGGGGGGTCGCGGTCAATGGAGCGGAGATTAATGCTGGCTGCGCTGCCCTGGTGTGCAGCTGGTGCCCTGTCCGGGACACCCGATAGAAAACTCAGGTATTAACTCCGGCGCTTAGCACTAGGAGGTGTGTTAATACGGCGTCCGGTCAGACAGGTCCGTCGTTTGATGAGCCGGTAAAATTACTCGAATTTTTATACCAGACCCCGTGACGCAAAGGCGGGTTCCTGGTAACGTTCACGGCCATCATCCCGGCGGCAGGGTGCTCTGAGGTCTGGAGGGTGATGGCAACAGAGAACAGACAACCGGGGACCGAGCTGGGGGCGCTGTGGCAAGCTCTAGGCTGGCGGTTTGAGCGGGGCGACGGGTTGAACCATTCAGGCGGCCAGGCCCATCCAGGAAGCCGGCGCGGCACCGGCGTCGCCGGGATCCGCCACTGTTGCCGCAGACGCCGAGACAAAAAAGCGCATTGAATGTCCGGTTCAGGCGGCCGGTAGCCATCGATGTGACAACGACATGGCGTCGCTGCCCGGTGGGCGCAGGGTCAGGGAGGAGTACCAAACCAGCGCCACCAGCATTCGCTGGCTTGGCGACTGCCACGATAAGATTTGGTCCCTGCTACCCCTGCTACACGAGGGTTGAGTTGAAACACAAGCCTTGAAGCCAAGCCATGACAAAATTTGAAAAGAAAAGGTTGGTGGTGGCGCTAGCCAGCGGCCATTCAAGAGGTCAGCGGTTGCTGCTACAAATGTTCAAACGCGAAACTGGAACCTAGGCTATTCAGAGACGAACAGGGCAGCCGCGGGTGCTTGGCTGCTTACTTAGGCTATTCAGAGACGAACGCCCATGAGCACATGAAGGCTGGCATGCACGCACCTACACTGAAACATGGACAACCACGTCCGATCCGATCGATAGCGACGCTGTGTTTATAGCTGAAACAAACGGCAACGAAGTGGCAATCGAGACGCACGACAAAGAGCCAAAGATATAAAAAGAAGAAGAAAAAAGAATGGTTAATTGCTACAGCAGGAGTAGTAGTAGTAGCAGTAACAACGAGGCGGTGTCTCCCAGCTCTCGATCTCGCTAGGGCTAGGCTACGGTTTGCAGATGACCACGAAGCACGGGAGCAGCGCCCTCGGGTTCAGCAGGTACAGCTCCTCGATGTTGGAGTAGGGCCCGACCTTGCCGGCGAGCGAGTCGAAGCCCGTCTGCCCCGCGAACTCCCTGAGGTTCTCCAGCGGCTTGTGCACCCGCCCCGCGATGACCCGGCACACCAGCAGCGCCTTGCGCGCCGCGGCGGGTTCCCCGTCGTCGCCGGCGGGGGGCGCCTCGATGGACTCGAACGCGCGGCCGCTGGTGGACGTGGTGAATACGCCCACGCCGGCCTTGCCTTCCTTCCGGGCGGAGAAGCCGTGCCGGATGATGCGGCACACGGCGCACCTGTCGGAGGCGCAGAGGCTGCTGCTGCCCGAGGAGCCGCCGGCGGCGCCGAGCGCGCACGAGAGCGTGGCGCCGTGGAAGCGCAGCAGCTCGTTGCCGTCGGCGAGGCAGCGCGGGTGCTTCTTGGGCAGCTTGCTGGCCTTGAGCTTCACGGCCTCGCGGTACTCCTCGAAGCGGGACAGCGTCCGCTGCGTGTTGTGCACCTTGAACACCCGCTCGATCCGCACGCAGCTGCTCTCCGACTTGAGCAGGCTCGTCCGGCAGATGATCTCCACGATCTTCCGCGACGAGTCCCCTTCCACCAGCTCCGTCACTGCACGCGCATCCAAAGTGGCCGGGTCAGATAGGGAAATGCAATTCCACATTGCACATGCGCACACTACCTGGTGACGAGGTTGAAGATGCATGAACAACAGATGAAAATGTTATGGAAATTTAAGCTTCTGGTTACTGCTTTGCAATTAAGAATCCTATGAATGGCTCACGTACATCTTAATGGAGAAAAACTGAAAAAGCATGGAGTAACTGAGCCGCATGCTACGGAACGTAAAATCCAGCAGAATCTGATGCTACAGGCTCGCAGTTGCAAGCGTGGATTCGCAAAAAGGAACAAAAAAAAGGCAGATGTCTGGATGAACATGAGCACGGCGGTGAAGCCCGGACTCTGTACCAGGTAGTTGCAAACTTTTCGGCTAAAGACGCGGTCGGCACTAACTAAAGTGCCACCGTCCACCGCCCGGACGGCGTGCGGATCCACGGGGGACTGTGTGTACCACCACCGAAAGCTCATCCGTACGGCGGGAGATGCAAATGCGGGTGCAGATGCCAGCGACGGCGGCCTCACCTGCATGCTTGGAGAGGTGGTGCGCCTCCAGCGCCTCCCACTTGCCGAACTGCTCGCCGCACCGGTGGCAGCTCAGCCCACCGGAGCCCTTGCTGGCGCCGGCCTTCGCGTTCTCCTCGCAGGACGCGCGGTGGCCGGCCGCCACGGAGCCGTTCCGCTCCAGCAGCACGTTCGGCGACCTCGGCGGCGTGCAGCGCACGCTGCCGGCCCGCATGGAGCCACTGTAGGGCAGGCCGTGGCCGGCCCACGCGGGGCCGGGGGTGCCCGGTCGGAGCGTGCCGACGAACGACGACACGACGCCGCCCACGCCGTCGGCCCCCCCGTCGGCGTCGTGCGCGGCGGTCCCGACGGCGCCGAGCCCCCCGCAGCCGCCGAAGCCGGTGATCTTGAGCTCGCAGCGGGAGTTGGTGCTGAGCACGACCTCGTGCGCGATGGGGTTGAGGAACTCGCTGCTGCCGATGGACCGCGGGCTGCAGCTGGGCGGCTGCCCCGGGTGGCGCTTGCTCCCGTGGATGACGTCCCGCAGGTTGGCGATGGAGCGGGAGCACCCCGACCGCGGGGCGGCGCGCTTGGTGACGATCGACGACAGGTGCCCGGCGCCCGCGGCGGGGCCGGCGGCCTTGGCCCGCGGCACGTGGACCTCCGACGGCTCCGAGCGGCAGTGCAGCGACCGCTTGAGCGCGAACCACACCGTCGGCGGCGGTGGCCCCTTCTCCGGCGCCGCCGCGGCCTTCTCCTCCTCAGGAGCCCGCGCGACGCAACCTCCGGGGCCGGCGGCGGCGGCAGCAGCAGCGGCGCTCCCGCGCCTCCTCCTCTCGCCCATCGCGTCCGGGTGGCGCTTGCTCGGTCAGTCACTGCATTACCTGCGGCAGGGCGGCGGCATCCGAGTCCGACGCGAGGGAGCGAGGCTGGCGGAGGCTATTAAATCCTCCTCCCTGTGGGAGTGTTGGGCTGGGCGGGCGGCAGTAAAGACGCACCACCAAACCAAACCTGCTCGTGCTCGTCGCTCTGCGATGCGCTGCTCCCTGCTGGTCTGGTGCCTGGCGTGTTGCCCGCCGGGCCGAGCTCGGCTCAGATAGTTAAGGAGGGGGGGAGGAGGGCGGTGGGCGCGCGGCGCGCGACGCGACGACCTGTGACCCGGCGGGGGGTCGGTCACACAGCTTGACAGCGAGGCTAGTTCCCGGAGCCAAAGCCAGCCGTACAAAAACGAAGCGAAGCGAAACGAAACGGGTGCCGCGAGGGACGGCCGGGACGGGGACCAGGTCGACACGTAAGAACAAATCCGGGTGAGGGACCGCGCGGTGGGGCTGGCCATCCCGTTGGGGGGCGCTCAGGACAAGGGACCCCCGGGGCGGCCGTGGTTGCGAGCACATCACTGGCGACTGGTAACCGAACGAGATCGCCGAGGGCCGAGGCCGTGATCCGTGGCTGGTACGGGGCACGGCTGGACGGAGACGGGTGTGCCTGCGTGTCTGTCCGTGCGTATGCTCGATTTGGTGGAGCTCGGCGACGTAGCCAATCGAGCTGGTGGGCGGCGGCGGCGGCGGCGGCGGCGGCCCTGGGCTTGGGAAAGCCGCCGGTGTTTTTATCCGGTTCCGGATGCTTGGCTGTTCCGAGCTCTCCCATCCCAGGACCCTGTTTCTTCATGGTTCGCTTGCATAGCTACATGTCTGTCGTCTGATGGGAAAAATCTGCGGGCGGATGCTGCTGTCAATTTGTCCTGGAGCAGTACAGCGTACAATTAGCACTATCATTTCCCACGATTACAGTGCTGGCGCTGAAATAGTGCAATCAGCACTCAGCAGCATAGAAAAAGGCATACCGCGCGGGTTAAGGCCTCTCCTAATCAAGGCCCAAACGGCCGTCGCGCGGTGCTGGAAACGCGCCCATAAATGCGCTTTCCCTGCTTCGCCCCCGCCGCCGCCTAGGTTCGCTGAACAAAAATCCACCACATGGCACGGCCTGCGCTCCGTCACCGCGTGAGCTCCTGCGATTCTGCTACAAGCAAGGGCTGCCGATGTTCAGTCGTTCAGATACTCCAGGCTACACGGTGAATGTAGCACGGCTGCTGCAATCGCGATATGTATATATATTAAAACTCCTGGCCACCGGTGAGTGCGAGACACACTACTGCGAAAAGGTACGCATGTGCAGGTAAAAATGTACTTTTAGAAGCGGGTGCTGCGACCCGTCTCTCCTTCTCGCAACTAGAAATAGCTGATGGATAACACGTTTGTCCTGAAAATATATTTCCAGAGACGGATCATGCCCTCACCAGCTCCTAAAAATCCATTTTCACGAGCGGGTGAGCCCATGGCCCGTCCCTGGAAATGCTATTTGCAGAAGAGGGTTAGGGCATGACCTGCCCCTGAGAATATTGTGTTCACCAAAAAAATTCACGGATTTGAATGTTAATTTTCTAGATCTGATTTGAATTTAAATACTTGATCAATTTGCAAAAGATCATATATATACACACACATGTATATATATATATAAATTGGTATACATATACAAGCACATCAAACTATAAAGGTTCAAAAACTTGGAAAGAGAAACATCTAAATATTTAAAGTCCATGCGCCAAATCTTCAATTAAGTAGATACATATTACAATTAAGTTCATCCGTATATATATTACCATCTAGTACAAACTAATCCTGTCTTCTAACTACGACATGTCCAACCACCTTGAGCACCATCTTCATCGCATGATCAACTGCCGCAAAGTCCCAACTCCTCGCGTCTCACCTTGCATCGGGCCAGCACAGCTTTATCTTCCAAGCCGTAGACGGACACATGCGCTTCATTTCTACGAGCCGCACGCATCCACTCTAGTTTGCGACTCGCGGCCCGAATATGTTCCCGAACACTAATGCTTCGAAGCCCTGCACGATCCACCGCTCTAATGATAAGAGAACCATGCCTTGCAAGCGTCGTCCATCTGCGAACCCTTAGACGGTGAGTGGCCCGACTCTCCAATGCTCGGGGCCAAATCATTGCTTTAAATGAATAACAACAGAAATAATATATGAAAGTTAATACTCATGTCTTCATTCGTATATGAAAGTTAATGAATAAGAATAAGATTAATATATGAAATTAAATATTCATGTATTCACCTGAATATGAAAGTTAATAAATAGACCTCGTAATTTTTTATAAAAAGGAGTCTGCAATGTTCATATTATCACTCTCTCTATGTGTCTCTCTATGTATGTGTCTATGTATTTGTCTCTCGCAAAAGAGAGAGAAAGAATGAGGACATCACAGACTCCTTCCAATAATCGAATCGAGGACTACTATAGCATTCAAAAAAGTATTCATCTTTTTCATAGCATATCTATCTATCTATTCATCCATAGGGTATAAGGAGGAGGACTAACCTTGAGGCTCTGCGGCACAGCAGCAGCAGCTGGTCGCCGGCGAGACCAAAGCACGGGCCTTGTTCGTACCTGGCTCGGGTTCGCGCTCACGCGCGGCATCCTGGTTGCACAGGGCCACAGTGTGACCGCTCGGTGCTCGTGGGCACCGGTACCCCTGGCCAACAGCTTAACGGTGAGGTAGGCGACAGCGGCTGCAAAAAAGCGTCGGCGGCGAGAGGCCCTGCAAACGAGAGCGGCGCAAAGGCCGGGCACAAAGGGGCAAAGGAGGCCTAGGGTTTCATACGGACGGGTAATCGGCAGAAGCCAACGGGAGGAGGGAGACAGGAAGCGGCGGCGAGAGCTTACCGGCCGGATCGAGGAAGGGCGGGGCGAGACAGCGGTGTCAGGTGTGGCGGCACAGGAGTGGTCGATGTCGTGCAGGATGCGTAGCTACGACGATGGAGTCGTTCGGGCGCAGGCGTGTAGGGGCTCCTCCGGCAGCGGCGGCGGCTCCTCCTCTCCTCATTTGCTTCTCCCCCCTTCCTTATCCTTGGTGGCGGCGGCGGCGGTAGATCCTCGAGTGGTGCTAGGGTTCGCGGAGGGGGCTCGGTGGGGGATTTGTAGGCGCCGCGCGGGGGCTCGGGTGCATTTCTTGGGACGGGTGGGAGCATCACCCACCCCTGCAAATTGATTTTCAGGGGCGGATTATAGCCCCACCCGCCCTAAAAATGGATTTCAAAAAAATTATTTAACTCATAATATATAGCAAATCATATAAAAATTGAAACTTGTACCCTAATTCTATTATCACTTATAGAATACAAAATATGACAAACATTTTTCAATATATATAGTGATGAAGAGTGTGAAAACAAAAAATGTATGGCTCTCCCACACTACTATCTTATACACCTCAAGCCATATCTTTGAGATTTCTACACTCTTAATCATTATATATATTGAAATATGCTTGGCATATTTTTCTCTTGTTCCATAGGTAACAATTATCTTAGGGTACAAATTACATCTTTTTTATGTGCTTTGCTATAATTTACCAGTTAAATGAGTTTTCGAAATAAATTTTAAAATTATTTGTAGGGGCGGTTGGGGGCGTCACCCTCCCCTGAAAATGATCCCCATTTTCAGGGGCAGGTGACACCCCCACCCACCCCTAAAAATTTCATTTTAAGGGGCATCCGCTCCTGAAAATGATCCTCATTTTTAGGGGCGGGCGATGACAGGTGATGACTTCACCTGCCCCTAAAAAGGTATTTGCAGGTATGGGTAAATTGCTACAGTAATCTCCCTCCTTTTATATGCGGGGAAAAGAAAAATAAAATATTCCTATAAATCATTTTTGACAGTGACATACGCGTACGGACACGGGCCGTGACAAAACATGGGCACGGAAAGTGCTACCGGTGTACCACCATGTATACTGCTCGTCTGAAAAGTCAGCAGCGTGGTGCGAAGGGAACCGGAGAGATCAGGAGGAGGAAGCCGTGAGGGGGGCATGGATTTCTGTTGCAACAGTGGTAGTAGTAGTATCAGCGTAGCAGGATACGTACACGCGCCGTAGCTACAACAATACTATAGTATGGTCCTGCAAGGGCAGGGACGCATCATTGTGTTGGCGGTAACGACAAGCGCTGCAGGTGCTCGCTTGTGCTATCCTCCGTGCCCAACTGTTTGTCTTAACTCGCCGTGCAGCCTCGTACTACGGGTATCGGATCGGACGGAGATTCACAAGCCACCGGACCGACTTAGACCAGCTCCAGTGTGGAGTTTTTAGGGTGCAAAGAAGAGAGAGCACCATGACTAAACATTGGAGTGAAATTTGCATGAGATGCTTGCTTGGAACCGGAAGCCAATTTGGACACCGGTGCAAAGGAAAAAGTTGCATGCTAGGTCCCATCGTCAGAGAAATAAGAGGGGATCAAAGAACAGTAGATGTCACTGTTCAGGAGAGAGGAGAGAGAATCTTCGTATTAACTAATGTGAACGTGGGACCAACTTAGAACACGAAAATATTGCTAAATATTAGAGCAGTTTTTGCTAAGCTAGCACTCTATATATATGGGTCCCATGTTAGCACAACACAGGGTGCAATACACTGGAGTTGCCTTAGACGCCTCTCCATCCACCTCACGCTGGATTTGCTGGAACGATACGATCACACGAGCAGCGCAACCGGTGAAGCCGAACGCATACCTCACCGTCGTCAATGTGGCAGCTCGCCGCTAACCGTTCTCTCAGCTGGGGCGGGCTCGGATTTTCTTTTTCTTTTTCAGGACAAGGAAAGGAAAGGTGGCCGGATGTTAGCCAGGTAGGCCATTTACGCCGGGTTCAATGTGCTCTGCTTTCCATGCCTGGCGCTGGTACTACGCTGCGCTGCAGACACTTGGCACTGTTTGCAGGTTAATCATTCGTGCAAGAACCACCGGAGTACCAGCATAGTAGTCTCCCAGCTACTGTACGTGGAGCAGTAAATCGCAAGCGACACCAGATTGCGAGTGAATGAATTGAAGCCCACGCGCACGGAACCGAACACTTCATTGGAAAGTAGAAACCGTGCTCGCTGAAGCAGCGCTGCGCCAGGAAGGAAGAGAGCCGATCGCCGAATGGCGGAATTATTCAGAGTTTCCAGGCACCCCTCGCCAGGTTTGGGCTAGTCCATGGCAAGGCCCCGACCCATCAATCCATCATAGCAGTTCTAGAGCCTAATCCGTCATCATTTGATGGTGTGGTAGCAGCTGGAGACAAACTCGCTGAAATCGGCCGGCGCTCGGAAAAGTCGAAATCTCCTGAATCAGTGCTCAAAAGCTGTTCCGTTTTTAAGGGACAGTGGATGCGGCATCATTGTACACAGCTGAAAAAAGGGTTTTGGAGCCGTGGAACGAAAATGCCACGGCGCCACGGTCAAAGGTCGCCGTCGATGATAAGTACCAGCGGTTAGGACTAATCGACCACCCAATGATGTAATTCTCGCTGACAACAAAGTGATAAACTCTGTCTGCTCGGAGTTGGGAACTGTACTGTACCGATACCGGCCATGTGATGTGACGCGGTATTCGAGACGCTCGCCGGGCCAGCTTTTGCCGCACAATGATGCATGCGCGTACGGCTTTCAGGTGGAGTACGTAGAAGCAACTAGTAGAATTGTTTTTTTCTTGTTGCTTTTTCTGTTCGGGCGTAAATTGTCGCGCGACTTTTTCAGATTTTCGAAACGCGGTGGCACCTCCTCGCACGACTACTGTACATGTACCTGCATTTTTCCTGCCGCGATCCGCAAGAGTCTGCTGCCGCAACTGTACGCCGGCCATGATAGGTTGCAGCTTTGGGCAGCCGGGGCAGGCAGGGGTGCTAGGGGTAAAGGGCCAAGGCTCCAAGGCTACCGCTGTTCGTCGGCAGCGGTGCGCCGGTCCCGTCACGAGAATGTCGTTAGTTCCGGCGGTTGCAGGATGGCTGGACGTAGCGTCACTTCACTCCTTCAGCTATCCGCATGTGTCAACCTGAATATCTGATGCAACCGTGGAAGTCGAATGCGGTGCGGCTCCCTTGTCTCGGGCTCGTCCCAGCCGAACATATTCCTACAGAGCTGGGGTCCAGCCCAAATCCAATCTAGTTCTGACCTTAAATTTTCTGGGGACCTTTTAGACTTGGGCCAAGATTGGGAGCCACCCCACCTGCCCGCAAGCCCGCCGTCACGACTCGTCACTATCACACACAACCTCCACCACCAACCAGACAAGAGAAGGCCGAGAGGGTGTACGTCGTGGACGGCGCGGCGGCGACCTCGTCAGGGCGCCGAGGAAGCCCACGAACTGCTCCAAGCCCACCGGCTGGGACCCGTACAGGAAGCTCGACAGGGCCGAGGCCCACAAAGGGCGGTACAAGTTCAAGCACGACGAGATCAAGAACGTGCTGCCGCGACCTCCACCTCCAGGGAGACGATGGTGATGACGTCGCCGATTACGAGCGATTCCGGCGGCGTACGCAGTAGGGAGTGGTCTCGGCGGCGTAGTTTCTGTTTCTCCCGTAGCACTGTAAAAAGAATCGAAGACGGCGTACATGACTACCAGTTGTTTCATCACATGGAAACCAGAGTCCTTAGCTGTTTATAGTGACAGTAATTAAGGAGATACTAATCTCATTCAGCAAAGACTTTAGAACACACCAAAGATACAGCTATTCCCAACTCTTTACGCATATCACACATCATCATAATCTAATAACAACACCACAGAAATTAAGCAAATGAAACGTGCGCGTGACGTGATGGTCTCGTCGAAATCTCGAAGACCTCCGGTTCGTTCACAGGGCTAGAAGCATGAACCCGACGAGAGCGGCCAGCGCCGCGGCGGCCTCTCCCCGCGCCGCTCGCGGCACGGCAGGCCCGCCCGACGACGTTGCCGGCGGTGGCGGAGTCGAGGACATCGGGGCCACCTCCGCGAACGGGAAAAGAGATTCCACGGCCTGCACCGTGGGGGGCCGCGCCGGCGCAACCAGGGTTCCAGGCGCGCAGTACGCCCTCTTCTTCTTGTGCTGCTTCTTGTGCCCCGCGTGCCTCGGCGGTGCGTCCGCGGGCGCCGGCGCTGGAGCCCACGGCATGGGGGCCGGTGACGGCGCCGTTGGCGCCAGTGCAGGCCGCCTCTTCGCGTCGCGCGCCGCTGGCGGCGGCGGTGGCGGCAGCGGCGGCGAGCTGGGCGTGGTTGGCGCGGGGCGGTCGGCGACTTCAATCTCCATCTTCATGCCGCCCAGGCAGTGCCCCGGCGCGCCGCAGATGAAGTAGCGCGTGCCCGGCATGGTGAGCACTACGGTGGTGCTGCCGCTGTTGTCGAAGGAGATCGGGTTGGTCGTCGTGCACGCCTCGAAGGCGTCCTTGGTCACCTCGAGGACGTTGTGGTACGAGTTGTACTTGAAGGCTGCATGCATTGCACGGTGTTGCATGTGCATAAGAAAGAACATGATGATAACAATTTTAAGGAACGATCGAGCTATGCTACTATGCTAGGCATGCGATGCCCAATCGCCAAGATGCCAGCTGCGGCTTACTCAGGGTGTCTCCTGGAGCGAACGTTTGGGCCGCAGCCCAGGACTTGTAGTCGGTCCTCCCGTCCCACCCGCCGGCCGGGTTGCCGACGACGTAATCCGCGGCCGTCACTGCGTGGATCAGCGACAACGCCACCGCGACGTACGCCAGCAGTGCCTTCGTCGTGCCTTCCATGCTCACGGCAGGAGCCATGAGATCTGCGGAGTGTGTCTGAGGTTGGCGCAACAAGTAACAACGGTGTGCAGTCTCTGGTCCTCCATATATACACAGACGGATCACTGCTGCTGCGACAGTCAGGCACCCTACATGCATGCGCAGGGCACAAACCCTGCAGTGGAATTTCGTTGCTACAGATCCTGGTACACGGAAACAGCCAAGGAGTTGGTAGGCAGAACACGCTTGGGGGAGAGTGTAGATCGACCTTTGGAACAGGTAAGTTTGCTGTACATTCGCCCGTTTCCTGCAATGGTAAGTTTCTATGTGAGCCTTTTGAGATCGATCGAGGCCATGTGCAGGTCTGTCCACGCGAAGGGTACATTCCCTGGGTACGCATGCCGAACTCCGCAAGGCGCGCGACCGCTCCCTGACAAACGTATCCGGCCGCCAGGAACGCCTGCAGCAGCAGACAACCCCGCGCACCGGCGATCCCACCGCAGAAATTCCCATCACGTAACGTGCCTGGCGGCGCGAACACAAGTCAGGGCTCGGCGCCTCGGCCCCGCCGGCAAACATGGCCGCGCGCATGCACCGACCGCGCGGCGCATTGCGGTTGTCCGGCCGCGCGGCGTCTTTTGCTGCCCGTCGCGCCGCTGTCCGGGCACGCTCCCGTGTTCCGGCGCGGGCGCACCATGGCGCCAAGCGCTCAAGGGCCGAGGCGAGAGACATTCCGTTCCCACAGGGACGTGGAATCTGCCGGCGCGGGATACGGCCGGGCGGACCCGTCCAAGGGCGTAGGGACTGCGGCGAGGAGAGCGCTCGGCCGCGGGCCGGCCCTGCAGGCTGCAGCGCATGTGCGACAGTGCGAGCGGGCGCACCGGCCGGGGAGCAAGCTCCCGTGCGGTGCGATGCGCGGCGCTAGCACGGGGGAGATGGTGCCAAATGGGCACTGGGTGCCGGCTTGCCGCTGATCCCAAGCGCACCCCAAAAGCGACCGGAGAACACAGCAAAGTTGGGCTCGCTTTTTTGGCAAAAGCTGATCGGAGGAGGGCACGCGCACGACGCGCGCCCCATGCGGGGCAACGCACGGCGGCGCCGGCGCCCACCCGTGCGCGGATCCAGCACGGCGGAGGTGCCGCCAGGCCACCACTCTCCTCCAGCCTAGTTGTTCTTCGGCATGAGTTGCCGGCGCCTGCTGCTGGAAGCAGTTTCTATGCCGGCCCAGCCAAGAGCCAGCAGCCCATCAGACTCGTTTTTTTAACATTCTGACGAAACCAGACAGTATTTTCTTTATCTCATCTGAAATTTACCAAAAAGCGGCTAAGCGTCGGATGTAAAGAACACAAAAGATTCATGCATCCTCTACATTGACACATTTCCACTTCTCCAGAAATTTATATTTTCACATGTGGATTTTACAGCATTCACACAGACTCACAGCTCATATTCACACACGTGCTGTTAAAATCCGCCCGCCCCCCCCCCCCCCCCCCCCCCCCCCCCCCCCAACGCGTCTGCTTCTTCAGCATGGCAGCTTGAAGCCCATGTACTCCCCACCGGTGTACTGCGCCCACACACGGGCCGCCCCGAAGAAGTGTCAACGGCAGCACTGAGCGCCATGGCGGCGGCGACCGCCAGCACGATGAGCGAGACCCTGCCGGACCTCGGGATGGCGCCCTCTACCGCGACCAGCCCGACGATGGCGGCCACGAAGCAGATGGTGGCGTAGACCAGCGAGCTCACGACCCCGTCGACTCCCAGGATCACGAGCTGGACGGTCGGCATCGAGGACGAGAAAAGAATCATGAACATGGTCGTCGCCAACGCTGTCTGCAAAAAATTCAGAATTCAGGCGTCGCGTCAGAAAGTAGGTGCCCACTACAACTGAAACCTGAATATTGCCTCCGTGTTTGTTTCCAGTTAGATTGGTAGCTATTGATGTTTGTACAAAACTACAAAAGTACATAAAAATACTAGAGTAGATATAAATATATGCAACTACCTATTGGCACTAATAGATCAAACAGAACCTAAGTATAGAGAAATGTTTTTTTCTTGGAAAAAGTCTAAATTACTCCTCTCAACTATAGGCAAAGTCCAGATAACTGTCTAAGCTATCATTTGGTTCATTTTACCTTCCAAACTATGCCTTTTGGTTCAAATTACCCGCTAATACAATTTTCTTTTTTATTTCTCCAAGCATAGGTGGAGTTTTAAGTTGAAATTTTATAAAATTATTGTACACATCATAACACATGTTAGAAAAAATACATCATAATTTTTTATCAGATTAGGATATTTAATAATAAATTAGTCATCGGAGTTCAAAATTATATGAAGAATAACGACGAAAAAAATAATAATAATTTTTAATATACATTTTGATGTCCACTACAAAATTTGAAATTAAAATTAAATTTGTGTATGGAGAAATAAAAAAGACAAATTGTATTATGGGGTAAAATAAAATAAATATCATTGTTTAGGGGTAAATTGAACCAAGTTTTAGTTTAGAGGATTATTCAAACTTTAGCTATACTTGAAGAGAGTAGATTGAACTTTTTTCTTTTTTGAAAGGAGTATAGAGAAATGTACGGCCTTACTTTTGGAGGCTCTCCGCTCCTGCCGTTTACTTAAAAAAGAACTTTTGGAGGCTCTCCAATACGGAAGAAGATGGGGTTAAGAAGCAGGCCTCCTCCAATGCCGAAGAGCCCACTCAAGCAGAGCAGCTGCCGGAAAGACGTCTGGTGGCAACGCGTGCAGCCTGCCCTTCGTCGAAACCGCCTGTATCTCAAGGCAAGATTTAGTGTCGCTGCCAAGAGTTGAGAAATTTTGTTTCTTTTCCGTGCCTGATGATCGATTGCGTAGTGGTGCCGTACCTCGTCAAGTTCTAGGCTGGCCTGAGCTTGTGATTTTCTCTTCCAGTGCACAACACACGCTGTGAAAGCCACGACGATGGGGATCCGGACCACCATGATGAGCCAGTATGCAACTCCACACGGCTTTGTTTCAAACACCCCCTGTAGCAGAAGAGGTCTCCTCACAATTCGCAAAAGTCTCAGCAAGTAATGAAAATACAGTCCAACACAAAGAATTTTATGAAAGTTTCGAACCTGAAGGAGGCACAACCTTGGCACCCTTGCCGGCTTGCCTCCTCCGAGCAAGTGCACGAGAAAGAAGCAAAGCCAGATCAGGACAAGCGCCGCCATGTCCGCCCAGTGGCACCGACGGTTACCTCCTGCGGCCCTCCGTCCAACCCAGAAGCGCCTCCTTGATCCCGTCCACGTCGCCCCCGTCCTCCGCGACCCTCCTCATGGCCACCGCCTGATCCCCGCGCGGCACGTCTTGAACGTGGTGAGCGTCAGGAAACGCAGCGGAGAGCGCGGTGGAGAGCCACTCCGGGAGCACGGCGCCGCACAGCGCCCCGACGCTGGCGCCCAGGAGCAGGCGCGGCTGCGAGGCCAGCACGACGTCGCGGTCGATCAGCGGCTCGCCTTCCGGCCCGGCGGCCCCGCGGAGGAAGACGGTGCAGAGCACGTTGGACAGGGAGGTGACGGTGACCATGAACCTCGAGAGCACGGCCGTCGTCCTGGCGCTGGCCCCCGCGACTGCGCGGAGGATCGCGACGTACAGCGAGCCCCCGCCGACGCCCGCCCCGCTGGAGATGGCCGCGGCTAGGAAGGAGAGCACGCACGCGAGAACATCGGCTAGGTCGATCTGCGAGGAAGATTCTACCAGCTGCAGCTGCGATCTCTGACTCCATTGGGACAGGTACGTCGTTGAGTTGGCCGCTCTTGCAGCAGAGGCGAGGATCAGCATCGAGGAGTTCGTCATCTTCTTGTCAGTGTTACTGAGGCGACCTGCCGAATTTCGTATATACGCAGGTAGGCGTTAACTTTGCCTCTGCATTGACAGGTAATGTGAATCCCTGTCTTCCTTGATGCTCTCGAAAAATAAGAATCCGTGTGTCCTCGCGACGTGGAAGGTTCTTATATTGTCCTCGGTTACTCTACAGGTTTCTGGATACAGGAACAAGAGTCGCTGACGGTGTTAACAGACAGCTCGGTTGGTGCCTACAATCCGTAGAACTTTTGTATTGTCGCAAGATCATGCCTGGTTTGTTCGTATTGGCACCGACAAAAAAAACGACCATGCCTTTCTCAAGAGTAGTACACCTAACCGAATGACAAGTTGCTGATGTATCGTTGCTGACAAATATTCCATTGATGGCGCCATGGCGGTCAAGTGGTCAGCAAATTCGTCCAAGATAAAGAACTGGCAGCAAAATGAAACCTACCCTGTTGTCCTCTTTTGTTTGCACATTCATATAAGTATTCTTTCTGACAGCTCAATATGTTCAATTATGTCATGTATACATAAGGTCAGTCTCAGTGAAGTTTTATAAGAGTTTTATAGACATTAAATTTTGCTGACGTGGCGGGATATTTATGAGGAGAGAGAAGGTAGAATTTTATGGAATGTGAGAGGAATTTCATCCCCATAACACTCATCCGGCTTGGTTACCAGATTTTTTCTCTTAGTAACTATGCAATGAAACCATGCATTGAGACTGACCAGAGTGGCAAGTCACCGGTGATTAAGTGCACACTAAAAGGAATGATTTGGCAATAGGACGATGGCAACCCATACTACATAAAAACCTGAGCTTTTATTAAGTCTATATAATCAGTGTCCAGAATCAGTCCTCTGCCTCTTCCCAGGAAGCTCACCGGCAGGAGAGTTATTTCAGCAAGTAGTAAGCCCCAAGCTAGCCATTACAATATCAAGAGCAAAATCTTCCTTCAGAGAGCCCAAAGGCCAAGCCAAAAGTAGCCGACAACGAGTCCCGGTGAGGATGTCAGCAGGGCAGCTTGAATCCCATGTACGCTCCGCTGGCGTACTGCATCCAGACATCCTGCGCGCCGAAGCAGGTGACGATCACCGTGCTGAGCGCCATGATGGCAGTGACCAGGAACACGATCAGCGAGACCCGCCCGGACTTCCTGACGGCGCGCTCGACCACGACGACCCCGACGACCGACGCGACGAAGCAGATCCCCGCGTACACGGAGGCCTGCCCGATGCCCTTCACGCCCAGCAGGATGAACTGAACCATGGACATCGACGCGCAGAACAGGACCATGAACGAAGACGTCGCTGCTGCAGTCTGCAGACAAAGTTTTTTTTTTGAAAAGGATGCAGACAAAGAATTTGTAACACTGAAAACATGAGTGAATGCTGTAATTTAACTGTAATCTAGTGACGCATTGGCAAGTATGGGGAACAGTATAACTGAAAAAAAAATCCGGTATCCTGTATACCTGCGGATTGATTCCGATCTGGAGAAGAACAGGGTTGAGAAGCAGCCCCCCTCCGATGCCGAAGAGGCCGCTCAGAGCGCCGGTGACGAAAGCCGCCAGCGGGAATGTGAGTGACGGCAGGGTCGACTCCATTGTAGCTCCCACGAGATCTGCCTGCTTCGGCCATGGCATGCTCAGTCCAAGTTGCTTTGAGCTTTGCCACATCAATAATAATCAGATAAAATAAAATTGGCCGGGCGACCTACCTTGCCATCCTCTTGGCTATGAGCATCGTGTTTCTTCCGCTTGGCGTACATGATATATGCCGTGAAAGCCACGGCGGCAGGTAGCTGGAACAGGGTGATGAGCCAGTAGGCCACGCCGCAGGGTTTTATCTTGATCACACCCTGCGCAGGTAAGATCGAGTTCAAAATGTTCTCTGCTTTGAACTGGAAAGTCTGAAAGAGGGAGTGCATCTGCTGTGACTGTCATGACTTCATAAATTTTTTTTAAGAAGTGATGGCGGCCCTCAACTTGCCACTAACATTTTCAGGGCTCTGAATTCTGAATCCGTATACAGTGAAAGTGGAGGAGCACGATCTGCTAGGATTCTGAGCGCAGGGACAGACAGGGTTTTCAAGAAGCCGTTGACCTGGATACAAGCTGACACAAACAAACAGGCATTTGACGCTGACCATTCAGTTCACCAGATAGTGGCTGCACAATTCGGTTTGGATACTAGGAGTATTAAACATAGAGTAATGATAAAATAATTTCTAAAATTCTAGCTTATTCGCGAGACCAATCTATTAAGCCTAATTAGTTAGTTCATATGACGCTATAAGTAAACATATGTTAATCGTGAATTAATTAGACTTAATAGATTCATCTCGTGAATAAATCTAGATTTATGCAGTTAGTTTTATAATTAGCTTATGTTTATTCTTTCTAATTAGCATCAAAATATTCAATGTGACGTGAATTAGCCCTAGCAAACCAAACACACTTAAATTGTCCGAGCCGAGTACCATCTGGACAGGACCTAGCTGGCAGGACGCACGCCAA
This sequence comes from Panicum miliaceum, assembly GCA_032594955.1. Classification (NCBI taxonomy): domain Eukaryota; kingdom Viridiplantae; phylum Streptophyta; class Magnoliopsida; order Poales; family Poaceae; genus Panicum; species Panicum miliaceum. The sequence continues at coordinate 7,339,229 of CM064063.1, read as the reverse complement.
CGAGGCAAAGGGGGGAAAAGGAGGGCCCCGTGTGTTCAGGCGCGATAGGTCCGGTTACTGTCGAGTAAAAACGACCGAGACGTTCCACTAGCAAGGGAGAAGGAATGCAACGGATAGGAGCAAGCCCTACTTCCCACTATGGCGAAAGGAGAGGCGAATAATTCACAACGTAACATGACAAGCGAAAAGAAGCGGCCTAGATTACGAAAGGCACACTACTTTCTCGCTCGCTTTGTGCGACGCGTTTCCCAGTTGCTGGCTCTGTGCTCATGGTGATCATGGCCACACGCTCACCGTCGGTGCCCCTTCAACTCTGTGCCGGCGTCGGAGATGCGCGCGGGTGTCGCTTCCGTGGCTCGGCCGCAGCCGAGCACGGACATGCTGTTAGCGGGCAGGGCCGGTCGAGAGGCTCACGCGCGAGGGTGGAGGGGAGGTGATGGATGAGACGAGCCGTACGCACCTTCCCGTGCTTATCTCCAATGAGGACATGGAGCGCGAAGAAGCAGAGCCACACCATGACCAGCAGCGCCACGTCCTTCCACGGGAACCCGGCGCCATTGCCGCGCCCGCCGTCCTCGGCGTCGCCGGCGCCGCAGGGCAGCAGCAGGGGCTCCTCCGCGCTGGGGTGGGCGCCGCGCGCGCCCCCGGCTCCGGCGCCGCCGCGGCTCTCGGAGCGCCAGATCTTGAGCCCGGCGCGCCACGTCTTGGCGGTGCAGCATGCGAGGAACAGGGAGAAGAGCACGGTGATGAGCCACTCGGGGAACATGACGTTGCACACCACCCCGATGCTCACGCCCAGGAGCAGGCACGGCTGGAACAGCAGCGCGATGTCGTAGTCGATCAGCCGCCCGCCGCCGCCCGTGCACGCCAGGTTGTACAGCACGTTCGACGCCGCGCCGCCCGTCACCATGAAGGACGAGTAGGCCGTGGCGCGCTTCAGGCCCAGCCCCGCCACCAGGTTCAGGATGGGCAGGAACAGCGACCCGCCGCCCACGCCGCCGGCGCTCGACACGGAAGCGGCGAGGAAGGAGAGCACCCACGCGGCCACGGTGTTCGGCCGGACGCCGGGCGCCGACCCGCCGCCCGGGTGCCAGGACGGGTCGGCCAGGTGGCGTTCCCGCCATCGCCACACTTCGGCGAGGAGGCCTTGGAGGTGGCCGGGGTGTGACGTGGTGGTTGTGTTGGACGCTGCCGCCGCGGACAAGGAAACGGCGATGGCGGCGACGAGAGGGAGGAGTTGAGGAGTCCTCGTCATCTTCGCCTCTGTTTGATTCTTCGAGAATTGAGAGGAGTGAGGAGAGATGTCTGTGAGACTGTGACTATGGTCTTTTTGTGCGATGATCCTTGTGTGTGACAAAAGGCTGGGTTAAGAAAAAGGTTTTGAAGCGTTGCAGAGATAGAGAAACTGAGAAAGGGACATGTTTTTGTAAGAGAAATTCGAATTGACATACATTTGCCTCAAGCCTCAATATATAATTTGAAAAGGCCATGCTAAGTTATTCTGCTATTATTCATCCAGCATTTCTAAGGGTGAAGACATTTGTTTTTTAAGAAAAATATTATGTTTTGAGAAATTCAACTGCTGAAAACGAAATAATTGAAGGTAAGGAGTTGACAATAGTTACTCAGATATGTTCTGGAATAAATGTATCTCGACTTTTGGTACCAACTCGTACCTCAATTTATTTTCCTGGTCCATTCTATAATTAGTTACGCAATCTGCCGATCCATTTCATATTACTCCAGGCTTGTCTGGATAAATCTATTATTCCCACCGTTTCAAATTACAATTTATTTTAGTTTAACTTTTTTTAATATATAATTTTTGCTATGTATCTAGACATATAGTGTACATCTAGATGCATAGCAAAACATATATATGTAGAAAAACCAAAATAAATTGTAATTTAGGAAAAGCTAATTTGGAGTAGAGGTAGTACCTTACAATCCATATGGATTGGAGCGAAAAATTAAACTAAATAGATTGCTGCAACAAGGCCTCTCTCAATAGATAAAGATTGCTCAAACTAAAAGAAGTTCCACAGGAAAATTGAAAGTATCGCAAAATGGAGTAAATAGATTATCTGAATGACATCCTCTGTTCATCCAGTTGCAAGATACCGAAGAAATTGGCAATATCTGAACTGGTGGGAGGCCTCTTGCAGCTGAGACTATGGAGAGTTTCAAATATTCACAAATTACGTGCTATTATTGGAAATGCAATGAACAATCATGTTATGTACAAATTCTTGTAAGATAGAAACCCCAACTCACAGCACCAAAGCTTCCACCCATAGGGCGATAATTCAACCTCCCTTTCTATCTTTTCTCTTGGTAAAATTTCCATGAATGCCTATGAATAGAACTATAGAAGAGAGGTAAAAGAACTCCGGATGGAGAAATAAAAGAATTCAGCTACACACGCACAATGAAGACTTCAGCGAGTAAAGAGGCTCATCCATCACATAGACCATCTGCAAGCCATGTTAGGAGCTCATGATCATGACGGTCACCAATGTGCAAACAAAATCTAGGCATATGTCTGCAACTGGCTGCTTGTATGGGTTGGGTAGTTCAACGGCATTATATCATGCAGGCCAGTGCTAAAGAATAACAAATATGCTAAAGCACTTACCTTGACAGAGTCAGTATAACAAGTCTGGGAGTTGCTCTTCATCCTCACCATCCTCTTTGCTATGTACAAATCCGAGCTGGGCCTCTGACTTAAGGCTCCCAGTATTATTTACAAGCCCGGCATGGAGTTTAACACTAGGATTGTTATTTACAGAAGCACTGCTATCATCTACTACATATTTACCGAAACCACCGTCATCAGAGCTTTTGGGCCCTTCAGACATGCAGTCCAAAGAACTACAACTGCTTTTTCGAGAGAGTCTACCATCTTCTGAAATCCCAGACTTCTGCCGCTGAAGCAGTCCATACCTGTTGTTATCAGGAGTGTTCAACCTAGAGGGTAAAGGAATATTGGTCAGCACAGGAGAAATCTAATCAGAAAAAAGGTACCAGCAGCAATTTCCCATTCCATGATGGTCTGAATTATCTTATAAAAATTAGCCAGCCTTTATCAACCGTATAGATGAAACACATTATTTAGCTGTATTGGCTTTACATCAATCACTAACAAGAAGTGCTCAAGAAATGTAAGCTTCGAACATACCTTGTCTGCTGAAACCTTGATGTATGAAGGGAGTCAAAGACTGGTATGAGATTCTTTGACCTGGATTCTATGTTATGTGTCTGGATTTTTTCTACTTCAACTTCCCCTGAAGTTATATCGAGATTGTCTGTTTCTAAAGGTTCACCCGCCATAACTTGAAAGTGTATCTGACATATCAGTCAATAAGCAGGTATTACAATAAGTTCCAGCATGTCAATCAAATAGAAAAGATATATGCTGCAGAAAGGGAAAAGGTGCAAGAAGATACCCCAGATCTAGACCAGAGTGGAGTTTGCATAACATGAGTCTGCAACTCACTCTGAGAAATATAGAAATTACGATTTTCATCAGCACCGAGCTTTGGTCTTTCAAGAGCAGCACAATCAAATGGATAGATACTAGTTCCTTTCTTCATTACTTTCTGGAAAAGTTTATTATTTTCTCCATTATCAAAATCACTATATGCAAAACTCTCAGCACTGTCTCTTCTATTTCTTTTATGACAGACATCCCACTTCTGAAGAGCTTCAATAACAAATTTTGTATCAGTTTCTCTTTCTGAACCATAAGAAATGGGGCCCACAGGGAAATCAAATCCAGAATCCTGTTCAGCTGAGAGATGAAGAACATACTGTATGATGCTTCCTGATGGAGAAAATACTAGTAAATGATACTTCATGCGTGAACTGCCATCTGAATTAAGGTCAGCACCCTTGCAATTGTGAAATGTTGAAGCGATAGCACCAGAAATTGGACTGGAAACACCAGTTGCAAATGCTGCAGCACCATGGACAGCACCCTTAAACAAGTTACTCCCATTTCTTATCCTACTAACAACAGACAAAGTGAGAGGGGGTCCAGATACGAAAAGCGTCTTCTGACTGAGACTCAAAGAGGGCGCTGACTTCTGGGACCAATGAGCAGTATTATTAACTGATGATGAATCCACCATGTAATCATTTTCTGCAGGGTTGTTATCACTGTAACGGAATCTTGTTGATCCACTATATGGAGATATTGAAAACAGATGACTGGTTCCTCTTGAAGAGCTAATCATTATCCACTCACTATCATCGCTAAAGCTGATGTCTTTTATGACCTATAAGAAAAGTGATACTTTTACAGCCAACCACATTACAAATAATTAGCAAGAAATAGGTATGCCAGCTTACCGCATTGGTAATGCCTCTTTGCAATTTGTACAGATGAACATAGGTTCCAATTTGACCTGCTTCTGATGTCCCATGTGGAGGAGGTATAATGCGGAAAACATTGATGTTTTGACCATGAACAGATGCTGTCACCAGCAAAGTTCCACTTGGATCAAAGCAAAGTGCTGAAATGGGACTAGTGTGCGCCCTGAACTGAACTATCAATAACTTGGAGACAATATCTCGAACAATGACCTGTAAGGGGAACAAAATACAGGTCAACATTCTGTGAAGTAGGTAAAGGCAAGGCATAATCATATTAATGAAACTGTAATTGCAAAAATAAAAGAACTATTGTTTACACTAAACACTTGTTAATCACAGAGGTAAGGGGAAAACATCGATGAACCCAAATTCGTTAGGGTACTCTCTTTTTTTTTAATTCCCTCCAGACCAAAGAATAACCTATCCACCTTTCCTGCTACACCATCTGGTCTAGTATTGAGGGGTAATATTGTTCTTACTTTATTCACTGATAAAATCAAACGACTCAATAAAATGGCTGGTTTAATTTATTCACTAAAGCGAAGTGGTAAACAATCTACACAAGCATATTCCTGTAGCATCATCAGATAGTTAGCCAATTGGTCAGGTGGGTTCCGAGGTCCCTACTGGCCTTAAAGTTGATTGATTGTTACTAATATCAGTTACATGATAAAGCCCGCAACAGTGTCAACCAATTTCACGACAACAGAATTAACGATGACAAATATCTACTGAAGAAGTATGTACCGTTCCAGCATATTCATTGTCAATGAGGTGCCCATTTGTTGCTCCGTTTGCTTTGTAGCCAGAACTCCTTTGCTTTACGATACCATTGCCATTTGGAATGAAATCTGCACAATACTTGGATAGCTTCTTATATCCAACATCACCAAGTGTTACAATGCCGGCAGCCAGTTGCTTGCTTGATTCTTTTGCATAGTATGCCACCACACTACCGTTTGAACCAGGAGGTGGAACAAAGGGAGACAGACTAAGAAGCTGAGGGCTAACACGTCCTGTACCTGGAACTGGAACTGGAATTCCAGAGTATGCAATCCATCTAGGGCCCAGTCCAAGTGGGCCATAACCTGAAATTTGTGCAGCTGTAGGACTGGTGAGAACAGTGTATTCTCTCTCCATTGTTGCAGCATCAAAACAATGTATCTGCAAAACGTATTTTTGCCATCAGGATCACTCATGGTTCAAAAAAGGCTTTGGAAGAGTGAAAATGGCATACCTGAGTAGCCTGTGAAACAGCTACAACTCTTGGACTGCACCTTATTGAATAAACAGCTGATCTGAACCTCAATGTATGCACATATTCATGGGCCCTCAATGAATAAAATCGAATGACAGTAGGAAGATTTTCACTGCCTGTATTATGGAAAGCACCATTGGTTCCATCAAAAATAGGAACATTAGTGTCATGGTTGTTTCCACTTCCAGTGTTAGTTCCTTCACAAGCAAGAGCTAGCAATGGCCGTGCATCTGCAAATCTATCTTCAGATTTTGTTGTGAATATTGGATCCTTTAGCAGCTGTATGAAAGAAACAGCGCCATCGTGTCTGGATTCCAGTTGCCGTACATCATCAGCATGTTCCACATCCCACACTTGGAAGCCAGATTTGTAAGCTAGTAACAAGACTTGTCGTAGCATCCCACCCCCACATTCAAGTTTATCAAAGCCAGCCCATTGTACCTGCAAACCATAAAACACATAAGAAGAGTGGTGGCTTCGTAAGTATACGGAAGTACTGCCTACAAGGATTACTGAATAACATGCTCAAAAAATGAAAATTACAAGCATAGGCGCATCATTCATTGATCTGATGTATATGCATCTTGCATGACTGATAGAGAAACAATAATACTCCATTCGTTTTAAAACATATGATGTCTGGGACAAGTTAAATGTCATATATTTAGAAACGGAGGGGGTATATAACCAGTGCTAGTTCTTTTATGCTAGCTATGCAATGATAGTTGTTAATTGTCAATATGAAAAATATAGTTCACAAAAATTTATAACGAATCATGTATTCAAAAAACAAAAATATCAGGTACCTATACACATTATTTATCTATAAGTACATACAACTTGCATGGGCGGGATGCTGAACAATTAGCCTATGTTTATTTTCTACTGTAATACTTTGTCAACATAGGACAGTAATGCAAAGTCACAGTATCATAACCACCTTTTTCTTAGCATTCGGTCATTTTACCATACTGTATGGACCATGGTGAAACTCAAGTCTAATTTTCCATGTCAAAATGGCAATCCTGAATAGATCAGAGTATAACTTCCTTTCCTAATATTGTAATTAGGATTATGAATAACTTATCATTGGAACAAATAGGATGTAGAATATAAGGTGGCATAATGTCCAGACCAAACAGGACTTTGGATCCATTGAATTACAAGCAGGACTTCCAAGCTAACTTGTCTACTTGTGCTAGCTCTGCGGTTTCCATATCTGCAGCTTGGCATGTCTGGTAGCACCCAAATCATCTCAGCACTTTGCAAACTGCTGAACAAGTAGCAGTGGCTACTGCAATAATAACACACTACTAAAAGAGTTTGCAGTTCAAACATCGCAGTGGAACTATATATTTAATGCATGGGAAAAAAAACTGGCATAAATAAAAATCGTGCTGCAAATATTGGGGGCACCAATAGAATTGGAAGTGTCATAAATACACTTTTTGCTCGTTTTAACGGACGCACACGTGAAGCAACTAAAAGGCGCCTCAGTTTCCAATTATTAGCGGTGCTAAACTAAAGCAAGCAGAGATAGAGCAGTTTAAGGCTTGAAGCAAGCAAACGAACCTGGTCGCGGCTCCCGTCCTCCTCGTGGCTGGCGATCGAGTTCACCAGCGAGGCCCCCGCCGAGCGCAGCGTGGAGGCGGCCGTGGACGCCCCGGACGACACGATCCGCATGTAGTTGGAGAGCGAGCGCGCGGAGAAGAAGCCCCCGCCGCCGCGAGGAGCCTGCGCGGCGTCCCGCATGAAGCCGGCGACGAAGACCACCCGTGCACGCTACCACCGCTCCCCGCCTCCTCAGATGCAAACCGAACCGAGCAAGCGCAGCCTTAGCTTCCAAGCTAGAGTCGGAGGAGGAAGCCGAAGCCGAGGCGGAGCCACCAATCAGACCGAACCAAGCCGCTCCCAACCGATCGCTGATGCCCCCGGGCTGTTTCTGTGGGGACTCGGGGGGACTCTCGCAGAGAAACAGCCCACTGACCGTATCTCAGGTGCTCGCCATGGCCGCGCGCGGGGAGGGGGGCTCGATTGGCGGTGAAATCGGCACGGGCGGGCGAGAGGCCTAGATCACCCGGCGCGGGCGCGGAGGGGAGGGGACTGGTGGTGGGGAGCGGCCGAGCCGGCGGTGGTCGCACGGGGGCGAGCAATTCGATCGGAGAAAGCGAGGGTTTGCTTGCGGTTTCGTTTTTTTCTCTCCGCTTTTTTTTCCCTTCGTTCCTTTCCCTGGGCGAGACGAAGGGGGGCGAGGAGAGGGGGATTAGGTGAAATAGAATAGGAGGTAAAGCGCGGCTTGGCCCCTGCTTTCGCCAGAAAATTAATGGAGCCCCGATGCTAATTCCAATCGGTTGGCGCTCGGAGACGAAGCGGGGAAGGGATAAGCCGCGCAGCGACGGATTTGGAATCGGTTGCCGCTTCGTGTTTGCTTTGCCTTGCTTGGGTTCGCGTGGGAGATTACGGGGGCGAGCGGAGATGGGCGATGGGGTGAAGGAAGGAAGCTGCTCGCGCCGGTCGTTGGCTTGGCTGGGGAGATAACCAAACCCAAACCGAGCCAGCCAGGCCAGGCGTTGCCTCGCCGCCTACGATTGCTGTTCCGGCTGGGGGTACGCTGCCGTGTGGCCCTCGCGTTGCGTCGCTTGCTGCCTCTACTTTTTATTTCTGGAGGACGGCGGGGGTGTCAGAGCCCCGCCGCGCAGATCTGGCGTCGTCGCCGGATCTCGACCGGACTTTTATGGCCTCGCCGTACATGTCCCGTTTGAAACAAGCGACGGGAGCACGGATGCAGCGAGCGCCGTGGCAGCCTGGCAGGAATGGATCTGATCCGGTGACTATTTTTCAGTTTGGGTCACACCAAATATTTGAATGCCAATTAGAAAGACTAGATATGAATTAACTATAAAATTAATTGCATAAATGGATACTAATTCACAAATTGAATCTATTAAACCTAATTAATTTATTATTAGCATATATTTACTGCAGTATAAATTATCGAATCGTGGACTAATTAGATTTAGTGGATTCATCTCGCGAATTAACCTACATTATATTTAATATTTTTAATTAATATTCAAATACCTAATGTGACGGGAACTAAAATTCTTCGGATCCAAACGACCCTTGGTTTCCAAGGCATGGGGAGGACATTTTGGTTTGGATAGAGTACAAGAAAAGTTCAAAGTGGAAAAAAGCCTAGATAACCACAGGCTGGCGGGGAGGTTGAGTACCCCGTGATGATTTATCCCTAAGCGCCTCTGCCGCAACAGGAATATTTGGATTGCATATGCGTATACGATGACATGATACGGCAATGGGATGGAATATGCTTCTGCCGAACACGCAAGGGTGAAGGGCCCGTGTTTAGGCGTGGGAATCCAACGGTGATGCTGAAACAAGCGACCTCGGCTAATCAACGAATTGAGAAAAGCATGCGGGTGGCTTTCCGACCCATTGAATTTATCTTTTATTTTTCTTTCTCTGAAACGTGTCCCGTTGCTAGATGGACCAGGGCCAGCAAGCCTGGAGAGGTCGGTCGTATCGGGGAGAAAGGGGCCGAGACAGAAGATGGGCCGACTCAGTGCGGGCTCAAACAGGCAGCAGTCAGCGGGCCGATCTAACCGGAGGAGCATTCAGGCCGTTGGGCCGGGGGCTGCCGGCTTCCCGAACTTTGGAATCCTATACATCTTTCGGGAGTTGGGAAGACCATCCAACTTTCAATGTTGAAGATTTATGCGCGCCTTTAGGACCGTCCGATCGGCTCCTTCCTCCTTTGCCGGCTGCTCTCGAGGTTCGCCATCGTTGAGGTGCTAGGGTTAGGGTTCCGGGTTCTCCGGTGGCCGCCGGCTTAGAAGGAGGTCCGAGGTGGCCGGTTGGCCCGGGGTGAAGGTGGGTGAGACGGCGGCGAAGATCGGCGGGAGACAACTGGATGGGTGGGGGCGGAAACAGGGAGGGCGGCGGCGGCGGGAGCCGCCGGCCGCGGGTGAAGAAAGGGGAAGGGAGGGTGCGGTGGGGGCGGGAACTGCGATGGAGGCGGCATGACAGGGTGGGGGTGCGACGGACGGGAATAGCACACCGGCCGCTACCGGAGACGGAGAAGAAGATGAATAATGGACCGATGTTGGGCTGAAAGTTACGGAGTTTATCCATCTTCCTTTTGATATATTGGAACCCCCGCTCGGGCCGTGTAGTTTGCAGTTCAAGCAGAGATTTTGAACAAATTGTTCGAACAAAAGCAACGTCAGCTCAGCTGTCATATTACCTGGTCAGTGGCCAATTGGCCATCGTGCGAATGAGAACAAGTCCTCACCTGACACCTCACCAAACAATGGAGGATCAAGTTGAAGAACGAAACAGGTGACTTTTTCCTTACATCCTAGTACAATTGAACTTCTTTTTCGGCAGCAAAGAATAATGCATCCAGTCCAGCCTCACGGCGAAGTCAATCCTCTAACCACCCCAAGTAGGATACGGCAAGTGCATCCCGGTTGGCTCCCACGCTGCCGCCGCCGCGTGCCGATCGGATCCACCACTTGCACAGTTGCACGTCGCAGGAACAGCTCACGGCCCACCAACCACCCAATCGCCGCTCCAGCTTAGCCGCAGCTAGCCTATCCTCCTCGCTTCGCTTCTAGTCAACGTACGCGGCTCAGGTCTCCCTGATCTCCCCGCTGTCGCCCGTGAGCACCTCGAGCCGGCCCATGTTGGTCATGGCGACCGCGTAGTCGGCGAAGAACTCGTCGGGCGACGCCGCGGCGGCCATCCGCTCCACGTACTCCCTCGTCCACCGGTCGTCCATGAGCGCCTGGTCGGAGAGGAAGAGCCCCGTATCTCTGTACACGTGGCGGTAGTAGCTCAGGTCGAACTCGTAGGGGCTGGTCGGGTCCATCACCACCGGGGTCGTGTCGTTCTTGAACCCCGGCTCGCACTCCTCCCGCAGGCTCGCCGCGTACGCCTTGTCCAGCGACGGGTCCTGCACCCCCTTCCCGCTGAAGTTGTAGAGCCGGTCCGACGCGAACGTCGAGCACTGCGCGCTGCCGATAGTGTGGCTCCCTGCAAATCGATCGACGGGCAGGATTTATCGATCGATCGGTTTAATAACTGTAACACGAACTAGCTTTGCTTGCACTTGTCCTCCAATTGGAAGTTATAGCTAGTTGTTCTTGTTCATGGATTGTTTCCTGAATTCATTTACCTGATAGGACGACGAGGTCCTTCCAGCCCAAGCCCTTGACGCTGAAGTACGTTTTGAGGTCGACGATGTTGGAGGATGGGGGCGGGAGATCGTTGTCGGCGTCGAACTTGGCCGACACCTTGCCGTCCCGGCGGCCGGTCTCGACGGCGTAGCGCGGCCCGTTGCTCTGCGGCAAGAACGAAGCCGGTTGTCAACGGTGATCGAAGGAGAGCAAGCAATGAACACCACGGCGAGGCGATCGAGCTCGCTCGCTCGTCACGAATGCATCATTTGACCAATGGATGGATGACGCTTACCAGGTACACGGCGTCCCGGGCGGCCAGGGCGATGATGTCCGTGCATGACACGGTGAGCGGGCACGCCGCCTCCACCTTGGCCTTGATCTGCTTCGATCTCCTCGTAGCCGCGGAAACCGTAGCTCGGGACGGCGTCCTGCTCCCCCTTGTTGCTCCGCGATTTGAGCATGATCGATGCGTCGCACCCCTGCACGCGACCACATCCAGGAAGAAACCCGCGTCATCACCAGCCGGCACGGCGACGACGCGCCGATGACCCCGCCGTGTTTCTCATTTGGCGCACGCGACGGGACACGCACGACGCCAACACGGTCGAGGGGCACGGGAGCGCGAGGGAATGAACGAACTGATCAGCTGAAGCTAGAGACAGGAGCAAGACGCATCCTGACGAGGCAGTCGTGGAACATGAACCGCAGCATCGCCGGCCCGAGGGTCCGGTCCTTCTCGACGATGGCGCGCATCTCGGCGAGCACCAGGTCCTCCACCTCCGGGCACGACTCTTTGTAGAACCCGACGGCGAGCCCGGCGACTGGGAGCCCCGGCAGCGCGCTCACCGCGGGGTCCGCGAGGCCCGCCCGGCAGCTCGCCGCGGCGACCACCACCACCGCCACCACCAGCAGCAGCCTCAATGCCATCGGCAACCGGAGCCGCGCGCCGCCGAACCACCGGGAATCGAATCGAGTCGCCGCCGGCGTCGCTTAGGACTCACGGAAGCAGCAGCTCGAGAAGCGTTGGAACCATCCTATCGCGCGCCAGGAACTCGATGGGGATGGCGAGGGGTCGGACTGGACGCCGGGCTGGGTGGAACTGGACCGAGTATAAAAATTGCCGGGATCCGCCAGCTCCCCGCGAATAAAACCCTGGGCACGAGGATACAGAATCGATGAGAAGTCGCCGCTGAAAGCGAGGCGGCGAGGCCGCAGCGGTAGGTAGGCCGGCCCTCGCTTTCGGGGATCTCAGAATACGCGAGTTGGTTAAGGACCGAGCCGGACGTCGAAGGCTGCCTTGGCCGGGAAATCGATCCAGGCGGGGCGGGCGATGGAATGTCGTTGCCTGGTTGGAGGCGCGGAAACGGGAGGGAGGAGAAAAGGCGAAAAGCGCAGTAGCCGTTTCACACGGGACCGGCAGGCAGGAGGCGCGAGCATGTAGGCGGAGGGGCCGGCGGCGGCGGCGGGCCCGACCTCGCCGTCGTGCGGCGTGGCTTTTGTGACCGTCAACGGATTCTTTTAGCTGACTAGCACAGGGCCTGTCCACGTTCACATTAGATGGTCCTCCTGGCTGGCTGTTCAGCATGAGGCCGGGACTGTCGATGTGAAGGCTGGACTGTACCTGATGATAAGCACCAGGACTCGAAGCTTCTCGAGAGGGGAAAAAAAAACTAACTCGGTAACGGCGAGGAAGAGGAGCAGGAGCGGGAGCAGCAGCGCAGACTTGAGACCGTCTTGGTTTGCTGAGCTCAGTGCTCTGCTGACCAAGGAATGGCTGACGCACGAGCGCTGCCTACAGCAGCACAGCGGAGGCCGGACTTGTGCAAGCCGGTAGGTAAGACGTTTCTCGGTGAACCAGTCTACCTGCCGGGTGATCTCTGGCGACGCATACCGTGTCTGTTCAAGGTCAAAGTATTTGCGTTTGACAGGATATAGAGTGGTAAAACTGGACAGATGTGCCAAGTGAAGGCTCCTAAACTGAAGTATTGCTAGGTGATTGAGAGCGGCGCGCGGTCTGACTGATTGTTATTTCGGGATCATATATTCCCTTGTCATGTTCCAACCACCCCCTGTTTGTCGCCGCAATGTCGCCGGCTCATCGCCTATCCTGCAAGCTGAAAAATCTGTGTGCCTGATTAAGGGGAAAAACGGAGCGACACTGCGGACGGACACGTCGGACAGGGACGGGATAAGAATGCATCCTCACCACCCATCCCAAGTTCTATTACTTTTGCTACGGGCCACAAAAATCATACTTACATGTTCCAATATTACCATGCATATATAGTATAAATTCTTTTCGATGGACACATATATAGTATAGTTATTCCAAGCTTGCATAAATCATTTGGTAAATATAATCCAGCTTCCACAAATATTGTAGATACCAGTTTAGGATCTTTCAACAATCCACACCATACGCTGTTGATATCGTTGGACGACAACACACTAAAAACAAGAAAAATAGGAAAAACACATATCAACTTCTATTAGAGACGAAAAAAGATTAACCAAATGGAGTAAGCACCAAGCATGATCTATGTCGCACTTTAAGGCAAATATATTGTATAAGTAAACATCCTTTCTATCGCATATTTTATATTTTTAAAAATCATATACCGTAGAATTTATTCCATTTCTTATAGGATCGTAGCATTTTACAGGAAGAAAATTAGGTTCAGCAAGGCAGGGTATATGCATGTATTCGCAAAACAGGAGCGATTTCATCTTTGTTTATAAAAGAGGACTGGTATAACCCTGTCAGTGAAATGAATAGATGCATGATTTGACATCTTACTTCTTTCTTTCGTACATGATAGGGGTATCGTTCTAGTTGGTTTCAAATAACCGTCTTGGATTGAGGCTTGCTATCATTGTCCGAGTGATTTTTCATTCATCAATCACTTTTGGTTCCAATAGAATAATGACAAGTCACAAAAAAAGTTGTATTCCCGTTTATTTACGTGCTGATTTTTTGGAGAGGAATTTACGTGCTGATAATGTACTCTGAACTAATTCCCGCATCCTAAATGGGCGGGAAGGCCGTCACCCAGCCCGTTTGGCCATCTCAGCCATTTGGGCCTCGAAGTGGAGGCACAAGACTACTGCGCGAAGTTGGATCGAACAGTAAAAAAAAACACAGACCGGACTTTTTTATGAATTGGCTTTGAGAGGTTTCAGAGTTCCATTTCCTTTCATTTTTGAGCAAAGAAAAATAGTGCGATGACAGAGATTACGTGGAAAAAATTGCTGCTCAAGGCACAAAGTTTCTTAAAATTATTCCAAACCAGCAGTCTAGAATTAGAGCATGCGACTTTTGTGGAGAACACTCTAAACATCAACAACACTGCCAGCCAGAAAAACGCAGTTTATAGTAATCACTACAATTCTGTTCGAACATTTTTGCGCTGGCAATTCTGATTTTGTTGGTGGATAAAGAGTAAAGTGAGGTTTTCCTTAAATCAAAAGCGACAGCTCACATGTTTTTCCCTTGCGTTTCGCGTCCCGGGCGCGAGTTGTATTTCCGGCGAGAAATCCAAACGTGAAATAAACAGAGACAGATTTTTTCCCCTCTTTCCTCGCCAGCCCGCCCGCCACGACGTGTCTCCCGCGCCGCGCCCCCTTTCCGGTGAGCGGCCGCCCTCGGGCTTTCCCTCCCCTGCTCAGTTGTTCGGCCGCCATTAATTCGCACGCTGCCAAAAACCGCGGAGCCTCCATCCCTCGGCTCCTCCTTTTCTCTCCCCCGTCCACCGTCAGCCAGCAGGCTCCGCCGCGGCCATCTGCTCCCTGGCGCGCGGCGGTTGCCGTGTTCCGTTCCCGCCTCTGCCCTCCGCGCTCGCGGAGGACCAAACAGCACGGGTCAAGGGCCGCGGCCAGTTCAAGTCAAGGCGGCGATTCGGACTCGACTCCTCCAGTCCTCCACGCGGTGCCTGCTTCCTGCCGCCACCGGTGATGCTCCTCGCCGCGTTATTTTGTCGCTGAGACTCACCGAGCAGAGGGGAACAGCCAGCCATGGACCACGCCCGGCGGGAGGTGGACCGGGGGGCCGCGCCGGAGTTCGTGGCGCTCGACATCCGCGGCGAGGAGGAGTCGCCTGGGTCCGGGCCGGACCTGGTAAGCCTCGTCCGAATAGAGTTTAACTTCGCTTGGATACTCTCTTCGTTCTCTCCGTTTCTGATTTCGCTGTTGCGGCCGATTCTGGTTAAGATGATGGAGTCCTCATTCGCCGCTAAGGGGTTCGAGCGGGAACGGAGCGCAGACGCCAATTCTTCTTCGACCGGTCAGCGCGTTCATCCTCCCTGCTCGCTCTGCCATCTACTCGTAGTCTGAATCCTCTAACAACAGTGATACTTCAAATCTCGAACTCTTTAAAAAGGAAATTCTCAAGTTCTTTGCCCGTTTAAGTTTGGTAGCACTAGATACTTTAGCATCAATACTGTTTTGAGTATCGAAATTCGCGGCTTGCGTCACACGAGGTAGATGAGGAGTACTCCACGCACGAGTTTGGCAGGACTTCTCATCAAATACAGCCCTTATTAAGCTGTGAGTCATGTCAGATGCTTTGCGTGAGATAGCTGCATTCTCATCAAAACGTCCTTGGAAATGGACGTTGGTGTTACCCGCTACCTACTCAGTGCATCATTGTACTACTTTTGTTACTAGTTACTACGTACAGATTGATGCTACAGTCTGCAGGGATGTTATTTAAAAAAAAAACTGCCTGCAGGGAAATCTGCTGCTACTTTTAGTAAATACATTGCTCAAGATTTCTGATTTCAGGAAGAACGTTTAGACTAGACGGACAGAAGTGTGAATAAACAATTTTGAAATAGAAAAAACATTGTCATTATTTTGTTTTTACATTTGTTGTGGGAATTGTAATAACTGATGTGCATGGGAAATCAAGCTTTGCAACAGCAAGGAGGCAGCATTAAGTAGTGCTGTTTCACTTTCCTTTTTTTAACCCTGAATAGAATAAAAGTTCACCAAAGCTTCTTCTATTTAGGTATGGCGGGTGTGTATGAGAAGCAGGCAGTGCCGGTGCAGGTCGACGGCAGCCCGAGGGAGCTGTACCACCCCTCAACACCAAAGCGTCGCCGTGCAAACCGGCGTGTTTCTGGGTGGCGCGATCCCAGGAAGATCCTTTTCGCTTTTGCAGCATTGTAAGTAACCAGCAACCCATCCTCCATTTCTCAGTCTCCTGTGGTCCTGCACTCCTGTTCCATACAGGCCATACATTTGCTTCCATCTCCAGGCTTAATTCTTCCAGTCATCTGCAAGCAACATGATTAAAGTACCAAAAGGGTCCCTTTCAGTGTCAATTGTGTGCGTTGCATTCTGTTGCCTCGTGTGTGTCACAACCAGCAGTTAGGAACCTTGTTGCTGTCTTCTTTTCCTTTTGATGAAAAGCTCTCAATAGATTGCTGTTGAAAATAGCTCCATCAATTAGAATATGGCTGTTCCGTCTGGCTATGTGTGTAGGATACTACCTTAGGCCCCTCAGGATAGTTTGGTCCTTATCCTGGTTAGACGAAGAATGGTGGGTCTCAAACTCTGAATCTGTCCTGTTTTTTATATCTCAGGCTCGCAGAGTTGTGCAGCCGTGCAGGCATAACTCTTTGTTGTGGTCACCACACCAACTTGTCCTTCTCATTGATTGACAAAAAAACATGCAGTACACGGTGCGATAAATTGACGACAACTAAAGGATTTATAAAAGTCTGGAACAATGATTAATCAGGGTGAAATAAAGAAAACTCAATTGATGCCAACGACAGAATATTTAAAGATAATTAGGAATTCTACAACCATGTCTTGATGGATATTGTTTACTTTTACCAGCTTATTGAGTTACCTCCATGTAACGCTGCTTGTGACTACTCATGGATTTGGACGTTCCATTTACTGGTTTGGGTATATTAGTTATATGTGGTAGACATATGTGAAACCTTGACTTATTGCTGATAGGTGCCTAGAGGTACCACTGTTTCCTGCGTTGCATTTTTTACATTTTAGTGGCATGTACTTTTCATTTACAGGTCCAGCGTGGGCACGTTGATACTGCTCTACTTTACGCTCTCCATGGGGAAGATGACAGGAGGTCAAGCTGGCGGCCAGTGATACACTGATACCCTTGCTTTTGCCTGCTTGCCATCGCATTACTAATGTTTGTACAGAAGAAATTGGTGAATGCTAATGTAGAAGCCATACATCAATGTGGATACCATCATGATTTCAGACGTTTGTACATAGGGACAGGAAAGCTTTACAGATAAAGTGAATATCCTCTCTTTTTTTCCTCTTGAGCGGTGAACAGCTCTTACACCAATAAATGTGTCGATTTGAGCTGCTTATTTACCAGTTACTACCAGGTGAATGCCTGAATCAGTGGCTGTTTGTTCTCGGTATAGTGAAGTGTGGGAGTGGTGAACTGGTGATTGTTTTCTGATGAAAGCAAGGTGCATCATGCATTCGTGCATAAACAAGGCCAATCAGTTTCCTGTGCAGTACATTTGGAATCTGAAATCTGTCTATCGCTGGACTAGCTTTGGACCTGTGGCAACGAAAGATTAAGTGCGCAATTTGATCTTTGAAAGATGTTGGTGGCCTCACACGTATCATTTCGTTTGCCATATCCAAACTAGTAGGTGGCAATTTTGTGTAGGTACATGTACCTCATGGGTAATTTGGCTTCTAGAACAGGCATGTGGATGCATGCCACGTCAGGTGGAAGAAAATTTGCCACACGAGGGTATCCTATCCCGGGCAGGACCGAAACCTTTTGTGTTAAGAAATAATTCCGTTGTTACGCCTGATCTTTATCTTAATCCCCTGTGCTGCAGTGGGGAACATGTATGAACTCTGAATCTTCCCAGTTGCAGAAGAACTGGCTGCAGTTCATACGTTCAGTGCCTGCCTGCCGGCCTGGAGGGTCTAGTTGTTTATGCGACGCGCGCGCAACGCGAGTCCTATTTATAGACATGGCGCGCCATCGTGCACGCCAACTCCACAGTCCAGCACACCGTCCGTTGACACCCTAATTTCCTGTGCTAAATTGTCTGTCAGACGTGTGACCATCAGGTCACCGAAGGCTCCATTACATGATTTTTTTTTCTGTGCAACTTCTGTTTTTGAAACGGTGGTGAAATGTGCGAGACTGCAGAAGGCCGTCTCGTCGCGATCGCACCGGCGACTACGAGCCAAACCGCTGGCTGGCCCTCCGCTCGTCGTGTTCCCATCTCGGTTTGGATGCAGGCGAGAGCGTGGTTTCCATCGCCGTCCGCGTCGCCGTTTCTACAGCGGATCGACGACGACGACGCTTGGATTTGGATATCGATGTGTCAGATTCGCGACGCCCCTCGCTCGATTAGCATTTCGCTGGAAGAAACCCTTCTCTGCTGATACAAAATGCATTCTGCTGAGACTTGATAGCAACCTGTCGTAGTTGTCCTCGTACTCGCCTTCAAATATTTCACCACGCTCCGCACGAGATCCAAGTAGGCATCAACACTACTTAGTATACGAGAATCCAGTATATTCCTCCTTCTTCTACTGATTTTTTTTTCTAACCTTTTTAAAGAGACGCAATCCCATTTGCATCTACTTTTTTGCATTCTCTTCCCGTCCCCCAAAGTTGACTTAGATGGGTAGTGCTTTATACAAGCCTATCCTAGTTTTTTTAAGATAATAACAAGCTTATCATCCCTTATAAACAAGGCTCTTAAGCCCTTTAAGTGATTATTAGTTATGTACTTATGTACTTCTGTTAAGTGCAACTTACCTGGAAACTCGGACATCAATATGGGAGATTAACCCTCTACAAGGAACTCAACTTCTCTATTCATAACCCAACAACTCTTACACTTTTTATATGGCTACCCTACCCCACTCTACTCATGCCATCCAATGGCATATCACTCAATTATTCATGGTGACTACCTATGTCATCTTCAAATAACTTCTACTTGACATGGTTTGGGGGAGGAGAGTAACCCCATATATATATGACTCCATGGCTCATATGGTGTTGCCATGTGTTCACCTTCTACACTCTTCTACAATTCTAGATTTTTCTCCATCTTTATCCTATCATACAAATATCTCTTCTCTAGAACATTCCACACTTCACCATGAAACATGATAACTATGAATTATGCATGTCCTCCACTCTTCTAGAAACTTCTTATCTTGTCATGATATTATTCTTATCCTTATGAATTGCAAAGCTAGTTTCTTACGATTTCCACAATCTATTAGAATGTTACAAGTATGCATTGTATATTTCAACAATTTTCTCTAGATATAAACGCATGCACTCTAAAAAAATAAAATATACACGCTGGCAGGGTCGCAAGGGCTTAGGGTTCCCAAGAGGCCAAGATCAAGGAGAGCCGACATCTAGCGCCGCCGCCATCCGCCTCGCCCATCGGACTCCGACGCCGCAGGCCCTCGCGCGCCGGCGACCTCCACCCAGGCGACATGGTGTGGAGGAACACGCGCGCGCTCATAGTGCGCCTGTTTCTGCCGATCCACACGGTCGAGGCCGGCGTCACCCGCGAGTTGAACTAGTTTTATTGCTCGACAATCCAGTCTTGTCTTGTTCCGGATTATAGATCCGAAAGTTTATATCGTTTTTTAGGTAAATATCGGTTACTCTGTATAGAGGGTATCTCTAAACCGCCGACTCGGGCCCTTCGGCGTAGGAGGCCTAGCGTGCATGGGCCATGTACGGACACCAAATCCAAGTGCATACACAACACGCTGTCAAGTTTTTTTTTTAACCGCGGCCTTTGGGACAGATATGGGCCTCTAATGCTCTCCATGCGCGGCCGTGTGACGTGGCGAGAAAGAAGAGAGGCCGGCGGGCCGGCGGCAACGGCAACGCGAGACACGATCATCAGACGGGGGCAACGAGCGGTGCAGCCCATTGGGCTCGGTCGGTGAAAGCGGCGGCGGGTCCTGCCGTGCGGCCACGAGAGGACGACGTCGGATCGCCGAAAGCGGCCTCCATCGACGCGCTCATGTTCTGCCACGTGCATGTGCCCGACAATATTGTGTGGTGTTCTACTTCCCAGCTCGTTCCCTGCGTGAACTGGCCGGATAATATGCATCCTGTTGCCTGTTGTGCTCATGCACTTACTGTAACTTGAGGCCGTCAACCCGTCACCCGTGGATTCCTTAAAGTTTGGTATGATCCTGTGAGGTGCAGCTATGGAAGCAAGAAACAGACTATCCATGGGATGGAACTGTTCATTTCAGGAGAAGAAGAGGAGCAGAAACGCACGAGTTAGCTTTCTCACAAACACTTCTTTAGTTCTCTTTGGGCAAGGAATATTGTTCCTTCTGCTTTTCTCTTTGTTCCCTGCCTTTTGAATTCCTTCCGTTGAAAAACCTGATCGATGCAATGAAGCCGCTCTGCCTTTCCACCTCCCTGTGTTCATGTGTCTCCACGCACTCGCACACGCGATCTGAGCGTCCGATCTACGCCAATGGAACAGAACAAAAGCTCTCTAGCTGCACACCTCCATTCGACTATACAAACAGATTACCCCATACCATACTGCAGCAACAGCAACGTCGCGGCCGCGCGCCTACAAATACCGTCGCGAGGCTCTCGTACGCTTTTCGCACCAGCCGTGAGCATCCGGAGCATCAGCGCACCTCCACCACCAGCAGCAGCAGCATCGGCGCCGCGTCGCGGATCGAAGCCGCGCGCCTGCAGGGATCGCAATGGACGGGCAGCCGGGCAGCGGTGGCGGAGCGGGGGGTGACGACTGCGACGCGGTGGCGAGGGCGTTCGTGGAGTACTACTACCGCACATTCGACGCCAACCGCGGCGCGCTCGCGGCGCTCTACGGCCCCCACACCTCCGTGCTCTCCTTCGAGGGCCACGCCGTCGCGGGCGCCGAGGACATCGGCCGGAAGCTGGCGCAGCTGCCCTTCGACCAGTGCCGCCACTCCGTCTCCACCGTCGACTGCCAGCCCTCGCCGTCATTCCCGGGCAGCATCCTCGTCTTCGTCAGCGGCAACCTCCAGCTCGCCGGCGAGGACCACCAGCTCAGGTTCAGCCAGGTACTCATCTATCTCGGCAGCCTTTAATATTCTCCCCAAACTATTTCTCGAGTTCTGGAGATTAGGCGTGAGCCATTCGATCTTGGACTTGCAGATGTTTCAGCTGGTGCCCAACGAGCAGGGGAGCTTCTTCGTGCAGAACGACATATTCCGGCTCAACTACGGGTGACGCGCGCGGTCGCGTGCGGTTGCCGAAAGGAAGCGGATGCTCGTTCGTCGGGAGTGCTGTCGTGCCGCATGGACGCCGGGCGCGTGATCCTCTGTTTTTATTTTTTCTTCTTTCGCTTTCAGTCTTCTCGTATGCTCTGCAGGATGTAGCAGTAGCACACCCCAAATGTTTCCTTCCACAAAATGTAGCGTCCTAAATAAAGTCTCGTCGTGCATGTATGCGCTGTCGAGTCCGATCAGCCGCCAGCAATGCTAGTGCTCCAAGCAGTGGCGGATGTCTGATTGAGCTCGGAGGGCTACCCTATTCTTCCTCCTCCCGTCTTCCCTTCTCTGCTTCCTTCTCCCACCTCCTTTTTCCTTCTTTTTCCTCCTCAAATTTATAGAAGAAGCTTAATGCAGACTCCATAGAATTTCTGGAGGTAGAAGGGGCTGAGCCCCCCGACCCACCGCTGGATCCGCCCCTGGCTCCAAACGAATTTTGTCGTGTCAAAGCTCACACTCTGCTATCACTTCTAGTGAAAAATGTGAAATGAGATACCATTTTGGCCTTGCCCACCGCGGGCTTATTTTGTGGCAAAGGGTTCTCACAATTGGTGGGCCGATTTTGGTGGGCCGAAATTGGATGGGAACCGTCGCCTATCCCTTCTGTCCGGGCGGGTGCTATTAGGCGCAACGCGCGTGATTGGAGTTTGACACATCGCAGAAATGGGTTGGCGCAAGAGCAGGTTATTTGTTGGGCCAATATTTCGATGGCCTATGTTGATTCTTCGCGGTCGCGTGAAGTAGGAGCAAGACGAACAGCGGGAGAACTATTCTTTTCCATGCGTGCCTTATAATTTTTTCTTTTTTTTCACCAGTTCGATAGTAAAAATGATACAAGATTAAAGTGCGAACACCGTAAGTCAAATTCTGAATCTACCCACGCGCTGGTGCTGATCTGTTATGCGAACGTATATTTTTGTATTCCGCGTCTTTTAAATTTTTTTAATTATTTCAATTACAAGATTGAATAAATAGACATAAACTGAGAACAAATAAAACCACAATACATGATTGATTCATGAATACATAGGAAAGACTTCAATGGATTATACTAGATAGGTTCAGCAACCAGTACATATAGAATGATGAATTTTTTGGTTAAAACTTTAGAGGAAGTTTGATTCACAGTTGCTAGGTACTGTAGTACAATCTTCAAAAGGCAATCTGCGGGGCTTTATTACCATGTGCAACAAAATATTTGTTTACTAGGAACAAAAGAAAATTTGTTTGATACACATAAATGTAGTTGTTATCTGCGAACAGTAGAGGAATAAAAATAAATAAAAAATATTTAATACAAACAAATGTATATTCGTTAACTTTGAACACTTGAGGAACTCCCGTGTAACAAAATGTTAGCAATATAGGAAAACTTAAAAAAATGTTTAATGCAAACAAATCAACTTTTGTTGCCATGGAACAAAAAATCTATTTATACCTTTTCTTGCATAAAAATTTGAACACTATAGGAAAAAAATTAATATTAGTTTCGGGGAACAAATACTTTATAAACAATTGTGATTTGTTAAATATGGACAAATAAACCGTGGAGGAACACAAATTTAATTTGTTTATAATGAATTTAAAATAATGTTGGTTTGGAACAAAAAATATTTGTCTACTAGAGACAAATATTTTAGAAATAGAAAAAATAAAAGAGAGAAAACTAAAAAATGAGAAAGAGAAAAGTAAGCTGGAAATGTACCAAACATGTGCTACAAACGCTCACGTCATCACGAAAGTCGAAGTAGCCGGGACGCACGTGCGCAGCTAACTAGATGATGAGGGCCGGAGAGAATAAATGGGCCTAAAAATATATCACATCTCACACGTACGAAGCCTTCTACGCGTATGGTCTGTAAAAGCTTTTGCGGTGGAATTAGAGATGCAAGTTATATTTATTTTAGGTCATTACATCAATTTAAAAATTTAATAAATTAAGCTAGAATGGTATTATACATAATTAGTTTAGGAGTAGAAATGAACTAATAATCCACCGGGTACCCACTTGCATGGAATGGATCGCACCCGCGCGAGCCACGCTGAACACTAGCGGTCCGGGCCACTCACCACCATCGGAAGTTAACTGGTACTTCAGTGAGACGGTCTCCAATGACAAAGCGTACCGGCAGATGGTAGGCATTCGTGGGCTGTTTTCAACTGACACTGTTCAGAGGGAACGTGTCAGAAATCGAAATCCGTGGACGGGATACAATCAATTCGGGGTCAACTAAACACACAAGACTTAGTATTAAACGATCAACTGGCATCGTTGCAGTAATAGCTAGCTGGTCTGGAAGCGACCTGCCTTTATTTCCATCTATTCAAGTTACAAAGACCTTGCGCTATTTGAAAACAACGCGTCAGTTCTATCCAGCTAGCCGTGAGCCCGTGACCGCGATACCCTTCGAGTGGTTCTTTTCTTAGTTATTTGCAGTTGATGGATTCATACACTGGCTCACAGTCATGTAAATCTCCTTCTCAGCTTCTACGTATAGAAATCAGTGAACTTGTAAACTTATCACTTCATCAGGAACCATCTCAAAGGTCCACTTCACAAATCAAGAGTCACGGCTCATCTTGCGCTGGCACTTAGCAGCAGTCGCCATGCGTGGGAGCAATGAGCCTCTCCTCTCCTCTCCCTCCTCAAGGAACGCCTCTGACTCTCTAGGCAGGCCGCTCCTGCTGCTGGTCACGCTCCTCTCGGCCACCCTGCTCTGCGCCGTCGCTTTCCTCCTCCTCCTCGGCGCCGCGGCTCCGGACCTCTGCGCCGGCTCCCCGGACCCGGCCTCGTGCAACGCCATCGTCGCGGACGCCGTGCTAGCGTCCCCCCGCGGCGCGCGCTATTCCAGCCGCCGCCCGGCGCAGGTCCTCGGCGCGATCGTTGCCAGGTCCCTCGTGCAGCATGACGCGACCGCCGCCGCGGTGGCCGGCATGCACCGGAGCGCCGGTAGCAGCGACGCGAGGCAGCGCGCGGCGCTCGCGGAATGCGTCCAGCTGATGGGCCTCGCCCGGGACCGCCTCGCCGACGCCGACGCCGTCGCCTCGGCCGCGGCGGGCGACGACGCGCGCACGTGGCTCAGCGGCGCGCTCACCTTCTACGCGACGTGCGCGGACGGCGTCGGCGAGGGGCAGCTGCGCGACGCCGTGGGCGCGCGGCTGCAGCCGCTCAAGTCCCTCGCGAGCGCGTCGCTCGCCGTGCTCAACGCCGTCGGCGGCCTGGGCTTTCGCGGGGACGTGCTCGCGGAGGCCGTCGCGGATGCGTTCCCCTCGTGGGTGCCGGCGCGAGACCGCGCTCTCCTTGAAGCGGGCGCGGACATCAAGGCGGACGTCGTGGTGGCCCAGGACGGGAGCGGCAAGTACAGGACGGTGAAGGAGGCGGTGGACGCGGCGCCCGACGGCGGGAAGAGGCGGTACGTGATCCACGTGAAGAAGGGGGTGTACAAGGAGAACGTGGAGGTGGGGAAGAAGAAGCGCGAGCTGATGATCGTCGGCGACGGCATGGACGCGACGGTGATCACCGGCAGCCGCAACGTGGTCGACGGCGCCACGACGTTCAACTCGGCCACCCTAGGTGATGCGCATACACCCGGGCACCGTCCCGTCCTCTTTACCTTTCCGATATTCGCACTCATTTCCACCTACGGCTAGGACATTGCATCAGTGATCAGTCGCCGCTTTAGGCTGCCCCCATTCTTCTTGGGTTAGATTTCGCTTTACTTTCCATCATGATCGCATCGAGTTCTTTCTGGTACCATTTGTCAAAAGGACGATCTGGGCCTCTGGAAACGAACCTACTCCCTGAAACTAGCGGCCAGATGCCCAGATCGACCAAATCCGGAGCCGAAAACAACCGGCACGAGACCGTGGGAAAAAAAGCTACACTTGTCTCGTCGCTGACGGTGAGTTACTGACTGTGCTGCGTGCAGCGGTGGCGGGCGACGGGATCATCCTGCGGGACCTGCGGGTGGAGAACACGGCGGGGCCCGCGAAGCACCAGGCGGTGGCGCTGCGCGTGAGCGCCGACCGCGCCGTCGCCTACCGCTGCCGCGTCGACGGGTACCAGGACACCCTCTACGCGCACGCGCTCCGCCACCTCTACCGCGAGTGCTTCGTCTCGGGCACCGTCGACTTCGTCTTCGGCAACGCCGCCGCCGTGCTCCAGGGCTGCGCGCTGGCGGCGCGGCTGCCGCTGCGGGGCCAGAGCAACGCCGTCACGGCGCAGGGCCGGGAGGACCCCAACCAGAACACGGGCACGTCCGTGCACCGGTGCCGCGTCGTGCCGGCGCCCGACCTGGCCGGCCGGGAGGTCCCGACGTTCCTGGGCCGGCCGTGGAAGGCCTACTCGCGGACGGTGTACGTGCGGTCCTACCTGGACGCGCACGTGGACCCCAGGGGGTGGCTGGAGTGGGACGGGGACTTCGCGCTCGCCACGCTCTTCTACGGGGAGTACCAGAACGAGGGGCCCGGGGCCGGCACGGCGGCGCGCGTCAAGTGGCCCGGGTACCACGTCATCACGGACCGGAGCGTGGCCGCGCAGTTCACCGTCGGCCAGTTCATCCAGGGCGGCGACTGGCTCAACGGCACCGGCGTACCCTACACTGATGGACTCTGATTCATCGATCCGTGACGCTGACGCACTAGTTGAATTCTGACTTTCTGATAATGTTCTTCTTGCTTGGTTTGTGCCTGCATAAATGTTCGCTGTTCTGTTGGTACCAGGAACGCAGTGGTGCTGTGTGATATTGGGTTGTGGGCTTGTGGCAGTGTGGGCAGTACCTTACATTGTTGAGCTGCACAATTCGAACCGTGATTTTTTTTCAATAAAAAGTGTAATTTTAGCAGGCATGTTATACTGGAATTAAATGTCTGGCCGGATGCCTAGTTGCCTACGCCAAAAATGATGGTGAGAAATTTAAGGTCCATCCAGGCCGGCCCAGCCCAAGAACACCGACCCCTTTTCGCCTCCTTGGCTGAGCTCACTAGGCTGAACTTGTTTTCAACAGATCAACCGGTCAAAAACCTTATCTGTGCCGTGCATTTTGGGACTCCGGGCGGCCTGTCATTTTTGCTGTGTTTGTGGAATTTTTTGCTGTACCGAGAGCCTAGTTTTGTCCTGCGCTGGACTTTCACTGTCGGGCATGGTTCTTCGACGGCACTCGTCCACAGAGAGTCTATCACAATTCCGAGTTTCTGGTGATCCAGTCACAAATGATGAACCTCCGTTCAACACATACTACAAGGAAAAACAATGGCCGCCTCCTAAACCTCAACTCGTTTCTCAGAGAAAGCAGAAACAGAGAAATGATGGCATCTAAACAGTCATACTGTTTTGGAGAACTCAGTAGTTACATTCGCTAGTTTCCTGCTGGCATACATGATACATGTGTGTAGAAGATAGGCTGTGCAAAAACCTAGAATCGCCAAACTTGCACTTTCATGCAAGATGGACAACACAGCCTTGAATATCCTGAACTGCACAAATAATCAGATAAGATTACACCCATTGCAGACTAGCAATCTCTGAATTCAGGCAATCTTTTATATGCGGGGATGACAATTCTCTAAAAGCACAGAACCTCTAGTAACCAGAACTGAATTCAGCGCAATGGGCGGAACAGGTCCTCATATGAAGCTCTGACTTCAGCATCATCCCACTCCAGCCCATCCCACCATTCCCTTGAGCATTGTATCACATTGAGCCCTCCAGCAGAAAGATTCAGCTTCTTCAGATTCGGGCACTCAACAATCTTCAGGCTCTCCAGCGATGGGAGGTGCAGCGTACATGTATTGCTGCTCAGCCTCCTGAACTTTGCCAAGCCATGGAGATACAGCTCTCGGAGGTTGGGGAAGGGTTTGATAACTCTAAATGCTCCCAAAGCTTGTTCTCCACCGGTTGCCGCTGCATCTTGCTCTTCGCTGACAGTAATCAGCTCTTCCAGCCCATGGCAATACCAGATGAACAATGATGATAGATTTTGTACGCATCCGCCTTTGTAGATGATCTTTACCTTATAAAGTCCCTGAAGGATGATATCATGCAGGGTTGGAAGGATGGGCTGCTCTTCATCTACAAGTTCAGCCCGAGCTTGCAAGATGGCACGGGGGAGTGCATTGCTGCCAACAGTTTCTTTGCTGCCATCAATTATTACCTCCGCTAAGTTACTGCAACTAGCAATCCACACTCTCTTCAGGTTAGTCATGTTCTTCCAGAGGTTGCTCGTAGGAAGTTCTATCTTCGTCATGCTGGAACAATTCTTTATCAGTATATTTCTTGTGGAACCAGCAAGGCGATATGACCGAGACAACCGCTCCAAGGCCTCAGGCGATTGTATTGTGATGTCTAGCGCCTTGAGCCTGCGCAGGTTCTCAAGCTCCTGAAATTCAACACCATTTCCACTTGCACCAACCTTCCAATCTCCATAGCTGAGATCCATGTACAAGACTTGCAACATTGTGAGGCTGCATATAACACCACCTGGGATCATCTCTAGTGGCATATGTGAGAGAAGCAAGAACCGCAGAGTTGCTAGTGATCCTAGCTCCCTTGGCAGGGACCTGATGTTTGTGTTATACAAATCCAGGTACTGCAACTGAACCAATGAACTGATCCCTGAAGGTAATTCACTGATAGAAGTATGGGACAAATCTAACACTCTGAGAGATGGCATGAATTGGAAGAAGCCATCGCATATCTTGTCCAACCCAGGGTTGCCTTGTAGCATCAAAGTCTTCAGTAAAGGGCATTCAGGCTTCTCATACAGCTCAAGAATGTTGTTTCGCATGAAAGAAATCCGCTCAGCATCACTCCACTTCTCTGCGCCTGGTGCCTCCTTCAGCCCAACTCCGGCGCGGACAAGCCATTTGGTCTCCTTCGTGCCAAAATCCGATGCTATCCATAGAGCCATAGCACGGACCATTGGATGCATTTTGATATGATCCTCATCTTCACCTTTCTCCAGCAAAGAGGCAATCTTTAGATCACCAAGAAGGTCATGCCCCTTGTTGTATATTTCATCCATCTCAGTGTACAAGTCATCTATGAAACCTTCACCAATGCAGTAGCCTATGATCCAATCCTTGGAAATGGAGAACTCCTCTGGGAACAGTGAGCAATATAGTAGGCAGAGCCTTAGTTTGTCACTGGGCAAGTTATCATAACTCTTCTTGAGAGGCTCAAGAACATCAAGCTCCATGCCAAGAAGCTGCCATGGGGCAATCTTAAGCACAGTAATGGCGTGCTTCCACTCTTTTGCGGTGCGCTTGCTGGCCATCGCCCGACCAACAGTGATGAGCGCAAGGGGCAGCCCGCCGCACTTTGTGGCCAGCGCCTGCGCTTGGTGCCGGATCTCCGGGCTAGCACTCATCAGGTGGTCGCCGACCTTCTCACGGAAAAGCTCCCACGCGGGTTCCCAGGGCAGACACTCCATCTTGAGCTTGCGGCGAACGTCCATGCGATCGCACACGTCCTCGATCCTTGTCGTCAAGACGATCTTGCTCTTGGAGTTGTGCTTGGGCACCGGGATGCCGAGCATCCGGAAATTGAGTGGCTCCCAGACATCGTCCAGCAGCAGCACGAAATTCATCTTGCTGAGCACCCTGTAGAGCACCCCGGCACGCTCCTTGGGCGTCCGGTTCTCCCACGACACGCCGAGCCGGTCGCCGATGATCCTCTGGATGTCATCAAGATTATAGTCCTTGCCGACCTCGATGTAAATGGCAACATTGATGTCAGGGGAGTTGATGAGGAAGTCGTTGTTGAACTTGTTAAGCAGCGCGGTCTTGCCAACCCCGGCAATGCCGTAGATGCCGACGATGCCCACGTCGCCGTCCCGGACGCAGGTGTCAAGCTCCTGGAGGAGCGCATCCCTGCCTAGGACGGGCGCGCTGGGCATCTCCTCGAAGCGGAGCTGCACGAGCTCGTCCGCGACCTTCTGGAATTCGGCCTTCTCCTTGAGGTCGACGGCCTCTGCGCGCGCCTCGTCGGCCATCTTGCTGAGGAGGTAGGTGGCCTTGACGCCGGGAGCCTGTTCCGGCGGGAGCTCCAGGCGCTCCTGGAAGTCGGTGACGATGGCCTCGGCCCGGCCCTCGAGGATGGAGACGCGCTCGAGCCACCACGTGACCTGGCTGGTGGCCCCCATGCCCTGTCGCTCGGCGGCGTCGACCATGCGCTGGACGTCGTCGCGCTTGCTCTTGAGCTCGCTCATCTCGTGGACCATCAAGTCGATGTAGTCGCCGCAGGACATGACGTAGCCGACGGTCCGCGCGAAGTAGTCCTTGAGTGGCCGGAACACCGTGTCGATGATGGACGCCACGAACTCCATCTCCGCGAGCCCAAAGCCCCAATCTTTTCAAAGAAAGCTCTAATCCTTTGGTTCCCCTCGGAGCCAAGAACTCAAAATCGGCAGGGACCGAAGGATCTTGGCGCTGGCGGGGGAGGAACCGAAGCCGAGCAAGGCCTAATCCCCGGAGGTGGAGCGGATGCGCATATGATCTGCGCGCCGGAGGAATCCACCAAGATGCAATCGGTGGGTGGCATCAACTGGGGATTCTTTGGAACTCGGAAGGTACTGACGAATCGGTTGGAAATTTTTGGGGGAGGGCACGGGAAATGGACAAATTGGTAGGTCTCTGAGCTCAGAGATCAGCGCAACAGGCAAGTGTTGGGTGTTGGTGGCAACTTTTAGCAGCGAAGAAACGCAGGGAGGGAAGAAGCCGAGAAAACCCAGGCCTGCAGCGAGGAAGATGGCTGCGCTGAGCCGCTGCGCTGACACAAGCGGAGACTAGACCCGGGCGGTGTGCGGTTTATGCGAGGAAGGTGGGGAGTGCGAGAGACGACTTGACTTGGGCACGGGGGAGAGGCCGACGGGGCACGAGCACGATGACAAGATCCCGATGGCGCCCGGGCCCCGGCGAGTTGTTTCTTGTTTGCACCGGTGGAAGAGAATAAAAAACACGCACGCCAGACTGGCAAACGTGATACGATCTGATCTAGTAGGAGCATGGATGAGCATGTTTGCGAGGTGTAGAAGCAGTTAAAACATGGTGCTAGTTGCCGATGCGTGCGAGCTTTTCGATCCAAGAAACGTGGTCCAGGAAATCATCACCTGTTCACCGGTTGACAGGTGGGGCCGGCTCTCTGTTTAGACTTGGACTGCAGATGCAGATTGAAGTGGTTGGTTGCTGGAGCTGAACTGGTGGATCCATCTGCTGAAATGAGCCATGCTTTCTTTTCAAAATGAAATGAGCCATGCTACCTGCATCCCTTGTCTGAAGCGACTATCATCAGATATCCGGTGGCACCCCCACTTGCTAGAGCTCTCATGATGCTGAAAGGCCTGAAGAGAACTGTAAATCCAAATGTTGCTGACAGGCAGTGCTATGTAGTAGACATGAAGTATGCACCTGCCGAAAATGAACTATCAGGAAAATCTGAAATTCTGAATTTACAGTTACAGTGGCACACTCCTGTCGTAAGTGACGCGCACCTGTGCTGCAGCTACAAAGCTATCAGCATTCAGCAGCAAGAGTAACGCCCCGATCGGTTTTAGAGGGCCTAAATTTTACTCTCGTCACATCTAAGAGAATTTTACTATTTAGAAGTATTAAATAAAATATATTTATAAATTCTTTTACAGAGATAGGTGCTAATTCGTGAGGCGATTTAATGAGCCTAATTAATCTATGATTTGCAACGGTGATGCTACAGTAACCATCCGCTAATTATGAATTAATATATATTATTAGATTCGTCTCGCGAATTAGCTCAGGGTTCTGCAATTAGTTTTATAATTAGATTTTATTTAATACTTTTAAATAATAAAATTATTTTTGATGTGACATAAGCAAGATTCAACCCTTCGGAACCAAACACACCGAAACGAAGGCTTAACTACGTCGCTTACTGCTTACCAGGTGTTCGACGAATTGCGGACGCGGGGACAGAAATGAACAGGACAAGGGGAGAAAGACTAAGCTACATCAGTGCGGAGGATCCACGACGGCTTCGATACGCCCAGCCGCCGCGGGGCGCCTTGAACCCCAGCGGGCGAGCCCGAGGGGGCCTGCGCCGGCGACCCCAGGCAGCCGGAGCCGGTCCCCGGCGCCGCAGGCATGCGGCGACTGGCCAATGGCTGCTTGCCGCCTGCTTCTTCGAGTGGTAGTACAATGGATTGTAAGAGGGTTCTGGAGTCTGGACTGTTCGTCTCGTAAACGGATTTTCTTCAGAAATATCCGCAACTACGACGATGGGGATCTCTTCGGGCTCGCCTCAATTGGGCCGGGCCGCGCAGGCCATGTTCTTCCGGGCCATGGTCCTGCACCACACTCGTTTTTTCCTTTGTGATTAGTTCTTAATTTACGACATAGACTCCGAGATCGAGACATTGATTTACGAATAGTTGCAGTTCTGAATTTGAGCAACAGTTCAGAGAATTGTCAAAGAAACATCCCTCTGTTACTATCCTCTATTAACTACCAGCAGTATTAAGCTACCAATTAAGTCTGCTATCAATGGTGTAGCACGCGAAACGGTCGACGAGCCCAGCGATCACCGGAACAAGTGAGCGCAACCTATAAATAAAGCCTTCAGCCACCTGCAGCGAGTACCAGACCCAACCATGAGGTCCTCGCTCCTCCCCGTCGCGCTCCTGGCCGCCGCGGCGTGCCTCGCGCACGCAGGCGCCGAGCCCGCCGCGGCGCTCGCCATCGACCCGACCCCGACGGGCCCGCGCTCCGACTGGGACTGGTGCTGGGAGTCGCTGCTGACGCTGGTCCTGTGCAAGCACGACCTGCGCGCGTGCTGCGTCGCGGCGGACGAGGCCGTCCACCACTGCGGGCCCTTCACCCGCGCCTTCATCGTCGGCTCGCTCCTCAAGCACGGGCCGCTGGCGCAGTGCGCCCTCCCGGAGGTCACAGGCTCCCCCGCGACGTGGCCCGACGCACGGGTGCGGGCGCCTCCGCGTCCACCCGAAAAGAGCTTTCGTATTCCACCACCATACCCACCGGAGGTTTCTGCGGGCACGCGCGCGGCCCCGCCAAAGGCGGCTAGCGGAACGCAGGCTCCGGCGGTTCCTGGTGGCGCACGGCGTGACGCCGGGGCGCGTGGAGCCCCGCCCGTGCCGGCGCGTGGAAACCCGCCTAAACCGAAGGTCATCGCCGGCGGGAGTGCTGGCGCGCCTGATGCTTACGGCGCAGGTGCGGGTGCGCCCCTGGCAACTGCGGCGGCGCCACGGAAGGGAGTTCCGACGGCGAGACCCAGCCTCCAGGGCCTGCCGCATGGCACGCTGGTTTGAGTAACGTCCCGGCTCGCACAGAGGCAGTTTTGCGAGAGGACGAGTGTGTTTTTCAGTTGAGGTCTGGTCAAGTGTGTAACGCAGGTCTGAAAAGTGACTGACACGACAGCCCGTTAATATGAGTACCATAATGGTTCAGAAAAGCAATGTTCATGGAAACATGTACTGAACACGATGCAATGCAACCGCTCTCACACTGAATCCATACAAATACAAAGTGCAGTGACAGCAGTGATCATCACGCAGCAGCCTCGACAACCGGCAGCTTTCCTAGGTTCCTCTCCGAGGCTCTGAGCACTCTGCCCCTTTCGCCTCCAGCCCTGCGCCCACCGTGCCACGAGCCTGGACGTCGCCGACTAGTTCTCGGAACGTTACTTCGTGCCTGCCAAGAAAATTGCAATAAAGCGTGTTAGACACGCTCTCCAAAGACTTCCGTGGCAGTCCGCTCCTTTCGCTTGAGAGTCGAGACCAAAACCTGAACATGTACTCCGTAGCTCATGCCCTTGCCCGAAGTGCTCAGTGCGTGGTCGTCCTGCACGGCAATGCCGCAACCGCAACAACTGCCGCCGCCGCCGCCTCCTACCCGACCGACGGGATTGCTCCTGCCGCCGTCGGTCACCGCAGGATACCCAGCATAAGACGAGGCCCAAGGAGCAAGGACGGGCTGACTTGCTGGATTGTAACTTCTTTACTGGTCGGGTCAATCGCAACTTCACGCAAGTTAGTTGGGCTGTAAGTTGTAGGCCCATCAATGTGGAGGCCCGCTGAAACATCTATTTGGTCGGTCGCACACCAGGTTCCGTGGCCTAGCCCGGGGCGAGTGATCCAAATCCTTTGAATTTATTTAGAGCCCGTTTGGCACGGTTTTATTGGTTTTCTTTGGCATATCAAGAAGCCGGCCGGTTCAGGACCTGAGGAGAAATTAAAATGGAAGCCGGTAGAGCTTCTCTTTTAGCTCTATTGGTTTCGCCTTCTTATGCTACTGCAGCAAGGAACCGGTTTGGGAGGAGCCTTCCCAAACAGGATATTATTTAGATTGTGCCTGTGATTCAAATTTTTATAATTTATTTTTGGGCACCCTTTTTTCTCCTCTTAAGTTTCACCGTCATCCCTGTTAGCTGTTACCTAGATCATTCACGATAAGATGGATAACGAGTTGGTTCATTTTTGTTGTCTAGCACCACCTTTCATTTAATCGGCGACGTTGGGCTATACATTACCCTGTAATAGAGATAAGGAATGTACAACTACATTTCATTTAAGGTATTATCCACATTCTTAGAATTTAGTTCTAACCATATAGATCTTTAATGCGTGTGTTTTCTCCCTTTTAAAGTTTTATTACCATCTCCTGTAGCTAGATCATTCATGATAAGATCAACACTGGATTGGTTCATCTTTATCGTCTAGCATCACATTTAATTGGAGACATTGGCGCATACGTTACTCGTACGCCTTAGTCTTTCCCATTTTTCGATCGTTCATCTTCATCCCCTCCCTGCTAGACCTTACACACCAAATGTGTATCCGTGCCTTCATTGCTCCTCTCTATTTTGTACTCATCAATTAAAAATATTAAATGCTAAAGTTTCTTGTTGTTGATAAGTGGAATACCATCAAATCGCCACTGTGGCAGCAAACCTAGCTCTTTACTTTGGCACCTTTGTTGGGGGTCGATAGTAGTCGAATTCAAAGAAATTTGAAAGCTCACTTTGCAATCCACATGAAAATCTTTGTGAATTGAATCAACAACGATCGTTTTCCGCTATATCAATAGAAACACACTCGTCGAGTGCAGTTCGTTGAAAAAAAAAATCAGCAACGATCACCATGAATGCAGTGCCAAGTGCGCTATAAGCTTAGGCGTGATTCGAATCCAAATTCCTATGGTTCGAACCGACCCTCCTTTCACAATGTTCATGTTGAAGACGCACCTGATTGATATTGATACTTGATATGAACTGAGTAGCACCCAAGGTATGAATATTCCTCGTCATTGTGCGAAAGCAAAGCATAGCTTCGCAAAGCCCTCACGCAAGCAAGAATATAGTAGAACAGAACCTAACACAGCACCATGCAGGATGGCACGTAGGATCACAAAGCATAAAAGCGCGGGCAAACATGCGTCCTCGCAGCGCTCACGTTCCCTGGCTTTTACGAAAAGAACCGTGCCGCGCGCGACCGCTTTCGACGCGTTTAAAACCGCGCCGACCCCGAGCCAGCCTGATCGATCGATCCAGCCATCCAGCCAGCCCCGCTCGTTTCCCCGCTTCGCACAGTTTTTTTTTTTGTTTGGTTTTTGCGCAGCAGGCACCCGATCGGCACGGCACCAGGCTCGATGGCGCGCGGGCGGACGCTGATGCGGTGCGCGCTCCTGGCGTGCCTGGTGGCGGCGTGGGCGTCGTCCACCGCCTCCGCGTTCGTGTTCAAGGCGGGCGGCACGGGCGAGTGGCGCGTGCCCGCCGGCGCCAGCGACAACGCCACCAACGCGTACAACGCCTGGGCGCAGCGCAACCGCTTCCGCGTCGGTGACGCCATCGGTGAGTGAGCCTGAACCCTGCCTGCCTGACCTGCGGCTGCCGCTGCCGCTGGTTTCTCCTCCAGCAGACCACCGCATTGAATGAGTGGGTATCCATCCAGTTCATCGCAAATCAGAGTCGGATACGCGCCGATCATTCTGCACCTGAAATCTTTGCCGGATACGCTAGAATTCATTGCAATGGATTCCGTTTGCACGAATTTTGTTTGGTTTCGCACACGGCCACTTGTCCTTTTGTTTGATTTCGCACACAGCCACCTGTCTCTCCCCCGGTCCGCGTGCAGTCCACTTGTCGCAGGGGGACGGTCGGACGGACGCAGGCGGCCTGCGTGCTGTCCTCCCACCTGTTACCTTCCCCGCAAAGGTTCCTCAAGTCTTTCTTCCAGGACGCAGGCCTCCTGATTTTCAAATGGCGCAGGCGCTTAGAGATGCCGAGATTCCTGTAACGCTCCATCTCTAAGACTCTAACTCTATCCCTAACCTTCCATTTCTAACTCCCAGCCGCACCGCTGGAATCGAACGCGGCGCTGACTAAACTGGAAGAGACAAAATGCAAAGATGGAGTGACGCTCGCTTTGGCCAGGCTAAGCTATCTCTATTCTCTAATGCGAGGTAACGGCCTTGCCGTTTTCTTGGCGTGACGCGATCGGCGTGTGTAAACACGGAGCCGTGCTAATCGCGGCGCTAATGGTGGCGGTGATTGAGCAGTGACACGGTTTCACCGCGCGGTAGAAAGTAAAGCACGCGCTGTCAAAAGCTGGCATTAGTGTTTTTTTCTAGTCTTGATTACCGTGGCTTAACGTCTTGATTGCTCTTCCGCCCGCGCATGCAGCTTTCACCTACACGGCCGGCAACGACTCGGTACTCCTCGTCGACAAGAGGTCCTACGACGCCTGCGACACGGCCGCGCCCATCGACACCTTCTCTGACGGTAGCACAGTGTTCACCTTCACCCGCTCCGGGCCCTACTACTTCATCAGCGGCAGCAAGGACAACTGCAACCGCGGCGAGAAGCTCATCGTCGTCGTCATGGCCGAGCGATCGGCCGTCGGCAACGCCACCGAGCCGGGCGAGGGGCTGGCGCCATCGCCCAACGGCCCCTACTCGACCTACTCCCCGCCGCCGCCCTTCGGCATCGACATCTCGCCGGCGGCGTACCCGCCGCCACCGAATGCCGCGGCACCCAAGGTGGCGGGAGTTGCCGGCACTGCCGCGCTTGCCATTGGAGCGCTGTTCTATGCGCTTGTTTGATGTGTGTGTTTTGTTTAAAATGGTCGTGCGCGCGCGCAGTGGATGGAGAAGGTCGATCAGATGGCTGCTTGACTAGCTTGCCCACATCATATGTAATAATCCATATATGCCGAATTGCCGATTGAGTTGAGTGAACCTGTTTTTAATGTATAAAATGCTGGCAAATGTTGATGTAATGTATGTATTGTTGATTAATTCAATGCTGTTGGAATGTGATTTTATTCCAAGTTCATGTTTGCAATTAGGAGTTCGATATATATTAATAGTGTCACCTCATACAAATTCGTACAATATATATGATCCAACAAAAGAAATATGAAAATCAATGAGATTGGCATATGCAAAGCATTTGCGCGTTTTTGAAAATGAAAAACTTTAGCCCACATCGAACATTAGACAAATCACCTTTTCTGTCCTTGTAACGGCGAGCCCAATATCCAAAAGATTTTGGAAAGGCCGCAACACTTTCTTTAATGGCCGCCGTAGTCCAACTACTATAGTAGTCCTGGTAAAGAACGGCTCAAATACGATAATGTGCATACGTCATTTAACAAAAACTTGAAAGATCGTTGTGCTTGCTTCAACGACCTAGCCCAGACCGTTCAAAATCATATACCTTCTATGGGCCCAACATAACAACCAATGATCATATCCTAGCGGCCCAACGTGCGTATATGTTTGATTATTGACGTAATCCTTTCATAGGAGGTTTCATTCTCTATGTCAACTTGGTAACTAGTAGGAACTAGTATGCGTAAGAATTTTTTTTGTTAATTGATGAAACTTTATGCAAGTTTCTTAGTTGCAATGGAGTTTGTTTGATTTCATTCAGCTCCATGACTCTAACACTAGAACTGTGGAAAAACTACATGTAGACAACATACATAAAACTTATGCACTTTCCCACACATATTTCCCTAATCCTATTTAATCATGTGTAATTTCTTTCCGAGGAAGTCTATGGTAGGCATTCGCTCACCTGAACATTCGGCTAGGATCTAGTCGTGTGTAATTATCCAATATTTCCAAAGGATCTACTAAAATCTAATTATGCTGATTTCGATTGTGTTCTAGAAATTCTAGATTCACTAAAAAAAACATTCCATGTTGCCTATTGAATCACTAAGATACGCGAATCAATTGGGAAGAAATATAAATATTTTCTATTTCTGACATTAAGTGAGTCGTGAGATCTTGTATTTCTACTGAAATCTTGTGATATCAAACATGTTTTTCTTGATTTTATTTGTTTATTCTATTCTTCACTTTTGCTTTCCAACTTCACACTGCTAATTTTTCATCTTGCTATGCATTCAATGTTCAATGGGCTAGATGACAACTAGTATGAGATTAATACAGCACACCTAAAACTTTACTCAAGATGTCACCACCTAATACAAGTTTTCCTATTTTGCTAACACCTTTGTAATCTAACTCAGTACATTTGTCTTTGATGATGCATGGGTAAATGAAGCTGGAATTAATTACCCCTTTTACCATATCTTTATGCATGGCTGCATATAAATTTATGAAAATAATAAGCATAAGACAAAATAAAGTAGAGATATCTTTCACCTGCTTATCTTGTTTCTCTCTCATCTGGTGAGCGTTACTTTATTATTATTATTATATTATTTTGCACAATCAACCAAATCATATGCTGACATAACGTCATGCCAGTGTGTGGACCATATGCTGTAACAATTTACACTGAGGGTGGAGCCTATAAATAGAGAGGCGGGCAAGGGAAAGGCGATGACAGGCAAACACTTGAACAACTTGTAGGTTGTGTATTTGCATCTGAAGATGGGAATAGATGAACCTTCAGGAGGCCACCCATGTTTCATGGAGTCTACTAGTGATATCGGCGACTCATCTTTGATTGGGCCTCCTAGTAGTATTGTTGTTGGGCTTTCATCAAATAGGGTATTTTCTTACTCCATTCCTAGTATTTTTTTTGTTGGACTTTCTTGCTTGTCGTTGAGAAGGATTTTTTTTACATCTTTTGCCCCCCCCCCCCCCCCCCCCCCCCGAATAAAGATTTTGACAAGATATGAAATATAATACCATAATTTTTTTGCTACAGTAAGTTTGTTTGATATCACCTTCTCGAAAGATCTTGTAGCATATCTCTTAGATTTTCCTTAGTTTGATGCTTTTATTCCCTTTGATTCCTTTTTTAACTCACTTCATCTTGTATTATGAAAGTTCATTACTGGATTGTTGTTTTGTTTCTTCAAGAAGGATAAAGTTAATTAATTCTCCTGAAGTAGCTTTTCGATAAGCTATTCTTCACTCATGGTCCTGGATCAATCTTTACTTTTGATATAAGGTTGAGTGCTAAATCTACAGTTCTTGTATTGTTTTCCTAAAGTGTTGATGGCATACTTGCAGCCAATATATATTGACATGTTAGTCATGAGCAATTCTTTTATCAAATACATAAATCATCTCTATTTTATATATTAAATTTAATAAAAATCCATGATCCTTAGATTGTTTTTAAAGCTGTTAGATGTATATGTGGGGCATGCTTATTTTTAGTTGATATTTCAATGAGGTCCTGCGTGCAGATATATAATTGTTGAGGAATAGTTGTGTGGTAACTTCAATGAATACTTATGGAGCCTTAACTATAAAACAATGTGAAAAGGTTAAAAAAAGGATAAATGCCATTAGATGCATCACGGATGTGTCCGAGGTTTATTTGCATTCCGATCCTACGATCCTATTCCTTTTCCTGCTCTACATTGAGCCATATATAGTATGTGAAGTTTTGCAAAAAGTAGTAATTATCAGCATGTTTCAACAAAATTGTTTATCATGTAAATATCCAAATTAGTAGAGGTGGCTTACTGACATGGCATCTCTGTTCTATCCAAATCAGTATTGTCTCGGTTTAGATGGATCTGTAACACAATAGTAATGTTGAAATTTCAAGTATATAAATAACCGTTGAGGTGCCTTGTATGTTTTCTTAATCCCTTGTTGTTACTATGTTTTAAGTTAGCCTTTCGGATTATAAAATTTTGGAACGGACGGACTTAACACTAAAAGAATAGTTGCTTTACCAGAATGAAACATCTGAAAAGAACTCAAGCAGTTACTTTGGGGAACTGCATGGAAACAATGGTCATGGAGAGATCCCCGGCGATGGTGTCTCTGGAATCAATGAGGTTAACTTGAGCATCTTGGTCAGCAACAAGAATGGTAGTGGAAAGAGCCCCGGCGACGGTCAGGATGGTCCAAAGCCAAAGAAAAGGTGTCTACGCAGGCTCACCAGCCGGCAGGCAGAAATACTGGAGGGGTATGGTTCCTAGCGAATATACAACATTGACTCGAATTTAATAGTGCATCAATGAATTTATTTCTTTTTTTTTCACTGAAGCCAGGATGCCGTGTACAATAGTGACGTTATTTTGATGAAAAATCTACTAGATATTTCTTTAAAACAAACCAATTAATTCAAGTATATCTGTTGTTAGAACTTTACAAGTTAACTCCACTCATTTAGATTAAAACAAACAGAGTAATAATTACTTTGTTGAAAGTGCGAGTCAACCTAGTAGCCGTATCCTCGAGTTATTTCAAAGACTCAAACAGATATTTTCCTTTCTACAAGTTCCCTTTTTCTTGTAAATTTTATTATCTGTCTTGTCTTTATTTTTGTTGAACAAGCAGTTTCTTTAGCGTCTGCGCACATCCTGATGAAAATCAAAGGATCCAGCTAGCTGCTATGACTGGCCTTGGGTTGCATCAGGTGAAGTTTTGGTTCCAGAACAAGAGAACCCATGTAAAGGTCTGTTCTACACCATTGCACTTTTGGATCCGGTTGTATGTATATATGTTTCCTTCAAATTCCAGTATCTAATGTAACACCTCGAGTATACCGACATATTTTCATATTCATACTTGAGCTATTTCACACTTGGAATCTCTAACCACTATCCATTCTGTTATGTGCACAAATAGCATTTAAGTGGCAAAGAAGAGAACTGCAGGTTGAAAGTGGAGAATGAAATGCTGAGGGAGGAAAACGACATGTTCAAGCAGGCACAGAACAATGCTCTCTGTCCCAGATGCGCTAATGATCCAGGGTTCCTCCAGATCCTCAAGGAACTGGAACAGGTGAAAGCGCATAATCAGATGCTGCAGCAAGAGTTGCAGCAGGTACAGCATGTAACTCGTTGTCTCAAATGAACTCTTTGTTTCCACTCTTCATAACCAACACTGCAGCTGTCAGTTTGCAGCTTTGCATCATGTACAGATTGTGTTTCTTCTCAGTTACACCTCAAGTTGGTAGTTCCGCTGATGTTGCAGCGTTTCTTTGGCAGATGCGTATCGACAATGAAGCCCGTCTGACCATGCGTCCACCTATCCGCGTATTCCATCTTGAGCCCTCGTCCGGGAATGCCTTTGGAATGCAGGATGAAGTTCAGGCGCTTACTGAAGTAGCCAAGAGCGCGGCGCATGAGCTTTTCATTCTGAGTGACTCCAGCAGCCCTCTGTGGCTGGCTGTTCCTGGTGGTTCATTCCAAGTACTGAACAGGATGGCCTACGCCCAAATGTTTCCTGGGCAGATGGGTGTAGGTACCATTGTGTTGACGGCAGAAGCTACCCGTGCCAGCGCTGTGGTCATGCTGGACCCCAAAAGCATTGTGGAATTTCTAATGGATAGTGTGAGTGGGATGTCGATACTGATAGAAGCTAGCTAATACCGTTGTCGATTCGAAACCTGAATGCAAATCTGAACTCGGTTTTGAAATGACTGCAGGGGAGCTTTGGAGCCTTCTTCCCTGGACTCATGTCCGGTGCAGCGACCAGCACCAAGGTCTACAACTGGCCTCAGAATAGCGAGGCAGGCTACGATGGGGCTATGCAGCTGGTATGAGTTGTTTCTTCAAGTTTACATGTGAAAATACAGTGCACTGGCAAATACTAGTAAGAACTGCCCTCTTATTAGCTAGCTGTTACTCACAGACTGTCCTGCTCTTTTGCATTGAAAACGACAGCTGACTGTCGAGATGGTGTTCCCATCGCCTCTGGTGCCGGCTAGGCAATGCACCTTCCTGCGCTACTGCAAGAGGCTGGAGCTGGGAGCCATGGCTGTCGTCGACGTGTCTTTGGACGACGGTGCCAAGTGCCAGAAGATGCCATCAGGAATACTGATTCAGCCCATAAGGCACAACAGCTGCAAGGTATGACTGACAGCTAGGAAAAGGCTTGAATTAAAATTTCCCCATTATTATGGCATCGTACCGCAACCATGTTCCATCTGTTCCCAAAACTTGTTTGCAGGTCACCGCCATCGAGCACGTTCGAGTAGATGGCAGTGGTACCCATGAGCTCTTCCAGGCATGCCTGAGCGGCCTCCTCTTCGGCGCCAGGCGCTGGGTGATGAGCATGGCGCGGCAGTCCGCGCGGCTCAGGGACGTGTTCCATGTCACCAACTGTACCCTGGACGGTAATGGCATCTTCTC
This sequence comes from Panicum miliaceum, assembly GCA_032594955.1. Taxonomy (NCBI): domain Eukaryota; kingdom Viridiplantae; phylum Streptophyta; class Magnoliopsida; order Poales; family Poaceae; genus Panicum; species Panicum miliaceum. The sequence continues at coordinate 7,297,554 of CM064063.1, read as the reverse complement.
ACTAGTCACTACCAACTTGAGTCAGAGAATGAAGCAGAAACTTACCTCCTTGCGTTGTGGGTTTCAGTCACTTCAAGGGGGAGGAAGGCCATCATGAAGCTGGCAGACAATCTGCTGGCCAACTACACCGGCAGCATCGCCGGCCTCCCCGCGGACGCCTGGAGCGTCCAGTGCGGCGAGGGCACGGAGGAAGACGTCAAGATTGCGTACAGAAGGAACGACGACGGCAGCAACACCGCGATCGTGTGCACGAGCGCGACGTTCCTGCTGCCGCTGCCCATGAGGAGGGTGTTCGACCTGCTCAAGAGCAACTTGCTGCGTGTCAAGGTATGCCAACGAACACAATCTCCCCGGGCACATGGCAACAGCACAGCCTCTGCCTGAACTCGAGTACCGTGTGGCTTACCGTTGGTTGATTGCAGTGGGATGTCCTGGTGAATGGAGGCTGCGTGAAGGAGGTAGTCCGTGTGGCCAATGGCGTCGGAATTGAAGATGCTGTCTCCATCCTGCATGTCAAGGTACCAGAACATCACCGTGCCAAGCACTGACACTGGATGCAGTTTCATTGCTTCAGACTTGTAGTTTCACTGGCCATTTTCATACCTCACTCGAGTACTTTGCAATTGGTCAGCATGGCAGCGGGGCAAACAAGGAAACCATGATGATCCTCCAGAACAGCTGCTACGATGCGTCTGGATCATTCATGGTCTACTCCTCTCTTGACAAACATGTGATGGAGATGATCACGAGCCCGGGCGGCGAAGAGGCGATGAGCAACATTGCGCTCTTCCCCGCCGGCTTCTCCCTTGTCCCTCTCGCCGACCCGGCGAATGCTGGCTGTCCCATTGGAGAGGCTGGGGGAACTGTGATGACTGCAGGGTTCCAGATTCTGATGAAGCTGGCCCGTGGGACTGGCCTGTGCCCTCGGTCAGTGTCGTCGGCGATCAAGATCATGACGGAACACATTGAAACTATCAAAGATACGCTGCAGAACAGCCACCCTGTTTTCTACAAGACGATCCAGTCTCCCAACTAGACTGTAGCAAGGTACTCCTCTTCATTGATAATTATTATCATGTCAAATTTGAGTAATGGCGGAGCCAGCCTCTTCCATAGGGGGGATACTGAATTTGCAGTCACCTCTCGCTGTTTTCCGCAGGGAGAAGAGGAGGTCCAATGCTTGTGGAGGCTGCTACTCAAAACAAGAAATCTGGAAGGGAATCCATCAGCTTTGATCGCCTGCATTTCTCCCGGCAATACCGTTTATTATATATAATAAAAACTTAGTCTTCGTTCCGCCTATTATGATGTGGAACTGGCGAACTGCTCTTGTATCAAGAGCCTGTAATAATGTTTGTGGAACTTCCAAACTTGTGTTATGTGGACCGGTCATGTATGCTATGTTAACCTCAAGCTACTCTTTGATTTGGTATATGCATGCTATGTTGGAACCTTAAGTTACTTTGATTTGGTACTGTGTGATAACTTACTGCTCATATGTATGCTAGAACACTATAATGGCACCCGACCAATCTCTAGTTGTTGGTTTATATGCGGGAGGTCGATAGCAGGCTTAGCAGCAGAGTAATGTTGGAATCTTTAAACTAGTAAGCTGGAGTGCTGGACCATTACAGTGGAAGAATTTACATGTTCTTTCCCTCATTTTGGAGCCAACTTGACTACGATCAGCTACAATTTGAACAACACTGTGATTCCTCGGCTGTGATGGTCATTCCTAATTTCACTTTTCCACCATAAGAGAAAGCGCCCACAGGACAGTTGCCGCTACAGTTGGTATCTTCTTAAACCTTTCTCCAGATGAACTACTTATGCATGATGCTTGATGCCTGAAGTTGATTTTCCATGATATTAACAAGCAGGAAGTCAAATTAATTTCAGAATGTAACTGGGGAGTGAAAGGATTGGACAATATGAGTAGTGAAATAGATCAAATGCATAAAACATCAGGACATCTCATTTTGTTTGCCACCAAACTTAAAAGATGCACTCTGCGCAAAGTATTTCAAGAGAAACTCGTTATTGAATCTATTTCTGTAATACATGGTCTGGAGTCAGATCGGACCCTATGGAAAACTAGTACATAGACAGGTCAGTAAACCTATTCCTATAAATATCATAGAGAACACAAGCGCGCCAATTTATCCAACCTTGTTACAAACTTATTACAGTCAACAGCTGCTTGACCATCTCTAAAGATCCATAGTGCTTGCTACAGCTTTCTGAAGACGACGAATTCAACCATAACACATGCTAGGTTGATAAATTGAGGTTGTGGTGTCATGTATTCAGACCAGCCCAATTTTTGAAAGCTACCAGGGCTTCCATTTTCCTGAAGTTTCGCTTTCTTAGCTTTGCCACTTTCAGTTTCTTGTGGGTTTCCATGAATGTTTGCTTGTACCTCCACTTATCTATAAATATTTTAAACTCTTGCGCCTTGTCAATCACCTGCATTGCCATATCAAAGAACCCTCCTTTCACCAAAGCATACAGAAAGGCATCAATCAACTCGTGGTTGAAATCAGTCCCCTTCCTCCTCACTTCTGTCCATAATATGAGCACATTAAAGTACTTCTCAGCTGAGACATACCCATTGATAAGTGAAAGGTATGTCTGATTATTTGGTTCAAATCTAAGGAATACCATCCTTCGGTATGTCCTTCTAGCATCCTCTAACCTCCCGACCTTGCAGAAAGCATGTACTATCGAGTTCCAATCATGTGTAGCAATCTGTATTCTCGGGTCATCAACAACTGAGTCCAAGAATGAAGCCATGAGGCCAGGCCGGTTGTTCTCTGTCAAGCCTGTCATTATAGTGAGATAACTTGATCTAAGTTCTGGTAGTCTTGCCTCCCTCATGTCCTTGAAAAGAGCAAATGCAGATTGGAAATCATGGGCTGTCATGGAAGCATCGATAAGAGCATCATAACTACCAGCATCAAGTTGAAGCCCAGCTGCACTAATCTCTGCCACAAGCTGTGCAGCCTCTGCAGTCTTCTGTTCCTTGCAATATGCTTTCAAGATCGAGGAATACACACCAAGACCTACAGAAGCTCCTTGAGCAGTTATTTCATCGAGCATGTTATGAGCTTTGTTCAATAGGCCAAGTTCAACACAAGCATTGACAATCCCAAACCCAACAGAATCCTCAGCTGACATAGATTGTTGAGTGAGCTCAATCTCCTGTGCTTGGATGATCAACTGAGCTAGTTCTCGAATCCTCGCATGATCAACAAAGCACCGAGCAACTTCACTATAGGTTTCCTCATCAAATCCATTGCCATCCCCAACTCTGCGCTCCTTCACTGCACGGAGGATGAGTGATGAAACCAACTCGAAGTTGCTTGATTTTAGGTACCCACTGATCAGATTCTTGAAAAATCCCTTCTTGCTGAATCCCAGAGCATCAAGCAATGTATCCAGCTCATCAACCCGGCTGGGAACACCTCTCCAAGCATACAAGAAGGCAAGTGACCCAAAGCTCTCTAGGTCTGGCGAGACCCCAACGGCCGACATAGTCTCCAGGACCCTCTCAGCATCAGCCACCGAGCCAAGCCTGCGGCAGCAACCAGCAAGGACATCATTGCAGGCAGCGAGATCAGGGCGCATCGCCACCGCCTCAGCAGGAGCCTTCTCCTCCACCACGAGCTTGCAGGCTTCGTCGAACACCTTCAGGAATGCCGCAAAGGCGCCCGCGTCATCGCGGGTAACCTCGATCAGAGGGTGCCCCCAGACGGAGAACGCCGGGAGGCGGCGCCCGCAGCGTAGCATCGCGCGCGCGAGCGCCAGCGCCGGCGCGGCGGAGCCCGCCGCGGCTAGCGCGGAGAAGAGCGCCCCGAGGGCGGGCTCCGGGACGGGCGCCGCGTGCGGGCTCTTCTCCAGCAGGAAGACGGCCGCGGCGAAGGCGCGCTTGAGGCTAAGCCGCTGGTGCGCGGCCGCTGCGCCGGCGAGGTGGGAGACGAGCGCGGCGGTGGCGTGGGGTGAGGGCGGGCTGGAGGACGCGGCTAGTGACTTGAACGCGAGCCACGCATCGTCAGAGCGGTCCTCCGCGACGGCGGCGAGGAGGCTGGATTCGAGCGTGGCGGCGTCGGCAACGGGGAGCGTCTTTCTGGGGGCGGTGTCATGGGCCGGGGGTGGGGGCGGCGGCGGTTGGGGCCTGGGACGCGGCGCGAAAACAGAGGGCTGGAGGAAGGAGTAGATGGTGGGGATCTCGTTGGGCTCGGAGGAGGAGGAGAAGGCCCGCGCGGTGAAGGGCAGAGGTAGCTGGCGCCGGAGGCGGAGTAGAGCGCGCATTTGTGGAGGTGTTCCTGCCGTTGAGGTGTTCGACCGTTTGCCTAGGAAGCGAGGGAAGAACCGAGGAACAGGATCACAGGACGAGGAGAACCCCTGAAGGGCCTGATTCGTGAACCCTGTCGCTGATCGAATGCGGGATGCATCACGGGAGCCGTCCGATTTGCATTCAGGCGGCCTGGATCGAGAGGGAGGGGATGCACTGGCCTGAGAGGCTGGAATAGAGCTGGGACTTGGCCCTTGTTATTTTTGGATGGACTACGGCACGATCTTTTAGCTCGATCCGAGTATGGTATGGTACGAAAAATTTTAAACCTTGTCAGCACGATACGAACAAGAGAGCCGTGCTGTGCCTAGAATTTTAGCACGATGGATCATATGGCACGGCTCGCATTTTAGGCCGTGCTTAAGCCAGCACGGCGTGAAAATAGCCCGTCGACCTGTGTGTAGCCAGTTGTTAAAATATCAATCAATGCTATTTTTTAATTAACAACCGTTATTCTTCGATAAAATCATTCAAAAAAGATAATTTTTCATTTTCTATGCATAGAAATCTCTTCATATAGCGATAAGTACACATACAAATATACATAGAACAATAACTACAAAATATACTACGTACAAATATACATAGAACAATAACTACAAAATATACTGAAGACCGTGCTTAGGCTGGCACGATAGTACTCGGATCTAGTAAAAAGATTATCGTGCTGTCAACGTGCCTCACATGTATAGAAGTCAGATCAAATATGGCATGGGGCACGAGAGGGCCGTGGCACGACCCGTCCCACCTCTAGGCTGGAAACAGCGCGCGTGATGACTGAGTTGAGGCCATGAGGATGCAATGGCGGCGGGAACGCCCTGGGTGGTGCCGCTTCGTGGAAAATTGTATACCCTCCTCGCTGATTCTTTCGACTTGCGATCATAGTCACAGTGATCTTTTCACAATCCAGACCCTTATCCAACTTGACCCTTTTAGCCACTCTTCACAATCCAACTTGACCCTTTTAGCCCAAAATTGAATAAAATTACGGCCCAATTCTTAGATTATTTAGGCTAAAATTTAAAACCCTTTACCACCTCTAATTACCCTAATTACAGATAACACTAGAAACAACAAACCAGCAAACGTAAACACTATAATAAAAAAGAACCATGTTCAAACAGGCACCCAACAAGACAGTTAATGCAGCATTTTCACGAGTACATGAAGCAGCACAACTTGACAAACTGCACATCAACACATAGTAACAAGACTGCCATGCAATGCAGTTTTCCATCCCTATAACATGCAGTAACAGCTCCAGTGTTTCAACAATATAAGCAGATGGACAAGTGCAAAAGTAGACAAGGCATATATCAAATCTCTCGACATAATATAGTTTGCTACCCAGAAGGATACAATAAATAGCCCCAGCCCAGCACACGAATCAGCTATGACAACACATTATGTGATCAAAACTGCAACGATGCATGTTGCGACAATACCCATTTAACTCAATACCTTTCCGCCAACCTAGCAGATACAGCCCTAAGCTTAGAATACACTTTGCCAGCAGGAGAACCCAAGATGAGGCTGCAAAGTGAATCCCGAGCAACCTTGATGTTAACAAAGGATCCAAGTATATGGATCTTTGTATCAGCAATAACGATTCGGGTCCTGGTAGAGTTCTCGATGGCGTATTTGGTCTTGCCCCCTTTCCCTGATAGGCGGCCAATAGCGCGTGACAGGTGCTCCCCTCGAAGGGTTTTCACATCCTTAATCTCAAAGGAATCCACATAAAGGTCATCAAGACGCAGCAGGGCGACAGCATCAGCAATGTCAAATCCAAGCATAAAAGCATGCACAAAGTCCGCACATTTCTGAAGGTTGCTCACATCTGGTGTGTCTTTCCTTGTTTTGAGCTCCACCCTTCTTGCCTGGAACATGAAACAATCTAATGAGTTTGCCAGATATGAACTTAAGTATTCAATATACGGAAGAAAGAAAAACAATCGAATCATGACACAGTGGAAATTGGCACAGGAGTATGTTTTCAGAGAGGAGGAGCAAGATATCAACCATGATGCCCAGTCCCAATTTAGTTAATATAAACGGTTTTGCAAGCTTTTGAAACATAGTAATAGCAACACAGAACAGCAGAACAAACCTTCAGCCAATCACAACTCAGTTCAGCACAGAACCTGTACACTGTTCTTGTGATTTGGAATCGTTCAGGTGAAAGATAGAAGCATTGGTAAATCAATTATCATGTTAAATTTCATGTTAAACAATTACTTCTAACCAGGCCACAATTCTGAGCTGAACTAAAGCCCTAAAGCAAACCAGGTGAAGGAATCAATCATTAACATTATTATATTCCGAATTGCTTGCTTCAATAACCAAACTACTGAGCTGTAGTATCTTGCACAAATGATTAGCTGCTCGCCAAGCCAGATATCGTCTAAAATTCCTGGCGCTTCATTCAACCGATTAGACCATAGGCAAAATTCTGCTTTCAAACATGCTGGCAATCATGATGCGTAGGAACCTATAGCATGTATAGCTAATTCAGGATTTAAGCGAGGATCCAAGCTATGCTTTTGTGCTAAAATATAAAACGAAGTGAGGAAATTGAGGCCGGGTGATCCCTTACCTTGATGTTCATGCGGATGTCGACCTTCATGTGCTCATAGACCGGTGTGTAGATCTCCATCCAGCAGCGCTTGAGCGGCGCGAAGCGGTGCTGCGGCACGGGCACCTTCCGGAACTGGGGCCTCCCGCCGCTCATCTCGCTCGGCATCAGAGCATCGAACCGCGGCTTCTCCACGGCGCCCGGCCCCGCGGCGTGGTCCACCGCCATCTCAGCGGAGGAACCCCCCGCCGCGGCGGCGGTCGCGGCCCTTTCGACCTCCATCCTTGCGCTGTGGCGGCGGAGGTGGGAAGGGGCAGAGGTCTCGAGGGGGCTAGGGTTTGGGTGTCGGGGAGGAAGGAGCCCGAAGAGGAGAGAAGAGAGGTTTATAACCCACGGCTATTGGGCCGGATGAAAAACTGGTACCTGCAAGCCCAACAGTGCAATTGCCTTTCCAGACATGGGCCGAACAATACTGCTCAAAGAGTTCAGAACTTTCAACATACCAGATCGCCGTAGAACTTTTTCGAAAGTGCAGGTAGCTAAACATCTAGTAACTGACAATTGTTACATATGCAAACCATCCGTGTACAACTCAAGGGTGAAGTCAAAACCAAATGGTTCAAAATCACTCCTATGGAAAAAGATCATCGATCCATCCAACGGTTTACATGCATGATTGTAAGTTGTGCACAAATCTTGACGTATGTTCCTAAATATTGATCATATTAACAGATCGCCTAATTAGAACCCCGCAACAAATTCATCTAAGATCCATATTGGTGAGGTTCAAAACATGGTCATTAAGCCATAAGAACACCTCTAGATCGACAGACCACCAGCTAGCACGATGGCTCTATATAACGAAAGGGAACTTAACCATCTAACCAGATCGACATGCTAATATGGAGTGAGTACTGAGTACAACGCAAACATGGAAACCGAGGCGAAGTTCAGCAGCTACGAGCTGACGAGCACAGAATAAACTACAACCTGAAGTAAATGAGACTGGGAGCAACATCAGTGAACACACCGTGTCCATCTGTGGAGTCCTCAACAGTTAGCCTTTTCAGAACTTTTGAGCCTGATCTTAAAATATCTGTGCAGTTTGTCAAATACAAGTCTTCGAGACCAGGGATCCGAGCAATAATTTTCTAAGAGATGGTTGAGAGTTGAGGCACTCCCACACCAGCTAGAGAGAGTCAACTTTCTGCTGAGCGAAGAAAGATTGATCATGGACGGTGCTTATTATAGTAACCTCTTCCCATCTGCAATTCTAGCTCTTGAGGAGAGGTGCAGGTGAATACGCAATGAGAGGTAGATCGTACCAATGTGTGTTCGTGCGTTAACATTATTATGCCTCGCTGCATAACCAATCCACATCCTGGCATCATTCCAGTTTAAATAACTGTCATTATCCCAATGCAGTTGGAATGTGTGCAGGTTCACTTTAGCACGGAGGAGCAACCCGTTGTTAACAAAGCGCACAAAATTCTCAAACCTCCAGCTCCAACGTCCAAATTCCGTTACTCTCCCATCACTGACTTGGTTCTGGCAACAAGGATCAGTCATTTCAGTTACGGTTCAGTGCCACTAATGAACTCCCGATATCATAGAGCTCACAACCAAGCAATCACAGAGGTGAGCAATTCAAAGAAAAAAAAGATATATCGTCAGGATAGCTGGCGCGATGTCAGGAACATGGCAATTCTCAACATGGTACACTGCATGTCATGCACATAGATAAGCTGCTTAGAGGTCCAGCAGTCACCAGAACCTAATATATTGCTTGATGTCGTAACATCAAGTCACATAACTTTGAGGTGGATCTCAGATGCCACATGTCTATGGACTGCACAGAGACAAATAGCAGCCGGCAAAAAAAATAAAAAAAATAGTGCACCCTACTGAACTCTAGATATAATCATCTTCCATTCATTGATGACTACAGGCTACACCATCCTCCTCCATGCCATTGTCATTGCCGCCTTCATTGTTGTCAACACCATCTTCTAGGCTACCATGATTCCCATCTACATTGTTGTTGACACCATCGCCCTCCAGGCCATTGTCATTGCCATGTTCATTGTTGTCCACAACACCATCCTCCAAATCATCATCGTGATCACCAATCTTCAACTCCTCGGCATCTTCATCCTCTGACTCAACATCATCTTCATCCTCTGACTCACTTTCGTCTTCATCCTCCCACTCGTCATCTTCATCCTCCCACTCATCATCTTCGTCATCTTCAATCTCCTCCTCGTCGTCATTATTATCAGAGTCACTCCATGCATAACCCCATTCTAGATTTTCCTCCAACGTCTTCTCGAAGATGGCAAATTCCTTCTCCTGTTCATGCCTCAAACTTATTATCTCTCCTACAACCTTTTCTACCATATCTTCATAGAATTTAACATTTATCTTCTCCATGCTGACCCCTTCGCTACCATTGCATTCACCATAATATGAATTTCCCATCATGCTTGGAACATCGTATTATGACTGTTTCAAGGAGTGGGCATTGCAAGGCCATTTCATTGATTGGCATAGCATCTATTCTTGCTCCGTTTGCTTCTTTGGGAAGCTAAAAAGAGTATAGCGAATAAAGAAAAACACATTACTTTCTAGTAATTCTTCTCCGAGAAAAAAAGAAGGTATTGGTTCTGTAAGCAGCATACCTGTCTTTGCACAAAGGTAAGTTTTTTAAGTCTTGGTGATAGCTGGATGAAGCAAAGTACAATGTTGAAGTTATCAGTCAGACACCAATCTCCAATTTCAAGAGTTTCAAGATTCTCAAATACCGAGCATGTGGGCAGCTGCTTTTCCAACATAGCCTTGTATTTCCAGATGATAGGTTAGCTATATAACTATGTAACCAAACCAAAACCTTGATATTGCTAAGCATGCCAGTAGCAAACAAAGGCTTGAGAAACAGAACTGCTACAGCCCACACATCAAATGCCCAACATATTGTCACAGAATGTTACCAATAGTAAACTTTTGTACAACAAAAATAATTAGAATGCAAGATGCATAAAGCTGCAAATCGAAGCTTCAATATTTAACTACCTAAGCAAATTTACCTATTCTTTGGTAGGGCGTAAATCACAGGATAAAGACACCACAGGTATACTACAAATTACAGCAAGCACAAATACGATGCGATCTATTAACTTATGATTTTCAGAATAATAAAAATCATATATCCACATGTCACGTGCAAAGGTTAGTGGTACTATGTTATTGTAGTGTGTGAACAGTCCACATGCCAGGTTCTGTAGCACATGGCTATAAGCCTCCTCCTACTTACCATGTTGTTAGCTTATATCTAGTTTGTTATTTGGCCAAGGGATTCTTAGCACAAAGCTTGTGTTATGTAATGAGTTAGTTTAAATATATGGTTTGAGATATTCTAGATGGTTTCACTAGGCAGGCAAGAAGAATACTGATCTTGTCTATGTCTCTTCTTTCCCTGCCCTTGTGACGTGGCTGGCGGTTTATCAGCATTGTTGTGCCACTAACGTTCAAGCCTGCCAAACCTGAGCCCATATGACACCACATGTTTTAAAATCTACAGTTTTTTTTTAACTCCGATTAGTTACATGATTTTTTTTATAAAAAAATATGACCAAAATTACCATTGTCAAAACATCAGTGAGGAAAGGGGCCATCCCATTTAAGTAGACTGCAACATTGCATGTATTTGTGCAACAGTTGCAACTTGAATCCAACATATAAGATTTTTCATGTTCATCTTTTAATGCATAAAGTACCCATATCGAACTGAACATTTTTTTTCGCACTTATGTTTTAGACTCCGGTTGCCCTATTCATGGCTGATTCACTTTACGTATAACAAAAAATAACGCTCAAAATTTTAAAGTGATATTATTATGGTGGACATGATACAAGTGCAAAAGACAAATTGACAATATACGTTGGGGAATACCAAAAATTAACGAATAACAACATTAAATTGGCTTCGGTAATGGTATATGTTACTTCATAAAACAATATTCAGTAGCAGTAGTAATATAAAAGTATTTGAACAATATGAAATTTCACTAATATTAGCTTTTCACATTCAAAGTTCAGTTGAGAATAAATACTAATGACAAAATACAATCGTTACACTATCTTAACACCCAACGATTAGATGTTGTCCTACATAACTTGTGAAGAACCATGAAAAGGGAAAACTAACGAGTGGTGATTTGAAATACACCTTGAAGAATTAAAGAAATGATTCTGCAATCTGAAAGTGACGCCACACAAGATTAATGCATTTCGAATGATCATTGTGTACTAAATAAAGCAGAGATATGGCATAGAAATTCTTTTTTTTTCTGGAAATGTATTGATATACTAGTGCCAGCGACCGTTACTTCAGACAACCATCATAGATGAAATAAATCAACAGTCAATCTCAATGAACTCTCGTGTACTAAATTAAGAAATCAACAGCAAAGAATAGCACCTCATTTGATATGTATAAAATTCAACTAGTTTGATTCTTGTTTTCTAACTACGCTATTCTTTTTCCCCTTTTTCCCTTCTGTCAAAGCTAAGTGCTAATAACTTTTTAGTAGAACTAACTAACTGCCTTTAATTTGGTTTGGTGAAAGATGATGGTGTTCCTTCCCATAATGAATATTAGCAACAACAACTATCGAATACAAGAATGCACAAAAAAATCTACACATTATGTAAATAGCATTGTTTCCAAATAATTTTGATTCAGAGTAATGATAGTAACAGGAAAAAAGGGCATGTTGTCTTTTGAGAAGCATACCTTTACGTCGGAACCTTGGAAATTCAATAATGTAAGTGTCTTGGCACATGATAGAATTCCAGTAAAATCAGGTTGACCATCAAATGTAGGCCCACAAGTATCTATGTGTGCACTCTCTAAAGATGGACGCTCTCTCCAACAAATATATTCCAATGGACAACCTAAGCACTCAAAGTGAATGAGATGAGGGGCAGCAATAGTGAACCCATCATCTCCGTCTATGAAACCATCAAGCATTAAGCTTTTTAGGACTTTTGAATCTATAAACTTAAAATATCTTGCACAGTTTATAAAATTCAAATCTTCTAGGCTAGGGCTGCAAGCAATAATTTAGTCAAGAGATAGCTGAGACACTTCCACTTCAGAGAGATTCAACTTTTTAAGTGAAGGAAGGTTGATTTTGTGTGGCAGCACGAATCCCACATGTCCATGAGAAGCTTCTCCAAATTGCAAATTCAGCTCTTGAAGAAAGGGAGAGATGAAAACACAACAAGGCAGAAAATCCTGATCGTACGCCTCCAGGACCACGTCAATCACTTTAACATTATGCTTCGCTGCATAACCAACCCACATCCTTACATCATTGTAGTCTAGAGGGCTTGGACCATACCAACGCAGCTGGAATGTATGAAGGTCCACTCTTGCTCGGAGTAGCAACAGGTAGTTAACAAAACGAGCAAACTTCTCGGCCTTCCAATGTTGAAATTCTCTGCGTGTGAGACGTATGAACTGCAAAGCCTCGCACACTTGTCTCCCCCTCATGGACAACCTGGGCATCCGCACAACAGTTCTGATCCTCACGAGGGATAGGATATTGTGCAGGATCTCAGTAGGCGGCACGCTGATCCAATCAATGCCACTGTCCATACCTTGATCATCAGTTGACTCCATACCTTGAATTCTCACATAAGAAACCTGCCAGTGCAAGCATATTCCACAATCAATAGTTGAGCCGAAGATCCCCAGAGGCAAAAGAAAAATTTTCTTTCGATCACAAGACTTGCAACTACAGTTAAGGAATTCGTTGGGATATCGAGATTCAGTTAAATTCCAGCATTTTTTAAAAAAACATAAACTGCGCCCACCCAATCCTAATCGAACAATGCATGGACGGATTGGATTACACTAGTAGGATGAAACCGCCGCACAACACGAAATCCGCGACTAACTGAATCTAAATGCAGAAAAGGAGGATTTAGCCATTTAGGTTTGATTGGGAACAAAACCATACCCTCCCTAGGAAAACCGGAATGAGGAATCCATCCGAAACAAGCAGGATTACTAACCAACACATGAAGGAACCAGCCCAAGCCTCGATGGGTCTCCACCCCGATGAGACTGGGGGAGGAGCGCCGGCCGCGAGTCGGCGTGCCGGCGCGTGGAGGCGGAGGATGACCCGGCAAAGAAGAAGAGAGGAAGGGAACTAGCGGCGATGCGTTGGAATTTGATGGGTCGTACGTGGGCTTATGCAGATACCAAAGGACGCCGAAGTATTGAAACGACTGGACCGAGCCTGATCACATATGCACCGGCCACAATAATGTTCTAGTGTTATGGCCCAGCAGCCAAAACAACATCAACTCCTATTAGGATATCAGAAATGCGCGTTATTGCGGTCGAAGGAAAAGGAAGGCTATTTATGGTACGGGGCTTACCTCTGATCGGGCCGGCCTGTCCGTGGGCTGAATGTCGGCCTATTCTTCTTGGGTTGGGCCTCTCTAGTTCACGATTTTTCAGCAGAAAAGGAAAGTGCATACCAATACAAACCGTTGGATTGCAGATACACGATGGCATGAACGGAAGTGAGCCGCCAGGATGCTCGACAGCTCGAGTCATCGCAGTCCATTGTGGTTCATCTCGAACAGACTGGACGAAGCCAAATATCATAAGTTCGGTTCCGGCACGGATCAACCACTTCAATTGCGATTCAGCTCACAAGCTTTCATATGAACTACATGAATTTCAAACAGGAATCAGAGCTCACAGCCAAGCAGTAGAGACGAACCAAGGTATGCCAACAAGATGCATCCATGCTCAAAGTGAAAAACTCCAAATAGTCGCAATATCGTGCAGGTAGATTGTATGCTTTAAAGTAAGTTTTTCTAGTCTCGGTGAAAAGCTGGAGGAAGCGAAGTACAACGTACAAGTCATCAGTTAAGCACCATTCACCAATTGCGAGAGTCGCAAGACTCTCAAATACAGAGCATGTGGGCAATTCCTTTTCCTTGCATTTCAAGAGGGTGGGGTCAATCATAACTTGGATGCAGCCAAAACCAGGATATTGCCAAGTATACTAGCAAAAAAATTAAGTTGAGGAACATAACAGCCACACATGACATGTCAAATGACGCCACTACACATCATATCATGGAACCTAAGAATTATTTAGCACTTTTACCACATCTAACTATTCAGGGAGTGCATTCAGGAATATTTAAAAATGTGAATAGAAAAATATTAACTAAGTTTCAGTAGTGGTTTCTTTCCTAGAACAATATTCAGTATCAAGACTCTTCAAAGTTAACAGAACATCTTTGAAAACAGGGGAAAAAACTTAGCAGAACAACATGTTGTGCTCAATGGTATTAGTTTTTTCGCATTCAAATTCATATGAGCCACAAAACTAGGTGGAAAGATCCCATTACATTTATCTTAATACTGCCAGGCTAAACACAAACCTGCATAACTTTTGAAAAACCTTATTTTAATGGATGATGATGATTCCTGATTTCGAATTCACCTTAAAGCTAGGGTAAAATACACGACTGCACTTTGGAAAGGAACACAGACCAATACTTAATGCATCGATTTTCAGGCATAGAGTTGTTTGTTTTGTGGACATCCAATATGCTTGTGTTTGAAAACTTATCACCCGCACATGACTTAAACTTCATAATACTTCCCATTCCAGAACATATCAACGAAAAAGTAACTCGCAGACATCTTCATGGTTTCCGAGGCAATGAAATAGTTGATCCAGAAAAAATAGTCAATTAATCAAAATAACACTCTGTTGACGCAAAAATCGTGCAGTGACCTTCACGTACTAGCACACTAAACCTGAACCAAAGACGTGCCAGTCAATCTGACCTGCTGATTGTCAAGGAAGCGAGAGGTAAAATTCAGGAGTGAAACGGCTGGTGTACCGAATCTCTCCGATAGGTTATAACGGCAAAGCTGCTGATATAGATAAAGACAAATAGCTAGGGAAGCCGATTGTGATGATATAAGCAACGTAAAAAGCTACTAAAAAGTAACCTAAACAGAGTTCGATAAACAACACTCGAAACAGATCTAAATTGGCTGTGAAATAGTATATTTTGATAGGTCCGATCTAGCTGATATAAGCTATTTTAAGCTGGATAAATTGGTGATAAAAACTAAAACTACAAGATTTAAACTAAAACTTACAGATCTAGCAGATATCAATAAATTGTGAATAAATCTAGACGGAACAACAGCGACGCCTGAAGTTAAAACCTAGAAAATATTCGGTAAACGCGGAACTTACCAGCAATCCGGAGATCGAAGCGATGCAGCCCTGCTAGCTCGAAAGAACTCGTGGAAAAAAGAAAAAGTTCGACGAAGTCGCCGAGTGCGAAAAGTAGATTGCGGAAAAACTTAGGGTTTTGTTTATGTTGGTGTGTACAAAACTTCTTTAGACCATGCAAGGTCCCTATTTATATCCTAGGATACAGACTCCTTGTCGATCACGACAAACACAAAACTTGACGCTAAAGAAATAAATTTCCTAAACAATCTTCCCGACCCACGCAAAAGTCGGATTCGACATAAACCCTAATTGACCATAAAACGCCATCGGCCCAATTTGGTCCAATCGGCAATAATGTTCGATCAACAATTGGCTGAAGCCCTTGTGCAAAATCGGCCAAACTTCCAATCGGCAACCCCATCGGCCGCCCCCCATTTATCTCTTCTCACCCATCTGAATCAGCTGATTTCCCTCCTTTACTCCACAGAAGGCCCTCCTCCTACTTCTTTTCCGACGCTGATCTTGACACGTACCAGAAAACGGTGTCAACACACTCATCCCTGTTCGTTGCTATGAATGTGACAAGTTTTGGCTATTGTGTTCTAAGTAGAATAGTAGTTTACTTTCGCTTTTGTAGAAGCAAAAGTGTTTCTTTTAAGTACAAGTGTCAAAGTAGTTCGCTTCTTTTTTGCCCATGTTTTCAGTTGAATATAAGCAACACCAACCATCAATACAAGCAATGTGCAAAAACTCTACATGGCAAGTATAGTAGCAGGCCAAAAAAATCCAACAAACTGTCATTCAGAATATCAATGGCAACAATAAAACAGATGTACTTGTCTTTAGTCGAGAATACCTTTATACCGGAACCAAATAATGCAAGTCTCTTGGCATTCAGAAAGACCCCAGTAAAATCAGATCGACCATCACAAGTGCTCCTAGAAAGAGAAGCAAATATGTGTGCACTCTCTAGAGATGGCCGCTCTCGCTAAGAAATTTTTTCCAGCGGCAAGCCTGTGCACTTGAAGTGAATAAGACAAGGGGCAGCAATTGTGAGTCCTTTGTCTCGACCTAGGAAACCATCAACAGTTAGCCTTTTTAGCACTTTTGAGTCTACAAGGTCAAGATATTGTGCACAGTCTACCAAATGCAAGTCCTCTAGGCCAGGGCCCCGAGCAATAATTTGCTCAAGAGATGATGTCCACACCTCCACATCACAGAGAGATAACTTTTTGAGGGATGGAAGCCTGATGATGTCAGGTAGCACAAGTCCCTCGTGTTCATAATCATTATAGGGAGCCTTTCCCATCTTCAGATTCAACTCCTCGAGCGAGTGGCAGGTGAAAATGCAACGAGGTAGAACAGTCTTATCATACTGATGCATGTTCACATCTAGCACTTTAACATTATTCTTAACCGCATAGCCAATCCACGTCCTCACATTATTGCAGTTTACCACATGGTGGCTATCAAAATGCAGCTGGAAAATATGCAAGTCTACTCGAGAACGAAGGAGCAACAGGTTGTTGACAAAACGAACAAACTTCTCATATTTCCAGTGTTCATATTCTCTGCAGTCGAGACGTATCGATTCGTCTGACTTCATAGCAGACCCAGATTGGATTCTTTAACTCACAAACCTGCAAGGCAAGGATTCCATGATTAATACAAGAAGCAATGATTCACAGGAGGGAAATGCAACTGTCCCAAGGCTAAAAATTGTCATCGTTCGAACTAAAATTTGGATCTATCTCATATTTGTCATTGTAAATCCTAGCCACCGAATTGGGGGTTCTAGTTCAGAGCAGTTCCCCGCACTACCCAACACCCCAATAACAGATCAGATCTGCTTTGCACAGCACAAAAATCGACCCCTTCCGGAACACCCTATAGCAGATACTAAATATCATGTCAGGCAGACGGACACTAAGAAATTCCTAGCCAGCTTATCACCACAGAACAAATTTCAATCTACGAAATGGTAGGAATACCGATAATTTGGTTGACCACAATAAAAGAAATACCTCGCAAAGAGAAGATGTTCAGGATTCAAGGCTGCTCATAAAGCATACAGGACTCAAGGGACTCGATGGGAACGGATGCCTATTTTCCGGAAACATTTCTTTTGTGCATTCCTAGATGAAACAAAAGTGCGTGCAGCACAGCAAAGGGGAAGATGCGATTCCGATAGCAAAAACACGATGTAGTGCCAATGCTACCACAAAATGCGTACTGCTAGGTTGCGGGAAGGCTGATTTACCGGCAATGGAGAGGATTGCTCACTCGAAATCGCCTCGTATGGATGCCAGCACCACTGGGTGACTCAAGGTTTAGGGTTTAGGCGAATCCCCCTACACGGTTTCGGTCTCTGTCTAGCCAGCTGAGTGCACCGTACACAACCGGCCAGGATATTTAACTTTTCGCCGTAGTTTTGAATGGTACATATTCAAAATGCCAGCGGCTCATACAAAATTACCACTGGAGAGAGAGTTTATTTTTGCCAAATTTGCTTACATGGCAGTCCACGTCCGTCGTCCAGCGTGGAGGAGGCACGCGAAAAGACCTCGGTACCCCTCCCCTATACTTCTGAGCGCCGCTGGCCAGCCCAGCTCCCCCCGACCGCCCATTCTTCACCTCCTGCTCCCCCTTCCTTCTTCCTCCCATTCGCGGATGGCGGCGACGAGATTGACGACGGCTGAAGCGTGGGAGCAGTGGGTGCTGGCCTACGGATCCAAGGTAATTGTTCCATCCGCTTGCCATGTTCATCCCAATTGGTGTGGTTTGCGGTGGCTACGAGCTAGGGTTAGGGTTTGACGGTATATGGTTTTCGATTTTTGTGGTCCTAGCGATTTGATGGGCTTGTTTTTCTTCTCAACTGTAGGGTCGTGTTGATGTACACAGTGGGGAATCGGATCTGCAGGCCATGAAGTCGACTGGTTGCCCCCCTTGGTAAGCCGATTATGCTTGATGAACTGCTGTGCGGGGTGTGTGTGAGTTTTGGGGTTAGTTCAGTCCTCACTCCAGCGTTTGTGGTTTTTCTACTCTTTTAGTTATGCCAGGATTGAACCTGGCCACGCGTTCAGAGTTGTTGTTAAATGTGATAAATATTGTGCTAGTCTGGACTATGGTTTCTTAGAAATTGTTGAGGAACAACATGAGATATGGTTTGATAGGCGCAATGGGTATTCTCTAGATAAGTTTGTTGA
Organism: Panicum miliaceum; assembly: GCA_032594955.1. Taxonomy (NCBI): domain Eukaryota; kingdom Viridiplantae; phylum Streptophyta; class Magnoliopsida; order Poales; family Poaceae; genus Panicum; species Panicum miliaceum. The sequence continues at coordinate 7,279,137 of CM064063.1, read as the reverse complement.
AGATATGGCTGGTAAGATGATATGGGGAGGATCATACACTTATAATCTGGGGTGTGGACATTGACAGTGGGTCTGAATGGACGTTGACTGGTAATGCTCAGTTTGAGGACATGATTAAATCTAGGTGGCATGAGAATGTAGTCAATCTTGCTGTTGAAGTTGCAGAAAAGGATGGATCACAGCCAGTTGAAACTGTGGGTACTGCAGCTAGATGTGGTTGTAGTGTAGCACAGGGCACATCTGGGGTGACAGATGCAGATGCAGCTGGGTCAGTTGAAGGTGTTGGTGTTGGTGTTACAGGTGCCACTTGTACGTCCCAGATAACGCAAAACGAACCTATGGTAATGTGGATTGGAGTACGTTGACCATTATTCCAGAAGCTACAAATGATGGTGATATGTTTGCTTTGGTAGATGAGGATAAAGTATTTGAGGCAATGGAGTTCAAGGAGGCCGATGAGACAGCAGCGGCAGAAGCTACAAAAGAATATGCTATTCCAGTAATTCCTACTGATATTCAAGATGACATGAGAGCTGTTGGACTGCCTGTTGATGACCATGATCCATCTGAACCAGTTTGGGATTGGGACAGGGATAATCCTGATATGAGTGTTGGGACAGTTTATCCTAGCATGCATGACTTCTGGTTGGCAGTAAGGATGCATGCCATTGTTCATGAGTTTGAGCTTGGTACTGAAAAAGAACAAGGTTCAGAGGGTTTTGCAGGGCCAATGGGTGCTCATGGCTTATTAGAGCTAAAACACAGCATGATGCTAGTGTCAGGGTGCTGTTGTGTGCTTACATTTTTATGCATACATTATGATATGTTTGAGTCTATATTAATTTGTTTTGTACTATGCAGGTCCAAATAAATACAGGCACCCGCACTTGTGCCTCAACAAGCAGAGTGTGTGGAACTATGGCCTCTCAAGCCTGGGTTGCTGAAAGGACAATACCTTTGTTGAAGATGAAGCCTGGATTGGGAGCAAAAGAAGTGAAAGAGGTTCTAGAGGACAAGTACAAGATTGTTATTTCCTATCAAACTATGTGGTATGGCAGGCAGAGAGTAGCAGATAAATTATTTGGTAAGTGGGATGATTCAATTGATTGGTTGTATATGTTCAAAGCAAAGGTAGAGTTGAGGTCACGTGGCAGTGTGGTAGAGATAGACACTGTGACATTAGATGGAAAGGTACATTTTACAAGAATTTTTTGTGCCTTCAAAGGAGCAATTGATGGTTTTTTAGAGGGCCGCAAACCTTATATTAGTATAGATTCTACTGCACTTAATGGCCTGTGGAATGGCCATTTGCCTGCAGCCCAAGCTTTGGATGGGTGCAATTGGATGTTCCCATTAGCATTTGGTTTATTTGATTCAGAAACTAATGAAAACTGGTTTTGGTTCATGGAGCAACTAGGAAAAGCTATTGGTTCAGTTGCAAACTTGGCTGTGTGCACTGATGCCTGCAAGGGTCTAGAAGCAGCAGTCAAGCGGGTTTTCCCATAGGCAGAAAGGAGAGAGTGCTTCAAGCATCTAATGGACAACATGAAAAAAAAATTCAGTGGCAATATGTATGCCAAGTACATGTGGCCTGCAGCAAGAGCTTACTGTCCTTTGAAACACCAGTACTTCATGAGCAAAGTGTTGTCAGCTAGACCAGATATGGAGAAGTGGCTGAATGAGCACCACAGCCTTTTATGGGCTAGAAGCAAGTTTTCAGAATTCACCAAGTGTCACTATATCAACAATAATTTAGCTGAGTCATGGAATAGCTGGATCAAGCAATACAAGGACTTACCAGTTCATTGTCTGGCAGATGCTATTAGGGAGAAGCATGTTATCCTATTTGAGAAGAGGAGAAGGATTTCCAGAGCCCTAGAAGGTGTGATTCTGCCAGCGGTGCTTCATCAGTTGAATGCTAACTCAAAGGGCCTAGGTCATCTTAGTGTTACTAAGGGACACCCAACCCAAGTTGAGGTCAGTGAGATATACAAGGATGAAGTGAGGAGGCATGTTGTCTACCTTGACCAACACATATGTACTGGCAAACCATGTCAATATGCATTGGCTGTCATCACCACAACAAGGAATCCAAATATGGAGCCATTTGTTGACATGGCTTTTTCTGTCCAGAAATTTCAGGCCTCATATGCAGGTGTCATCCCTAACATAACTAACAGAAACCAGTGGCCACAAGTTGACAAGGGCTTCAAGCTTCAACCTCCAATTGCCAAGAAGAGAGGTGTGGGTAGGCAAAGAAAAAACGGGATCCTATCCTGCCTTGAGAGAACTGGAAAGGCAACTAGGCAAGTTAAATGCTTGGGTTGTGGTCAGACTGGACATAGGAAGGGTAACTGGAAATGTGAGCTAACTGGCACTAAAAAGAGGTATGTCACCGTCTGTTTCATGCTCCCATAGTGTCCTGCAGTTTTAGAAGATGTATTGACCATATGTTCTATTGCAGGAAGAGAACCAAGAAGACCAAGGCTAAGGCGGGGAGGAAGAAGGCAAAGAAGGAAGAAAATAAAAAGGACCATGAGAAAACATCCACACCAAGGACAAGAGCAACTGCAGCTAGAGAGGCAGCAGCACCAGCAGCACAAGCAGCCACAGCAGCACAGGAATTAGCAGCAGCACAGGAACCAGCAGCTTCTACAAGTAGCGGTCCATGTACTAGAAGGAAACTTGCTTCAGAGGAGGCAGCATCACAAGATCTGGTGTTGGCTGAGCAACTTCCAGTTGAGGTCATCCCTCCAAGAAGATGACACCTAGGAAGAAGCAGCTAGCCAGCAAGGTGAAAATGAACACATGAGTGTGTTGCAGCATTGATGTATTTTGGTGATGTATTTTGGGATTGGTCAAGTTTGATGTACGCAGGTATGCCCAAGAATTGTTGTGTAGGGCCTGATTATGATCCATTTTGCTTAATGTATGGCCAAGAACACCTTCTGCGTAGGGCCTTATGATCCATTTTATGTAATGTATGGCCAGGAACAACTTCTGTGTAGGGCCAAAGAACAGTTTATGATGTAATGCATGGTCAGGGACCATCTATGGCCTATTTATGCATTTGGTGTGCACTAATACTACTGTGTCTTCATGGAGTAATCATTAGAATTGAAATAACAATGCACACCATCAACATTGCATCATTCGTTGCCATACAAACATAGTGTCAGCCTACTTACTTACAAAAGATAAGCAGTTCTAGGATCAACTTGGTGCTTCACATGCCAGGTTATCACTAAACCAAAAGCCTACTCAATCACAAAAGGCATGAACACAAGCCATTATCACTTCAACATATAGACCACTAATGCAACACTAACACAAACACACACAATCAACATCTTCACTGCACTAATCAGCTTGTCCATCTTAGCTTCCATCTCACGATCATAAATCTTCCCACCACTTGAACTCCTTGCTCCTCCAGAAGCAAAATTCATGGATTCAGCTTCTGTTTCTTCCACAAATGGCTCATATCCTCCACTTTTGACGCCTGCGTGTGCCATGCATGCCTCTATTGCTTCCAGGTTCACCTCAACGTAGTTTGAAGCACACAACTCCTGCAAACACAGTCTTTGCCATTTGTAGTACTGGCATCTCCCCGGCATCCAAAAAATGCATGAACAGTAACCATATCATGAAAACCTAACCAAAATCCAAACACTAATATTGAACCAAACCGAAATCCAACTCACCCCTTCTATGTTCCTTGGACACTTGATGAAAACGCGCCCCTTGTTCAAGTTCTCCTTTTTCGACCGTAGCTCAATCACACACTCCATCTTGCACATGGGGCACGGGATCAATGGTAGGCCTGTCTCATCACCCAAATGGATAGATCTACGGACTGGCCTCGAGGACCGCATCCTGCTGCCGGAGGACGCCTCCAATCAGGACATGGCGGCAGAGGTGGGAAGGGAAGCGCGCGGGATGCACAAGGATGAAGAGAGGGGAGGAAGAAGAAAGGGGGAGCAGGAGGTGAAGAATGGGCGGTCGGGGGGAGTTGGGCCGGCCAGCGGTGCTCAAAAGGATAGGGGAGGGGCACCGAGGTCTTTTCACGTGCCTCCTCCATGCTGGACGGCGGACGTGGACTGCCATGTAAGCAAATTTGGTAAAAATAAACTTTATCTTCTCTTTCCGGTGGCAATTTTGTAGCAATTTTGTAGGAGCCATTCTAAAGCCGGCATTTGAACGTGTGCCATTCAGAATGGTGGCAAAAGGTTAAATATCCCAGATATACACGTTGGTTTATCTGGAAGATTTTTTTTAATGGTACAGATCTAATTTTCGCTTTAAAGAGGTATGATAAAAGAAGCCGAAGTCCACAACAAAGAGTGAAAGATACCACTAAATATTGCATCGGAAACACATACTACAATTGACCCATGCTGTAAACATGGTTAAAATTGGGTCAACAATATTCTTCCAATAATTCCGTTTAAGTTTTAAAAATAGCGTAGCTAGATTTTAAAAAGTAGTTTAAAACTACTCCATATTAAGATTCAGTCATACTTTGCATCCATTGCATGCTTGTAATCAATGGTTTAAGTAGCATACCGTTGACTGGACTGGAGGAGAGTATATAAAATAGCAGAAGCTCGAGCTCTGAGCGTGTTAATCATTTTTCTAGAAAAACCGTGCAAGTATATCACGGTTTGAAACCTGTGCAGCTTTTCTGCTTTCGCATTTCATCAACAGCGTCGGATGACTTCAACAGGACTTCGTCCGTCGCGATAGGTTGCTCAGTTCAACTTGTACAGTCCGATCTCTAAAGTACATACAACGTACGTGCATTTCGATTTTAGGAATCTTGAAGTCCAATACCCTATCTATCCAGGAGCTACGGTGGAACACAGGGATATGCTAATACATTTTCCGTTCTTCCAGAGGTTAAAGAAAAACTCAGGTCAACAGTTGTGCCGATACACGGATGCATTGCATCGTAAATGTTTTAACCAAATTAATGCAGACATCTGGAAGCAGGACAGCACCTATCAACCTCATTCCGCCATGGCAAGTACAAATATTCTGAAGATATATGTACACCGGCAACAGAACTGATGTGTCTATCGGGCCAAAGAAAAGCAAAGGTTCTACTGGCTTTTGATGTGCGCTCTAGGCTGAAACTAGGGGAAAGTAGTAAGCAAGAAACTTAACAGCTACTGGAGAGAGGCCCAAGGTCTAATGTACAAATCATGCGCTGATTTCATTCATATGGCAGTTCTTCACTTCTTTATCCAATCTTTGCCCAAAATGTTTCACTTTATCCAATCTTGCAGTTGTAAATTGGGAAGTTCGTGTAGCCACTCCGTGCATGCCTGTCCTAATCAGCAGCAAATTCACCCATGAAACAAGTGCATGCAGCAACAGTCATCGGCTCCTTGGTTTGATCCGGTAGTATTTCACCCCATAGCCTATCGTGGAAGTGATTGTTGTAGTAGCTACAAGCCAACTGCACCCAAAAAAAAAAAACAATTTAGCAAAAAATACTGCAAAATAAAACAAAAACACCGTTCCCTCACCATAACGCTCATTAGACCTCTGTAGCTGCACCTTTTTAACAAGTGTCAGGTACCCATATTCAAGTGTTCTTCTGCTTCAGTATTTATTGTGGGTGGGAAATTGTAAATATACCAGATTTACTGAACAAAAGCTCATGTGACAACCACTTCTTAGTTGCACCAGGTAAACCAAAATTTCAATTAGTTTATTGCAACGTAAGATTGCATGCAAGCACTAAGAGACAGGGACTAGAGAAACAGCAGCTGGAATATAGAAAAGGAATCACCTAAGGAGTGTGATGTAATTCTGAGTCTCATCTGTGCCAAATTCTGGCTGAAGAAGTGCAGCTGCAACCAACATTAACTGGAATACTGTGTTCACCTGCAACCAACAATTATTATCATGCTTCCACAGACAGGTCAATAAGCTTACAAGATCAAATGCTATGCAAACAGAGCCATACCTTGCTGATGAACAGAGGTTCAACCTTTTCACGATGAATCGCATCTAAGTTAACATATTCCGACCAACTGTTCCACTGCCACAAGAATGGTAAAGGACATTCAGCTTAATTTTAAACCTGCACAATATACTTGCGTATCTAATAGTACCTTCCATCCAAGACTAGAAGCCCGTTTGTAGAAAGCACCACCCACAAGGAGCAAGTCTCTCATGACAACCAGGCCGACAAGACCAGCTTCAAGCGAAACAAGTGGTGTACAAGTTAAAACATGGATTAAAATCACAACCTTCAGGTAAATACAAATATGGTGTCAAAAAATATGAGCTGTTTTATTAAGGAAAGTTTATGATACAAAATAAACACTATTTGTTGATATACTCACGATGTAAGAGATCGTTTTGAACCATGGCTACAGCAACACAGCCAATCAAAACCTAAGCAACACCAAAGATATTGCAGATCATTTTAGCAGCACAAATAATACAGAAATAAGGCTAGTAAGTGTTGATTCGTACCTTATCAGCCAGAGGGTCCAAATATGACCCGAAGACAGAATTGATGCCCATCTTCCTTGCTAAAAAGCCATCCAACTATGTTCAAACAAAAGAACTGAAGGAATAAGAAAAACTCTAATGCATTTTCATGATACTGAAACATGTAATTCTTACCCAATCACTTGCACCAGAGACAGCCAATGTGGCAAAGGCAGGAAGATACCATTCGTTCACAATCATCCTGAAGTACATGGAGTTCATTAGAACAAGAACAGGACCACATGGAAGAATGAAAAATAAAAATGTGTAGCATAGAGGCGTGATAAAACACTGACAACAGAATAAATGCAAATTCATCAAAATATACAGAATAAATGTAAAACAGAACTAAAGATGAATATCTTTTAACAGCATTGCATATTTGCATTCTAGGATACTCTACAACGAAGAAGGATGAGCAAATCGAAAACAACCCATAAAACATACAAAATGAACAGATTTAATTTTTCACAAAGATTGGGTAGATGAACACAAAAGCTAACAAATAGATGGTCTGATATAGTGATATTAATGATTCTACAACTACAATTTGTCTTCAAGAATTCAAGTTATGTTGATGCAATAAGCAAAAGATGCAGCTGATTGCCTGATTCTAGCTTGCAACACATTTACACGCATGCTGAGGCATTTGCATTATGAAACATCACTTTACATGCGAGCACCCCAACTATAGTGCTCCTTCCTGATATGTGCAAACTTGATCAGTCAAACTCAAACACACATCTATATGACCATATCTAACATTGAGGAAGGTTCATTTATTCAACATGCTTCCACTCCCAAACACCCCAAGCCTCATGCCCCAATATTTGACAATGTGTGTAAGCCTTAGTGACCAGATATTCTAGCTAGTATCCTGGCCCGTTTTCTTTAGAGAGTATCCTGATTCAAATTGTTGCCCTGCATCCTCTCACACCCTCCTAAACACAAATACTAATTCGTAGATCCAAAATTAATTTCGTCACACACATCAGGGAACTAACACTTGAAATTTATTTATTAAAAAATGTCATACAAGCTTAACAGTCTGTATTGCCATTCAGGAGCATTTGTTGCCTTTTCAGATCATGATACTTATACACCATTGATGTACAATGAAACGATTAAAATCTGAGATGTTCCATCAATAGAGGCAAGCTCAGAATCAGTAGATCATGGTTATTTATGTGTTTTCAAGTTTGAACTCTCTTAGTTTCAGTCAAACTGTCAACAGTGAAATATCTAGTGAATCTATTAACAGTACAGCTCTAGCTGAAAGCAAACACAGAATGAACACTCACCATCCAATGACCGGCCCTGACACCATGCGCCCAATCGACACCAAATTGGGCGCATTCAGAAACCTCTCGCCTCCACCTCCCACAACCCCCGCCGACGGCGCGGCCTCCGCCTCACCCCCGGAGATCCGCCTGTGGTCCCACCGCACGGCGTCCGCGACGGCCTGGGCGCGGCCGCCGGCGAGGGCCTGGGCCCTGCGGAGCTTGTCGCGGAGGGCGGCAGCCGCGGCCGTGAGCGGCGTCGCGGACTGTGAGAGCATCCATGGGGGCGACGAGAGGAACAGCGGGCCGCCCGACCGGACGGGGACGTGGGTCTGCGCCGCTCCGGCGAAGGGGCCGGCTGCGGGGGAGGCAGCGGCGGGGGTGATGGTGGTGGGGGAGGATGAGGCGAGGAAGGTGTGGGGGGAGAGGAGGGGCCTGGGGTTCGAGATCGGGGTGGTGGTCCTGCGTATGAGAGGGTTTAGGGTCTTGAGGAAGGCCATGGCCGTGGACCGCGGAGCATTACAGTGGAGCGGCCCCCGGCGGTCGGAGTGGAGGAGGAGACCTTGCGACGGGGGTTTGGACCGGACTCGGGGGTTTTGAGGAAGCAAAATTGGATCGTGTAGCTTTTGCGATACGGTCAACAAGTATTACATGTCGCAAGCAAAATTAGATGAGTGATATGGGTTATGTAGCATATTACAAGTCAAATTTTAGATACGTGCAATGGGTCATGTGTCTTGAAAACGATAATATTTTCATAAAACAACACACAACAATTTAATCCATGACCAAAACTAATTTGAGTATCATTTTAATTTTATTTCTTCAATCTCTTACGGTCCTAGGTCCTGTTTGGCATAGGTTCAGCTTCTCCTAAAATAATTTCTGAAGCAGTTTCTCTGGTGAAGCAGCTTCTCTGATGAAGCTGAGACTATTTTCAGAATCGTTGGCGAAACGTAGGCCTGCGGGGGAATCTGGGCGAAACTATAATTTTCGACTCCTCCACCCCAGTATAATCTGAAAATGTATAAACTGGAAACAGCTTCACTAGGTGTTTCGTGAATGAAGCTGCTAGCAAAAATACCCATTTAGTAGTATAGCTTTGTGAAGCACTTCCACACATCTGCTTCATCTCCGTCTCTCTGACCACTCGACCTGTCCCCCATTACAGCAATATGCTCCATCACCCTCACCTCACTCTTTGTTGATACGGTTCATTGGTCATCTTCGTCGTCCCTGACTGGTTGTACGCGTCGTCTAAAGTCATGTAAAATCTCAAACACCTACATTATAGATTGTTTTAATGAATATAGTGAATTTTGTATGACATTGTGTATGAGCATATAATGTGTTTGTAGGCTAACATGTATATATAGCCTCTTTGTAATAAAAATGAAGATTCTTCTTGGTGAGCCCTATGCCCTGTTTGTTATAGCTTTTCTGAGAAGCGATTCTTTGAAAATTCTGCTATCCTGAGAATCCGCTGCCGACAGAATCTGCTGGCATAAGAAGCTGAGAGTTTGGCAACCCGATTTTCTATTAATTGATTGTCTGCATTGAGTGTGTAATGACACATATATTCCTGACACAAACAATACCTTATTTCGTGGCAAAATAAGCATGGAATGCAATAATCCAATAATCACACTAATTTTTTATATTACAAGAGTAGCTAAATTTGAATGGAGACATAATCTTTCATTGCTAGCCTATTACAATCTCTATTTTTCTCTCTAAAACAATAAAAGCAACTACTTGTGTCACGGGATTGCTAATAAATCATGTTAAACTTGATAAATTTACTACACCGCATTCATGTAAATTAACTACACAGAATTCATGTAAATCACGGGAAAATTATGTTGGAGGCTTGACGTTGTAGACGGCCGGGTGAGCATCGCGGGATGGGTGGAGCAGGACGAGAAGATTCGTGGGGGGTGGTGGCATTGCAGCTTGCTAGTGGAGCAGATCCGGCGGCCCGCTGCCGGAGAGGTCCGGGGACGGGCCCGTCTGGTGCAGGCGGAGCGGCGCCTCCCATGCGGCCGGCTTCGGGTGCAGCAGGGCGGGGCTGAGGGCGAGCGGAGGGAGGGGCCGAGGTCCCCTCCCGTGCGGCCTGCTTCAAGCGCAGCCGCGCAGGGCGCGTCCGCCGGGCGGGCGTTGCAGCTCGCGAGCGGAGCAGATCCGGTGGCCGTCGGCCGGAGAGGTCCGGGCCGAGGGCGGGCAGATCTGGTGCAGGGCGGAGCGGCGCATCCCACACGGCCGGCTTCGGGCGCAAGGGCACGGACGTCGCGCGGGACAACGGGCGAGCGGAGGGAGGGACTGAGGGCGCCCCGCAGCTAGGCGGCGGTCTCGGTAGTCAAAGGGCGGAGGGCGGCGGGCGGGGGATGGGGGTGGACCGAATGGGTGGAACGGGGTGCAGATGAAATCCTAACCGAGTTTATATATAGTGGCATTTTCGTTGTAATATTTGGTGAAGGTTAAGGGTAATTTGGTAACCGGTACAACTAAATCGGCGGGATTCTCCCCCAAGCGCTGCAAGGGTGATTCTTGCGTCCAGTTATTTCACCGATGCTTGGGAAATCAGATTTTTGTGGCAGCTATTTAGAATCGTGGCGTTTGGCACCTTTGCTCGATTATTTCCACCTAAATCGGCTAGGAATCGTAAACAAACAGGCCCTAATTATGCTGCCGCTTTTGGATATTCTTATTTTAAAGCACTAACACTGCAATAGCAGTAGCAACTCATCATACCACCATAAGCTATTTTAGTTAGTTAGTTCACAATTTCGAGGGTGTTGCTCGTAGATGGCTATAGAAAAAAAAATTCAAAGAAGATGGCTCAATAGTAGCTAACATAAAAAAAACTTCAATTTTAATTAACATATGTTCTTTGTGGCGGTCTTGTGGCCTTGTGGGACATGGTTAAACTAAGAAATCATATATGCTTTTCAAAATAGCAGATAACAAAGCTTGTCTCTTGTTAACAGAGGATGGTCTCTATTCAGGTTGCAGGCGGGGCGGGTTCTTAAACGAACCCGCTTAGCCGCCCCGCAAAATAATTGCAGTTTGGGACGGATGAGATCCAGCAGCTATTTCTTTGTGGACCTATGTTAACCCGCCAGCCAAACCCGCGGACGAGAGTGGAGGTCCGCGAGCACCCGCAAGAACCCGCAGCCTCATCTCACGTCTCTCTCGGTCCCGAATCCTTCGCCACCGCCACTGCCGCCACCGTGGCTCAGGCCCCGCCGACCCCGTGTTGCTCTCCCTCTCCTTGGCCAGGTGCTCCTCGAACGCATCGATGGCCCGGTCGATGGCCTCGCCATCGGCATCTGGGGACCCAGCAGGACCAGTAACCCTCTCGCCGTCGACCGGCGGCGCCGAGGACCGCAGTGAGGCGAGCACCAGGTACGCCAGTACCTTCTTCCCCTCGGCTCTACTGTTTTTTCTGAACTACCTTCGCTGAAGAAATTCTGCACGGAAAGGTTGACATGCGCTGTCTCCGGCTCAGATGAACAACTAGCTCGAGCAATTATCTTAGTCCCTGGATTTGGCGGCAAGGCGCGGAGGAGCTGCAGCTGCCAAAAGCAGTAGCAAAAGGGTGGTCCACGCTCTCAGGATCTTCGTTCCACGTTTGATTTTCCGTTTAATTTTTCTTGCAACATGTATTTTTTTCTGTTGATGGTAATTTCTACTGAACTCGATATGAGCATTCCTATTGTTCTGACAAATTAGTTAGTTGGATCATGTAGCATCGTTGCCTGCATACTTCTATAATAGCAAATGCACTTTCTTTAACACTATGTGATTGTTCATATTTTCTGAAACCTGTGGCTGCAACCTGACATTGTTTCATTCAAACATGCGGACTGAATGTTCATAATCATTTACATACGCGCTTACTTGCATGCATGCAGTCCATTTTGTGATCAGATTTTTGCACTTCTCTATATAGAGAGTAAAATCATTAGTGCATGGACTTAACTATAATTATGCATATGTTTAGATTTTGAACGTAACAATGCAGTTCTTATAAAATTTTTCCTTTTCTTTTTAACTTACCAAATTCGAAGAAAGAACGGAGGAGATTGGAGGATGAAGATTCATACTTTTACTTTGTTGCTATTGTTAGTGTCGAAAGATTTCAGATCATAAGCTTCTATCAAGATTACCCCAGTGCCAAGATTTGGGATTTGATTAGTGTTCTGAAAACCTATGAGATATCGAGTTGAAGTGCTCAGTTAATGTAATCGGTATATTCTGAATTGATTGGGTAAACTATTTGTCAATCCTGGAATATTGTACTGATCTTGCATTTTGGTCACATATCTGCAGCTTAATTGCTACAATGATTTGGGTAATATAATCTGCACATGCTTTTAACCTGTAGTCATAGTTTTCTGCCGATATTTATAGTTTAGGCTTCATCTTGCAGGTTTGCTATTCTATGATAAAAGTTCTTGTTTTCGAAACTTGCAGATTTGAAGCAAGAGGGTGCTTTGCAATTTTTTTGAACTTTTTGCTATTGTTAGCGTTAAAGATTTGTGATTTGCTTTTTCTAAAAATTTTAAGAGCAAACTCAAGCGCGTGTAGTACTCATCTATATTGGCTAACAAATCAGTGCAGCATAGGCAAGCGAGCTGCTAGTGCAAGCACGTGCGGGCCGTGCAGGTTCATGTAGGTTGGCCACCAAGTCCACGGAGCCAAATTCAGCTGTCAGATTAGTTAGTGGCGGTCACAAACCCGCGAGATTAATTTAGCGGCGAGCTTTGTGGGTTCGTGACTGGCCGCAACCCGCCCCGCCTGCAATCTGAATCTCTATGCTAACAGCATCTCCAACAATCCCTCTTTCCCCAATAAATTACCACTATTGGGAAAACGAAGTACTCCAACATTACTCCAATGCCTCTCCTTTTTTTTCCAATAACTATTGTTTTGTCCCAATAATTCATCCCATCCCCCCTCAAATAAAGAGAAAGTTCATTCTCTCCTAATACAATAGTTCTATTGGGAAGATTATTGGGGAACTATAAAAAATATCTATCCCAATAACTCATGAAAATAGTATTAGGATATCTCAATAATATCTTATTGGAAAAGATTTATTGGGAGATTGCTGGAAATGCTCTGACACCACATCACCTTTTTTTACGGACGCCAATAGCCATATATTTGGAGCAATTGAATTGGTTGCTGTCAATATTGGAGGAGCTAGAGACAAATATCGGAGAGGATCCAACCAAGGATGCATGGTGCTTGCTGATGCATCGTTTGTCTTTCAAAACATAAGTTGAACACATGTTCGCTGGGATATGTGTTCTAAAAGATTGATATAACCGAAAGGAGGAAGTACTCACAACTACGCAATGTTTCGATTGAGCAAACATGATGTTTTTATTTGTTAGGCACGTAAGTTGGGACGTATAAAGTGATATATATGTTGTTGCATGTAATTTTATATAGAATTTTTTATGATGCGTAAGAAGAGGAAGAGGAAGGTGAGACAACAGGTGCGAAATTTAGGTGACAGTTCGCACCGGAACGGACAACGAAGAGCATTTGCCAAATTTGGCTCGTGCCTTCCAACCTCACCTCCAGGAAAGGAACGAAGCTGCACGATTCCCGTCCACAGGTTCCGGCCCTCGTCGATGTAGAAGTATCCCCAAGAAATCCGGCCACCCTCCCCGCGCGGATCGACCCGAGGGTGCCCCCACCCTCTCGCGTCGATCCCGCTATGGGAATGCTCTCGTCGGCGGCGAAGAGATGCAGCAACGGCAAGAAGCTCCTCCGCAGCGCGGGCGCGTGCTGCTGCACGTCGTCCGACGCCGCGTGTGGTGGTGTCCGCGGCAAGGAAGAGGCGTCGACGTCCGCGCCGGCGCCGTCGCCGCCTTCCTCACCGGATAGCAAGAAGAAGAGGTGGAGGAAGCGGAGGTTCTGGAGGAAGAAGAAGAAGAAGGCGAAGAAGGAGGGCGACGACGGCGGTGACATGGCGGATCTCGTGAACAACATTTCGGTCAAGCCGGGTATCTAAGACGATCGACGATAGATCTCCGGTCTCTGCAGCCTCACGCAGGGACGACGATGGCTAACGCTATGCGTGCCGGTGCTGTGTGCTGCAGACGTTTCCAAGAACGGGGATGCGGAGGAGGAGACCCTACGGGGAGGGAAACAGAACATGCCGAGCCGGGCGTTGAAGTTCAAACAGCTGAGCGTCGCGACCAACGGGTTCAGCGAGAAGAACCTGCTCGGAGAAGGCGGCTTCGGCCGGGTGTACAAAGGCCGGCTCCCGGACACCAAAGAGGTTATCGCCGTGAAGCAGCTGGACAGGGATGGGTTCCAGGGCAACCGCGAGTTCCTGGTCGAGGTGCTGATGCTGAGCCTCCTGCACCACCCCAACCTCGTCAAGCTGCTGGGCTACTGCACCGACTCCAACCAGCGGATCCTGGTCTACGAGTACATGCCCAAGGGTTCACTGGAGGACCATCTCCTGGACCTGCCCCCGAACTGGAAGCCTTTGCCGTGGCACACGCGGATGCAGATCGCGGTGGGCGCGGCCAAGGGCATCGAGTACCTGCACGAGGTGGCCAACCCGCCGGTGATCTACCGCGACCTCAAGGCGTCCAACATCCTCCTGGACAGGGACTTCAACGCCAAGCTCTCCGACTTCGGGCTCGCCAAGCTGGGGCCCATGGGCGACCAGAGCCACGTCAGCACCAGGGTCATGGGCACGTACGGCTACTGCGCCCCCGAGTACGCCATGACCGGCAAGCTCACCAAGATGTCCGACATCTACAGCTTCGGCGTCGTGCTGCTCGAGCTCATCACCAGCCGCCGCGCCATCGACGTCGACAGGCCGTCCGAGGAGCAGGTCCTCGTCCACTGGGTGAGTTTCTCCGCCTTCCACAGGAACTAGCAGGCCGTGCCAGCGGCCAGCCTTATGCTGTGCATGCCAGGATCGAAACGCCTCGCAGCTACTGATCGATCGAGCCCGATATGATCGACACGTTTTCTTTTCTGAACTTGCAGGCGTGGCCTATGCTGAGGGACAAGAAGAGGTTCATGAGGCTGGCTGATCCGTTGCTGGGCAGGAGGTACCCCGTGAAGGGGCTGTACCAGGCGCTCGCCATCGCGTCCATGTGCCTGCAGGAGGACGCGGCCAGCCGGCCGGGGATCAGCGACGTGGTCGCGGCGCTCTCGTTTCTCGCCGACCAGACATACTATCCTCCGGAGGGCACGGGCGCCGAGCAGAGGGGTGCGGCAGGAGAGAGTAGACCCAAGGAGATGAGCAGCAGCCCTTTCTCTCGCAACCGTGGTCTCGTCTGAGATAAGGGCAGGCGACGAGATGGTGCAGAGGTGACCATATAGGGGACTGGGAGTAACGGGAAAGGAAGGGTTGCGGTTGCAGAGCGATCGGTCTGCTCTCTCCAATCTTCTTTTGTAACGTACACCACGTAGGCAGGATGTAACGTCATTCAAGGAGTAATCTTGACTGATGCTGGTTTTCAGCAGCAATGCAGCGTGAAGTTGAGCTAACAACTGTCACTCTGTCAGACACAAAAATCACTCACTCATGACGCAACGCAAGGATGATCTATGGTGCGATGTTGTAGTTCTAATTTTGCCCATGGATTCATGGTTCAGTAATCAGTAGCTTTGGGACACAACAGCAGAGGATTGCCGATTTCATACAAATTCAGGAATGCCAAAACAAAGGCAGACGCATCACAATTCACAACTCACAAGCAATGCCTCCTGCACTCTGCTTACTGAAATCGTTCGGGCGGGGGAAACTGCTTTATTGTTTTGCATCTGAAATGAATTTTTCAGGCATTTTGTTGTTACAAGCTAGAGCGAGTGAAGCAGGAAACCGATCATCAATGCATGAGCTCAATCCTGACGCCTCCCACCTTCACCTTGCCCTTACCTTGCCGCGGCACGAGGGTCACCTCCACGCTCTCGTCACCCTCGGCCTTGAGGTCCTCGAGCTGCTCGTTCAGCGCGAGCCGCAGCGTGGTCTTGATCCCTCTCCCCTTCTTGCCGTGCCCGTGCCCGTGCCGGTGCGGCACGTTCACGAAGCTCCCCGCCAGCTCCCGACCACCGGAGCCCACCGCGGCGTGGTCCTCAGCGTTCACGAACACGTCGAACTTGGCGGCCACGTCCCTGTCCACCTCGATGCCGTCGATGACGAGCACCTCCTCCCTTGACGCCTTATCCGCCTTGCTCCTCCTTGCCGCGACCGGCCTCTTCACCGCCACGCTCGCCGCCTCTTCCAGCGTGATCGGGAGCTTGCCCGCCTTCTTGGCGCCGGCAGCCTGCGCCGCGGGCGTGAGGAGCGAGTCCGCCCTCCGCGTCGCCGCCGCCGTCACGGTCGGCCTGGCCGCCCTCCACGGCAGCGGCACGTCCTGGTACCGGTACCGCAGCGCGCCGGTGTCGAGCACGTCGCGCACGCGGATGCGCACGAGCTTGGGGGTCTCGTCGTAGAAGAGGAAGGAGGCGCCGAGCCAGTCGGGGTCGGTGAGGTCGGTGTGGCGCCGCGCGTCGAGACCCTTCCAGACGGACCACATGCGGTCGATGTTGGCGTGGTGCGCGTAGAAGAGCGGGTCGTTCCCGGACGAGTAGAAGTTGCCCATGTCCTCGCGGCCCGGCTGGTTCGGATCGCCGCACCAGATGTGCACCGGGCCGTGCGGGATGTTCTCCACCGGCCCCGGCCCCTGGTTCGGCTCGTCGCCGGCGCGGTACGCGCTGCCGAAGAAGAGCGACGGCGTCGGGCTCAGCGACACCATCTGGCCATCGACACGTCAACAAGTCTGATCAGCTTTGACGAGATGCCGGCGAGGCCATCCATTTTTTGTCAGTGTCAAACCACCGTGGACCTACCTGACGGTACATGACCCGAAGGTTATGATCGATCTGCTGGTTGTCAGTGAACCGCGGCTCCCTCCCGCTGTAGTCCAGATCGATCAGCTTCGGCGGCGCGTGGCGCCCGTCACGCCGCGGATCGAACAGCTGCGAGGACCGGTCGATGTACATGGCCGGCATGCGCATCCCGTCCGGCGCATCCCAGTTCCAGAAAGGAATGGCGAAGCTGGGGTCGCCGATGAGGCTGCCCAGGATGCGCTCGAAGAAGTAGAGGTAGCACCTGTGGAAGGGGAAGAAGAGCCACGAGTTGTGCACCTGGAGCTCCACCCCGGGGAACCCCTCGGGGCTGTACGACCCGTCGCAGTAGGCGCAGTGCACGCTCGCCTGCGCGGAGAAGCTTCGCGGGTCGTCGGCGGGGAGCGCCTTCATGGCCGCGATCCCGGCGTTGAACTTGGCGACGTAGTCCGCCGTGACCGAGTGCGCGGCGGGGCGCGTGCGGAGCGGCGAGGACGCGGCGCCGGGTGGGGCGAAGTCCACCGGCAGCGCGTTGGATGGCGGCGGGCAGCACGTCAGCACGTTGGCGCCCGGCGGGAGGTCCGCCGGGCCGCAGGTGGAGATATCCGGCGTCGCGATGGGGTCGGCGCCGGCGCGGTGCGCGGTCATCAGGGTGGCGCTGGCGCCGAGCGCGCCGAGGCCGAGGAGGACATCGCGGCGGTCATGCTTTGGGGCGTCTGCGGCCTCTGAGCGTTCTCGCCTCGACGATGCACACCAGACGCGCTGGACGGTGGCGCGGCGAGGCCTAAGGCCGGAGCTCGTTCTCGGAGAGCGTGGAGAGAAAGTTCCAGGCTTAGCGATCAACTGGGACAGCGAGGCCATGGCCGATGGCCGTTTAACTCGTGGGCTCGCAGTGCAATGGATTGGCAGCTAAGGAGGCAATGCTATATATAAAAGCAAAATTCAAAAAGCTCTCAAGCCGGTGCTGGCTGTACTCCGCGGCACGTCACTGCGTCGGCGAGCGACGCCGTCGACGCGCGAGGTGTGGACGTGCGCGTGTGGGAGCGAGGAAGACGTGCGCATGTGGAGGGAGATACGGCCCGTCAAGCTACTATGTGTTGTTAGCTGTTTCGTGAATTGGTTCTGGTTGGTGTGCACGTTCACTTTGAAGATTTGGTATAGGCATGGGGTGTTCATTTTGATGCTCAATTTGACTCAAATATAGTTATTTTAACTCGTGTGCTGTGTAAGCTTGTGGTGCAGCCATGCCCGGTGAAGTGTCTGGAAGGAACCTGAATGTATAATGTACTGTGCAAGTATTTTACATGTTCTCGAGAAATATTCAATCCTCTATAACCGTTGAAATTTTCGAGAATGTATAATGTAATTGTTGAAGTTGACGAACAGCTAGCTAGCATAGACTGATCTGGGCATATGGAGTAGAACTTGCTCATTTCTTCAAAGTCCATGACTGCAGCTCAAAGGCACAACCCTTGACACACTTTGACTTTACTATGCCATCACTGACTGAACCTGTTTAAAATAGTACAAGATTGATAAGGTTGAATGGTAACCGAGTAGACAAATGGACATACATGGACGAACAAATACACGCAAGAAGCTTCACATGGCTATTATAGGATCCATTTTCGGTACAATAACACTGTGAAAGATCTTCACAGTATGGCCCCCGAATCCCAAATTCCCACTGAATCTTGGTGAAGTCAACTCATGAACGTCCACAAAAACTACATTTAAGCAGTTAAATGTAATTCAAGTGAATTTCTGGCCACACTTCTTACTTAACTGCTCATTTGGTCAGGGGCAAACTAAGTTTAACTAGCTCACAAATGAGGCTCTGATTTAGTAGGAGTGATAGGTTCAGCACTTGATTTAATGGTACATGATGTTTACCATCATAGAACAAACAAAGCTACCTGAATGAAGTGGCGATAGAGCAGCAAATTCAAATACCACGCGAAATGTGCTGCCTCTTCTTCTGTGGATGTCACAAAGCTAGCTGAATGATAAGGGTGATGGACCAGAAAACTCAAATACCATGCGAAATCTGCTCCCCTCTTCATCTGCAATCAATAGGTTGATTTCCTCTTTCCTGTATGGACCAGTGGTCACCGCGATTCTGAGCTCCGATTCCATGTTTTAAGCCAACTAGCCAAGGCTCTACCTCCCCATCTATGCTGGCATTTCAAAAGTGTAAGCAAAGCAATACCAGAGACATCAATTTTGGAGCGAGCACTCACCCTTAACACCCCTGGCTCGCGCCCTGTCTCCGTCTCTGCCATCGCGCACGCGCTAAGGGTGGTAAAAATTTCTAAATTTTAGTCTAGATAATCTAAAGACCGGACCTTAAAAATATTAGATTCTAATTTTATTAATTTTGAACTAAATATATACATAAGAGCTAAACTAAATCGTAAATCGTAAAGTGAGTACTGGAACTATGATCCGTTATCTCTGCGCGCACCACTGTCGCCGCTCGGCCTGGCGCAGCAGCGCAAATGCACAATCGCCGCCGCGAATGACAGCCTGCTGCTGATGAGTGATGAGGCCGCATCCGAAATTTGCCGCCGCATCGCTGTATTTCCTGTCATTGGAAAAATGGAAATCGCTGCACATTTGGTGAGCGCTAAAAGAGAGGGGGCACAAGGGTCATTTGAACTGACACTGACAAGTGGGCCCGTGCGCAAACGAGAAACCCAAAAGGCGATTTCACTCGCAGCAGCCCCAATTCTAAACCCTAAACCCGACGCCGCCATGGCCGCTGCCGTTCGCCACCTCCTGCGCCGCCGCCTCTCCACGGCCGCGGCCGCCGCCACCGCCCCGCCCCCCACCCCGGGCTCCATCCTCAACCCGTCCTCCCCGAGCACCCCCCTCACCTCGGTGCAGAAGACCCGCCTCGCCATCTCCCTCCTCAAGTCCTCCCCGCCGCCGCCCCCCGACCAGATCCTCTCCATCTGCCGCGCCGCCGCGCTCTCCCCGGAGGTCCACATCGACCGCGTCGCGCTGTCGCTCGCCGCATCGAAGCTCTCCTCCGCCCCGGACACCCTCCGCGACCTCGCCTCCACCGTCCTCACCCGGCGCCACGCGCCCCACGCCATCGTGCTCTTCGGCCAGGCCGGCCTCCTCCCCGATGCCATTTCCACTTTCCAATCCTCCCCGTCCACCCGCTCCCTCAACGCCCTCATCTTCGCGTGCATCGTCTCCGGAAACCACACGGAGGCCGCCCGCATCTTCCAGACATTCCCGGACACCCATGGCGTGAAGCCCAACACCGAGACCTTCAACACCATCATCAAATCCTTCGCCGAGTCCGGCACCATAAGGTCCTTCTATTCGGTGTTCGACGAAATGTGCAAGAAGGGTGTGAAGCCCAACGCCACAACGTTTACCACTGCGCTCGCTGGTTTCTACAAAGAGGAGCGGTTCGATGACGTTGGGAAGGTGATAGAGCTCATGAAGAAGCATGGGTGTGGCGAGACACTTCAAGTGTACAATGTAAGGGTGCAGAGTCTGTGCAAACTTGGTCGGAGTGGTGAGGCGAAGGCATTATTGAATGAGATGGTGAAGAAGGGCACAAAGCCAAGCTGGGTGACTTACAGCCATTTGGTTTATGGATTCTCTAAGGAGGGGAATTTGGAAGAAGCAAAGCGGCTGTACAAGGAGATGGGAATGAAGAGGCTTGTTGGGGATTGCAACTTCTATTATATGTTCATTCATTACCTGTGTAAGGGTGGCGATTTTGATACTGCGCTTGGAGTATACAATGAGATAGCACCTAAGAATTTGGTGCCATGCTTCTCAACCATGAAGATGCTTGTGAATGGGCTTGCTGGGAGCTCAAAGATCGATGAGGCAAAGGGGATCATTGAGAAGATGAAGGAGAAGTTTCCGGATAAAACTGATGGGTGGAAGGAGGTGGAGGAGGCATTGCCTCAATAGAGTAAGAGATCTATGGTCTCTCAGGTATTATTTTTTGCTGTCGGGATGCATGACAAAATGAAGTTAGATGGAGAGTTTACTTTTCTTGTTTTGGTACTTCAAAATGAATAATGCTGATGGTGTGGATATCTTAATTGTCTTTTTAATCTGCTTGTGCACATGGATGTTATTCCCCTCATCCATTATATGATATGAGATGCTGACAATGAATTGTTACACACTCTTTTATTTCTGGGAACTTGTGATATAAATTTCAGTTCAAGTGATGCCAAAGTCATATCTTAGGCTCTTGTACATCGTGAGTTTTGCAAGGTAGTTGTTTTTTCCTTTTATAATGTGGATAAAAATAATACGTGAACTGCATTATGACACTATCTGTATCTCTTGGTCTTAGCCTGAGTGCTCTATTGTCCATTCCATTTGGTGTTTCAAACTTTTAATGTTCAAAGATAAACAGATACTTGTTACTCATATGTTGATTGCTTCCATGATGTAACTGCTATAGTGCTGTGGACACAACTCATGATACATATAAATTTTAGTTAAAAATCGTGTGATAAAGATAGAATCTTGTATCATTTAGAGTGTGTGACTGAAGGGTATTGGAGGACTTAATTTGTGATGAAAGCTGGAAGACTAATCTGAAAATGTATTGTCATACACTATCATGCCTACTGTAGAGTATCAGAGTTGGTCATAATGAGAATTTAGTATTGTTCGAGTGTAATTTTCTTAACCAACTTTGAAATTCTAATTGTACAAGATAGTGCGGTCAATTTTATGAGGTGAATTTTAATGTCCTAGAAGTCATCAGATGCTTGCTAATCTGCTAGGCTGGTAGCCTTGCAAACTGCTGAGATAATTGGTCAGGTTTTGTAGGTCATCTTCCACCTTGAGTATAAATTTTCGAGGGCATAACTATCTTGAGCTAACTCTAGAGTAGCTACTATAGTTTCTTTAAGAACATAGGCTTTTCACTAGGGGAGATGAAATCAGCAGATAGTTGGACCTTTTCTTTTATGAAAATGATTTCCATTAAACCATTGTATTGTAAAGTGACATGGTTTGTTTTAAGTTTTTTAGCATTTAATAATTACTCCCTCTAGTTAGAAACAAGTGATGTTTGGGGCATTGACAGCGTATCCAAAATACTACTTCAACTAATTCTTTCTTTGCAAAATATTTATCAAACATAGCAAAAACATCCTTATCTGGAACTAAATTTCGCGACAAGTCTACTCATATCATCTTTTACTTAAGACAACCCAAAACATCACTTATTTGTGATTGGAGGGAGTATGTCTTTTGACCTTTTAAGGCGAAACAAACTATCTCAACCCTGCTATCCGAGGTATCTATCAAAATCTCAAGCAAGCAGATCTGTGCATCTGCTTTTGATTTTAGCAAATAATAATAGGGTTCCTTATACTGTTGTTTCATCAAGTAGAAGATGGGTTCATAATGGTGTAATCATCTGACCTTTCTCCTTTTTTTTCTTTAGAATGATTTCTGTCTTATTATCATTCATTAAATGTCAATGAAACTTGAAGCAAATCAAGGATTTCTTCATTTCAAAACTTCATGAAGAAAACTTGGTTAGGCTTTTACTGCGCCAACTCAAATCAAGTTAGGCAGTTGTCATTCCCTCATAGCTCTTGTTTCAAAATCAGATGTGTATGTTTGTCTTTTTTTACATTAGCTAGATTTGGGTTTACTTTATTGTTTGTTGATCAGATTATACTGGGCTTTGCCAACTTGATTTTTTTGTGACGCAAACTTGTTTTTTTCTGAAACTTAATTTTATATATTTAGTTGTTTGCTAGTGCTTGGTTCTTCTACCCAAGTGTGTCTGAAACATGTTTCATTTCCCTCTTTTCGTTTCTCCCAAAATTAACCAGTACTGTCATTAATTCAGTTTAATTGTTCAACATTTCTTTTTTCAGAATGTGTGCCTGTGCTGAAGACATTGTTATTTTGGTGGCTGGGACTGCGACAATATTTGATCAGCTGTTCCGAGCATATGGATCTTTGTTCTGGACACAGTTTTATATAAATGTGAAATATGCTAGTGGAGCTGTAGCGAGAATGTTTCCCCAGGCATTTGAAGGGATTGTGGAAAGCTAGTGCAAGGTGTTTTGGAGATGCTAGACTCTTCAGGGAGTAACAAACCTGTTGGTTTCGCCCTTTTTATTGTAGCTGTATCTCAGCAAGCATGAGAAATGTCGGACACGAGTAATTTGGGCTGACGCTGGCAATATGAGGCGCATGCCTGCTGGACTAGCGTAGTAGCCTTTACAAACTTGCAGGTGCGGCCCAAATAATATTTTGGACTATAAAGATAGTTCAGTCACATAGATATAGTTTAGTCATTATCCGCGTGACGCTATAAAATAAAGTTTTAACAGGCACGGGTAACAGTGCCACTCATGAGAGCATGAGATAAGGTATTAAACGTACCCTCTGGGTACATTGGTGATGCCACAAATGACAAATCAAACAGGAGAAGGGGTTGAACCAGCTTTCGATACAAGGATGCACATACAGGTTATGAGAGAATGAATGAAAGCACTGAAGATGTTTCAGGGACCCTAGTGCTGCGCGAGCGACTATAGTATTGGGACATGAGCTGTTGATCTTTACTGTACAGTAATGGTCTTCCATATTCGAGGAAGTTGACATAGCTTGCCTGCGACTATGCATCGCCAAGGAAGTGCATTCCATACCTACAGTTTTATGTACAATTGAAGATTTTGGCTACAAGACAGCGTGAATAAAAAGCACACAGCATATCTAGATAGCACTAGCAGCCCTTTGTCCTTTTGTAATCCGGAGGCAGGGATGGACATCTCTCGTTCATGTGGGCGTATGGTTTCATGGTGTTGTATCCAGGCAGCTCCATCCGGTACCTGCCCTTGATTTGGCAAAAGGGGAGCTTAACACTGTCGTCCTTGTTGCACCACTTGGGAAGCCGGGTCGAGTTGTTCTCAAAAAAGTTGAGGGTGTAAGCATCTTTTATCTGCAAAATATGGGGCAGATATATTAAACAAAAACGAAGACTCCAGTACAGTTCCCGTGTAAGTCTCTACTGCCGGAAACTCAAATGCACAATATTGACTACATGGAAACCAGCCTTCCCAATCCCCCTCTTCTCTCCCTAAAAGGATAATGCACTAGATAATGAGAAACGAGATAGCTGGATTTGCAAAACAGATAACCCCACCAGAACCTCTTGTTCTAATATCAATTTCTATATTTATAAAGTAGTTGTGCATTTAAGCACAAGGACTCGGGAGTACTCACTGTGAATTCAGTAACTTCAATAGAGCTCGAAATAGGGCCAAAGAGCCCAGCCTCCTTGTACATCATAAGGACGAAAGCCACACAAGATGCTGACTGACCATCTTTATAGACCCAATTATCTTTCTCAGGAACAGTAAGTAACTTGTCAAATGTTATCCCACGTTTCTCTGATTCCACAATGATTTCAGGAAGATCAAGATCCTGAAAGAAATGGTGCCACTTTAAAACCAAACAAAAGCACTAAATAACTTTGAGCACAATAAAATTGTAAAGTACAACGATCCTTCTACATTAAACACTGCTCAAAAGGGTCCACAGACCTCAAAAACTAAAATAGTTATATTAGAAGATAAAGTCATCAGCAGTGCTAATCTTAGATGTAATACATGCAACAACAAATTCGGATACATATTAATAAGTATGGAAAAACATGTCTAGTGCATGCTTGACCAGGTGATCAATTTTAACACAAACTAAGGCTTCCAAAATGGACTGAACAGGTAACTCAAATCTGCACCCACTCTTAAGCAGGGTTATATCAGAACCTAGCCTGCTGGCAGGCGCGGCCATTGGCTACTGGAGCTCGCTCTCAGGTAGCGGACCCTGGTTCGAGACCTGTTGTTCTTCTTAATTAGAAGCGGGTAGCAGTCTGCCTCTTCTCGTTTTTTTTAACCCAGCCTGCTGGATTGGTAGTAACATTCATTGTCTCTTTGTTCCATCAGATCAAAAGGCTAAGGATCTGACCAGATGCTACAGTACCTACGGTCACTACAATGGCTCATCTGTTTACGGTTATACCTATATGGCTACACCACAAGTTATTGCCATGTTGCCGTGAAATTGTAAAACACAGGCGCGTCAACTGCCGTTGCCAGCTCAACCTTGTTGCTAGCAGGGACGACACCATGTTAGGCGTCCCTGGTGCACCGGCACCAGGATAAACTTCTTTTTTCCCACTACCAAGCTTATATTCACCATATAATTCTTAGAAAAACATGTCAGCCCCTTGAGCTGTGCACCAGGGTCAGTTTAACACTAGCTTCACCCCTGGTTGCTAGCCAAAACTAACTTAAATTGAAAACAGGAATGGAACTCCAGATCTAACTGAATAAATTATCAAACTTGTCTTGGTCCTTATTGCCACTCATCTGCAGTATTTAGGCACCGTCCACTCTGTTCCTTGATACCTATGCTGCAAGCCTGCAACATGTGGTATCTACACTGCCAAACTAGTTTCATTGCGATACTAGAGTCATACAAGCAATACCACCACTAGAGCACTAGAAGCACACCTCATATGTGCCATCTACCACAGCCTAAAAACTTTGATAAGTGCCAGGGGAGTGCAGGCAATGCTTGCACTGGAGTATTACAGGCACACATGTGACATGTTGGTTCGGCCTTTAGTTCAAGTCAACTCAAACTACTTGTTTATCAGTTGGCATGTCACCTGAATGGCTGAACTATCTAACCATCTCATCTCATGTCTAAACTCTAAAGTGAACCAAAAGAGAAGTTAAGGGACTTGTTTGGACCTTTCCAGAAGTTAGGGAACTAAGATCAGCCATCACCACATGCAGGGATCAAGGGATCAAATTGTGCATCAATCCAAAGATAATAAACATACAAAAAAGCATAATAATAAATAACAGGTACTGGAAAACACTTAATAGAATTACAGCAAATAGATCTAAGCAAACCTTAGTTCCAAGGCGCTTGTTAAGGGCTTCTTTCCACATATTAGCAGCATATTCTGGTTGAAGCTTGGTCCATACAGTCATAACAGAAGCAACCTGGATCATTCATTAAGATTTCAGTTATAAACTAGCTAATAAACCCTTCAAAATTGTGTACTCCAACCTAACTTGTTAAAAGAAATAAATGGAACAGAAACCACTATCATAACCTATATGCACATAATAAGATTGATATTTGAAAAGTTGGTTGTTTGCCAAGTTTGGCACTAAAATGGTATTCAGAACAGTACATATAGAATCATACCACATGAGCATCCAATGGTGGTGGATAGTTACCACTGATGGTATCGATCCAGCTAAATATCAAATTGTGATACCCATAAGGCTTCCCATTCATGCTTTTTGCATAATTCCAAGCGGCTGTCTCATTAAACTTTGCTCGCAAATCAGGATGCAAAGGAAGCAGTGCAATCTGAGGATTTGAATCATCCTTTGTCACTTCAAACTCCCACCATTCCTCCCAGGGCAAGATAGCAATAACATCTTCTCCCTGCAATCAGCCATTTGTTATCTTTATTTTGGGGCATTGAAACTGTTACAGCTCATAAAAGGAAATTTTCACTATCAAGGAGGGCACCTATTGATATGCAATGTTCCGCTAGGCATTGTTTATAGTTGCATTATGCTGCATACTGGTTGGACTCGACTATTGAGTGCGATAAAATTAAATAAATAAACCTGGAAGCTGCCAGAGTTTTATTCCCACGACATATAATTTGAATCCCGGTGGAACAGTTATGGTTGTCACTTGTAATGATATCTCTTGTTTTGTCTTTCCTATTTATGTTTTCTGTTCTTTAGAGCAGAAAATATTCATGATGCATTCAAAAGATTAGGGAAAACAACATTATTCATACACATTTAGAATTTTCAACACTGACCACAGGGAGAACATGATTTTCTGATTAAAATACATAATGCAATGGAAAGCGAGTGTATCCTAGTGAAATAGTGCAAAACCACAATTCATAATGTGTAGTTATTCGGTTATTCCATTAAATTTTTGGCAAGCTTGTCGTTGGGGTCACTTTAGATATCATTTGAGTCTTCAATCCTTGATCAAACCGCTATGGACTAAGGGCCTGTTTGGCATGGCTCTGGAGCTGAACTCCACCAACTCCAATCAATTTTCTAGCCAAACACCCCAACTCCAAAACTCCATGGAGCGCCCCCAGCTCTGGAGCTGTAGTGCAAATGAGCTTGGAGTATTAGAGCACCTCTTTTGCAGCTCCAAAACCCTCAAATATGAACCTAGACATGGAGTTCTGGGTTCATTGCCCACCAATGCCACCCATTAAAAAAACGATTCGTTTTCTTTTCTCCACCCCCCTCCCGAACTTTATCCTCAGCGCACCTCCCTCCCGTCGCGCCTCCCCTTCCCTCCCGCCGCCACCTGCCAAGCGCCGCCCCCCTCCTCCCCTCTACCGAGCGCCGCCCCTCTCCTCCCCCCTGCTGCCGTGGGGGCGCCCTCCGTCGGCCCCCTCCTTACCGCCTCCCTGCTCGACTGCTCGCCATGCGTCTTCGACGGGGATCTTGGAGCACGGGGGTTTCACGTTCACGCCGCCACCCTTCATCACCTCCTTCACTGAGCTGTTGTCGGGTTTCGGGGACATGCTCGGCGAGGACCAGGAGCGGTCGCCGAGGGGGCTGTTCCACCGCGAGGCCAGGGGCAGCGTGCCCAAGTTCAAGTCCGCGTAGCCGCCCAGCCTGCTCATCTCGCCGCTGCCCATGTCGCCGTCCTCGTACTTCTCCATCCCGTCCAAACTCAGCCCCGCTGAGCTGCTCAACTCGCCCGTCCTGCTCAACTCCCCCTCTAACATCCTGGCGTCCCCGAACACTGGCGCCATCCCGGCGCAGAGGTTCGACTGGAAGCAGGCCACCGAGCTGATCGCCTTGCAGCAGGAGAGAGCCGGGCGGCGGCTTCAACGACTTCTCCTTCCACACGGCCAGCTCCAACGCCATGCCCACGCAGACAACTTTGTTCCCATCATTCAAGGTAGGAAATTGCAAGCACACACAGATCGAGAATCGATTTTTTTCATAATTAGCTAGCACTTAGCAGAAAGCTAAGCTGGGAAATTAGCAGTAGCTCATAGTCTCATGTACGTGTGCTCGTGCAGGAGGAGCAGCAAGTGGAAGCCATGAATAAGCAGAGCGTCGCCGCCGCGACGAACAACAACAAGGCCAGCAATAGGCATTTGGCTGCGGACATTGGATCTATAATATATCTGTATTTTAATTTATGAAATATTTGGTTGGAGATAATAGACCAATAATATATTTATATTTTATTTTTTCATGAACATTTTATTTTGTATGTATCGCAAAAGTAGTTGTATTCATTTTATTTATCTCATTATTAGTAAAGTCAATCAAATCGGGGGCAAAAAGAATAATCTGCCCTTAAAACCCTCTTTTCTAGAGCCGGGGACACCCTCCTAGCCAAACAGGCCCTCCAGCCAGCTCCAACTCCACCCAGAGCTAGCTCCAGCTGGAGTTTTGGAGTGGAGCTGCTCCAGACAGAGTTGGAGACATGCCGAACAGGCCCTAACTCACTAAAGGAGTACAAGCTAATCAATATAACCAAAACATGTAATCCAAGGGCAGATGCAGTACGCCTATTGCATAAATAGTTAACATGATGGAGATTTGAGGGGTAACATTTATGACTTGCTAATTGCACAGAATGAGAAAATAACAAAAAGTAACACAAAACTTATGCTTTTTAAGGGCTAGTACCTTCTCATTTTCATTACCAGATTCCCCAACCCAAAGCTTTCCATCAGAGTCCCTAAGGCAAACTGCGGTATGGCCAGCATAAGCACCAGTAACCCACTTCTCCAGTGTTTCAAAACCACCCCAACGTCCACGAATCTTTGATAGAACCAAGAAATCTCCAGAGTGGATGTCATCAGGATTTAACTCTGATACCCAAGGTTTCGGCCGTTCCTCAAATGTAGCACCCATATGCTTCTTGAGAAAAGCCAGATTTGCATTTTCACCCCATGCAGTGTTTGTGAACAGAGGGAAGACATCCCAAAGTGCTCGAAGAGTTCCAATTGTTCCAGATGGCATGAGGAAAATGGACACCCCTTTACGTTTCACCTATTAGTAATGAAACAAACTAGATAACTTGTATCCAATATGCATATGTTGAATAAATGTCAACTGTATCAATTAAAGCAGGAGGGAACACTTACATATTCGTACTCAGCCTCACTTTCCCATTCTTTGATATCTAGGGTGTGCTCTCGCCCCAAAAAGTAGTAATCCCATGTAACACGATAAGGTGTTGCAAATACGTAGAGATCAATGCAAGTCCAGCTGTGTGCTTTCGTTGTCTGCAAAAAGATAACATGAACTCAGAGAAAAAAGAAAAGCAAAAGAAAACGAAGCGCGAGGTGACAACCACAATTCACAAAAAAAACACAGCATATCATAAGGTGTTGCAAATACGTAGAGATCAATGCAAGTCCAGCTGTGTGCTTTCGTTGTCTGCAAAAAGATAACATGAACTCAGAGAAAAAAGAAAAGCAAAAGAAAACGAAGCGCGAGGTGACAACCACAATTCACAAAAAAAACACAGCATATCATAGCACTACATATACGAACAATTAGCTGCACAAACTAAAACGCACATCCACCATTCACCTAGTACAAACAGTTCCACTTGCAACTTAAGCAAGCAAGTTACAAGAAACAACCATATGTTCGATGAAATTTGTCAATTCCTGTGCCAGCTACAATCACATGAAGTACACATGAAGGCCTAGACCCTGGACACATGAAACAACCATATTTGTCAATTTTTAGTAGACCTATTTTTTTTTTGAACGGACAAATAGACTAAATATACACAAATTGAATCTGCTAGCTACCATTTACCTTGGACAAACAGTTCCACCTAATTTACACCAAGCAAGTTACACGAGAAAACCATAAGTTTTAATATAAGCCGTGCAATTTGGGTCATTAAATTTCGATCGGATTTGAGCTCGAAATCAACAAACAATCAACTGGAATTCTCCCACAAAGTAACGAAGCCACTTGATCGAATACAGAAGTGACGAAGCCAACAAGGCAAGGAGGCGCTCGTACAGGAGCTCACCTCCACATGAACTATGCCGGCTCCGAGTCCCCCGTTGGTCCCGTTGCGGAACTCCACCCACGCCTTGTTCTCGTAGAAACAGGCCCCCTTCCACTCCGCGGTCGGGCCGGCATCCCCGTCCACCGGGGCGCGCGCGGCGCCGACGAAGGCCGGGAGCAGGTCGGCGGGGCTCCGCAGCGCGAGGCGGCGGAGCAGCGGCTGCGCCACGGGCCACGGCAGGAGCGGGAGGAGGTCTCCCGGGAGGAGGGGCGCCTCCAGGAGCCCCCGGAGGACGCGGGGCGGGGCGGCGAACAGGAGGAGGAGGAGGAGGAGGAGGAGCAGCAGGACGGGGAGAGCGAGGAGCTTGAGCTTGGACCCTCTCATGGAGGCAGTTAGAGGTTAGGGTTATGCTCCGGCAGTTAGCGTTGGGTTGCCCCCCCTAATTTCACGGTGGTTGGGAGCTTGCAGGCGGAGATGGAGTCATGGAGGAGTTCTGATGGGAGGGGGAAGAGGAACACTCCGAGTCCACATCCGGATTCCGGGAGGGAAAAAGTAAGGTAATTATCGTGTTTCTCAAGGTTGCTTTTGTTAATTTCCTGTTGCTTAACCAAATTTCCGATTCTGCCAATGTTGACCGAACCTGCACGAGGGGCGATCACCACAACAAGAAGGGGTCTGTTCTGTTGTAGTTGCGGTTTGGAGTCCTCATCCACGTCGATATCTCTGAGTTAAACCAAAACTCGTTTTGCAGATTCCAAGGGATATTCTAGTGCCCACGCATACGTGTCCCAATCGTCATAATTTTTTAGAGAAAACCCAATCGTCATAATTTTTTTAGAGAAAACCCAATCGTCATAATTAGAGCAAGACACGCCACACGCAAGGTGAGGGGAACAGTTACGTCGCTCGCGTGTCCCACTCTCCCGACACTCTGCATTCATAGCATCGAAAATGTAGCAGCAGGAACAGCTTGTTCTGGGCCCTGGCGAGTTTCCTTAAGGTTCCTCGGTCATCTAATGGATATTTTTTCCGTTTTCTAAAAAAAAAATCTAGTGGATTCCCTAAACACACAACAACGAGACAGCGGTAGCAGTTGACCATTCTCGTTCTGTTCAGCAGCACGAGCGCTTTGTCATCTTCCTCCTCCGAGAAGACGGAAATCTGCTAGAGCCTAGAACAAAATGGTGCTCGTGTTGGAAGACGCCGTACCTTGATGTGGAGCGTGCCGCCGCCGTACCTGGACCCGCTCTCGTTGTGGAACACCAGCCACGCCTCGTTCTCGTAGAAGCAGGCCCCCTTCCACCGCACCTTCCCGCCGCCGCCGGGCGCCGAGCCCGGCCCTCCCGCCGACGCCGCGCCGACGAACACCGGGAAGATGTCCGACACGCCGCGGAGCGCCCGGAGCGCGGCCATGGCGACGCCCCGCGGGAGGAGGGGCAGCACGTCCGTGGGGCTGAACGGGAGGGCCGTGAGACTGCTCGCGCCCCACGGCAGGCCCACGCGCGCGAGGTTCCCATTCTCCGATGAGCCCGTGGAGCAGAGGAGGAGGAGCGCGGCGGCGAGGGCGGCCCCTGCCGCGAGCAGCAGACCGGCGGCGACGGGCCTATTGGGGCTCGCCATGGGGCGGTGGCCTACTGGTCTGGTCTACGCCTCTACGGGCTCCGCCTCCTCCGGGGTTCAGGGATTTCTTATCGGGAGGTTTCGAGGGGTTCCGTGTCAAAACGGAGCAGCAGCACGGTGAATGGAGACAGGGGCAGAAGTGTCCGATACGCAAATGTATGCGTTGCTTTTGCTTCTCTAGCCGGTTGTTGAATTGTGTGGTTTTGGGCCGGCGAGGGCCCACGGAGGTTCGCAGATTTAATGATTTGAGTAATTGCATGCGAAAGCGTATGGTCCATGATACTCTGATGTGGGCATGTGGCAGATGTGTAATGCTCTGAAATTGATATTCCTGTCGCTATGTAGCACCACAGCAGAGAATCTTAGTATAAATCAAAAGGCGCGGATTTTCCAAAATCAATGCTCATGGATATGCTGGATGCCCCTTTAGTTTATGAATTAGCTATTGAGATGCCCATTGGTCTCCAGAAACTCTTGTTTCAGTCCCTGTAGTATTGTCTACTATGTGTAATAATCCCCTCTTTTGAGAGGGATGAAGCCAGATTCTCGATCTAGCAAACAAAAAAACTTGTTTTTATAGGGCTTTTGCCGAAAAAAACTTGCTGTAGTCTTTGGGCTGTTCTGTTTGGTTATTGGAGGGGCCCAATGTATTCCGCAAATGAGCCCAAACTGTTGAACTCGCATTTGACCGCGAGGCCGGGCTTCGTCGTCAAAGCATCAGATCAAGTTTCCGGCCCATACGTTATGCCTGATGCAGCCCAGTACTACCCGTAAACCATACAGCCCGAGCGCAGGCCGCAGTCCCCGCGCAAACCGCCGACCTGCCGCATTCCCACTGCGTAACCCGCATTGCCCGCCGCGCCGCGTCCATTCCGCACATTACTTGCAGGCTAACGGCGACCGCGTCTAGCGAAGCGAAGCGGCTCTTCCCGGGGGCCATTCTAATTCACGGGCGCGCGCCAGGACAGCTGGCGGTCGATCAGACAAGCCTGCTATCTTTCCTTTTATAGTATCTTTTCGTTTTCTGTTCCTAGCCACTGCACTTCAGTACCACCCGATTCCCCACCCTCAGATTACTTACTTACTGTCCACCCACCTGACACCGTGGTTTCCATTCTTTTTTATCACTCAAAAAACTATATGAACAAAAATATAGAACAAAACTGCGTAAACATAAAATTATATACAAAATATATGTAAAGATAGATCATTCAAAAAAGCTATAGAACAAAAAATATTATATACATAGAAACTTATATACATTATTTTTATAAAAACTGTAAAATAAAAATTTACGTATAAAAGTTCTGTTTATAAGTTACGCATGAAAGCAAAAAAAATATATTTGCATCAATTATTGGCACAAAAATTATGCGCATAAATATGTACTGCATAAATTATGCGCATAGATTTATGTTCATAGGTTATGCAGAAAAAAGCCAAACAAATATGCATAAACTGTATGCACACATTGTATGATAACAAACCTTCAGTTCATAAGTTGTTCAAAAAAGTTACAAGCAGAAATGTTATAGCACAAAAAGTTAAACGAAAAAAGGAAGAAAAAAAGGTATGCCTGCAGCCGGGAATCCACCGA
This sequence comes from Panicum miliaceum, assembly GCA_032594955.1. NCBI lineage: Eukaryota > Viridiplantae > Streptophyta > Magnoliopsida > Poales > Poaceae > Panicum > Panicum miliaceum. Next base: position 7,246,179 of record CM064063.1, on the reverse strand, counting down.
AACCAAGCTCAGCTGCCGGGGTCTGCGGCTAGCTCGCTGGTGCTTCTGTGCGCAGCACTGCTCGCGCCTCACGCTTTTGCTTGGTTGATGCGGAGAAAGGAAACGCATTCGGTAGGACCCACGCATGTGGCGTACTGGCGTGCGAGCAGCTCGGTCGGAAATCGAGCGCGCGGACGCCTGCCAACGCTCGCGCGTAGAATTGGATTTGCGCTCTTCCCGCTCCCCGGGCCACGGCCCCGCAGGGCAGGCAGCCGCGTACGCAGCAAATCACGGGGCACCGCTGCGCTGACAGTGGCCCGAACATGCCCGCCGCGCACGCGACCTGTCCCGGCGGCCGGCGGTGCAGTCGTGCAGCGGGAAGACGCAGGTGGCACGCGCCGCCCAAGCGGTCAGCGTGCACGCCGGCTCAAAAATCAGGGTGTCCGGCCACTCCACGCGCCCCGACCACGGCAACCACGCCATGTTCCGCCGATGCCCAGTGGCTCCACCTTCAGGCTTCAGGCCCCTCGCTCATGACCTGACCTCCGCCTTCAAGCCTGCACGATAGGCTGGCCGGTGTGCCGTGTGCGGACTGCGGATACTGATCGATGACGACGACGGGCTATCGAGCAATGAGCCGCGCAAGGACCGAAAGAGCGGGGCTACAACGGCTCGACCAACAACGAAAGATGCATGCTTTTCTTTGCTTGCTGGTCGCCAGATTCAAGTCTTGCTTTCTGATTATTACTTTGAGTTTATACTTTTGTTCCGAGATAAGATCCCTTTTTTTTTTCTTTTGCGACCGTATAGTATGTATGCTCGCGGCTGGCGTATTGCGTGTACGAGTTCAAAGTCATGTGCGACAGTCTGAACGGAACTTGAGGAATTGGCCTTTACACATATTCTTTTCCTACAGCTGAAATTTGAATTCACAATTTCCCTACAGCTATGTACACATCTAGAAAACCGATATCTACAAAGATTAGTGACTACAGTTTGACACCGAGCAAGGTGAAAGCAACTACGAGAACGAAGACGTCATGGAGGAGAGGTGGCAGAAGAATTTCTGAACCACCAGATCCTAGTCCCGATCGAGATCGATCGAATTCTCCGGTGTCATGACTCCACGGCCTCGGGGATGCTCTGCAGCGCGGGCTTCCAGTGCAAGTGCTCCTCCCTGTGGTGGTGGTGGTGCACCTCCCCGGAGTTCATGATGTCCGCCAGCAGCTGCTCCGTCGACCGCCGGCTGCCCAACCCTGGCAGCTGCAAGCCATGGCCGCTGCCCCTCTTCTCCATCAGCTCGTGCAGCTGCCTCTTGGTGATCCTGATGGTCACCTCCGACGCGTGCTCCTCCCGCCTCCGAAGAGGTTGAAATGGATAGGTAACTTCTTCCTACATATTTACCGTGGGCAGTTTAACACTCAGCATATTTACTTGTGCGAGAAGTACGTTTCCAACATTGATCGATTCATCTAATTCATTTCGGGCAGTTCGACACGTGCCAACGTTTTCAAGCTCCGTCCGACTCTTTTCTGTCCTGATGTGCCCAGAACCTTCGCCGTGCTGATACATGATCGGCGCCAGCACTTTCTACGACGACCATATAATCGTATGTTTTTTGAAGGAAAATAATCACATGTTCACATGCCACTAATGCACCCGTTATGCGCGACGAGGCCAGAAGCAAACATGGCTTGCCGAAGTGTGGCTATAATATACCATACCATGTCAGAGATGTTCTGGTCAATTCCGTTCATGCCAACTTGAGGAGCTCCACGTGTGGTGGCTTGTACTTCTGCCGCTCCACAGAATCCCTTCAATCCGATGGATCCTTCGATTGGCGGCAGAGTGGTCCTGGTCTCGTTTATATGAACGTACCGCATCAACGGGGATTCAAGATTCTTGATTTTGGGCCGGTCCAACATGCCGTGCCCGGCCTTGATATTCCACCTTGAAATATCCCCCAGGACAACAACTGTTCCACATGGATATTTCCACATGCTGGCTGTCAACCCCTAAACCCCAAGGGCAACAATAATTCCGTACGGGCGCTCAGGAGCTGCCCATCTAGAACTTCCAATCATGCATGATGATGAAATAATTAGTCTGAAGCGGCTTGTGTTGAAAAATTCCTGGAAACCTTACCCAGTTGCCACGACGGATTCCTCTTCGATGATACTGTTTTCTGGATATTCACAGCCAGAAATGACCGTTGCAGCTCTGGGACAACGTGTCTGTTTACTGGATCTCAAGTTAAAGTTGTGCGGATGTTCTCCAAACCACCTAAACCTGATAGGTCTAGAAGGAATCCATGGTGGAGATAGTAGTGCTGGGACAAGGAGGGGTGGAACGAGGCAACAAGATTGCAGTGACAGAGGAGCCGTAGTGGACGGGAAACAAATATGGGTGGTGGGAACGGTTTCTGGGAGTGTAAAAAACTAAAAATGGATGAAGTATATTCGTCTATCAGCACGCCTTCCTTGCATGTTATCAGCACACCGCTTCAGCATATGTTGCATCTTTTAAATGAAAGTTTGTCGAAGTTTAATGTGTCATCAGTTCCGTGTGTATGCAGGCGGAGGAGTCTCGGGTGTTGGCAGTGTCATGGTTGAGCCTTGAGCCCTTGGGCCTTGAGCGGAGGCGGAGGGGATCAGGAGGAGGACCACGAGTTGACGAGCCCAATTGGTTTATTTCCCGCAACTGAAGATCGACCGTTGCATGTGAATATCAGATGGTCTAAAAATTTAGATGTGGACAGGGCAAGGCGCCAAGGCCTGAAATACTCAGTGAGCTAAAAACGGACCCTGCATATACCTCAAGTTCATGCGGCCCTGGCCTCAGCTGGATAAACTAGTCACCGCCGGTTTCTAGTCCTCCGTAGAACGACTAGCTTAACGCGGAGCTTATAGCCGCCGCTCCAAACAAACGAGCGCGACGCGAGGCACTGGCAGCAAGTGTCCATTTTCGCAGCAGTTTCCTCTTGACAGTGATTTTTGGACGGGCCTGAAGTTCTGGGTGAGCATACGTAGCGCCCACTGACCAGCCGTGGGAGTAGTACTGTCAGGATCGCTCCACCTAATCCGTAATTGTCGCGGAGAACAAGTCGTGCACTACTTTCTATGTAGCTGCCTCTTCTGGTCTTCTTCGTCTACCTGCAGTTTTAATTAGCGAGCGCCCATGAATGGAACAAGCAGAAACAGAGCCTGTAAACATACAGCAACATTCTGAGGTTTGCCGGGTGTTAAAAAATGGCTCCAGTAACTGCTTCCTATCAGCATTTTCAGTTCGTAAGCCTGTACAGCACTATCTCACAAAGAATCGCTAAAACCTGCATCTTCCTAATCCTATAGCAACTACTGTGCGCATACAGGACTAATCTGACAGAAAATTCTGATCGAGCACCCTCTCTCGCCGGCAAAGAGCCCAAAAGGCTAAAAAAACTCGTGAGCCGTCATGACTCCTCGGCGGCGGACTCCGGTATGCTGTACAGGGCCGGCCTCCAGTGCCCCCGCATCTCCTCGTGCTGCTGCCCGTAGCACACCCTGCCGGAGGTCATCAGCTCCGACAGCACTTTCTCCGCCTGCCGCGCCTTGGCCTTGCAGCCCCCACGGCCGCCACCGGCCTTCTCCAGCAGCTCCTGCAGCTGCCGCTTCGTCACCTTTATCTTCACCTCCACCCGGTCCACCTTCGCCTCGGCGGCGGCGGCCTTCGCCTCGCTCCCCGCCGCCAACTCCTCCCACTCGTCGCCGTCCGCCCACACCGCCGCGCGCTGCAGCTTGAGGCAGTTCCCCATGCTGCGCGATGCGGGTGTGTATGCGCCCCGGCGAGGTGTTTGCCGCGCCTCCCCTTGCAACTACGAAGCTAATTAAGCTAAGCTCGAGCTTTGAGTAAATGGCTAGTGGTCGTTGCTTGATATTTTGCCTCGGTCCGTTTGCAGTCGGGAGGATTCGGCGGATTGGCGACGAAGAGCTTATTTATACGCGTGGTTCAAGGGGTGTGCAGCGCGACGTGGCAGCTACGCGAGCCGGAGGCGGAGCGGAGCTGCGGAGACCGGGTCGCTGGGGCGGCCTGGCTGGCCTCTGCATCCCATCTGGCCACGTGGACGGCCGGCGCCCCGGACACTCGCTAGTGCGGGCGGCGAGATGGAGGCGCTGCCGCACCGGACGGCCGCGACCGGGCGGGGGACGGCGGTGACGTGGGTGGGAAACTGGTGCGGGAGGCGGAATCTTCCAGCGTTTTTCTCTTTCTCTCCATTCCTTTCCACGCGAGGCGCCAGTGGGGGGGAAACGGCGGGTGTGAACGCGGCTTTTCCGGGGGATCTTCCGCTAATGAAGCCACCGGACGGAGACGGGGTCCCTCTCGGTCTCGGCCTCTCTCGCTCTCATGCCTCGTCGTCTCCCAGCGCCGAGGGTGTGTGACCGTGCGACGAGCCGTGCGCGGATTTGGGAGGCTTCAGCAGCTGCCGTGTCCGCAGCCATCTCTACCGATGTCTAGTTTTAAATTGCAAAGCTGAACACTTCGCCAAGAAGATCACGCGAGGGGCATGGTCTTTATATTGTTTTCCTTTCTCTCCTGGCGATCATGCTCTTTTTCTCCTGCATGTCGCAATGGTTCATACCATATTTTTTTGCCTTGCGTATCTTGCAACCCACATCACACATTGTGAACATTGGGGAGCAGCTAGCCGATCAAAAGGTGATCATCTGCAACGTTGATGAGAACTTCCCTCGTTTTTGCCACGAGAAGTTACCACACCGCCAGCCCGCATCAAACCAAGAGGGTTGACAAAGGAGCTTTGAAAATCTGAACTGCTGCGAATGATCACCATATATGGCTGCCTGAATCACAGATAGAATATGAACACGGTTGATTCAACCTAGCGAAGCAAGAACCATCAGTTCAACCCTTGATTAACCTAACAACCGGGAATTTTTAGTCCAAACCAAACAACCGCTCCCCAGTTTAATAACACTAGAACTCCATAATACCTGTTGCCAATTGATGAGCATGCAAGCGGGATTGCAAAATACTCCTCGCTGTGTTGGACTTGCGAAGGACAATCGTGTTCCACATGTTTTTGTTTAGATGGATTTTATGGAGCAAGTATTACAGTTATTCGCGGTCACCTCTCGCACGGGGCACGAGCGTTCTTATTTATGCAGAAACCCGCATCAGCATATCTGCAGATGTAATCGCAGCAGGCAGGCAATCACCTATATGAAATGCTCCATTTCCTACACAACTCTCCAAGCGTCAGTTGACACTTCTTGTACTAGTTTGTGGTGACGAAAAGCGTCGCTAACAACAATATCCTTTCATACAAAAAAATGCCTCGAGGGAATTGCTGCCTGATAAGCTAAATATTCAGATCTACTAATTAAAATGCTTGGAGTTCAAGTGTTCGGCAGTCAGCACTATTACGTCATTTTAGCATCAGCCTGGTCCTGTATTGTCCTTTTTATTCTTCTTTTTCATGGAACTATAATTCATCTGGCAGTAAAAAGTCCACGAGAAATTAATTTGGCCTAATAATTGCTCTTCATCTGTTAACCACTACCAGCCCTGAAGCTTCAGGACACCGAAGATACGTCGTGTCAATAGTGGTTGGAATACGTACGTACGTGGTTGTCGCATTGCTGGAAAATGCCACTTCAGAGAGCAGCACACACACCCCCCGGCGCGCGGTCAAAACGACAGCAACACTACGGCCACCGCTCGGGGGATTTATTCGGCCGATCGCTACGTCGAGCAACCTTGATTTGGACCTCGTCTTGTAAACGTGTTGGTGCGCACCTACTGCTGCTAATGTGGGTCGCCCATTTAATCCCCACCTTCTCGGTGGCACTAGGCGGAGTTCATGGTAAAATTTTGACCTGCAAGATGTGCGGATCATTTTGTAGTGAGGGTGGCCCCTGACCCCGGCAGGATGATGAGATGAGCCATTTGGGCGTTTTCATTTGGTTCTTTGGGTCACGTCTCACCGAAAAGATGTTCCCTTTTTCCTAGCTAGTGATTCTTTAGTGAGATTTCCTAACTAGCTCTGGCTCATCTTTTGCACTGCCTGGAAATTCAGGCTGAAGAGGCATGAACACAGGTAATCGAGACGTTCCTGAACAAAAAGATAGCCAAACTAACGGATACGGTTAGCTCGGTAATGGGAAAACAATAGTACAACTCGCAAAATTATAAAATCTCACATAAATATATACTGTTGCCTCTTGCGTGAAGCAATCCAAATAAACATTCCCTGCTGTGATACTGGCCTTTGAATGAAGCGGAATGCATCAGTCCATGCATTCAATACTTTATGCTTAGTCCAGCCTCTGCATGGTAACATGGCCATACAAAGCTTAGGGACCAATCAGCTAGTAGAATTATTTTAGGCCGTGGTTCAGCTCACCATCGGGAGTCGTTGATCAGTTCTCTGCTTCGCCAAAACATGGGTAGTTGCTCATGAAATTCACACTTCATTCTCAAGTTTTGGTGTGGGCACAACGGGCGTCTCCTTTACAATTTACATCGTCGAGTCTATGACCACTAATCCTACTACTGTACTGTACATCGTTCGTTCGCATACTGCATCCGAACTGAAAGAATGACACAGCAAGCCACCCAATGCAAGAAGCTGCCTGCGATCTACCAACATAGCCTGCAACTACGAGGAAGCAACCGGAGGCGAAGAGGAGCCAGCCAGGCAAACGCCATGGCAGCAGCACCGCGCCGTGCTCACGCGTCATCGCGACTCCACGGCCTCCGGGATGCTCTGCAGCGCGGGCTTCCAGTGCGCCGCCTTGCAGTGGTGGTAGACCCGCCCGGCGTTCATGACGTCCGCCAGCAGCTGCGCCGCGGCCCGCCGGCTCTTGAGCCCGTGGAGGCCGCCGGCCCTCTTCTCCATCAGCTCCTGCAGCTGCTTCCGGGTGATCCTGATGGTCACCTCCGCCGCCGCGTGCTCCTGCTTCCTCCTGCTCGTCCCGGCGGCCGCTCCTGCCCCCTCCCCCTCGGCCGTCGGGACGTCCCACTCGCCGTCGTCCGCCCACGACGTCACGGCGTGCTGCGTGACCGCGCAGTTGCCCATGGATGCGCGCGCGCGTGCACGTACGGCGGGGCGGTTCACCTTCTGTGCGGCTCGCTGTTGCTGACTTGCTGTTGCCGGCGGCGGCGGCGCTGCTCTGGATGCTGCTCGCGCTTTGGTTCGGAGTGATTAGGTGGTCATTGTGCGACCGGCTCCGCTGGGAGGCGTGGTTTTATAGTTTCAGGGGACGGGGACTCCGGGACCGGGAGGCAGGCGCGACCGTTCCCCCCGCGCGGTGCACCTAACGTTCCGCCGCGCGGGGCTCCGACGTGGCCGAGCGCTTCCTGCGTGGTCGCCGAGTTGGAAAGGGCCGGGTGGTCGGGCGCCGTGGGGTCACCCCCGGTCTGAACGCGGTGGCGCGGGGGATCTCAGCCGGATGGGGCCGGGCGCTCGCGGTGGGAACGCGGCTTTTCCCGGGGATTCCCCCAGCGCGGCACGGGCGCGGCACGGGCCACCGCTGGTGATGCGGCGGGCGGGCGGGCGCTTGGTTTTGCGGCTGGGACAGCGCATGCCCGCGGTGTCGTGGCCGCGTCCTTGCCGCAGGTCGTTGCACCTGCAGGCCTGTTTCATTGGCGGGCTGGCGGCGGCGGCGGCCGCGCCGGTGCCGCGCGCGCCGCAGACTTCGTTGCCGGTGCGCCGCCTCTCTGCTACTTGCTAGTACTAGTTGCTAGGAGTTTGTGATCGACGCGCCGCGCCGCATTAGCATGGGCGTGTGCGTCCGAGTAGAGTAGACTTTGATCTTGCTAACAGTGAGGCCGTGCCGGTGCATGCTCTGGACACGTTCCCTTGGTGACTTAGCCATGAAGGCCGTCTCGTGTAGAAGCTAGCTGTGTGTGAAACTGGAATTGTGGATGTACAACGGCCCATGCTTTGATTATACTACTAGTTATTAATCATGATTATGCTCCCATGACATGTGAGATCGCAACGGCCGATCTCGCAGTTTCATACATACATGTATCTAATCTAAGGACGACCAGTTTATTGTATCACGTACTGGTGTCTACCAGAAACGGGAAACCGACGGCCGAACTAACCGTTGTACTTGTGCAGCAGGTGCGCAGGGAGGAAACTGTCAGGTCGCCACCTCGCGATGATGCCTAGCTAGATAGCTAGCCCTGTTAGCTCGAGCAGTGTCAACGCGCTACCGAGATCGTTGGCTCCGGCTCTCGATCGGCGAGACGTACATGTCGGCGTTCCTGTTCCGTCTGACGCCATCGCGACGGCGAAGGCGTTTCAGCAGCGGGCGTCTGGCTGGATAGACAGGAAGAGGATGAGCTGGCGGATCCATCCCACCCGGCCACTCCAGCTTTGTCCGAGCGAGCACGCCGGTTACCGGCCGGGCCGCGGCGTAGTACGTCAGGAACCAGTTGACCTGGATGATTGCGGGAAAGGAAACTCCGAAACTAGGGGCGAGCAGCAGAAGTCGCGTGCTGCGGCTGCGGCTGCTCCGGATGAGAGGATCCTGCTGTTGGCTGGTGCCACTTGGCTTGGCGCGCCCGAATATCGAGGTCGCTGCAGGTGTCACGAGTGATGACGACAACTGCCGAGTGTGTTTCAATTCGGGGCAGTGGCCGGCGAGCAGAGTCTCTTGGGCGGCATGGCACGAACGAAAAGGTTATTTCTTAGTCTCCGTCTCTCCGGCGGCGCTGCCGTGTGTGTGACTGCGAGAAGGAAAGACGTGGCGGGGTTCTCTCCGACGGTGGAGGGCAGGAAACCGTCGGGAAGCCAAGTTCAGTAGACGCCAGGTGCAGCTGCAACAGCCGGTGGCTGCAACGGGGCCATGGTGCGCGGCGCACTTTGTGCTTCAGTGTGCTTCCGTTACGCCACTTGCAAGTCTAGCAGCCTGGTGGATTCTGCAACACCCCCGTGCTTTATGTAGCACAGGAATGGAAGTGCCTTGACGTCCCAGATCATGAAAGTGCCCAGCTCCTTTATCGGCCTTTGATTTGACCTTGGGATCTACCTGTCTGAATCCCTTATTTTGCTGCCACGAAACTGATGTTCAGGATTTCCTCAGTTGCTTACCGCTAGTAGTAGCCCCGGCAGGAGCCTGAAAACCTGAATGGTCTCTGAAGGAAGGAACCGTCGTACAGCAGGATGAACTTGGATCAGAAAGCAAACTGAACGGAATCGATCGCTGGCAAAGGCGGTGGATGTGAACGGGATCTCAGCCTGGCCATCGAGCCTCTTTACATTCATGCGGTTTGCCTCTTTAGCGTGTCGTGGCCTCGTTAACTCCGTACCGTTCTGGTAAGTAAACCAGGTGCCTGCAGGCCCCGGACTGTCGGTACAGCACACGGGCTCTGAATTCTGCGTGCGGCCTAATCCTGTCTCTTTGCGAAGCGTGGGTGTGATAGCGCCTCCAAGTTGATCTCCTGTTCTTAGTTTGTTGCTTGTGAACCACAGCTCTCGCTTCAGCGTTTTCTCAGAGCCCGTGAGACCGACACGGTGCGACCACTCTGGCTCTCCGAGTCTCGGGAGCTGCGTCGTTGGCTTTGTTGCTCACGGTCACACAGCCACACAGGCGATCTGTTCCCGTGGCCCGTAGGAGCTAGGACAGCTAGTCAGAACTGGCGAGGCTGCGGCAGATGCCGGGTTGATGGCTCATCGTTCGGGCACTCACTCAAGATCATGAAAGTGACACTAGCACTTTGCAGAAGTCCAGAATGCGGAGGATGCCATACGTTCTTCCTTCTCTGAAAAACGATGAGCTTGGATCTAATAGAATACGCCATTGAAAACAGGAGGGAAAGAGATACTGACGTTATGGAACTCATCTTTAACCGAAAGGCAGACGGTCGCAATTGGAAAAGGCGCAGGAAGAATAGGAGAAGGCAGTAGAGAACAATTTTGTTTGGTCGACTAGGCGTAACAGCCTAAAATTGCCTTCTACGAGAGCAATGTTAAGCTAACGTGGTGCGCTGAAACGAGGGTGCAGAAAAAATGGGCGCAGAAAGGGTGCGAGGCATATGACAAAACGTGATCACGATTCACAAGCGCAGAAAACTGATTAAAGTTACCACAAATTAGTTGTGATCCACGCAGTGGGGTCCGGCGTCATTCCTGGCATCACCCATGCAGCTGCCCGACTTACTAAATAAAATCAAGCATCTTTTTCAGATTCACAAATGGTCGCTTCGCAGTTCAGCTTTACAGTGACATCATTTTGATCGGCAACGGTGACCACACATTCAAAAGGTTTGTGTTTCTTTTTTTTATAAAAAAGGATGAAACCCAGACATTCGGAGTGAATAGAGATGGCACCTTTTAGGTAGCGAAAAGCGTTTGCAGCTGCGCCGTTCTGCGATCCCCGTGAGAAAGACCAGCTACAGGAACACACGGAAGCACCGCTTCTGAAAGCAGCAGAATAAGAGTGTTGGTAGCTGCTGTCTCGATTTGAACTCTAAAATGTTCCCTTGCAGCTGGAGCTCTTCGGGGCATGATTTGGTAGGACTAACTCAGTAAACTGAAAACTTTTTTTTTTGTTTTTGCTCGCAAAATGAAGCCCTCATCTTTCTTTTTTTTCCTGCCAGTTTTGAAGGAAATGTTTTCAAAAAACTTACCTGAATTTCGTAATTGACTATTGTGTCGAACACGGAACCGATGGTACAAATTGCCTGGCGCTCAGTTTCCGAATTCCACGAGCACGCTTTTAGCGTTTATCGCGTTCCTTTACGACACGTGCTCTGTATTTCTATGGCATTTTTGGCAGCGGAGGTCGCAGCCAGTCAACAAAATGCTTCAGGAACGGGAGGCTCTCTGGAACACATCGGGCGCACGTGTGGAGCCGCGCGCTCGAGCCAACATTTGCATACCATTACTGAATCGGTTGCCTCTGATTAAAAAAATTAAATTACTCCTAAATCCAGGTTATGCTTACGTTTTCAATGCTAAAAACAGGAACTATGATCGCCAACTCCACCAACTTGTTCCAAGATGTCCAGAGAGGCCAAAGTGAGCAAAAGAAAGGGTCGCCACTTCCATGGGAGCTCAGAATTTCTGAGCAGAAATGAGGCAACAACTCGTTTTCGTTGCCCGGGTCGCGGACCTGCAGGCAGGTGAGGTGATGTGCATGGATGACCTAATCGAAATCTTGGGGCAAATCCGATTATTTTTTGTTTCATCGGGTAAAGCTAGAGGCTCGGACCGGACACCAATCTTGATCACTGAACACTTCGCAAGCGTGCGAAGATGGAGAAAAGAAATCGTGGAGAAGAAAAGGGTGATGAGAAACGAGCACCGATTCCTCTTTGCTTGTGTGAACGACGTGGCGGCAGTGGAATCTCCGGTTGCCTCGCCCGGTCAGATTCTCCCATTGACCACTGGCGTAGTGGTGTGTGCTCTGGTTGACCTCCGGTGTGATTCTGGTTCTACTTTGAGGCTTAACATAATTAACATAATGCGGAGCAAGTAAGGCCCAGGATGGTAAATGGGTTAAACGGGCCGGACCTGTGTAGCTGCTAGGCCCTTTTTCATAGAAGCGCCCGTCGGACACTCACTCACTCTCGTTCGTTCGGACTGTCGGCCTAAGCAAGCAACGAGTTCTGGGCCTCTAATGGGCCACATGACCTTGTGGTGACTTGATCGTTTGGCCCAAGAAAATTTGTAGCGTCGATGTTTTTTTCTAGTCCCCAGAAGGAAATAGAAATTTAAATCAAAGCAGGTACTGCAGTAACCTGATATTTCGCCCGCGCCCGTTTCAATCGATCGATTTTATTGTACAGGCAACTAGGCAAGCCGCGTGCATCGTCCTCGGACGAGACCATCAATTTCGGGCAAGTCTTTTCTTTCCTCCCCTGTTAAAAAGCAGCACGGCACACACCTCCGCGCCGTGCATGAACAGTGCCGGGGCGTTAATCACAGGTGCTTGCCTTTTGGAGTCGCTTCAGCCATGATGGCGCCTGCTTTGATGATTACTGCTGGCCTTTTTTATTGTGCCTTATGTGCTAGACGCATCAGGTAGACTGGGCAGGTAGGAGAGTCCGTGCTTTTCTCGACTCTTTGGTGCGAGATAAATCGGAGCCTAGCCGTTTTCTGGTACCGCGCGTACAAGATTTTTGAATCGAGTAGACTGGAGCGCACCAACTTTCTTTCAAAATAAGATGTTGAACCAGAAACATAACGTTAACGTGCCAAATCGAAATGGAGCTAAATCAAGAATTCAACGAACAAACAGGCGATGCTAATCTCTTCTCCTGTTGCTCCAAAGCCCTTGTTACTCCTCTGGATTTACGGATGGAGAATTGGAGGCCAGAAAGCCTGGTGGAAGCGTGAAGGCCACGGAGACGGAGACAACGCCGGACACGATCCGCTTTCTTTCCCATGTTGTGAAGCGTCCTCAGGTTCACACCAGTCACGGTGCTCGCCCCGGCCCCCGCCCCCGCCACGCCACCAACGGGCGGGCAGCGGCGTCGGATACCCCCAGATCTCACGCGCCCCACCACACACGCGCTTGCTCTGCTGCTATTCACGACGAGTGCCACTGCTCCCCCCCCCCCCCCGCGCGAGCACCACCACCTCCTCGGCCACCCATCCGCAGGCCGAGCCGGCCGCGTCAGCCCATGGCGCGCCCCGGCAGCCACCGTGCCCGCCGCCCGCCGCCTCCGGCCAGCCCCGAGCCGCAGGTAGCTGCCGCCACGCCCCTGCGGCCCGGGTCCGCCTCCCGCCGCCGCGCCCGCCGGGTCCGCGTCCAGAGCCCCTCCCTCGCGGCCGCCCGCCGCGGGGCCGCCCCGCCGACGCCTCCGCCGGAGCCCCCTCCGGAGACCCCGCCGGTCCGGTGGCCCCTGGACGCCGGCGACGCGGGCGCTCGCTCCGCCTCCCGTCCCGCGGCGGGCGCGGCCCTGTCGGTGCGGGAGATCGCCGCGGCGCTGTGGCGAATGCAGCCGCCGCAGGGGCCCGGGAGGTCGCGACGGAGGGCTGAGGTGAGCATTGCCGCGAGATCTCTGTGAATCCGGTGCTTCAGTGTCGCGATTGTTGTGTCCTAGGGTTGTAGATGGAGATGCTTCTGTAGAGTGGCTGGTGTCGGCTGTGACACTTTTGGCACGTAGCTCATCATTTTTTTGTGTAGTTTTAGAGAAATGTCGGCATCAATTGCTTGGAATTGACTGTGTCTGGTACACTCATTCTGCTTCACTTGCTGAAGCTGCACGCGTTTTCTGCTTTTCTGACCATTTCTGTTGTAGACTCATGTCAGTCTGTTGAGGTACTGCTCTCAAGTACTAATGCTTTGGTTAAACCAGCGTTGAGGTTTTCCAGGGGTGGAGAAACCTTATTGTGTGTGCTTTGGTGTTTTGCTCAGCCTTAGAGGCTAGAGCGACATGCTAATGTTTGCGCATCCATGATGAACAATTTCAATCTTATAAGGTCAAATTATGTGAAAACATTACGTTTGGCATAAAATTAGGATTTCAAAAGGTTATACCATCTCTAGGCCCATTGGTTGGAGTGATGCATTTGTTTGTAGATGTCTATAGGCATCCATATCTATTTCTAGTTGACACTTTTAGGATCATGAGTTTTCTGTTAGTACAAGGACAATATTATTGTGATAGTTTGTCTCACTAGATCAAATTAATTCAGTTTTTGGTTTGGTCCATTTTACCTATCATTGTTGTTCAGGCCATTGATTTTGACTTTTAGATTTATTCATCAGTTCAGCCAAAATAATGAGGTATCAGTTATCACAATCCATGAATTTAATCAGTCTAGTCTTATTTGAGTGTAGGGGTGTAACTATTGTGGTCCAGTGGTCCGTAGATAGCCCTTGTCAATTGTTATTCTAATTGCTTGACAATGATATTTTCCCATGTGAAGAATAGTTTAATGCCATGCTAATTGCTTGATACTTAGGCAGCAATGCTTCAGCAGATCTGCTTTTTGTTTGTTGTTTTACCCATTTCACATGCTATGTCATAATAAGTATATCTTGCCATTTTTTTAATGTCACTGTTCAGCTAATAATTCATGCTGTTGGAAACTGCAGCCTAGTTCAAAGCACCCGCACACGCCTGATCATTGTCAGCACTACAAAGCAGTTATCCAAGGCAGGACAGGGAATAGGACTGTTAACAATGAGGTACCCTACTTATGTCCTGAAGGAAAATTGCCATTCTAGGATCTTTACCAAACCCTGTTTGATCTGACATGTGTGTGTTTACTACAAATAGATGGAAGCACATTCTGCAGTGCGTCAGATAGAACCAGAAATGGCAACAAAGTGGAACCATCGATTCATGAAAGCTTCCCGGGTTGTGGATGATGATTACTTTGAACACAATCTGAGGGATACTGGTGGAGAAATCTATTCACTAAAGGAGGAGCTTATGGTGGCTCAGGACCGGATTCATGAGCTTGAAGCAGAGTGTCGATCTACAAAGAAGCAGCTTGATCACCTGTTGAAGAATCTTGCTGAGGAAAAGGCTTCATGGAAGAGTAGGGAGCACAGAAAGGTTTGCCATATCCTAGATGCTGTCAAGGAGGAACTCAATCGGGAGAGGAAACAGAGACAGCGTGCAGAAATGATGAATTCCCAACTCCTCAATGATCTGTCTGAGATGAAGCTTGCTGCAAAGCGTTATTTGCAAGATTATGAGAAGGAGAGGAAGGCTCGGGTGCTCATGGAAGAGGTTTGTGATGAATTAGCAAAGGAGATTGCAGAAGACAAAGCTGAGGTTGAGGCTATGAGAAGTGAATCGATGAAGATCAGAGATGAATTGGAGGAAGAGAAGAAGATGCTTCAGATGGCTGAAGTTTGGCGTGAAGAGAGGGTGCAAATGAAGCTTGTTGATGCAAAGCTCTCACTTGAGAACAAGTATTCTCAGCTGAGCAAACTTCAGGATGAGCTTGAGGATTTGCTTCATTCCCAGCCAGGCAGTAATAATATGGAAAATGGAACGGTAAGGGAAGCAGAAAGGCTCAGGGAAGCAATCTGCTCTACGAAGATCAACGGTATCAAGGAATTTTCTTACATACCCCCTCCTCCTACAGAGGACATTTTTGCTGTATTTGAAGAACTCAAGCAGAGGGAAGATACTGCTGAGAAAGTGATTGTGCAATGTAATGGAAATAGGTCCAAGAGTTCTGCATCAAAAGCCCATACAGTTAGTCCTGAAACTGACATATTCTTGGAGAATCACAGAAGCAGACATTGCAATCGGCCTCGCACCTGTAATGAAGAAGTGGAAGATGACAGTGGATGGGAAACAGTCAGCCAAGTTGAGGATAACGGCTATAGCAATTCACCAGGCGGAAGTGAACCATCTGTAAATGGCTTCTGTGGAGAAAACGATGCTTCAGTGAGTGGGACTGATTGGGATGAAAACTGTGACAATGACCAGGCACATAGTGAGATCAGTGAAGTTTGTTCAGCAACAGCAGGGAGGTCTCGGAACAAAAGATCATTCGTTGGACTCTGGAGATCATCAAACAGTGTCGACCAAAAGAAAATGGGATCCAATATACTCAATGGTAGATTATCGAACGCCAGGATGTCAAATGTTGCCGAATCTCCCGATCTAAAGAACGGTGAAGTGTGTGACAGTCCGCAAAGTGCAGGGCAATGGAGGCCAGACCTGCTGAACCCGGACATCGTTCGGGCCATAAAAGGATGCATTGAATGGCCCCGAGGAGTGCAGAAGCACAACTTGAAGTCCAAGCTTCTGGAGGCAAGGATTGACAGCAGTAAGGTCCAACTGCGTCAAGCATTGAAGCAGAAGATATAGCATGGTCAGTCACATTCCAGATGGAAACAGGATATCATCATGCCTCTGCTCGTGGGGCTGCTTCAGCTGGAACAGGCAGCGCCCCGCGAGAGGAATTGTTGCAGCAGCGGTTGGCAACTGGGTGTTATGATTTGACGGTACCTGATTGATGGCTGACGGACCACCTACTAGCCTAAATGAAATTGTTAGCCCGGTGTAATCACGACTGTCCTGTGTAGAAGTATTTTTAATCAATAAGCAATGCAATCATTGGACCACACTAACCGATATCTTCATTTGTTTCCTTCATAAGATCCGTGTTGTTCTAACTTCTGGTGGTGAAAGGAAAGGAGCGTAGAAAATGGATGGTGCTATGTGTTGACACAACAATAGTAGTACTCAAAAAACATAGTCCATATATCGCAGAGACAGAGAGAGTGCAGGACAATGTTGATGCTATAATTTGCTGTCTATTTCATCCCTCGTTCGTTTGCCCTGTGCGTTCAGTCACCTCTGCAAAATTGGAGAAAGTGCCGCTAACGAATTACTACCACCGTAACAGTATGTTACCGGCGCTGTACTTGTAAAACTCCTTGGTTGCTGACCAAACCATGTCAGGCAAACTGCTCTGAGGACCAAACAGGCCACAAGGTCTGCTCGACGAGTGTTCGTGTAAAGTGGGAACTGCAAGGTGTCCAGCCCAAGAAGAATTCTCAGGGCATTTCTGCTGCGAAATGGCTGCTTCCGAGCCGTGCATCTGAAAAGTTAGAAAGCAGACTGCGAAGTCGTGCGCATTAGCACCGACGAGGAATATGATGGCGCACACGAAAGGAAGAAGAATGTGGAGCGCCCTTGAGCAAAAAATAAAATAAAATAAAAAAATCCTCTAGCAGAAAGCGATGGTAGTGTTCAGCTTAACTTAACCATCACCACGAAAATTTGTTCTCTGAGCTCAACTTAAACATTCCCGCCACAATCGTGCCGAACTACGGCCAGAATCGAGCAGCCGAGCAGCCACAATGGTTAGTGGCGTTTTTCTCTAACGGGGTGCTCGTGGAAAGTAGGAACTTGGAACCTGTCCGAAACATTGTTCAGGACATTTCTGCTGCGAAACCGAGCCGGAAATCTGGAAAGTGAGTAAGCGACAAGTCGGGCTACGAGTTCAAGCGCATTAGTACTGACGGTTGACAACGAATATAACGGTTCATACGAAAAGAATACGAATATGATGCGCACAACACCTTCTGACAAGAACAAAAACACAAACTCTAGAAGGAACAGAAAGCGATCGCAGAGTCCTTATCAACAATCACAACATTTGTTCTCTCTTTTTCAAAAAAATGTTTTCTGATCCTGAGAAGAAAAAAAATCCTACGAGCTCCGAAAAAAAAAATCGTGACCAAGCAGTTGGTTGGCCAAACCGCACACGCGTACCGCCACACCACCTGTCGAGAGCCACCGATCGAGTCGCAGTCGTAGCACCGGGAGCATATACAACTCGTACGCCTTTGCGAAAGCTCCGGTCCGTCCACGCGCCTCCCCGGAGTCGCCGATGCGGATGCCCCGTCTCGCTTGTCTCCTCCCGTGCCGTGAACCGTCCGCGGACGCGAGCGGATCAGCACCGCATCAGTTCGCACGTCTCACACCACCCCGCGTCTGGCCGAGCACGCGCCACACACCTGTCTCCGCCCGGGAGAAAAGGAGGACGGAAAGGCAGGGCGCGCAAACGGAGACAGCCGCGCCGCCGCCGGCGCAGGGGCAGCGGCCCGTCACGAGCCAACGGCACGAGAGCTCACCAGACGTTCCGGGCAAGCAAGCAGCTGCAGCTCAGCGTGCCCCCGCCCCTCGCTCGCAGAGTCGCAGGGACAGCGCGGCGCCTCGGCGAAAGCGACGGCTGCTCGGACCCGCGGCGGGGGTCTTGGCCCCGCCCCTGCGCGCGCGCAGCGTGGTGGTACGTGTCATGGACTCATGGTCCGGGGGCATTCAAGCCGAGACGTGACGCGTCAGGATGAGGCCGATCAGGTAGGTGTTCCGAGTTCGGGTCCGGCCGTTGGCCGCCTTGTTCCTACAGTGCTAGCCAGCTAGTCAGCTCGCGTCGCGCGGTGGTCCTGAGCTGTGTGAGGCTGCGCGGGGACGGAGGGGCACCACGTGCCCCTTCTGGTTGGCAGGGCAGGTGAGGAGGTCTCCCGCCCGGCCTCGCGGTGGTTGCGTCCGCCACAAGACTCGAGAGTTCATCGCGTGTGCTCGTCCTCTGTGTAGGCGACAAGTGTGGGGAGCAGGGGCGCCACCTGGCTGATTGGAGCATGGAGCTTATCTATCTATCCTATCCATCTGCAAGCCGTTGGTGAACCGGTTACCTGTCGACGTGTTGGTATGGGAGTTGTGTGGATCTTTTTGACGGCAAAGGAGAAGGGGGCTCAATCCATTGACTGGCAGATTCTCTGGGAGCATGCATATGCAACCAAACGATCTGAAAAAAGAAAAGAAAAAACAGCAAATAAACGTTTTGAATGGAGGTGAATAGACGTAGAGCCATAGCCCATCGAGTAAACAGAGACACCCTCTGCTGTCTCTTGTGCTTGTACTGCTGCCAGAGACGACGGCTGGGCAACGTGTACCAGGACAGCAGAGACGGCCAAAAGCAAGTCTCGCGGGCCATGCCATTAGCGTTGAATCATTGCTTCAGAGTTCAGGCCACGGAATGCAACTGCAACCGCGGCATCTATCATCTATCCAAGCGGAGCATCAATCATGCGTCATGAGACGCGGTGGCATCCTAGAAGAAAGCCGCGAACTCCTAATCTCATTCTCATCTCCTGCCGCCTTCTTTTCAGTCAATTTGAACAGGAGAATGCTGCCACTTTGTTTGTAGCGGCGGCGTGTTCTTTAGCGTCCAGGGTTTCGGTGGGGGGGGGGGGGGGGGGGGGTTCTTTCCTCCCTGCATCTAGAGAAGATGTTGGGAGGTCGGCTAGGCGGCGCACGGCGAGCCATCGGCGGCGAGGCGTGGTGCGAGGTCACGACAAACAGAACTAGGTAGAGAGAGAGAGGAAGGAGCTTAAAGAGGAAGAAGGAAGCCGAGGACGACAGGGCAGAAATGGGCCATGGTGGGCCGACTGACGTGATGCTTGGGGGCAGCTAAAGGATAGCCCTACCGCGCGGAATGACCGAGAGGCTGGAGGTTTCCAGCTGATGATGCCGTTGCCGTCGGTGCGCGCGACAAGGACACGCACATCTTGAGTTCTTGCTTTGATTGGGGCGAGCGATCGAGCAGCCCCGGCAATGCCCGTGCCCCTCACGCTACACTGCTTTACAGCGAGAAAAAAAAGGCACTTGGCCAGACACATCAGTTCCCCTCGCCACGCGCCCACGCCTCACGAGTCACGTACGCACGCGTACCCGCCGATGCGGCCAGGTACGGGATGCTATCTGCAGTATGCCTATGCTACGCCCCTACGCTGGCACGCACACGTCGATTTCCCACGGGTGGTGTCGTCCCCGAGAATCTTGCATTGCCAACCTCGACGACGAGGGACCAGTTTACCCTTTCCCACGCCACCGTGTTCGACGCGCACGGCACGGCCCCCGCACGCTGAGAAGGTGGGCTCCGTTCCGTTCCGGCCCAGCCCCTCCGCAGCCAGCCAGCGGGCGCCGCTCTCCGCCCGACACCTGCGCCAACGCCAGGCTGCCCCCTCGCCCCCGCATCTGAAAGGCACCGACCGGTGCGGTTCATCCATGTCCGGCGCCCTACAGCGACGGCCGGGACGTGCCGCGCGCGCGGTTGGGTTGGGAGCGCCCCGACCAATGACGGGGACGCCCCTGTAAAGAAGGGAGGCCCAGGCCAAAGGGCTCGCGGTGACGCGCTGGCCATTTATATCTGTGGCGCCGGCCGAGGGCGCGTGGTGTAGCGTAGCCTAGAGCGCCCTGCTGCGGCGTCGCGGACAGCGGAAAGGACGGAGGCAGAGTGCACGGCAGCTCAGGCACCGGCGAGCCTCCAGCCCAGTAGCTGTTGGCCGGCCGGGACAGGGAAGGCGTCGGGATTAATTAAGAGCAGCGGAAGTGGACATGGCTGGAGTTCCGGAGGTGGACGAGGCGCCGGAGGGCGGGGGAGGCATACGCTCCGTGCTGACCATGGGCTCGCTGGTCTCTCCCTCCGGGAACGAGGTGCTCGATCTTTTCAGTCAGTTCGTGTTCTTCCTCTTCTGCTTCAGTTCTCTCTCTCCAGCCTCTGTTTTCTGGTAGCTGCTTGGCGCCTTGGCTTTGGCTTTTCAGTGAGGTTCATCGCTCTTCTTTTCAGTGATGTTTCCTTCATCTACAGCAGCTAAGAAGTGTTACAAGCGGTATCAGATATATGTTTGCAGAAGATACCTCTCTCCTTGTTAGAATTTTAGTATGTTGAAATCGTGGGGGGACCTTGATTCGTTGAGGATTTGATCATGGAAGGGTGAAAATAAATCGAACTGGAGATCGAGCATGCATGTTTGAGTCATGTTTATATGGCATGCAAGTATAACCATCTAGTTCATTATGATCCTATACTTTGGAGGGCTTCAAATTAAAAATTTCGCGTTTAACACTATCTGATAAACTTTGGTCTCCTAGTGGTTAAGCTAGCTTTAGATAAAGCTTAAAGCAACTAGAAGCTTCTCATCTTTTTTTTTTCAAAGAAAAACAAGGAAGGGACTTTTCAAGTTGTCACACTTCTCGTATGGACAATCTGAAATCCCTTAAGTAATAAGATCTGAGGTATCTTAGCCTCTATCGATTCTCAACAAGGCACCAGCTAAATGGAACCATGAGAATTTTTTTTCTCTACAAACCTACAAAGTTAAGGCCTCACTAGACTATCCAAACAGTCTACTTTATTACTCCTATTAAGGTTTCAGCACAGGGGTGAGGGGTCTTAACAATTAAAACACTGATGCGAGTCTTTACCGAGAAGCTCGCCCCAGTTTCATCAGAATTGTGCCACGCGCATATGTGCCAAATCCACGCGTACAAACTCATCTCTCTTTGCTCAACAAACCAAACCGATCTTTTTCTAGATCTTGCCTAATCAACATGACACGTGTTCATGCTGGGACCTCCAAGTTTCATGCTGTAACCTGTACGTCAAATCGAACCAGAATATAGGCACCAATTGCGCTGCACTTTTTGCTTTTTAGGACTGTTCAGCAGCTCATCCCGTATTCCTACACTGGACGAGAATCAGGAACGCATCGTGCAGATTGCGTTTACTATGTAATTTAGACGTGTCGGCATGTCGCCCACTATTTTCTAGCAGACATGGTCTTGCATTGCAGCCATTCTTTATCTTTACCTTTCAATTTCAATCTCCATGTCTCCATTTTTCTGTTGCGCACGCACACATGAATTGTATGATGACAACATCGAAGATGTCTTCTTGACAGGTGCACTTTGCAGAGCTCGATGGCAAGATCATCGGCCTCTACTTCGCTGCGAACTGGTACCCGAGATGCGAGGCCTTCACCCCGGTGCTGGCCGCGGCGTACCAGCAGCTCAAGGGGCGCGGCGCCGGCTTCGAGGTGGTCCTGGTGTCGTGCGACGAGGACCGGCCGTCGTTCGAGAGGTTCCACCGCACCATGCCGTGGCCGGCCGTGCCGTTCGGCGACCTCCAGTGCAAGAAGCGCCTCAGCGAGAGGTTCCAGGTCGAGGGCATCCCGCGCCTGGTGGTGCTCGCCCCGGGCGGCGAGGTCGTACACCCGGACGCCGCCGACCTCGTGCACCGCTACGGCGAGAGGGCGTTCCCGTTCACGGCGGCGAGAGTGGCAGAGCTGGAGGCAGACGACCAGCGCAAGTACGCGTCCCAGACGCTGGAGAAGCTCTTCTCCATCGACGGGATGGGGAAAGAGTTCGTGACCGGTGGCAACGGACAGGTAAGTGAACGTGCATGCTCTAGAACGCAAGCTAGCTAGAGGGGTGCAGTGCATCCCATGAGCTAGCTAGCTTGGACGCAATTGGCGTTCCGTGCCATTGATCCTCCATCCATGGCCGGATGGCCCGCCGACCATCCAGCTGTTGGCCTCACGTACTGTGGCTAAGGGCTGCAGGTCCCGATCTCGAGCCTGGTGGGGAAGACGGTGGGCCTCTACTTCTCGGCGCACCAGTGCGCGCCGTGCATGAAGTTCACGGCGAAGCTGGCGGCCATCTACAGCATCCTTAAGGGCAAGACGGAGGACTTCGAGATCGTGTACGTCCCCATGGACAAGGAGGAGGACGGCTACCTGCGGTCGTGCAGCGACATGCCGTGGCTGGCGCTCCCCTACGACGGCGCGCCGTCGCGGGCGCTGGCGAGGTACTTCGACGTGCGGGAGATCCCGACGCTGGTGGTGGTCGGGCCCGACGGCAAGACGGTGACCCGGGACGGCCGGAACCTGGTGAATCTCTACTTCGACATGGCGTTCCCGTTCACGGACGCGCAGATCAGGCTGCTGCAGGAGGCGGAGGACGAGGCGGCCAAGGGCTTCCCGCAGTCGCTGCGCCACCGGGGGCACCGCCACGAGCTCAGCATCGTGTCGGAGAAGTCCGGGGGAGGGCCCTACATCTGCTGCGAGTGCGAGGAGCAGGGGCTGGGCTGGGCGTACCAGTGCATCGCCTGCGGCTACGAGATCCACCTCAGGTGCGGCCGCGATGAGGAGGGCGGCAGCGCAGGAACCGGTTAGCGACGAGCTATAAGGATCACGTACGGGTATCTATTAGACTAGCTGTGTACTATTGGACAAGATCTTCGTTTTGTTCCCAACAAACGTCAGCTTGCTCTTGTCAAGTCTGATGCTAAAATAGATCAGGAAATAAATGACCTTCGTTGCAAGGTTTAGGTGGTTTGGCTGAGCGCAGAAGAATTGCAGCTGCAGCCTTGCAGGTGTTGAGCAAACCTTGATGCAATGCCCAATCAATCTAGTTATGCATTTCTACTGTGGCTTTGAGCAATCAGCTGACAGTATGAGCCCTACAGAGTGAGGTCCTGCAATGTCCGAAGCGCACGGGTTGAAGGGTCTCCGGTTCTCTCAAACACATCCAGTTTGTTCGGCAGTCCGGTTAAAGCGTTAGCCGGCCAACGAAAATAAACAGATTTCAGGCCACAACATAATAACTTTGCGACGAACGCCAAAAAAACAGATTAGAAAGCACATGAGAGGCGAAAGACCGTAAACAAACACAGATTGAAAAGATTAAACGAACCCAACCAGCAATCTCTATTGTTATTCAATAGGAGTGACACAATACTTTCATGCAGGTAACGCTTACAAACCATACTGCAAGGATAACTTGCATTCAATACTAGACTTCTCAATACAATAGTGACACAAAGGTTCAGACGACTACTGATATTACGACTTCCAAGCTAAAGAAACCTTGAATACTTGTATCATATGATACCACACAAGCATTTATATATTGCTGCCTAAAATCCGTGAATCTTGATGCTCTCTTTCTTTGCGATTCCAGCCTAATCAAAATATAGCAGTCAGATTAAGGAATGTGAACTAAACAACTTCAGAGATGGGCGCCCGTTAAGGAACTTACCTGGACTAGGAAAGTAGCAACATTTTTACGCTGATCACCTTGCAGTTGAATGACCTGTAAAATACAGCAGACGAATGATCAGCTTGACATTCAGATGATAAGAGAACTAAAATCTGATGGAAGCTACTAGGGGGGTGTTAGGTTCCAGAGGGCTAAACTTTAGCCCTTTCACATCAAAGAGAATCTTATCATTTAGAAGTATTAAATAAAATCTAATTACAAAACTAATTGCAGAATCCTGGGCTAATTCGCGAGACGAATCTAATGAAGTATATTAATCCATGATTAGCGGATGGTTACTGTAGCATCAATTTAGCAACCCATAGATTAATTAGGCTCATTAAATTCGTCTCACGAATTAACCCCATCTGTGATTTTATTTAATACTCCTAAATGACAATATTCTCTTTGACGTGATAGGGCTAAACTTTAGCCCTCCAGAACCAAACGGGGCCTGAGTGATACTTCCTACCTGGCCTAGCTCTGGATCCTGGACTACAGTACCATTGCAGCAGAACTCCTTTTTGAGATCCTTGAGGATTTTGTTATAGCTGTACTCTTTCTTCAAGCCCTGAACAGTTGTCAGACTCTTTCTTCCGTTGCGCTGCTGAATGCGCACGTGCACATAGTCCTTTGATCCAGCACCAGCACTGGAGTCCTCAGCATTTGCCTCCGCAAACGGATCTACATAGACCACATATCAAGTTATCAACTTCTGCCTTCTGAGTGCGCTCAGGCGCTCAGACTGGACACATGAGTAAAAGTAAGATATTTATATTGGAAGAAAACAGAAATAACAAAGTTCATCAGACTTTGTAACCCACAAATGCATATAGCCTCATTAGTCATTAATAAAAACATGTGTCAGGATCACCCATGTAAGTAGCCTATATCCACCATTAAAAATGCATATCGCAGTTTAAGAGACAAATCAACTATATCTGTAGGTTATCCAACCAGAAAATGCTACAACAAAGAATGAAGGAGAAAGGGAGTATATACCAAAAGCAGACGGAAGCTGGGACATGAAACTTGCCTGTTGAGTTTGATTAGTCCCCAAACAGATCACTGGGTTTCACGAGTCGGTCTCGCTGAAAGAACTGCAAAGCATAATACCGTCCCAATCAGTCACTGAGTATGTAGAGTCATAGAGATACGAAATATTTTCAAACCTGCAACTTTCCATTATAAAATATCCAGGTCAAACAGGCCAACAACAACAAGTAATGTTCATATTGACTTGAACAGTGAAATAACACATGATCAAATCTAACAAGATAATACCTATATGAATGATCAAGGAACTATCTTAAGATAAGAAAACTAATGAGGCGGAACGGACACTGGAATCAAATGATGTTTTACATAGCCAATTGATGGAGGCGCCCTTGGGTTCATAACTAAAGGCAGATATAGAACAATGGCAAGGGAAAGAAACCACAGAGTTCAGAGTTGATCAAATGAAATATTGTAGGATGAGGTTCCAAAGGGACCAAAATATTCCTCTCTTTGCTTGGTCTTATAATGGGCTAGGAAGGCATATGGTATAACTGAAATGTAACTTTACCTACACAGTAGCTGGAGGAGACTTAACAATTTGCCTAATATCTCTTATATGAGCAACAGATAACCATAAACAAAACTCTGCACATTAACAACAGGTCCCAACTCTCAGGAGGAGGCTACCTTCTAAAACTGGTTCAGTGAGGACAAACTCCCAATTCTCGGTCAGTTCAATGTAGAATCATATGTAGATGTAAAATCACCCTGGGAGTCCCTAAATTTCAATATAATTTGAACGCAGCGTCTATCATTCTATGAGTCAGAAGATAACTAGACCAAGTCGTACCACGTTAACCACCACCACGAGGATAACAAAACACGGCAGCCAATATATGGAATCGGGTCAAATCCCAAACCCTAAGGGGCGGGGGGGGGGGGGGGGGGGGGGGTGCGGGGGTCCCCAAAATCGAACAATCCGGACCTAATCGACCCGGCGAACCCACAGTCCATCGCATCGGCATCCCTCCCCAAACCTACCAGCAATCGATCTGAGCAGAAATTCTCCACCTCAACAGACCAACCCATGAATCCCCCAAACAACCCCGAGATCCGCTCGGTTCGGGGCGGGGTTACGACCGCACAACACGACCTACCACAAATCAATCACGAGACGGAGGAACCCATCACCCAAGCCTCCACAAATCGAAGCTCCGGAACACAGAATTAACCTGGGGAGAGCAGGGAGGAGTTCACCTTGGTTGGCGGCGCGCCCGACGAACGGAATGCGAGGCGACTGGCGAGCGACGGGGACGGAGGGGAGGGGAAAGGTGATGCAACGACTCGACCTCGGGAGCCCGTGCTCTCTCTGTTTCTGGGTCCTTCTGTTCCAGCTCGGCCGCCGGTCGGTTATAAAAAAGGAGTCGTGTTGTGCTTCGGTGAACCGACAATGGATGAGGATTCGGCCCACTGGAGTCCACCCTTGTGGGCTTACGTTGAATTAAGTGTTCCAAGCTTTAGGCCCATTAATACTGAGGAATGATTTGTGTTTTCAGCACCTAGAATGGAGGAATATGGGAGTCTTGCTGATGAGGGTGGTGAGGCTGGCACAGAATTGGATAATTCTGTGCCCAGCCAGCAAGAAGGAGGACCTCGTGGAGTATTTGGCAGAACTGACTGCTACGGCAAGAAGACCAGAAATGATTCTGGAGGGGTGACAGCCATGGAGCTCTACTCCGGCGAGGGCCTGGGTATCAACCCCGAGAAGACGCCGATGAGCTTGAAAGACTGGATGGCGCAGGTGCGGGAGATGGATTGCTCTCTGTTGGTGGTCTGAACAAGCGCTGGTGATCTTCAGTTCGTGCTTTATTCCTTTAGCTCATGTTGTGTCGGCTTTCATAATTGTATGAGGCATTTTTTGGGTTGAAAAATGTTAACTGTGGGTGTGAGTCCCCAGGAACTGTGCTGTAAACGTTCTCCTGTCTTTTAAAGAATACTTCGAGTGGGCTAGCGTCGTAGTATGTAATTGAGTCTCATCATGAACTAAAAACCTCACATCCATCAAACGTGGATCAAAACGAGACCATAATGAAGGCGGCCCAGTAAGGAAGACGTATTTAACGGGATGAAGTACAAGTGCACTCATATATGTGTATTTACATTCACCACCATAAATCTATGTTTGCACACAACACTTTTGAGAGACTGTCATGTAGTCATATAGATTTCACTATAAGAAAACTAATTGAGCCAGGCTAAGTTCAGGAACATAGCATGGCAGCGAGTAGCGAGTAGCGAGTAAGGATGCATCAACGAATGAGTTCTGCAAGTAAAAAGACTATTTACCAAGAAGTGTGGAATTTCGGTTTAGCACGTAGTAATAGACTAGGAAATGAACCAGGCTCAAGCAGAATCGAACACCTAGTATAGTGTTATGCAAATCCAAATTTTGTCCCCGGAAACTTTTAGTCTTTTAGAGAACGTGCTTTACCATCAATGCGGAGGACTAACTGAAAATTTTCTAAACTTAATACGGAAATAATTGCGTTGGACATTTCTCTTTTCCTTTTAGTAGCTATCACCCCATCGGCCATCGCCCAAGTATCTTGTATTTGTCATTATACAGACTTGACTAACTTTGGGTCCTCGACGCAAAAAGCACAGAGCACGTTTGATAATGGCTGCAGCCTGTAACTTTCCTCTGAAGAAAATTACTGATGGAAACAAATTATGTGGACAAAATACTGGTCAAGTTTGATAATGGCAAGAATATCTTCCCTCGTGCAATACTCCCTGTCAAGTGAAGGACAGATATACGGTTACACTGTCAGGGCTTAGGCTTACCAATCAAACCGTCACGTTGCAAACGAAAATTCAGACAAGTGAATGCAATGATTGAGGAAGATATTCTCACAATTTTTCTCTAACCTGCTTGCGGCGTGCTGTCACACGTGACAAATCTACCTCCCAGACCATTTGCTACTCTAGTATCTAGAAATGAAAATTTTTCCCGACCTATCAGGCAGTTTTGGTTCTCTGGTAATGAGTGTTTGGCTTAGAGGAATAAAATTAGTTGGCGAATTGATCATCCAACTTCAAATTGATGTATATTGCTTTTTTCCCCTGAAAACATGACATTTATCGAGGAAAAAGAACAATTTTAATTGGCGAATACTACCTTTTATCTTTTAATATTTCCCTTTAAAAAATCTGTAATTTGCCTTTTTTTTCCCTCTATCTGCAGATATATACCAAAATTTACTTTTGTAGTTTTGTGTCATTCCACAACATCACAAAAATTGTATGAGAAAATATTTTTTTACAGCAAGGAGAAAATCCAAACTGGCTGATAGCCCTTAAGGGCAGCTACAGTCCTCAATCCGACCGATGCAGCCACGGCAAACGAACAAAACTTTGATTCGATAGCTTCAGCGTGTGCATGATTCGTGGGACCCATGTATTTATCTGCTGGCCAATCCCGTTGCCCGGGCGCTTGGCTCTTCTGTACGCATTTGCAGAGAAGATGTGTTCGCTGAGTTTTTTAATCGGCTCGGTTTGACTCTTGTTTGAAGGTCGATTTTCTTTCTAACATTCAAAGGTCGACCGTCACAGTGCAATCTGTTCAATTTTTTTCAACCAGGGTTCGCTTTCTCCACACACTGGAGCTGCCCTTCCCCAACTCATTCACGTTCACTTACACTGACCGAACCCGTCATTTTCTTATTAACATGACCTGTCCTATGTCAAGTTCACACATAGGAAAACCTGTGATCTATAGAGGATGGTTTTCCCTTGGAATGGTTCTAAAATTCTGAAAAGTAAAAAAGGGAGATTGCCGGAGTACTGTACAGTCAGTCTTTTTTTTTGGACTATACCCTTCCTACGTTGAACAATTGAACACACCAGCCACGCACGTCTCTTGTAGACGCGTCTTCTTACAGTCTTTCCGGACCCATACACGTCTATAAATACCGGCCCATTGACAGCAATCAGCATCCATGTACAACAGTGCTAATTGATCCATGAACAACTTCTCCAAAAAAATTTCTTCTAAAATTTTGCTAATACTGTAAACATGAACAACTTTGCTCTAAAAACTCCTAAAAAATCACAAAAAGATAATTTGACTCTGGGTTATTTAGAGATTTTCATATTTCACATTCAATCCGTGATGATTTGTCCATAAAATTTTGGATCCACTCTGAGGGGGAATCGAACTTGATTTGCAATCCAAACAAATTTGAAACAATTCACAAAAGTTTTCCTAAATAAATAATATATTTTAGAAGTATATGGATCTGGATGAGATTGTAGGATAAGTTTAAGAACGAGAATAAAAGAGCGTGTGATAAGTTTAAGAACCGTTACGTGCATTTTGAGAGTATCGGGACCGGAATGAAAACTCCAGATAAGTTTTAAGGACTGGAATGATAACGCTAGACAAGTTTAAGGACTATTATTTGCATTTTAAGAATATCAGGATTGGAACGAGAACTCTGGATAAATTTTAGAACCGTTGGTGGAATTTACTGAGGGAAAGACGATGGATTCCTTCCGCGGATCGGCTTTAGCTTCGTCGCCGCCGGTTGTTTGACGGCGGCCGAGGCGGTGTTGCGTTTTGCTGGGTCTGAGCTGAATTTAGCTTCGGCGAGCTGGAGACCCATTAACACTTTGGGCTGGTTTTCTGTGAATTTCTGCTCTATCTAATTAGCCCTCGTTGACTACAACTTGCAAATGGAACAAATAACCGAGGTCTAAATCTGTGGCTGCACGAATAATTGGACCATAAATATTCCTCTCTCTCCAAAAAGTAAAATAAACTAGAAGAAATAAACAATAAGAACGAGACCTTCAACATCTGAATCCTGGTCAATTGCCCTCTAGAGAGTAAGAATTAATATGATGGATCTTCGTGTGACTGAATCAAATCTACTATTAGTTGGAAGGACTAAATCAAGCCATGATATTTGCAAGAAAAGTACTTGTCGAAAAGTGCAGTTTGCAGATATATCTATACGTCCAGTTGCAGAGGACGGGCATAATCACGTAATCAAGGTCAACAAGCAACGCGTGCATGTTGTTCTACTGGCAGGGTTTGCTCCGCCACTTGACTTTTCTTACAAGCCGAAGGGTGTGTTTGCTGTTCGAGAAATGGAGTGGTCCATGTCCATCGATTTTCTCATTTTTCTTTTTGGTTTAATTTGTAGAATGTAATGAATTGATCCATCACCACATCATACATCACAAGCTAACAATCAGTATAAGGATTTATGAGGGAAATTCGACTCATAATAGACCTCCTTATCTTAAATAAGGTAGTTTCTCAAACCAAGCATATCCGAAAAAATAGAATTGGACTTTTCGCTACATTTTTTTCTTTGACTAGATTGAGACCCAAAGCTCCAAAAATTTAATTTGATGTAACGGTTGGTCGTCTCCGGTGCCGTCACTATCTTTGACAAGTAATTATGCATCAGCAAATGATGCTAGGATGATGAATTGCCATCCTTATTCATATCTATTAGTTGGAATGAGTAAATCAATGCCTTGGCTTTCGCAAGAAAAGTATTTACAGAAAGGTGACGCTTGCAGAGGTGTACGTCAAGTTTTAGGACGTATGTAACAGCTTAGATGAAGTTGGAAAAATGCAGGCCTACCTACTCCTTGAAACATTCTCTCGTGGCACGCGCTCACACACATGACAAACCACACCAGACTACTTGTTGCGACGAGAGGACGCGCTCACACACATCGGCTGAAAGTTACTAGCCAGGCCACTTTGCTGCTCGAGAACTGGAAATACCTAGTTTCCTTAACCCTGTGTCGGTATTTTTACCGCCAGCCTACCTAGGGATACCCTGAGGTAGATGATTATTGGTGAGGGATCGCTGGATCTGGAACTTAAAGGTAAACGCGAGGACACAAGACACGGATTTAGACAGGTTCGGGCCACCAGAATAGCGTAATACCCTACATCTTGTTGGGGGTATTGTATATTGCGCCCTGCGCTTGGGTGTTGAGTTGCCTGTTGGCTGCTCTGTTCTCTGCCTATCTATGTATGCCCTCCTTTATATATCCCAGGGGGTGGGGTTCCTAGTAGGATTACATGGTATGGGTCCTAGTAGAATTACGGGATAGAGTCCTAGTAGGAGTCCGACTTCTCTTCCCCCGCGGGTAGCTTCCTTGCGGTACCTAGAGGATCTATTCCTGACAAGCCCCCAAGCTCTTCATAGCCGAGTACCTCTGAAGTAGCCTTCGGCTTCTTCTGAAGCTCCCTCTTGAAGGCATTCTTCGAGTACTTCCTTGGCTACCTCGAGGCTGTGAGGTGCTTATGCCCCGAATACTTTCAAGTCTTCCTTTCTATGGGGTGCGATGCAAATCGCACTCCATATGGAGTAGCCCTCGAGCCTTAGGTTGAATCGAAAAATCAGACTGAGGGTCAATAAAATCTTGAATCTCCATCTTAAAAAAAAACAACCATTAGGTATAGCTTGTCAGCCCCCGAGCCTTGAGATGATTTGAATAATCAATTTAAGTAGTTCATCATCCGAGTAGTTTTGCGGCATGCAACCCCCGAGCATGTAAGCTTGGTGAGTTGTAGGAGCAACGTCAAATAGTTGCTGGCACCCAGCCCCCGAGCTTGGGAGCCAAAGCAGCCACGTCGAGTAGTAATACGCCCAGCCCCCGAGCAGGGGAACCAAACGAGTAGTCGAGGTCACGGCGAGTGCCCTGTCGCGCCCCTGCAAGGTAAACATGAAAAATATTTGTAATTGATACACATGATATCGAGTCGGGAGTGAATCCCAGCATTGTAAATATGCATGTAAATTTTTTGCGTCTTGCTCTTGCTAGGCCATGTAATTTCCTTGGTAGTTAGCCTGTTATATTTAAGCACCTGATCCCTGATCGTAGCCGTAGCCCATAGCGCAGGGAGCTTGGCCGCATGCACGCGTAGGAACGTAGGTGTATAGGAGAGTCGAGGTTGCACGAGTTAAGGCGTGTGCTACCCGAGTACTTTAGCAACCGTTAAGAGAAGACAATGAAAGTAGTCGTCATGCGACAAAGAAAATGCGTGGTGCGCATAAAGTAGTCAGCGATGTGTAGCTTTGGAGGGTTTCGCGCCCATCGAGAGACGTACATAGATAAGTAGTCGGTGAGAGCGCGTGTTGCAGCGCGAAGATCTATACTTTCATAGGGTGACCACTTGAAGCCTCCAGCACTTAGAACACAATTTTGTGACGTAGCCTCCGCAGTCGGTATGCTAAGATTGTGGCAAAGCCGCCAACACTCGGTGCATTAAGTATGTGGCAGAGCCTCCAGTACTCGGTGCGCCAAAGCTGTGGCTATCGGTCTAACATCCCAGGAGTAGTCGATCAAGGTGTAGCCCCCGAGGGTGAGTCCCATCGAAAGAGGTAGCCGAAAAAGTAGTCGATCTTGTGAAAATAAGTCGGAAAAGGTATAAGTGACTTAGCTTGATTCGTGAACGATTGTCGATGAAGCCGTAGTGCTCGTTGATGAAGCCGCGACGCTTTGTTGATGAAGCCGACTAGTCGGAGTCGATTCCGACTAGTTCTTGATGTCGCGAGGTCCGCTTTCGACTAGTTTTGTAGTCGAGATGAGTAGTCGAAGTAGTCGAAGTAGTCGTCGGCGGGTCGCCGAGCGTCCTCATAAAGACGAAGTAGTCGCCGCTTGATCATTGCTGGAGCCGTGGAGTAGCCATGATCGTTGCTGTGTATCATGCTTGCTGTTAGATCTTGGAGAATATACCGTTCGTGTACAACTTCGTGTACAATTAGCTAGTATTTGGAGTCTTCCAGGTAGCCTTCCGTGTACATATGGCAAAAGCTCCGCACATCTCGTGGACTTTGCCTTCACAAGTGTGCGTGCGTTAGTCAGAGCACACACCAAAAACCGAGGTGTCAGCTACCAACTGGTCATGTGATCGTTGTTGCCGCCAGCCCAGCCCATGCATGCACACCGCTGCGCAGGTGCGGTGCCGAGCAGAGCAAAAGCGAACGGTCGCAGCGACTTGAAAAAAGAAAAAAAAACTTGTCTGGATCGGGACTCGTGGACGGGGCCGGGATTCGGCGACAGCCTCCAATCCGAGTTGACGCAGGTCAGGACTCCGTGATGCCGACTCGAAACCACGTAGCACTTTTCCAGTGTGGCGCGCCGTCGAGGACAAATTAAATCCGCCGCGTGGAGTAGATAATTTCGATGAATAGGTACTGCAAGCTCGTCCAATGATCGTGACGATAAGCACTATGATGGACGTCAACTGTCGGTACTTTTACCGTCAGTCTATCTAGGTATACCCTAAGGTAGGTAATTATTGGTGAGTATCGCCGGATCTGAAACTTGAAGGTAAACGTGAGGACACAGGATACAGATTTAGACAGGTTCGGGCCGCTAGAATAGCGTAATACTCTACATCCTGTTGGGGGTGTTGTATATTGCGCTCTATACTTGGGTGTTGAGTTGCCTGTTGGCTGCTCTGTTCTCTGCTTATCTAGGTACCCCTGCCCTCACTTATATCCCAAGGGGTGGGGTTCCTAGTAGGATTACATGGTATGAGTTCTAGTAGGAGTCCGACTTCTGTTCCCCCGCGGGTAGTTTCCTTGCGGTACCCAGGGGATCTATCCCTGACACCATGTATCATTTGGATCTTGGTGCTTCAATGGGGCATACGTTCGGTCAGACTGTCGGAGGAATTAACTGGGGAATCGACCACACACCTAATCTTAACACTGATCATAGCACATATTGTTTGAGCCTAAGGTAGCAAGTTTTAGGGTGTGTTCGGTTGGGCTTTCCAACCTGCTTTTGCTTTTGCAAAAGCTAAAAGCCAACCAAAAGGTTTAAAAGCCCTAGATGCTTTTGCCAAAAAGTAGTTTTCACTGTAGTACAAATGCAAAAGCCCCTCTCCCCCTGCTTTTAGTGGCTTTTGGGGTAAAAAAATTATCCACCTGCCACTGGTTATGAAAAGACGGTTTGCTTCTATTCTCCCACCCGTCCGACTCCCACCCGCGTCTCCCCCCAGACCGCCTCCAGCCCCACCCCGCCCGCCGCCGCCCCGCCGCCTCCGCCCCGCCCGCCGCCGCCCCGCGGCCCACGCCCCGGCGCCGCCCCGCCCCGCCCCGACCGCCTCCGCCCCGCCCCGCCTCGCCCGCCTCCGCCCCGGCGCCGCCCCACCCCGGCGCCGCCCCGCCCCGGCCGCCGCCTCCACCCCGGCCGCCGCCCCGGCCGCTGCCCCGGCTGCGAGTTCCTCGTCGTCGCGTCCGACGGGCTCTAGGACAAGGTGAGCAACCAGGAGGCCGTCGACGTTGCCTCGAGGAGCCGAAACACGGCGGCGACGTCGTCCGTGGCGCGTTCTTGCGCGGAGCTCGTGGACATGGCGCGACGCAGGGGGAGCAGGGACGACATCACCGTCATAGCCGTCAACCTCGAGAGGTTCTTGTGATAAAAGTGACGACGCTGATGATGGAGGCACTAACTGAAGTGACGAGCTTAGTTAGCAAATTTGAGCTGATGGAGGTTAAATGAAGCTTCTTGATTGACTGTAAATATGCGGTAAACGAGAGGCTGAACTGCTGAGCTTTGAAAATGTTGCAAAACACCAAATCGGATAGGATTTGGTTAGTGCGAGAGGAGGATAGTTATGTTGAGATATATCATAATTTTATGAGCCCTTTATCTTGTGTAATTGCTACAGTTCTATTTATGTGGACCATATGGATGAAAAACTTAAAAAAAATTAATGTTTTCCTTCCAAAAAATATATTTACATGCGATATAGTGAATATATTAGGTTTGTACGAGTATTTTGTATATAGACAGTCCCACAAACCTTCAGGGGTATTATAGGTATTTCACCCACAATACATAATTTACCACAGCTCACAGCTGCTCTAACCAAACGGTCTTCTACTTTTCCCACAAAAATTTTTTTACATCAGCTTTTCCACAGCCCACAGCTCACAACATCTTTTCCAAAAGCCACAGCCTAACCAAACACTTTTTAACCATTTTGAGTTATTGGGTCGACAAAAATGATAAAATAAATTAGATTGATATTCCATATAATTAACATGGGAGGATAAATAATTAAGAATGACATGCTAGCATAATTAACAATTTGACCCAAAAAACAACGTTGGGTACCCACTTGCATTCTTATCTGAACATGTGTTCCTTTCGGGTTGGGAATTACCGCTGGCTGATGCTTCGGTTATGGACTGTTTCTTCATTTGTTGGTGTATCACTGTCAAGGACGAAAAGGAACCACGGGTTAACGTGTCCTTCCCATAAAACAATATGTATTTGTTGCAAGAAAGTGGAAAGGAAAGGGCGGTGTAACACCAGATTACAAAGTGTTAAGAATTCTCTGAATCTTTCTAATTTGACCAATGCAAGAGAATACACAACCTTCATACATGTGTATAAATACCTGCCCTAATGGACCGATCAACAACACACAGCAGCAGAAAACATGAGACTCTATTCTTCATCACGTGGCCCTCTGGCCTCGGCACTACTGCTTTGCTTTTGCATGCTGCTTCTGGGAGTACATGGAGGATCTCGCAGGGTAAGCATGCCTGTTAACACTTCATTCATCACTACCCAGAAGATAGATAGAGAGATGATATGAGTAGCTTCTGTAATCTAAATCCTATTCTGCTCCGGCATTTGCAGCTTTATATCGTCTACCTAGGAGATGTGAAACATGGACACCCAAATGATGTCATCGCTTCGCACCATGATCTACTCAGCAATGTTCTTGGAAGGTACGTAGCCTCTTTTCAGTTACTTGCTGATTTTTTTTTAAGAGTAACTTTGAGAAGAATGATATGCAAACTGATTATTGTTTATTAAGAGTAACTTTGAGAAGAATGATATGCAAACTGATCATTGTTCATCACCATTCCTCGACGATCAGTAGCAATAATGTCAGCCATCAAGAGATTAATTGTGTTTTCGTGTGTAAACTCTTAACCTTTCAGCATGGAAGATTCTTTGGCTTCCATGATTCACAACTACAAGCATGGCTTCTCAGGCTTCGCAGCCATGCTTACTGAAGACCAAGCTAAGCAGCTTGCAGGTCAGGCCTCTCAGCCTTCCTGCTCAAACAACGATGACCCCATGTCACGTGCTCCTCAGTTCTCTCGTCGCTTTGTTCCACGGCTAGCAAAATCTGTGACGCCTTTGTGCTCTTTTCTCTGCAGAGTTCCCGGATGTCATCAGTGTCCAACCCAGCAGAAGGTGCAGGGCGGCGACCACTCGAAGCTGGGACTTCCTGGACCTGAACTACCAAATGCCCAATGACCTGCTCAATAAAGGCAGATTTGGAGAGGACATAATCATCGGAGTTGTCGATTCAGGTATCTGGCCGGAGTCGAGAAGCTTCAGCGACGAAGGGTACGGACCCGTGCCGTCTCGGTGGAGAGGCGTATGCCAAGTCGGTCAGGCCTGGGACCACAACAACTGCAGCCGCAAGATCATTGGGGCACGGTTCTACAGCGGCGGACTGGACGAGGAGGACATCAAGAAGAACGAGCACCTCTCACCCCGGGACGCACACGGCCACGGCACTCACACGGCCTCCACCGCAGCAGGCTCTGTCGTGGAGGGGGCAAGCTTCCATGGCCTCGCCGCGGGCGTCGCACGAGGCGGCGCACCCCACGCTCGCATTGCCATCTATAAAGCCCTATGGAAGATTGCCAACGGCGGCACTTCTGGCACCGACGCCGCGCTGCTCGCGGCGATGGACGATGCGATACACGACGGAGTCGACGTGCTCTCGCTATCAATCGGTGGTTTCACCGAGTACTCGTTCGGCGCCCTACACGCGGTTCAGAAGGGGATCACCATCGTGTACTCGGGCGGGAACGACGGGCCTAGTCCGCAGACCGTTGGGAATAACGCCCCGTGGGTCATCACCGTCGCGGCGAGCAAAATCGATCGGTCGTTTCCGACCGTGATCACGCTGGGTAACAAGCAACAGATTGTGGTATGGGATACAAACAACAAGCTCTGAAGAGCCACAAACCTGCGATGGTTTCTTGGCTTGACCAAATTCTATTCATTTTGCAGGGACAATCTCTCTACTACCAAGGGAAGAACTCATCCAGGAGCATTTTCAGAAGTCTCGCATACGGAGGCTTGTATGTGAAATCATTAATTTTAGTTGATTTTCTTTAAATGTGCCATAAAAGATTCTGAAGCAACTTTTTTTTTGCCTTGTGTGGTCAGATGCACGGCGGATGCTCTAAACGGTACCGATTTGAAAGGGAAAATTGTGCTTTGTGCAACACCAAATTCACCAACGGTGAATGGACCGTTTGCAGTACTCGGACAAGCGTTTCAAAACGTCCGAGATGGAGGGGGCTCTGGTCTTATTTTCGTTCAATATACGACTGACATTTTGGAAGAATTTGTAGGCATGCCATGTGTCCTTGTGGACATTGACACTGGTAAAAAGATCAGACAGTACATCAACGCGGGCAGGTATAGCACTTCCAGAATCCCGATCAAGCCTCATACTGCACATTAGAAGCTCTCGATCATGCTCTGTAACGAGCTGAACGTTTTCTCGGATGAATTTCTGGTTGTTTGAAGCAGCTCTCCCGTGGCAAAGATTGAACCGGCCCGAAGCATTACAGGTAAAGAGATCCTGGCACCAAAAGTGGCATCATTTTCGTCGAGAGGTCCATCACCCGACTACGCTGATGTTATCAAGGTACCTACAGTTAAATGCAGCGGTTAACACAGTAGGCAAGCACAAACATGCAATCACCTGTCATCTCACAGCAGCCTTGCTTCTTGTACAGCCTGACATAGCTGCACCTGGAGCAAACATCTTAGCTGCAAAGGAAGACTCCTATGCGATTATGTCAGGGACATCAATGGCTGCTCCGCATGTATCTGGCATCATCGCGCTGCTGAAAGCTCTACATCCACAATGGTCTCCTGCTGCACTGAAATCAGCCATTATCACCACTGGTAATCTATCATAATTTTGAAGGGCAACTTTCTAATTCTAAAATCATGAATAGGGAACATTACATTTGTCTTACCTCTGTTTCATCTTGCATGGCGAAGCATCTGTAACTGACGAACACGGCATGCCCATACTGGCTGAAGGATTGCCCCGGAAGATTGCCGACCCATTTGACTATGGAGGTGGAAACATTAACCCTAACAGGGCAGCTGACCCTGGCTTGATTTATGACATTAATCCTAGCGATTACAACAAGTTTTTTGGCTGCGCCATCAAGAGGACATCTGTAAGTTGCAATGGAACTTCGGTCCCAGGGTATCACCTGAACCTACCATCCATCTCAGTTCCAAATCTCAGGCATTCAATTACCATTCCGAGGACGGTCACAAACGTAGGCGAGGTTGATGCAGTTTACCATGCTGCAATTGAGAGCCCGCTTGGAGTCAAAATGGATGTTGAGCCATCAGTTCTCGTGTTCAATGCTACAAACAAAGTTCAAACATTTCATGTCAAGTTATCACCTATGTGGAAGTTACAAGGAGACTACACTTTTGGAAGCCTTACTTGGTACAGTGGCCAAAAGACAGTGCGGATTCCAATTGCAGCTCGAATGACAATCTATGATTTCATTGCGGATGTTGCATAACTTGGTTGAAACATGTGGTGCGAAAGGCAGTATCCTATCACTCCTTTTCCTTTTCAATGGAAGTATCGTAGTGTTCTTAGCAACAGTATAGAAAAATAAGCAACACTATGTACTGGTGTGGCTTTGTTGAGATTCTGTTGTTTATCAGATTAATCCAAACAGATAGCTTTCTTTTGAGGGCTAAATTAATTTAAATAAAGTTATTTCCGTCATGCTATACCTGCACAAAATGTTTTGAATAGACACTATACCTGTATTTGTTATAATTTATAAAGCTATTACTGCTTGAACATGTGCTACCATTTTTGGTCCGGATCTTTCACATTTCTCTCGAATAATGAGAATTCCTTAGGACTACTTTTTCTCTGATACTGCTTGTTTTGGGTTGTTGATGAGGCGCCTTGGTTCATGAGTGGGGCCAATTTGAGCCTGCACCAACTCTTCGATAGAAGGCTGTGCCAGCTAGAGCAGGCCGTTTCATGTCACCAGAATATATATAGAATATCATCGGCTCAAGCAGAATTCCATGTCTGGTGACATGAATGGCCCAGGAACACACCGG
Source organism: Panicum miliaceum (assembly GCA_032594955.1). Classification (NCBI taxonomy): domain Eukaryota; kingdom Viridiplantae; phylum Streptophyta; class Magnoliopsida; order Poales; family Poaceae; genus Panicum; species Panicum miliaceum. The sequence goes on along the minus strand of CM064063.1, from coordinate 7,207,677 downwards.
CATGGCATCAACAGCAGCCGCTGGTGCGGTGGTGGAAGGAGTCAGCCACCATGTTGGGAGCAGGGCTGAAATGCGGCGATGCACCGCGAGCACGCGTTGCAGCATGCTGTCAGCACCAAGATTACCAACGTGTAGTATCTCCAAGAGTCTTTCTAAATTTTACTATCTAAATTATTATTTAGAAAAACTTCTGCATAAAAATTATTTTCTATATGTTATCCCTCTCCAACACCTTTTCTATATTTTGTGTATACTCTAGAAAGCCATTTTCGTTATTTATCTTTAGCTAGCGAGAAATGCGGAATGGAGGATGGCTACATTTGGATAACCACTTAGAGAAGCTTTTGAAAGGTATTTTTCCATCATAATCTCTACTAGAAAGGCCCGCGGCTTTGCCACGTGGGGCCCGTATCCCGCATCGTAGTATTGTAGTTGATGCAGAATTTAGTTCATGCATGTATTAGTTGTTGTATACAGGTAAATGTAAAAAAAATTAAGCAACATAGTTAAGATAAATCCATCGTTTCGTTATTTTCGCATAGGTGTCGTGGTCTGCCCGTTGTTGTATTTGGTATATATTTTGAGCATTCTATTGTCGTGACGCTATTATTTAAGTAGTATATTATTTTGGGTATTGAAATGGTAGTATGGCATTTGTTGTTGCATTTATTGTGGTGAAAGAAGGGATAAAATAATTTATTAGAGAGGGTGGAGGACAATTAGTTGGATACTTAATGTATTTGCGAAATTATGAGAAAATTAATAGACGTGATATTTTTTAAGGAAGTAGTGGTTATATTAAAATATGCCGCGTTATCGTGGAGGTCGCATGAGGAGCTATAGAAGAACGGCAGTATAATATTATATTTTTAGCAAAACAAGATGTTATGTTGAACAAATTATGAAAATATTTTGAATTTACAATTTTATTATGTAGCAAAACTTTAGGTTTTAAACTTTTGAGCAATTTTTTGTATTTGAAATTTTTTTGAAGCATTTCGAATTTGAAATTTTACTATATAGTAAAGATGTAGATTTGAAATTCTAAGCAACTTTTGTAGTAATTATTTTTTGATTTGAATACGTTGTCCAAATTTTAGATACAACAGGTTGTATGTAAGTATTTGTGCAAACGAATTGCGAAAGTGTTTTGAATTTTAAAATTTACTCTATAATAAAGTTATAGTTTTTGAATTTTAGATTAAATTTTATATTGAATAATATTTTATTCCAACAGGTTTTGGTGTTCAAACTGTACTATAATAGTGCTCGTGTAGAAATAACGAATGTAACGGGTTATGGTTTGATTTAATTGAAATGTGAGGGTTTTTTTAAAAAACTTTGCTGAGAGAGGACCAGGACGGCGGGTTTATTCAAAAAAACTCAAGGTTTTATTTGCAAATTTTCCAAACCTGGAAGGTTACACTGTGGGTTGATTTTGAAAAAAGTTAAGGGCTTTTTCAAAAATTACCTGAGAGAGGAGGCTGGACTGCGGGTTCATTTCTATAAAGATCGAGGGTTTTTTTGCAAAGTTACCGGGAATCGTAAGATCTGGTTTGGCTCTCTTTTGGTGCATGAATCATATATATAGATTCCTAACAATAATAAAAGATATAAAGAGTCTCTTAAAGTTGCTGTTTGGCAGCCAAAGCCAAACCAACAAATTAGACAATGTTACCAGCCCTAGCCAATGAATCCCAAAGAAATCCAACAATCTAGGAGTCATATCAAGCCAGGGCCCAGGGGTAACCCATCTCGATGCTCTCTGCAACCACTACCCAACTGCCAACTCCACCCAATCGTGCACGAATTATAAACTTCAAATGGACCAGGAACTCGGCATTCCCCAGGGTAACTCCAAGAAAAGGGGGTTGGCTCAGACCTCAGAGTGAGGCTATGATCGAATAGTTCAGCAATGTGATCGCAAACCGATCGCGAGACAAAACCCACTAATGTTAATGTCCTACAAGTCTAAGCACGGAGAAATGGAATTAAGTGAGGAAGGAGAGAGGTGGGCGAGGAGGCCAACCTTGGAGGCGGCCTGCAAATGGAGGGCGACCAGCCCGAAGAGAGCCTAGGAAGAGGGGGCATGCCGGTTGTTGGACGGCGATCGAGGTGGTGTTCCGTTGTGTTGGGCCTGAGCTGAATTTGCCTTCGACGAGCTAGAGGCCCATTAACAGTTTGGGCCTATTTTCTATGAATTTCTACTTACCTAATTAGCCCTCATTGGCTACAACGTGCAAATGGAGCAAATAACCGAGGCCTCAATCTGTGGCTGCACGAGTAATTGAACCACAAATATTCATCTCTCTTCAAAAATTAAAATAAACTAGAAGAAATAAACAATAATAATGAAACCTTCAACATCTTAATCCCGGTCAATTGCCCTCTAGAGTGTAAGAACTAGAGGCAATTCATTGTGTGCTATTAAAAAAGTTCTTAATTTCATACCTGCCACCAGAAAACTTGTAGCGCCTTCTTAGCTATTGAGTCAATTTTCGTTGAATTTGAGTGCCACTGTCGTCAAATTTTAGAGTTAAATCTCCGTTAAATGTCATTTTTTTTGTCAAATTGACTTTACTACCCTGGGAGAGGACAGAAAAATCCTGAGAGAGGACAAAAAATGACGCTGCTCCTGTGGGGGCCCAGCCACCTCTGCTGCCTCCACGGCCGCCCGCCCTGGGAGAGGGGCCAGCGAGAGAGAGCGCAGAGGGACCATCAGGAGAGAGAGAGGGAGGAGAAATAGAAATAGATAGAGCCGGGAGAGTGAGATAGCGATGGCTGCCGGTTTTCTGGACAGGGTGAAAGGATGACAAGTAGGTTTTATGGGCAAACATGTCTTTTAGTATCTAATCTAACTCTCTCTTACGGATAATGGACGAAAATGGCATCCGAGGAAACAAAATTTCAAGTAATAGCACACAAGGACTGAAAATATTTTTAGTAGCAAATGAGGAATCTAGAACATTTTTAATAGCACACCAGGAATTGCCTCTAAGAATTAATATGATGGATCTTCGTATGACTGAATCAAATCTATTATTCTCCACATCCCAAATTACAATTCTTTGATTTTTTAATACATAGTTTTATGTATATAGATATAGTGTATAGCTAGGTGTATAACAAAATATATGTATCTAGAAAAATCAAAATGAATTATAATTTGGGACGGAGATAGTAGTTGGAAGAACTACATCGAGCCATGCCATTTGCAAGAAAAGTACTTATCGAAAAGTGCAGTTTGCAGATATATCTATATGTCCAGTTGTAGAGGACGAACGTAATCAAGGTCAACAAGCAGCGTGTGCATGTTTCTACTGGTAGGATCAGCTCCGCCACTTGACTTTTCTTAGAGGAACAAGCTGAAGGGTGCGATTTTTGTTTGGTTTGAGAAATGGAGCGGACCATTATTTCTTTCTTATCTCATTTTCTTGTTTGGTTCGTAGAAAGTAATGAATTGATCTATCACCACATCATATATCACAAGCCAACAATTAGTATAAACATGACTACATGAGGGGTGGAGTCATCCTATAAAATTCATGGGAAAAGCTCATGATAGACCTCCTCATCTTAGATAAGGTAGTTTCTCAAACTAAACATATCCGAAAAAATGATATTGGACTTTTTCACTCCTTTTTTCTCCTTTGACTAAAGGAGACCTAAAGCTCCAAAATTTTAATTTGATGCAAAGATCGGCCTCCCGTGCCGTCACTATCTTTAGCAAGTAATTATGCATCACCTAAATGATGCTAGGATGATGAATCGCCATCCTTATTCAAATCTGTTAGTTGGAGTGAGTAAATCGAAGCCTTAAATTTTTCACGAAAAGTATTTATAGAAAGGTGACGCTTGCAGAGAGGTGTACGTCAAGTTGTAGGATGTATGTAGTGAAGTTTTTTTGGCAGGTAGGGAGTGCATGTATCTATCGGTTGAATTTGCTTTTGTCTGTTACCTGATCGGATAGGAAGAAATGCAACTCATCTTAGAAACAGTGGGCTGACCTGGCCTTAGGCCCAGACGGGATCGAGTTTTTTGGAGATAGAATTTTGTATGCAATCATGACATAAGTCTCGCCTATAGGTTGCTGTTGTTTTTGGCTGAGTGGTCGGAGAGGCCGGAGCCTATTCTTTTTTAGAAGATGCGTGGTGGCTGTTTCAAAATTTTGAGAACTTCTAGATATGATTTTTAAGTTGTTAAGTTTCCAACACTTATCTAATTTTCACGTGATATGCCTCTGAAAATGTGACGAAAAGAAATGGCCTAGTGGCTGATAGGACTGCAGGAGTCCGTCCTGCTGTTGTATGCGGTCACGATCTTCCAATTAAAACCTTAATTACGAAGATAAACGGCTCAAATGAAATTGTAATAATGCTGACCTACCTACTCCTTGAAACATTTTCTTGTGGCACGCGCTCACACACATGACAATCTACACCAGGCCACTTGTTGCAGCAAAAGCGTTGTCCAATTCATATATTGAATTAGAGAAGCAAACTGCCGGCTCCCGAGATACCATCGGCCGAAAGTTCCGAGGCCTGGTCGTGGATGTGGTTGGTCTACGCCAGGCCACTTTGTTGCTCTAGAACTGGAAATACCTGTGTTTCCTTGTCCCCATGTCATTTGGACCTTGGCTTTTCAATGGGGCATGCGTTCGGTCGGAGGAAATAGATGGTGAATGGATCGACCACACATCTAATCTTAACACTGAACCTATAGCACACATGGTTTGAGCCTAAGGTAGCAAGTTTAGTCATTTTGAGTTATTGGGTTGACGACAAAAGATAATAGAATAAATTAGACTGATATTCCACATAATTAACATAGGAGGATAAATGATCTAGAATGACATTCTAGCGTAATTAACCAGTTGACGTAGAAAACAATATTGGGTACCCACTTGGGCATCCTCATCTGAACCAATGTTCCTTTCAGGAGGAGTTGATTACGTCAAACCAAACGCTACAAATGGTAGTGAAACTCGTTTGGACAAAGTACAACTCTGGTTGGTTGGGAATTTGCTGCTGGCTGATACGTCGGTTATGGACTGTTTCTTCATTTGTTGGTGTATCACTGTCAAGGATGAAAAGGAACCACGGGGGGCTGATGCTTCGGTTATGGACTGTTTCTTCATTTGTTGGTGTATCACTGTCAAGGACGAAAAGGAACCACGGGATTAACGTGTTTTTCCCATAAAACAATATGTATTTGTTGCAAGAAAGTGGAAAGGAAAGGGCGGTGTAACACCAGATTACAAAGTGTTAAGAATTTTCTGACTCTTTCTAAGTTGACCAATGCAAGAGAATACACAACCTTCATACATGTGTATAAATACCTGCCCTAATGGAACCAATCAACAACGCACAGCAGCAGAAAACATGGGACTCTATTCTTCATCACGTGGCGCTCTGGCCTCGGCGCTACTGCTTTGCTTTTGCATGCTGTTTCTGGGAGTACATGGAGGATCTCGCAGGGTAAGGATCCTGTTAACACTCTTTCATCACTAGCCAGATAGAGAGAGATGACATGAGTAGCATGAAGAGATGTTTCTGTAATCTAAATCCTATTCTGCTCCTGCATTTGCAGCTTTATATCGTGTACCTAGGAGATGTGAAACATGGACACCCGAATGATGTCATCGCTTCGCACCATGATTTACTCAGCAACGTTCTTGGAAGGTACGTAGCCTCTTTTCAGTTAGGACGTGCTTGTTACTTGCTGATTATTTTTTTAAGAGTAACATTGGGAAGAACGATATGCAAACTTTTTTTTTTGCGGGTAGAACGATATGCAAACTGATCGTGGTTCATCACCATTCCTCGATGATCAGCAGCAATAATGTCAGCCATCACGAGATTAATTGTGTTTTCGTGTGTAAACTCTTAACCTTTCAGCATGGAAGATTCTTTGGCTTCCATGATTCACAACTACAAGCATGGCTTCTCAGGCTTCGCAGCCATGCTTACTGAAGACCAAGCTAAGCAGCTTGCAGGTAAGGCCTCTCAGCCTTCCTGCTCAAACAACGATGACCATGTCACACGCTCCTCAGTTCTCTCGTTGCGTTGTTCCACACGCCTAGCAAAATCTGTGACGCCTTTGTGCCTTTGTTCTCTGCAGAGTTCCCGGATGTCATTAGTGTCCAACCCAGCAGAAGGTGCAGGGCAGCGACCACTCGAAGCTGGGACTTCCTGGACCTGAACTACCAAATGCCCAATGACCTGCTCAATAAAGGCAGATTTGGAGAGGACATAATCATCGGAGTTGTTGATTCGGGTATCTGGCCGGAGTCGAGAAGCTTCAGCGACGAAGGGTACGGGCCCGTGCCGTCCCGCTGGAAAGGCGTATGCCAAGTCGGTCAGGGCTGGGACCTCAACAACTGCAGCCGCAAGATCATCGGCGCACGGTTCTACAGCGCCGGGCTGGACGAGGAGGAGCTCAAGGCCGACTACCTCTCACCCCGGGACGCGAACGGCCACGGCACGCACACGGCCTCCACCGCGGCAGGCTCTGTCGTGGAGGTTGCCAGCTTCCATGGCCTCGCCGCAGGCGTCGCGCGAGGTGGCGCGCCCCACGCTCGCATTGCCGTCTATAAAGCCCTCTGGAATACTGCCGACGACGATAGTTCTAGTAACGACGCCGCGCTGCTCGCGGCCATCGATGATGCGATACACGACGGAGTGGACGTGCTCTCACTGTCAGTTGGTGGTTTCAGTGACAACTCGTTCGGCGCCCTACACGCGGTTCAGAAGGGGATCACTGTCGTGTACGCGGCCGGGAACGATGGGCCTAGTCCGCAGACTCTTGAGAACACGTCTCCATGGGTCATCACCGTCGCGGCGAGCAAAATCGATCGGTCGTTTCCGACCGTGATCACTCTGGGAAATAAGCAACAGATTGTGGTATGGGCCATGATCACTACAAGCTCTGAAGAGCCACAAACCTGCAATGGTTTCTTGCCTTGACCAAATTCTATTCGTTTTGCAGGGACAATCTCACTACTACCAAGGGAAGAACTCATCCAGGAGCATTTTCAGAAGTCTCGCATACGGCGGCCTGTATGTGAAACCATTGATTTTAGTTGATTTTCTGTAAATGTGCCATAAAGGATTCTGAAGCTGGCCCGCCATTAAACTTTTTTTTGCCTGTGTCGTCAGATGCACGGCGGATGCTCTGAACGGTACCGATTTGAAAGGGAAAATTGTGCTTTGTGCAACACCGAATTCACCAACGAAGTTTGGGCCGTCTGCAATACTCGGACAAGCATTTCAAAACGTCCGAAATGGAGGGGGCTCTGGTCTTATTTTCGTTCAATATACGACGGACCTTCTGGGAGAATTTGTAGGCATGCCATGTGTCCTTGTGGACATTGACACTGGTAAAAAGATCAGACAGTACATCAACGCGGGCAGGTATATCATTTCCAGAATCCTGATCAGGCCTTATACTGCACATTAGAAGCTCTCGATAAGGCTCTGTGATGAGCTGAACATTTTCTAAGATGACTTTCTGGTTGTTTGAAGCAGCTCTCCCGTGGCAAAGATTGAACCGGCCCGAAGCATTATAGGTAAAGACATCCCGGCACCAAAAGTGGCATCATTCTCGTCGAGAGGTCCATCACCCGACTACGCTGATATTATCAAGGTACCTACAATTAAATGTAACGCTAGACACTGCGTACTAGTAAGCCATCACCTGCCATCTCACTCTGCTCTTTCTTCCACAACAGCCTGACATAGCTGCACCTGGAGCCAACATCTTAGCAGCAATGGGAGACTCCTATAGGTTCGAGTCGGGGACATCAATGGCTACCCCTCACGTTACTGGCATCATCGCGCTGCTGAAAGCTCTGCATCCAAGTTGGTCTCCTGCTGCACTGAAATCCGCCATCGTCACCACAGGTAATTAGACCAACCACAACTTTTGAAGAGTTTTAAGGGCAATTCTCAGCTGGTGCATTGCCTTTTCATATTAGCTTGACAGGGAATTTGTACTTATGACTATTGTTTAATGCATGTTGGGCAGTAATGCCGACCAATTAAAAGAAACTTCTAAAATCATGGCTAATTGACTAGTCAGTGTTACATGTGTCTTACCTCTGTTTCTTTTTGCTCGGCGAAGCATCTGTAACTGATGAACACGGCATGCCGATGCTGGCGGAAGGATTGCCTCGAAAGATCGCGGACCCATTTGATTATGGAGGTGGGCACATCAACCCTAACAGAGCAGCTGATCCTGGCCTTATTTATGACATCGATCCGAATGATTACAACCACTTCTTTGGTTGCACCGTCACGAAGACTTCCGCAAGCTGCAATGCTACATCTGTACCAGGGTATCTCCTGAACCTGCCATCCATCTCGGTTCCAAACCTGAGGTATCCAGTCAGCGTATCGAGAACGGTCACAAATGTAGGCAAGGTCGATGCAGTCTACCACGCTGCAATAGAGAGCCCAGCTGGAGTCAAGATCGAAGTTGAGCCGTCTGTTCTTGCATTCAATGCTGCAAACAAAGTTCATACATTTCAGGTCAAGATATCACCTATGTGGAAGTTACAAGGGGATTACACATTTGGCAGCATTACTTGGTACAATGGTGAAAAGACGGTGCGGATTCCAGTAGCAGCCCGGATCACAATTCATGATTTCTTTGCCGATGTTGCATAACTAGGGGGAAACATACAGGCGACATCATACTGTTCTTGTATATTTTGAAGGAATTATCATAATGTTTTGAATTTTGAGCACTGTACATAAAACAAAAATAAGAAATACCAAATTCCATTATGGCTTTACTTAGCTTGTATAATTCTTCTTCTTATCCGAATCAGACAAACAGCTACCATTATTGTGCAGGCTAAATTTGAATAAAGTTGTGTGTGCTACCCAGTCCTATAACTATGTCAAAATGCAGTTGCTCCTGTACAAGCGATTTCCATTTAAACTATACTTGTAGTTGTTACTCAGCTATAATAGCTTTCAACTTTTGTATGGAATCAGCCTACATAAATACTCTCTCCAGCCGTTGGCTTTCGACGATCTTCGAGTTAACTTTGACCAATATTTCTTTTCTTATTTGAATATAGTTATAGCATCAAAATAAGTATGAGATTATGAAAGTAGTTTTTTTTAGTTGTGTGATCTCCGATCGGTCAAAGGACCGATTCCTCCGCTTTCTACGTGCCCTGATCGGGGGCGCGCCTGCCGTTCACTGGCAGTGGGCGCCTCTCGCGCAGCGCAATATAAAGTCAAGGGGAGCACATCGGGGCACGCCATCCAAAGATCGTCGTGCCATAGTGTCCCATAAAACCCTAGACTCGACCCGATCTAAGAGAGGCGCTGAAGCGAGGGGAGAAAGCCCATTGCGCCGTCGCCCACTGCGCCGCCGTCACTTCCCCTACTCCGACTCGTCGGTCACCACGGCGCCGCCATCAACCTCGGTTTCGCCACCAGCACTGCTGCTACCTCTTCCCCGACTTCGTCACCACCTCAACGGCAGCGTCATGGCAGATGGCAACAACTACTAGCAAGGTATCTCATCACGGTTAAGATCCTTACCCACTCGATCTACTCCTAGAAGATCCAATAAATCTAACAATGGTATCAGATAGCCTACTCTAGCGAGTAGATCCGTTTGGGGAAGATTAAGAGAAAAGAAAGACACGATTTCGATCTGAATCGAAAGAAGAAACCAAACCCTAACCAAAAGGAAAGAACTCACCTCGGCCACCGGCCACACCACCGCCATGGGAGCTCCTCGACGGAGCTGCGTGCGCGACTCAGTCGCACGCAGCGCCGGCGAGAAGGCCCGCAAGGGCGCAAGAAGGCGGCGGCAGCATGATCGGCGGGACAAGCGCCGAGCTGTCGCGAGGAGAGGTGCGGAGAAAGAGAAGGGGGCGCCCAGCTCGCCGGCCATGGCGCCAGTGGCCGGGCCGATGGCGCGCCGGCGTGCATCTCGCCGGCGGCGCGAACGCGGCGGCCGGACCGACGGCACGGCGGCGCGCCCTCCCGAGACGGCTGAGAAGCAAGGAAACCCTAGGGTTTGGGGGAGGCCGCACCAACCGGTTTTTTTTATCATCCGATCTCCACGCTCGGCCGTCAGATGCTTATGGACGAACCAGATGTAGACGGGGGGTGAGAGGGAGCGGCGACTGGGCCAGATTGGCGGCCCGACCATCAGTTGCTGGGCTGAAGGCCCAGCCGCGAGCGAACCAAGCCGACAGGCTGGAAGATCCAACCGGGCGAGTTGTGGCTGCTGGGCTGAGCCGAGCTAGCTGGGCCGCGGTAGCGCCGGTCCGAGCCGCGCGCGCCAATCGAGTTGTGATGCGGCTATGCTGGGCCGAGCGCGCGCGCGCCAAGCGAGCCGCGAGCAAGCCGAGCCCACGCGGGGCCGTTCAGGCTGCTGGGCCCCATGAAGAAGAAAGTATTTAGTTTTCTTTAATTTCAGAAGCTCTTTTTTGTTGAATTGAGACTAGCTTTATCTCTATTCCTTTTTGAACTAACGGGATAAATTATTTAGAGAGTAGATGAGTTCTAAGAAATGCTTCTGAACAAGTATGTTTCAAGTTTTTTATGTTTCCGCTGTTATGAGATTTATGATTATTTTTCTAATTAAATTAGAACCAACGGGACAATTTAATTGGAAGAGTAGTCATATTATATTCAAGTTAATTATGATATTGTTATTTTTGACCAATGTTGATAATAGCAGTATTACAAATTTTATTCATGAGTTTTCCATACATTATTCCTATTTCTGCCCTTGCGTGAAGCAAGAATTCATGTAGAAGAACATTGTGTGTTTACTCGAGAGAAAATGATGATGCATTAGTTCTATTTTTGCCCAACTGTGATGTAGAATTAATGTAGAAGAATGTTGCATGACGGACAACCGTTGATTTCCATCAACGCTTGAGATTACTCGGCTGCAAGCCAAATGGCTGTTTTTGCTGGGTACGTGAAAAGGGCCTTTGGGCCACAATAAGTTTAGCAATTGTCTCACTAGCTTCTGCTATTGTTAGTTTGTTAATTTTCTGATAAAATTGGAACCAACGAGAAAATTTAATCGAAAAATGAAGTATAATTGAATGTTTCTATCATTATAACTAAAGGTTGTAGCAATAAGTCAGATGCATGCCTAATTTGACCAACGTTGAATTAAACATGTGTGTGTTACATAGTATTCGGATTTATTTCTGAATTTGATGTCTTGGATGTACAAATACTTTCTGTGTCCTGAGAACTAATTCTGATTTTTACGTCCCTTACTCGGAATTATACCGTATGGCGGGAGAAGTTTTAGCACTATACTTATGATGTTCATATCCTGAATACCGGGAGAAGTTTGTGCTGACTCATGTGCTATTAGTGCTTCCCGCATAGCGAGAGAAGTTTAGGGTAGATCTTATGCTATCCTAGAATCGACCGTGCACTACCATTGTGCCATGGTCATTAAGCATTAAATGAGTTAAGGCCATAAGGGGAGCAATCCCAAATTGCACCATTGCTAAGTCTAAGAAGGTGGAGAGTCAATTAAATAGACTCTTTACAAGCTTATGCGGGCACTCTAATTGAGTAGCTTGTTGCGGAGTAATTTAGTAATGGTGGAATGCAAATATTTTGAATGTATAATGTGGCCACTAAGATGGAGACATTAGACATGGATCGAAAGGAAACAGAAAAGTTAAGGCTTGATAGGTTGAATGTATCAACCAAGCTGAGCTCATCGATAAGAAAATGAATTATTTGAATAAGAATTTAAACCTTTTCTTGTAGTATCATATTGACCTGAAATAAGTTTCAGGACAAAAGAAAGTTGTATGCAAAACAAAAGATAAGAAAAACATGCGTGATTTGCAAAAGTACCGTTAATAAAGGACTCTGTTAAGTTCTTGAAGTGGAATAGGAAAGAGTACGCCCTTACTAATTACGAAAGAATTTTGTTTGCATAACATAGTCATGTGAATGAAGTAAGTGATAAATGTCTCGTTTAGGAGAATTCTGAATAGTTTTCGAAATTATGGCAATAAAGTTTACGCCATATTTTGAGGGGGAGGATTGTAAGATAAGTTAAGAAAGATCCTCTCCATTCCCCTATACTTTAAATCAATGCGATACATAGTATGCATTGAGCGCAAGTGATCTATTAACAATGACCATGGCCGTCAGGGAGTACAACGGTCTTGGTATTGATACCCCTATGCAAATAAATAGCTAAATTTCTGGATCTTTTACAGTTCCAATAGGAAGATAGCGTAGTTGGCCAGTATTCATACTGGACGAGCCTCAGCAAAATGGAGTAGCTGAAAGATGCAACCATACATTAAAGGATATGGTCAGAAATATGACAAATTACTCTACTTTACCGATAAGTTTGTGGATGGAGGTATTAAGAACCGTCATTCATATTCCCAATCGAGTACCCAATAAGTCGGTGTCCAAAACACCGTATAAGTTTTCCAGTTGCGGCCAAAGTATTTAACCGAAATGTTGAAAAGCTAGATCTCAAGACAGTAAGTTGCTATTTCATTGGCTATCCAGATAAGTCGAAAGGTTATCGTTTCTTCTTGGAGGACGAGATGATCAGGGGGATCATGGTGCCCCGAGAAGTTGGCCTTGAGGAGAAGTGGGTACACTCGCCCACTCCGATGATTCAAGAACCGTTGTTAGTTCTCCTGTGACGACGACGAATGAGGAACTTGTCCTTCAGGAGCCTGTAGAAAATATTGTCGCATACGAGGAAGAGCTGCAACAGCCCCATATGGAAGGTGAGTCATAGGTTGAGGACCTAGAAGGTCTCTAAGACTTAGAAAAGTCCATGCTAATAAGGAAATTCAAATGGAGGGTGATCCCACCTTATTTGAGAAAACCATGAGAAGCGCTCTAATTCGTAGAAATGGCTTGAAGCCATGAAGCCATGCGAGATAAAATGAGATCTATAAGTACCAACAATGTTTGGGACTTAGAAGATATTTCTAAAGGAGCAAGACAGTAGGCTGCAAATGGGTCTACAAAGAAAAAAATATGACTCTAAAGGGAATATTGAAAGATAGAAAGCACGATTTATGGTGAAAGGCTTCACGCAAAGAGAAAGAATAGATTGTAATGAGATATTTTCTCCAGCCTTACGCGAGTATTCTTTTAGAATCATGATGGCGTTAGTGACATGTTTAGATTTAGAGTTACATCAGCATTCCTTGACGGGGATTTGTATGCAAATGTTCACATGGCACAACACAAAGGTTTTGTCATGGAAGGAAAAGAACATATGAGATGCTGCCTGAAGAAATCTATTTATGGATTAAAACAAGCCTTCAGACAGTGGTATTTTAAAGTTCGATAAAACGATAAGAAAGTTTGGCTTTTAAAGAGAATGAGGAGGACAATTGCGTTTATGCAAAGTTCAAGAATGGGAAATTTATTTTTCTCATCCCGTATGTGGATGACATCTTACTCGCTAGTAGTGAAGAAGTCTTTTGTCCTTAGATTTTGATATGAAAGATCTGAGTGAATATTCATTCGTTTTAGGGATTGAAGTTCACCGAAATAGAAGAAAAGGGGTATTAGGAATATTGCAAAAAGCATACTAAGAAGAGGTTGTAAAGAAATATAGTATGCATGCGAGTAAACCTACGCCTGTTTCTGTAGTCAAGGGTGATAGTTTTGGGAAATTACAAAGTCCTAGAAACCAAGAAGTGATCCATCAAATGAAATGTGCTTCATCTATCGAAGCTTAAAGAATGTTCAAGTAAGAACTCACCCTGACGTAGCACACGTATCCGGGATGTTTTGGCAAAAGTCCAGTCCAGATATAGATCACTGGAATGGAGTTAAGAATATATTGCAATTATGCAAAGCATTATAGGCCTCATGCTAAGATAGAAAGAACAAGTACTCTCAAATAGTTGTGGGTACAAAGATAGAATTTCTGTGAGATGTGTAGTGAAATCCACAGTAGTTGCTAACATTCGCAGTTGGAGTTTTATTGTGGAAAAGCTCCAAACAAAACAAACAGATAGTTGCGGTATCATCAGTGATGCATACCTATACTATAACATGATATGAGGCCACCAAGAAGGCACTTAAAGTTGATAAAATCATACCTGGAATTAAGTATCTTGCTCCTATGACAACGGGTCAAGTGTGCTGCCAAACACATTGACATTAAGAGATACATTGTCAAGGAGAAAATCCAGAATCATATTGAAAGTATTGAACTTATAAGGACCAAGTAAGAGCTTGCGGATCCGCTTACCAAAGACTTAGTGCCCAATGTGTTCAGAGAACACTCAGTCGACATGGGGCTACGGTAGAGCCTATGATTTCTGGATTACAAAAGGGCCTAGTGTTTATTTTGAGATGAATAAGTGTACTGTGGTCGTTACGTCTGACGGTACGGAAGTAACTGTCATGATGAAGCGTGCTCTATATATCAATTTATTAAGAAGTAAATGTTAAGTATAAGTAGTAAGAAAGGCGGAGATCAAAGGGGAGAATGTTAGTTGTGTGATCTCCGATCGGTCAAAGGACCGATTCCTCCGCTTCCTACGTGCCCTTATCGGGGGCGCGCCTGCCGTTCACTGGCAGTGGGCCCCTCTCGCGCAGCGTAATATAAAGTCAAGGGGAGCACATCGGGGCACGCCATCCAAAGATCGTCGTGCCACAGTGTCCCACAAAACCCTAGACTTGACCCGATCTAAGAGAGGCGTTGAAGCGAGGGGAGAAAGCCCACTGCGCCGTCGCCGACCGCGCCACCGTCACTTCCCCTACTCCGACCCGTCGGTCACCATGGCGCCGCCATCAACCTCGGTTTCACCGCCAGCACCGCTGCTACCTCCTCCCCGACTTCGTCGCCACCTTGTCACCACCTCAACGGCGGCGTCATGGCAGATGGCAGCAGCTACTAGCAAGGTATCTCATCACGGTTAAGATCCTCACCCACTCGATCTACTCCTAGAAGATCCAATAAACCTAACAGTTTTAATACATACCTACACATGTGGGTTTTATGCTGCCAAACTAAAATTAAAAAGTATTGATAAAAATTTTAGAAGTTTAACCATATTTTGATTAAAGAATAAAGTATTTATTTGTGATCATAGACAATACAATTTATGTGTACATCTTTCACTTCTCTCGTCGAGCTTGAGAATCTCTAATATTCCTTGTTTCCTGAGTTCTATAATTTTAAATTGTTTGAGGTAGTTCATGAGTAGGGCCAAATTGAGTGTACAAATATGATACAAACTATGTACAACTCGAAAGTGAAAAATTCTTCCTCCTAGTTCCCTAGTGCAGCTCAGATCCCCCCTCCCACTCCCTCCCCTACTCTGGCAACCTCACTGGTGAGAGAGAGCGGAGATGGCCCTCCCGCTTCCCTTCCCGTAGTTTAGTTTTAGGATTAAAATGGAATAAACTGCATAGATGCGTGCAGTGCAGGAATAAATCAACCTTTCAAGTCGCAAGGAATAAATCAAGCCTTGACTTTTTGAACAAATATATTAGCAGAAAAATGCAGTTAGAAGTAGTATCAATACACTTCCGGTTGTAGGACGCAATCAAGATTAGCAAGTAGCGTTTCCATGCTCTAACGGTTGAATAGGCTGTCACTTTCCTAATAAGATAAGAAGGGACCTCGTCTTGATATAGTTAGGGCACTGTTCCCGGAAATATCATCGCACATAAACTAATTTGTGGTGTATATCAAACACACCAAAAGAAAAACAGTGACGTAGTGGTTGGTAGGCTCCCTGGTCTCGACGAAGTCTTGCTTTGCCTTGAGAGTTGACAGAGGCTGGATAAAATATGTTATATGCTGCCACTTTCTCCTAATTCAATGCAGAAAATCTTTGAAACCTTCTCTTGTGGAACGCGCTCACACGTGAATATCCCAAGGCCACTTGCTGCTATATACAGATATATTTTCCCCTCTCAACATCGTCTTGCTTGACTCTAGTGCTTCAATAGGTGCTTTATTTTGAGGAATTATTAGATGGTGAATGGGTCATTGGTTGCAACCTGTGAAGTCCTTCAGTACTCTTTCTATGTTGACCAAGAGGACATACAGAGTCTTCTTCTTCTTCATGCATATCACGCCTATATAAAGACCGGCCGGCCTATATTTTAATCGCACCTATCCCATAAACAAGACAACACGTAAAAGCATGGGATTCTACTCTTCATCGCGTGTCCTCGCATCTTCGGCGCTACTGCTTTGCTTCTGCGTGCTGTTATTGGCCGGTGTCCATGGAGGATCTCGCAGGGTAAGCATGCCTGCTGCTAACAGCTGAATCCTCACTACGATAAAGGATGTTTCTAAAATGCAATCTGCAAATTTGTTTGTAGCTATATATCGTGTACCTAGGCGATGTGAAACATGGACACCCCAACGATGTCATCGCTTCGCACCATGATCTTCTCAGCGATGTTCTTGGAAGGTACACATATAGCCTCTTTCAGCCAGCTGCCAATTTCCTTTAATTTCTCTCTGCTCTAATTCCACGTACGATCGATCAACATGATACTTAGCTCTGTAAATCTGCTACTTATCAATGTGTACTACTCCTAACCTTTCAGCAAGGAAGATTCTGTGGCCTCCATGGTTCACAACTACAAGCATGGCTTCTCAGGCTTCGCAGCAATGCTCACTGAAGAACAAGCTAAACAGCTCGCAGGTCAGACCTTTCGCTCTTTCTGCTCGAACAAGACCTCGCCAGCTTCTCGCTTACTGTGTGACTTTGTTAATAACTCCACAGAGTCTCCAGAAGTCATCAGTGTCGAACCAAGCAGAAGCTACACGGCGACAACCACACGAAGCTGGGACTTCCTCGGTCTGGGCTACCAAATGCCCGGCGACCTGCTCCGTGAAGGCAGATATGGAGAGGACATAATCATCGGCGTCGTCGACAGTGGTCCGTACTCCGTACCCGATCTTCTTATACTTTACCAAAGTGATCAGTGTGATCTCGTTCAGAATTAAGAAAGTCGTCTTCGTGCTCTTAGCGCCAAAAATTCTTGTGCAAACAGTAACCTGCATCGTCCTTCGGCATACACTTGGTTCAGGTATCTGGCCGGAGTCAAGAAGCTTCAGCGACCAAGGGTACGGGCCGGTGCCGTCCCGGTGGAGAGGCAAGTGCGAAGTCGGCCAGAGCTGGGACGGCAACAACTGCAGCCGCAAGATCATCGGCGCACGGTTCTACAGCGCCGGAATCGACGGGGAGGTCCTCAAGGCCGACTACCTGTCGGCACGGGACGCGAGCGGCCACGGCACGCACACGGCCTCCACCGCGGCAGGCTCGGTCGTGGAGGGGGCCAGCTTCCACGGCCTCGCCGCGGGCGTCGCGCGAGGCGGCGCGCCCCACGCTCGCATCGCGGTGTACAAATCCTTGTGGGGGCCCCGCGCTCAGGGCAGTAGCGCCACCATTCTCGCGGCCATCGACGACGCGATACACGACGGGGTGGACGTGCTCTCGCTGTCCATCGGCGGCGGCCCCGATGACAAAGGCTCTTTCGGCATGCTGCACGCGGTTCAGAAGGGGATCGCCGTCGTGTACTCAGCCGGGAACGACGGTCCAAGACCGCAGACCGTTGGGAATACTGCCCCGTGGGTCATCACCGTAGCCGCGAGTACGATTGACCGCTCGTTTCCAACCGTCATCACGCTGGGAAACAAGCAACAGATAGCGGTACAGAATACAAATGCTAGTTCTGCCTCGAATTAGTAAAATCAAATTTACTAATGTTGAGAGAAAATCTACCAATAATTTTGCAGGGACAATCTCTCTACTACCAAGACAAGAACTCAGCCAGGAGCAGTTTCAGAAACCTTACCACTGGAGTCGGAGACCTGTACGTTAAGCCACTAATTTAACTTTTACACTTATCGAAGTTTTCCTACCGTGTCACACACACATCTTGAAGCTGAGCAGAAGTTATTTTTTTTATTCTGTGAGTAGTAGCTGCACGGAGGAAGCTCTGAATGGTACGGATTTGAAAGGGAAAACTGTTATGTGCTTTCCAGAAGATGGAAAACTAGCGCTAACCCCGCTTTGGGAATTCCAAAGCGCGCTGCAAAACGTCCGGAAGGCCGGGGGCTCTGGTCTTGTTTTCGCTCAGTATACGACGGACATTCTAGGTGACACCGCTAGCTGCGGAGGCATTGCCTGTGTCCTCGTGGACCTTGACACCGGGTACCAGATTCTAGAATACATGGGATCCGCGAGGTACAACACTCCTGGATAAACCCAGAAATTGCAAATTACAACACGCTCTTGGTGAATTTCTGGTTCTTTTTTTTTAATGAGTTATGGTTGTCTCAAGCAGCTCTCCTGTGGCAAAGATTGAACCAGCGCGCAGCTTCACGAGTAAAGAGATATTGGCTCCCAAAGTGGCAGCATTCTCCTCCAGAGGTCCATCAATCTACAACGCTGATGTTATCAAGGTACCTAGTGTAAAGAGTTTACTACCATGCTTTCTAGGCAGTAGGCATTATGAAGCCGTCTTACTTCGCTCGTGCTTCCTCAACAGCCTGACATAGCGGCACCTGGAGCAAACATCTTAGCAGCAAGGGGGTACTCCTATAGGTTTGCGTCGGGGACATCAATGGCTGCTCCGCACGTATCTGGCATCGTCGCCCTGCTGAAAGCTTTATATCCACAGTGGTCTCCTGCTGCACTGAAATCCGCCATCATCACCACAGGTAATCAACCATAACTTGCACAACTTCTAATTCTAAAGTCATGGTTAAGGAACGTTATATTTGTCTTACCTCTATTTCATTTTGCATGGTGAAGCATCTGTAACTGATGAACATGGCATGCCAATACTGGCTAATGGGTTGCCTCGAAAGATTGCCGACCCATTCGACTTTGGAGGTGGGCACATCAACCCTAACAGAGCAGCAGATCCTGGCCTGATCTATGACATCGATCCAAACGATTACAACAACATCTTCAGTTGCATCATGAAAAGATCCGCAAGTTGCAATAAAACAGTGGTGCCAGGGCATCTCTTGAACCTGCCATCCATCTCGGTTCCAGATCTGAGGTACCCAGTTACTGTATCAAGAACTGTCACAAATGTCGGCGAGGTCGATGCAGTCTACCACATCGCAATTGAGAGCCCGGTTGGAGTGAGGATGGAAGTTGAGCCGTCTGTTCTTGTGTTCAATGCTGCAAACAAAGTTCAAACATTTAAGGTCAAGTTATCACCGATGTGGATGTTTCAAGGGGACTATACATTTGGCAGCCTGACTTGGTATAATGACCAGAGGACCGTGCGGATTCCAGTTGCTGCTCGGATCACGATTCATGATTTCTTTGCAGATGTTGCATAACAAGGGTGAAATATGCAAGTAGCATATCTTATCTTCATGTGCTGCTTTTTGAAGGATATATCTCACGGAGTTCCTTGCGCTGCCCAGCAATAAAAATAAGACATGCCAAGTTCCAATATATATATGAAAAATTCTTTCAACACTCGCTTATAACTACTCCCACATGTGTATCTCATGACATATATATATATATGATGAGTTTTATCTACACTCACGTGTACCAACTCTCACCATCAGTATACCATCATGCGTATGTTCACATACTCATTTATCACTTTGAGTATGTTTATATACTTATTCTAAGATACTTCAAAGGGATATATACGAAAAAATTTCAAAAGCATCCCTATTTTTTAAATATATATTATTATATCTTACTACTAGTATATAAAATTGAGTATATCCACGTACTCTATGTATGGTCATATACCCAACGTATATACCATCACAGATGGTCTAGTATGATCACATACACCTCGTACATACCTTTTATTAGGTCAGATATATCCTACATTATAAGATACACATGTAGGAGTAACTACAAGCGCGTGTAGAATAAATTTTTTCATATATATATACATATATATATCCCTATTTTAAATAGGCTGCACTACTGAGCTAGCTAAAGTAGTATTGTAAGGGTTTGTTTGGTTCTCCGGACTAAACTTTAGTCCCATCATATCGGATGTTTGGATACCAATTAGAAGTATTAAATATAGGCTAATTACAAAACCAAATGTACAAATAGAGGCTAATTCACGAGATGAATCCATTAAACCTAATTAGTCCGTGTTTTGACCATGTTGTGCTACAGTAAATATGTGCTAATGATGAACTAATTAGCCTATTAGTCTCATGAATTATCATCGTCTAATAGTTAGGTCATGTTTACTCTCTATTTGGAATTAAAACATTCGATGTGATCCGGACTAAAAATTAGTCCCTGAATCCAAACAGCCCATAAAACAACCTACCTTATAGTCGTGTTAAAATCCATCTGGAAAATATTAATGTGTTTCAATGGAAAATATTGATGTTTGTTATACAGCTACTACATTTGCTCCGATTGAAGCCAACAACAACGTATCAGATAAAGCGATCCTAGCCAAAAGAAAAACGCAAAATCAGCTCACGTATAGATTCATTAGAAAAAAAAAGTTTCCGCCCAGGCAGTCGGATTGAGCCAGGGCCGATGGAGCCATCTACCGCCGCATCTGAGCCCCAGCACCTACAGGATCGGAGCCCATGTTCAATACGTGAACATGCCGATGCAGCAATCCTCCTCAGAGAAGCCCCGAGTTCTGCTTAGCTTCGAGCGATACCATGATAGGCGGATCGACAACGCGATAAAAAACTGATCGCGAGATGGGATCTACCATTAAATTGAGAAATCCGAGCTCAGGAACACGTAACCGGTGGAGAATAGGGATGGGGCAGAAGGTTACCTCGATTGGTGGTGCCAGGTGCGGACGGGACGGCGCCCCGAGGTCAGCGACGGCGGCGAACTGAAGGGAGGCGATCAGGTTGGGGAGAGGAGATGCAGGGCCTTGTGCCAATTATCCTATCTCGGGCCAATACTATTTTCTGATTACCAGATTCTTAGGCCCACTAACAGTATGGGCTCATTTCTGTATGAAACTAGTACGTTGTTAGGCTTTTACGGCCCAACTAAACGTGTGATGCAGATCCACCACCGTCCATCTGCAGGAAATTCCAATTTTTGGTCGTAATCAGGAGGAGCAGGTAGCCTCCCCCCGATATAAGAAAACCAAAAAAAAAAGGTATCTATCGCTTGCCCGTTTCCTTCAGTTAGTAGCTGAGGAGCGAATGAGACATGAGAGTTGAAGAACTATGTCATCACTATTATATTGCCAGGGCATCATCACGCGGATAGCATTCCAATAAGACAAAGGGAATTTTAGATTTCTCAAAAAACAAAGTTCAGAGAAAAAGCAACCGGTAGAAAATTTAATTCCTCTGTTGACCTAAGGAACATTGACACCTACAAATGGGCCCGTTGCAAGTAGGCGAGAACGGAGATGGAAGCACATTCTTCTTCTTACCACCGCCGTTTGGCTACACTGCTGCTGCTCTGCTTTTGCACGCTCCTAGTCGAAGTGCACGCATCGCGCAAGAAGGTTAGCCTGCCTTACCCTGATTTGTTCTCTCCATTTCAAGGTGATTCAATCATCCCGAAGATGTTTCTCGACTGTATCATCTGCCTTCCGGTAGCTGTACATAGCATACCTAGGCGAAAGGAAGCATGGGCACCCAGATGATGTCGTCGCCTCGCACCATGATACACTGTCAAGCGTTCTTGAAAGGTGACCTCTCCATTCAGCCTGGTCACTTCAACTCAACACTCGTTTTCCCCAGCTCTGATTTCATCTAAGACATTTTTGTGAACCGTAATCATGTTTCACCACTCAACGCATTGCAAGGCATCTCTTTACCAATGGACTGATCATGCACAATCCTGAAATTTCAGTAAACAAGATATTTTAGATTCCATCATCTATAGCTACAAGCATGGATTCTCGGGCTTCGCGGCCATGCTTACAAAAGGGCAAGCACAGCAACTTGCAGGTGAGATAAGGTCTGATTGAGCTGTATGGATGAGTTTCTGAAAAGCTCATTGAAATTTTGTTTGCTTGTTCACATGGTTCATCTAGACTTGTCTGAAGTCATCAGTGTGCAACCGAGCAGAAGGTACCAGACGACCACCACGCGAAGCTGGGACTTCCTGGGGCTGAACCTGAACCACAAAGTGCCTTCAGAGCTTCTCCGCAGAAGCAGATACGGAGAAGACACCATCATCGGGATTATTGACACAGGTCAATACTTGCAACAGCAAATTGACTGCTCAAGTGACTTTGCTCAAAATCTTGTGTTTGGCGCCATTTCTCGTGAAAACCCATCACAGGAATTTGGCCGGAGTCGAGAAGCTTCAGCGACGACGGCTATGGGCCGGTGCCGTCACGGTGGAAAGGCGTGTGCCAGGTCGGGGTGGGCTGGGACCGCAGCAACTGTAGCCGCAAGATCATCGGCGCGCGGTTCTACCATGCGGGCGTGGCCGACGAGGAACTCAAGAACGAGTACCTCTCGGCGCGGGATGCCAACGGCCACGGCACGCACACGGCGTCCACCGCGGCGGGCTCGGTCGTGGAAGCGGCAAGCTTCCACGGCCTTGCCGCGGGCACGGCACGCGGTGGCGCGCCCAGAGCCCGCATCGCGGTGTACAAGTCCGTCTGGGGCAGCGCCCGCGGGGCTGGGGCCCGCAGCTCGGCCACCGTGCTCGCGGCCATCGATGACGCGATACACGACGGAGTGGACGTGCTGTCGCTGTCGCTCGTCGTGGAGGAGAACTCGTTCGGCGCCCTGCACGCCGTCCAGAAAGGGATCACCGTCGTGTACGCCGCCGGCAACTTTGGGCCCGCACCACAGGTGGTCCAGAACACAGCTCCTTGGGTCATCACCGTCGCGGCAAGCAAGATTGATCGGTATTTTCCAACCGCGATCACACTGGGAAACAAGCAACACATCGTGGTAAGTAACAGGATTACATGGAAATACCTTAATGACTCGTGAAGCCGAGATTCATGACTTGTTATGAGCATTTTGCAGGGACAATCTCTGTACTACGAAGGGAAGAATTCGTCAGGGAGTACCTTCAGGCTTCTTGCAGATGGAGGCTTGTACGATATATAGATCCGTTGCTGAGTTTTTGCTGCTTAATTTTTGCGAATATTCCAATCATCTTGATTTTTCAAGCTGATCAGCTCGTCTTTTTTTCCGTGCTCTCCATGAGGTTAGATGCACTGCTGATGCTCTGAATGGCACGGATGTGAGGGGGAAAATTGTGTTGTGTGTTGCTTTCCCAGTATCGCCGTTTGCACTTTTCCCACTCGCACTGAAGAACGTCCTGGATGGTGGGGGCTCTGGTATCATCTTTGCTCAATACAGCATGAACGTTCTAGATGCGACAGCTGATTGCAAAGGCATTCCGTGCGTTCTCGTGGACTTCGATACTGCGAACCAGATTGGCAATTACATGGGCGATGCAAGGTAAACCACCGAATTGCATTCTTCTCTATATTGACCAATCGGCAAATCAGAAATCTCTGGGTTGGTTCAATCCTTCTGCAACAAGTTCAAGCCTTTCTCCCATGATTCTGACTATTCCAAGCAGCTCTCCTGTGGCGAAGATCGAACCAGCACGCACTGTCGCAGGTGCGGAGGCACTGGCTCCAACGGTGGCAGCATTCTCCTCAAGAGGTCCATCGATCAATTACCCTGAAGTTATCAAGGTGCCCAGTCACAAAAACGTATGATGCCACTGCTGTCTGAGCCATAATGCTGCCAGCTCACTACTGCCCTGTTTCTTTCACAGCCTGACATAGCGGCACCAGGAGTCAGCATCCTAGCAGCCAAAGAAGATGAATATGCATTGGGCTCGGGGACATCTATGGCAACACCACATGTTGCAGGCATCGTTGCGCTGCTGAAAGCCCTGCACCCGAATTGGTCTCCAGCAGCACTAAAATCAGCCATCATGACAACTGGTAAATCCGCTGGTAACATGTTCATGTTCTAACCAGATTTCAGAATACTACCTCCAATTCATGTCGAGCCACTTCAGCATTTTGTTTCAACCCTTATTGAATTTTGCATGGTTGAAGCATCTGTAACTGATGGGCGCGGCATGCCGATACTCGCACAAGGATTGCCCCGGAAGATCGCTGACCCATTTGACTATGGAGGGGGGCACATAAATCCTAACAAGGCAGCTGACCCTGGCCTGGTTTATGACATTGATCCAAGTGGCTACAACAAGTTCATAGGGTGCACGTTCAAGAAGTTTATAAGCTGCAACAAAACAATGCTACCAGGATATCATCTGAACTTACCATCCATCGCCATTCCAGATCTGAGGCATCCCATTACTGTATTGAGAACGGTCACAAACATAGGTGAGGTCGATGCAGTTTACCACGCTGAAATCCAGAGCCCTCCTGGAGTCAAGGTGGACGTTGAGCCGTCTGTTCTTTCGTTCAATGCTGCAAGCAAAGTCATGACCTTTCAGGTTAAGTTATCGCCTCTATGGAGGTTACAAGGGGACTACACATTTGGTAGCCTTACTTGGCAAAATGGCCAAAATACAGTGCGAATCCCGATTGCAGCCCGGATCATAATTCATGATTTCTTTGCAGACGTTGCATAACTAAGGTAAAACATGCATGCTACATCTGAGTGTTAGTTCACTTTTCAAAGGAAATATCATGATGTTCCTAAAGCTGTCCAGAAAGAAAAATAAGATATGCCAAATTCTATGAAAGCTTTGCTTGTATCTATTTCCTTGTTTCTGAACTCTAATCTGTGTTTGTTATACATTTTTTTAGAGTGTTTGCTATACAACTCTAATAAGTGTGTCAATCCAGTCACTTCTTGTAAAATATAATTGTACTAAGTATGTGCTATATATTTACTTTGATTAATAAGTTCAAAGCTAACAACTCAGGTAAAATTCACGACCCTTTCCAAAAGGTTCCCAAAAATAGTCACCAACCAGGATTCAAATATAGCGAGGGCCAACCCATCCAGAGCCCCCTCTCAACCCCAGCACCATTGGATCCAAGCCAAAAGAAATGAAGACATACCAAGTTGTCATATGGCTTTCCATGTATTTCCTAGATCTAGGCCCACAATTCCATGATGGATATGGGCTAATATGCATATAAAAAAAATATGATCCAATGCATGTACAAAATGGATACAGGCCGACGACATATACAATTTGAACTCCTACTGTCTCATGGCCCAAAATGCTGCAAGCATGTAAGGTAACTGTCCCAATAAACTGACCTCTTCTCCACCCACCATAAAGTAATGTGTTTTTCGGGATAACCCTCTAAATTTTTCTTTGATCTATTCAACACTGCAAAGTATCAAAACCGGGATACTGAAAACTGGGTTTGGCTGACCTCTTCCGTTTGGGTTCTCCAGTCACACACTCATGCGTCACTTACCCTCTAGGGTGTAAGGATGCATCAACCATCAATTGATGCCAGGATGGTAGATCACCAGGTGACTAAATCATATCTCTAGGATGGATGACCAAATTGAGGCTTGACTTTTGCAAGCAAAATGTTCGCAGATAGTGCAGGCTATAGGTAATTGTAGCTCCAGGACGAAATCTAGATTAGCAGACCTGTTGATTGAGTATCTTAACTGAAGCCTTTTACACGGAGACTTCGCGGGGCGCTTGTCTGGCGCAAAGGTTCGGAAATTGATGCGCACAAACTATTTTCAGAACTAATGCAGATTTTAAAAAATAATTAAGGCAAAAAGAATGGCATTACACATTGTCATTTTCCTTTTGAGAAGCTGTCGGCCAAATATCTCAGGTATACAACTGTCATTGTGCAGAGATGAACTCAGCAGTGGTGCCTTTAGGCCCCTCCATGAATAGCACCTCGTATCACAATTCAAGAAGGTGCCATGGTGTTCGTAGCAGCAATACAGAAAAATTAAGAAACATCAAAGTTCTATGGCTTTACTTGCAATTTCTTTACAGCCACATAGCTGATGCTGTTTTCAGATGAAGTCACAACCCTAGCCAAAAGTTTTCCCCAAAACTCCCAACTCCCAATCATTCAGAAGTAAAATCAACCCCAATGATGTATTAACCCGTCCAGCTCCGGTATCGGAGGCAAAATTCTAGACATTAACAAACGAACGCAGCAATCCTCCGGAGAAAGTTCTGGTTGGCTCCGAGCGAGACAACGATCGGATGGCCCAACAACGTGATCTCGAATCAATCGCGAGATGGGAACCCGTCATCGGGCTTCAGAAATCCAAGCTCGGAAACATGAAGCTAACCGTTCGGGAGAGAGAACGTGGCGCACCTCGGCGGACGGCGGAGCGAGGCTGCCGGCGGCGGAGAAAGGCGACGACGTTGGGGAGGAGACGGACTTGGGCCAACTCGGTTATATTCAGCTTTAGGAGATGTAGGCCCATTAACACACAGCCGATTTTGGGCACCGAATATTTGGGCCTGATGGCCCCCCGCGGCGGCACGTTGCAGAGAGAGTGAAGCCCTCAGCGTCTGAATTTGGCCTCCCGATCTATGCATCAATCTCCAGTGATGCTTGGATGATGAATCATCGCATGACTAAATCAAATCTTTTCAAATGGAAGGATTAAATCAGGCCTTGAATTCTGCAGGGAATGTGTTTATTTACAGAGAAGTGTAATTCGCAGGTAATTACAGCTCTAGCTAGCACGCATTCAGGATCAGCAGGCCGGTTGCTATCAGTTGAAGATCAACTGCTGAACATGTTCCAACACCTCTTATTTGTCAAAGGGATAATCCAGAAAACATACGGAGCCGGCATGATAACTTGGGCTTGGTCCTCGACTGCTCGCCTGACAGTGATGCCCAGATGTAAGCTTTGTCCACGGACATTTTGCAGCGCGCTTCTGTGATTCGAAATGGCTGGCCTGACCACTGTACAAAGTCCAAACACTTCAGAAGATGTGCTAAGGAAAATCCACCAAACAAGGGAAAACATTAAAACCTTATAAATCACCTATTTCTTCACTTGCCGCCCCATAACAACTAAAGTTTATTCATCTCTAACTCTCCAACTGAATTGTTTTGTTCCTCGCTTCGCCTATAAGCGACCGTTATATTTGTCTATCAGACAAACTGACATAGACAAGGTGCGATTTTATCCAGTCAAAAAAAATGTTGTTTCGAAAGTACAATAGCATGGCAATAAATTGACTTATAGAGGGTGGTACATCTGCTTTACACGTGCCCTCAAAATGATATTGGCTGCAACTTACGAGGATGTGAAAATGAAAGGCAGGCACGACGAGGTACATGGATTCAAGGTTCCTTTTGAACTCTTCCTAAGTTGACATTTAAAATATCATCTTAAAGAGAAAATATATTTTACTACTTTCACTTTTCGTCCTTCTGACCCCATGAATAAAATTGTCTCGATTTACTCTCTCAAACTATTTTCCTTTTACCTCCTAGTGAGAGTTGTCCTATTTATTTCTCCGTCCACAGGCTGAGTTTTAAGTTCAAATATTATGACCAGATATAGGGCACGATACCTTATGTTAGAAAAACATATTAAAATTTTTCTATGGTTATTTTCATAGGTTAGGAATATTTAATACGGAATTGATCCTAGAGATATAAAACTGCATGGAACTCACTTGGTAGAATTTGAACTTAAAAGTCAACTTGTGCACGGAGAAAAAAAAATCTCATTAGAGGGTAGATTGGACCAATTCAAATAGTTCTTCGGAGTAAATCAAGTATAGATTGGTGAGGATAGTATTTTGAGGGTGGAAATTTTATTTTAAGGGTGGGGGTGTTAAGCAGACAAAAGTAAATTGGTGAGAATAATAAAATAGACATTTTCCTCATCGTAATATTCGTCTACAAATACCGGCTAGTGTCGTCGACTAGTAATGAACAAAGCATATACGAGCAGTGGATTTCTATTCTTCCCCGCGTGGCCTTAGAGCTTCGGCGCTACTTGTATGCTTTTGCACGTTATGATTCGTGGTAAACGGAGGATCTCCAAGGGTAAGCAAGTCTGCCAACAATCTGTCACCACCTGGAGTGGTAGGATATGACTAGCTTAACTGGAGGAGGTTTCTAAAATTCAAGTTCTAACCCGTTATGTTTGTAGCTTTATATTGTATACCTAGGCGATGTGAAACATGGCCACCTGGACGATGTTGTTGCTTCGCACCATGATGTACTCGCCACTGTTCTTGGAAGGTTTCTGCCAATAATTATTAAGCATTTCCTCCTGCTTGCTTCTTGCTGACTGTTTTATCTGAAAGTTCCTTGAGTAAATGATATGCTATTCATGGTTTCACTGCCGCCATAGCTTTCTAAAGTCAGTGGAATGCGGAGTATACTAGGTAAATATGTTTAGTTTGCTACGTAAACATTCTCTACTTTCAGCAAGGACGATTCTCTGGTCTCCATGGTCCACAACTACAAGCATGGCTTCTCAGGATTTGCAGCAATGCTTACTCGACCAAGCTGAACAGCTTGCAGGTTAGGTCTTTCACTTCATGCCCAAACAAATTAAACTCCTCCATCTGTACTCTACTTTTGAATTATTATCAATTCACAGTAAATCCACCATGCCTTTGTGGTCTTGCATGTTAACTCTCCAGAGCTTCCTGAAGTCATTAGCGTTCAACGAAGCAGAAGGTACACGACGACGACCACCCGAAGCTCTGGGACTTCCTTGGCCTTGGTCTGAGCTACCAAATGCCCAGTGAGCTGCTCCATAGAAGCAGATACGGAGAAGATATAATCATTGGGGTCATTGACACCGGTACCCGATCCTTATACTTCTTAAGTAATTGGACGAAGTGGTTTGGCTCGGAACCATGTCTTCGCGCACCACTTCTTGACTGTGCATCCAACGGAACGGTGTTCTGGCTGCAGGTATCTGGCCGGAGTCGAGGAGCTTCAGCGACGAAGGGTACGGTCCGGTGCCGTCACGGTGGAAAGGCGTGTGCCAAGTCGGAGAGGGCTGGGGCAGCGACAACTGCAGCCGCAAGATCATCGGCGCGCGGTTCTACAGCGCCGGAGTGGACGAGGAGGACCTCAGGATGGACTTCCTCTCCCCCCGCGACAAGGACGGGCACGGCACGCACACGGCCTCCACCGCCGCGGGCTCGGTCGTGGAGGCGGCCAGCTTCCACGGCCTCGCCGCAGGCGCCGCGCGCGGCGGCGCGCCCGCGCTCGCATCGCCGTGTACAAATCCGTGTGGCCGAGTGCCGCCGGCGTGCGGGCCGGCACCACGGCCACCGTGCTCGCGGCCATCGACGACGCCATCCACGACGGGGTGGACGTCCTGTCGCTGTCCCTCGTCGCGGAGGAGAACTCGTTCGGCGCCCTGCACGCCGTGCAGAAGGGTATCACCGTCGTGTACGCCGCGGGGAACCTTGGGCCTGCACAGCAGGTGGTCAGTAACACCGCTCCTTGGGTCATCACCGTCGCGGCGAGCAAGATCGACCGGTCGTTTCCGACCGTGATCACGCTAGGGAACAAGCAACAGATCGTGGTACGATACGGAACACAAGTGCGGACAAGAACCCGGCCATGATTCACATGTGTGCACTGATATCTTGGCAACCTCTCTGCTCATGTATTTGCATGGACAGTCCTTGTACTACGAAGGGGCAGCCGCAGCCCACCACGCAGCGGCTTCAAACCTCTCGCGTTCGGAGGCTTGTACGATAAAAACCTTAGCTGAGTTTCGGTTCTAAATTAAACTTGTGCGTCCACGTCAGGCATTTTTGAAGCTAATCAAATCTCCTCTCTCTTTTCTTCTGTCATCAGATGCTCTTCGAGTGCTCTGAACGCCACGGACGTGAGAGGTAAAATTGTGCTCTGTCGTGGTGCATCGCTTCGGGCGTCACTGTTTGCGCCTTTCCCACTCGCGTTGAGAAACGTCGAGTGGCGGAGGCTCTGGCATCATCTTTGCTCAGTATACCACCAACCTTGTAGATGCCACAGTCGATTGCAAGGGCATTGCATGTGTTCATGTGGACTTGGACACTGCCAACCTTATCAGCTTATATATGGGCGATGCGAGGTAAAAATTCCTTCGCCTCTATATCTTCAGTGGTCAACTAACATTGCAAACTAGAACGCCCAGGTTGATTGTTGGATCCTTTTGCAATGAGGTCAAGCTTGTCTTTCTGACTGTTTTGAGCAGATCTCCAGTTGCAAAGATCGCACCAGCACGCACCGTCACAGGTGAAGAGGAAGTTGCCCCGAAAGTGGCGGCATTCTCCTCAAGAGGTCCATCGATCAACTACCCTGCTGAAGTTATCAAGGTACCTAGACACACAAAAATGAAAAAGAAAAACAAAAGTAAAAGTAAACATCACAGAAGTGGGGGTTTAATTTGTTCCATTTCATACGACGACTACACTTCTTCCAACAAGTTTTGAGTACGTCATGTGCGTCTAGGCTGTTCTACCTTATAAAAGTGTGGTTTTGCAAATATTTTTTCACAAGGCACTGTGTAGTTCTGTGTAAGTTTTTTTTCTCTGAGAATAATTGTTTGTTTCATGAGATGAAAAAAAAGTATAGCTTTGTAATAGTTGTACCCAAAGGAACTGTAGTTCTGTGATATTTACTTTAAAACAAGGTAAAACAGTACATATTTCTTGAAGTATAATGATGTCATTATTGTTTCCTCCTGAACAGCCTGACATCGCAGCACCAGGTGCAAAGCATATTAGGGGCCATAAAAGATGCATATGTAATTGGCTCAGGGACATCTATGGCAACACCACACGTATCAGGCGTTGTGGCGCTGCTGAAAGCCCTGCACCCAAATTGTTCCCCAGCTGCCCTGAAATCAGCCATCATGACCACCGGTAAAAAATATTCTAAACAGAATTCAGAACACAACCTCTAATTCATGTTGAGGCACCTCAGCTTTCTGTCTAACCTAGTGCCACATTTCTGCATGTTTGAAGCATCTGTAAGTGACGCGCGTGGCATGCCGATACTCGCACAAGGAATGCCTCGGAAGATCGCCGACCCATTTGACTACGGAGGAGGGCACATAAACCCTAACAAGGCAGCTGATCCGGGCCTGGTTTATGACATTGATCCATCTGATTACAACAAGTTCTTCGGCTGCAACTTCAAGAAATTCGTACAGTGCAATGCAACAACATTACCTGGGTATCACCTAAATTTGCCATCCATTGCCATTCCAGATCTGAGGCATCAGATTACCGTATTAAGAACGGTCACAAATGTAGGTGAGGTCGACGCCATTTACCACGCTGAGATTAAGAGCCCGCCTGGAGTCAAGACGGATGTTGAGCCGGCTGCTCTTGCGTTCCATGCTGCAAACAAAGTTATCACGTTTAAGGTGAAGCTATCACCACTGTGGAGTTTACAAGGGGACTACACATTTGGCAGCCTTTCTTGGCACAATGGCCAAAAGACCGTGCGGATTCCAATTGCAGTCCGCATGATTTTTATGCTGATGTTGCATAGCAAGGGTGAAGCTTGTAATCGTAGTACTCTTAGCAACAGAGATGGGGAAAAATGAAATGCCAAGTTGCCATATGGCTTTACATGTATTTTCTTTTCTTTGTGTGAACTGTCATAGACTCGCAGTCTTCCCATCATGGGCCTAAATAAATCCAGCTTTTCCTAGATCCAGGCCCATCTCATGCCTGTAATAGACTCATTTGTAATTTGTATTCTGACTAGTTTTGTCTCATGGGCTAAAATGCGGCAAATTGGACTTTTTCTGAAACATCCTAAATTAGCTTGGGAAAAAATCCACTTTACCACCATGAAATATGGCATTTTATGGATAACCCTCTAAAATTGTCTTTGATCAATATCTATTCAACCCTGCCAAGTATAAAAACTGGGTTACTGAAAAGTGGGTTCGGCTGAATGGCTTTGCCAGGACTAATAAAGTGGACCTCTTCCATCTGGATTCCTCAGTCATGCATCACTTACGCTCTAGAAGAAAGTAAGGATGCATCAACCAGCAAGTGATGATGACCAAATCAAGCCTTGACTGTTGTAGTAAAATGTTTACAGATAAGCACATATTATAAGTAACTCCAGCTCAAAATCAAGATTACCAGGCCTGTTTATGTCAATTATTGAGTATCCAAACTGAAGCTTTGTCCATGGAGATTTGCAACGCACTTCTCTTGTCCAAAGGCCTGGCAATTGAAGCACACGAACTATTTTCAGAAATAATGCAAATTTTAGAAAATGGTAAGGCGAAAAGAATGGCATTGCACACTGTCATTTTCGTTTTTGAGAAGTTATCGGCTAAGTATCCCAGATATACAACTGTCATGTGCAGAGATGAAGTCAGCAGCGGTGCCTTTAGGCCCCTCCACAAATCTCATAGCATTTGATAATCTATATCTTTCGTAGAGAGAAAATAAGTAATGACTAATTCCCTGACAAATCTCCCTCAGAATCGATAGCTTATCAATGTTTCGAACTTCTGAAAAAAAAAAGAGGAAAAGCTGGCCAAGTGGTAGGTCCTGTTAGATGCACTTTCAACTTGAGTACTTGAAACAACAGTCTAAACTCTAAAGACAGTGTGGATCCCAATTGCTGTCCGGATGTCCGTGGTTTATATGCTGATGTTGCATAAGTAGGTGAAACATGCAGAAAATGTCATGGTGTTCTTAGCAACAGTCTGAACATGACCAACTGAACTGTCCGCACAGTTCCATAGCTAACTTGACAGCTGTTGTTGTACAACCGCAACATTTATGATTGAAAATACAGCTGTATTGGCATAAAATTCTAGTGTTTTTGATTAAGATATACTTGTATTCGTTATACAACAAAACCGTGCATTATATATTATGATAACCTAGAGTAATAGAACCATGAAAATAAGCAGCGCACATATTTTTATTTCCTCTTTAGGAGTTGGGAGGATTTAAAAGGTTTGTTTTTCTTCAAATTTTCTATATTTAGGCACCAAAACGCCTCAATTCCAATAGATGTTTTGATACATATAGATGTACAGATGCTTACTTGGCAATGAATACTTAATAGCATTAGACAGGACTGCAATTGTCAGATGGAATATGAACTCTATTTCGGCCACATTCATGATGCACAAAAGGGCACTAAATGAGACAAAACAGACAGAATGGTCCACATTTGACCATCCTTAGCCAAAGACAAAGCCGGTCTCATTCAGCCACACACATTGAAGACAAGTTCTTGTCAACAACGGTGGCTGAGGGCCTATCCAACAAGCTTTGGATCAAAGACATCACTGACTTGCTCACGGTGCAAGCAATCGCTCAGTATCTTGAGCTCTGGCACCGAATTCAGTCAGTGCAGCTGCTATCAGGCATGGAAGATACAGTAATTTAGCGCTGGACTTCCAACCAAACTTACTCGGGCTCAGTCAGCATACAGAGTGCAATTCAAGGGTCTTCGAACAAGAAAAAGCCACAGCTACACAGGTTGCCATATCCATCCTGT
This sequence comes from Panicum miliaceum, assembly GCA_032594955.1. Lineage (NCBI taxonomy): Eukaryota > Viridiplantae > Streptophyta > Magnoliopsida > Poales > Poaceae > Panicum > Panicum miliaceum. The sequence continues at coordinate 7,174,289 of CM064063.1, read as the reverse complement.
AGGAAGCCAGGGATTGAAACTCTGGATGCAGGCAGGAGCGAAGCAGCTTGCAGCTCTTGGTTGGCCAAGCCCACCGACGGCGTTTACTACGCTAGCCTAGGATCCTTGACTTGAACAGGTTGTTCTGTTATTTGAATAAGTAGCCTCTAATGCTCTTGGATTTGCGAGTTTCCCCTCATACCATGCTGTAAACTCTTAATTACTCTTCTTCATAATGCAACGATATGCAGCTCTCATACGTATTCTAAAAAGAAAAAGAAAAGAAAACAGTACAGGTGCTGTGTAATTACCCACCAAAAAGCAAGATGCCTCTGGGCTCAAGGACACAAGTTGCTTTTTTTAATCTTATCAAAAAGTACTGCAGCAGGCTATGAGCTTTTCTTACTTCAACTCGAAGAAAACAGAAGATTACAGCACGAGGCTGAGATTTCTTCTTCTACTTCTTCTCAAAGAAAACAAAGGTAGACTGAAGACTCTGATGAGTGATGACATATATGAGATCACATCAGAAGAATCAGCATCAACTCATAGTCATCCGTTAGTACGTTAGTGAGACCATGGAACTATGGAAGGTGCTACATGCAATGATGTGCAGTGACATGGAAAAATGAGGACAAAATCATGGCCGTGGGTTGTCAAGATTCTGCAATGATTGAGAAACACAAGATTGTCTAAATTCAGAGAAACTACATTTAGTACAACATCAGGAGGGTCTTTAGCACATTGCCCTGTGTTTTGTAGTGCAAGCCTTGTTTGGATTCTGTAATTCTGTCCTCCAGATCTACACAAGTTTAATTTCTTAGTTTAACACACGTGTAGCAAAGATGAGAAGTTATAGTCATACTTCTGGTAGAGCTCAAAAGAAGCTAAGTGTATCCCAATTAATGAATATTCAATATAGCAAACATGCATGATAAGCTAGAGGTTGTAGCTACTAAGCTGGAGTAGGGAGAAATGCCAATCCAATCAAATTAAGTAGTTTTATCAGAAGCTCCATGGAGGAAACAGAACTGCCAAGAAGCTTACAAAGCAAAACAGATGACATTTTGTATTGCACAGTGATAAGTAATAACAAGAGATATGACACAATGATAGTGAGAGATGAATTTTCAAAGGTTGACTCGTCAAACAGAGCCTATCTCTGGTGTTTCTTTCAAAAGATTGCGAAATTTCCAACCTTTTTCCCAGGGGACATAGCCACCTACAAGAACTGAAGACCCCATAGCCTACAAATAGCATAACCCGCTGGATCGGATTAGCGTGTACTGGCAACATGGCTCTTCACTTGCCCTCTCAGCGTCTATCAGCTTGCCTCCTGATTTTCTTTAGTTTCATGATGATCAGAGCAGATGGATCTCGCAAGGTATGAATAAAGTGTTAAACTACGTTTCTTTTCATAGTTCTATTCGATTGGAAGATATTTGGTACACAAGAACCATGGTGCATAAACTTCTAGTTTGTGTATCAAATTACTCCCTCCGTTCCAAATTATAGGTTGTTTTGGCTTTTCTAGATTCATAGCCTTTGCTACGTATCTAGATAAGCACCATGTCTAAATACATCGTAAAAACTATGTATCGAGAAAAGTCAAACCGACCTACAATTTGGAACGGAGGGAGTAGTTTTAAAAATATACGAAAATAAATTTGTTGAATTACTTATAAATGTATTCTATTTACATGTATTCAGGTTTAAATACATTTATATTGAGAGTAATCAAAAAAAAGTTTTTGCCAATTATAAACCAAAGTACTGAACCAGAGGAGGAAAGAAGAAGACCATTGCTCACAGTTCAAAGCAAATTCATCCTTTTAATTTCTTCTATCATACTCTGAGTTTGCTCTTCAATTTTAAAGGGTGGTATATCTAGAGTTTTAATTTCAAAATAGTTTTGAGATTGGAGGTTTATGCATAAGTTAGCCCTATTATCTATTAAAACATGTTTTCTGTACCTCTATATGCATAGTTATACATCGCCTACCTGGGTGACAAGAAACATGATGACCATACTCTTGTCACTGCTTCACATCATGAAATGCTCAGCACCATTCTTGGAAGGTAACCATATAATTTGTCTTGCTTTTTGAGTTCCAGTCCATACCATCAGAAAACCTACAGTTTGTATGTATTGCATATTGCTTGACCTCGAAATATCTGTGTATTTGGTTCTCATCGTTGCTTGCTAGCTGAGTTTCAGCAAGGAAGAGGCAATAGACTCCGTTGCTTACAGCTACAAGCATGGCTTCTCAGGATTTGCAGCAATGTTAACTGAAGATCAGGCTGAAAAACTTGCAGGTATGCTGGCATTAGCTAAGAAATTTAGCTCGCAGCTAATTCACTATTAAGTCTGCTATTGCCAGTTAAGATGGCCAAAGTGAACATATGTGATCCTATTTGCTGACTGAACAGAGTACCCTTACAAACATATATTGCGTTTTAGTGGTTAAAAGAATGTCTTCTATCTTAGAGTAATTCGCTTACTTCCATTAAGCAATGCACTGCCCTCCACAGGAGGAAAGATGAGTGTGTTCTGATGTGTTCTATTTGATGTCTCTAACTGTGAATACTTTTCCAGGGAGAAACGTACAGTTCTTCTCTCTGTTTTCTTCAATAGAAGATTGACTATACATATTTTTTATGTTCAGAGTTACCTGAAGTAATCAGTGTTACTCCAAATCAGAAGCATGAATTGATGACCACCCGAAGCTGGGATTTCCTAGGGCTAAATTACCAACAACCTAGTGAACTTCTGCAGAGGAGCAATTATGGAGAAGACATAATTATTGGGATAATTGACACAGGTCTGTCCCTCAATTTAGAAAGACGGCTCTCAGTTGTAAAACTTCTGGCAATAAATTACTTAAATACCTTAATGAATGGTGTCATGAATGTAGTTAAGTAAGGCAATTGATGCAGGAATCTGGCCTGAATCAAGAAGTTTCAGCGATCATGGATACGGAGTAATACCACCACGATGGAAGGGTGTGTGTCAGCTAGGAGAAGCATGGGGGAGCACCAATTGCAGCAGGAAAATCATCGGCGCAAGGTATTATGCTGCAGGTCTTGACAAAGCCAACCTCAAGCTGAATTACATGTCTGCTCGAGACATGAATGGGCATGGAACACACACGGCATCCACAGCAACCGGATCAGTGGTAGAGGGAGTCAGCCTCCATGGCCTGGGGGAGGGGGTGGCACGTGGTGGTGCACCCAGAGCGCGCCTTGCAGTGTATAAGGTTGGGTGGGAGGAGGAGAATGGGGTATACCTTGCTACTGCCGCAGTGCTAGCAGCAATGGACGACGCAATACATGATGGAGTTGACATCCTGTCTCTCTCATTAGTCGCCGATGATGATTCTTTTGGTGCACTCCATGCCGTCCAGAATGGGATTACTGTTGTTTATGCTGGGGGAAACAGTGGCCCAAGATCACAAGTTCTCTTTAACACAGCTCCTTGGGTCATTACAGTCGCAGCAAGCAAGATTGATCGATCTTTTCCAACCACCATCACCCTGGGAAACAAGCAGACATTAATTGTATATACTAGAAGGACATTATTCTTTTGGAATGCTGAAAGGCACCTTCTAGGATTCTATTCCACTAATGTCTAATAGTCTCTTATATTTGCAGGGTCAATCACTATATTACATGTTCAAGAACGAATCCAACAGCAGATTCCATACACTTGTAAACGGTGGCAAGTATGTTTGAGTGCTGTTCAGTATCTTAATTGACTACATTTGTCAATACATGCTGGATCTAAGTTGACGTGTTGGAAATAATTTCAACCGATCATTTTCATTTTTTCTGCTTACAGTTGTTCAAGGGAAGCGCTAAATGGCACAAATATCAAGGGAAAAATTGTTCTCTGCATTGAAATGACTTTTGGCCCAATAGTACAAATTTTCGAAGATGCCTTTGCAAATGTTCATAGTGGTGGCGCATCTAGCCTTATTCTCGCTCTATATACCACAGACGTTCTTGCGAGCACTGAGCAATGCCAAGGCATACCCTGTGTTTTAATTGACATTGATATTGGGTTCCAAGTTCTAACATACATTGGCAGTCAACGGTAAGACTTATTTTGTGGTCTACCGAACTTAGCAGTTGTGTTTTCTCCACAACCACAAAAGTCTTAAATGGTCCAGTAATGTAATTGCATAGATCACCCATTGCAAAGATTGAGCCAACAAGCAGCGTTACGGGACAACAAGTTCTGGCACCAAAGGTTGCAATGTTCTCCTCAAGAGGCCCATCCATCAAATACCCTACAATTCTTAAGGTACTCAAGCTGAACACAGTGACTCATTTGGTATAGACAATCTAATGTTTTTGGGAAAGTCATCTACATTTTACCTGTGCATGCATCTTGTGACAAAAATACAGAACATAAGGATCTAGATTAATATTTAATCAATTTCATAGGTTAGCTATGATTTACTGCACCGGCACTTTCCTGATCTTGGCATAACCACTTTCAACAGCCTGACATTGCAGCACCAGGAGTCAACATTTTAGCAGCAACAAAAGATGCATATGTATTTAACTCAGGAACATCAATGGCAACACCACATGTAGCAGGTGTTGTGGCATTGATAAAGGCTCTACATCCCCAATGGTCTCATGCTGCCCTAAAATCTGCAATTGTTACCTCTGGTAATTATCTCATCCTCATGAAACGCTATCTCGGTGAACTCATATGCGCTATCTTACCGATGACTTAACTTAACTATTGCATGGAAAAAGCATCAACCAAGGATGCACACGGCACACCGATTTTAGCAGAAGCGCTACCTCGGAAGGTTGCTGACCCATTTGACTACGGAGGGGGGAACATAAATCCTAATGGAGCTGCCGATCCTGGCCTCATTTACGACATCGATCCAAGGGAGTACAACAAGTTCTTTGAATGCCAGATCAAGAAATACGAGATTTGCAACATCACGACAAAGCCAGCCTATCACCTAAACCTGCCATCTATATCTATTCCTGAACTAAGGCATCCAACTAAGGTGGAGAGAACAGTGACAAATGTGGGCACGGTCGACGCGGTTTATCGATCAGACATTCAGTCCCCCTTAGGAGTCAAGATCAGAGTTGAACCAGCAACGCTAGCCTTCAATGCCACAAAGAAAGTGCACACCTTCAAGGTTAGCATAAAACCACTGTGGAAGGTGCAAGGGGACTACACATTTGGCAGCCTGACTTGGTACAACGAGCAGCATACAGTAAGGATCCCAATAGCAGTCCGGATCACAATACAAGATTTCTATGCCGATGTTGCATGATCTGAAGCAGGTGGCCGGAGAATAAAGATCGGTGGTCCATATACATTAGATTTCATGGGCATAATAAATAAGAAGATTATTACTTGTAATTGGTACTTGAGAAAGTATTGGCAATAAGGAAACTTTTGGGGTGTTGATTAGGTTAACTGGGCTACTGATTTGGTCCTAATCTATGTTTCGCGACGGTTAATCGAAGAACGGTTTCGCTGCGAGGAGAGTGGAGAAGATGGGACGTACCTGGCGGCGCAGGATGCCGAGGGGCTTGCCGGCTTGGCCGTGGCGGGCGGCGCTAGCTAGTTCTTCCGAGTTCCGCCGCCGTCGGGGCCGGGGTGGGAGGCCACGAGTCCGGTGTCGGTCGCTGGCTGTTGGGCAGCGGAACTGCAGTGCGCGCGCGGTTGCTGCGATACGGCCCATGTTACTGATTTCGCCCGCACCTAGCCCGTGGGCCGTTTCGTTAATAGGCCGGCCTCACTGTCACTGAATCAGGTCTTGACAAACATGGGCCCTTATTTTATTCCCTTAAAAAGGATAAGGTAAAAATGGCCAGATGGGCGCCCTTTTTTCTATAACCATATACGGAGCCGATCGTATTCTCCGGCTGCAGACATAATGATGTCCTTTCTTTTGGCTTTGACATCATCTTAGGCAAAGGCGCAAAGCACAGATGCTCGTCGAGTTATCTATCATAGCAGAAAGCGACTCGCCGGATTTCTATTCCTGCCGTAAAGAACGTTACTTTCAGGCTAGCAGCAATCAATCTGCACCGGTGGGCGGGGCAACCTAACCTGGACCACGTCGTAACTCGTAAAGGCGGCAGGCCCCTTCCGGTTTGAGCTAACGATCGATCTGCTTGGCCACGTGCGCGTAGACCGAGTCGATCGGCAGCCGAAACGTACCAGGAGGGAGCTACGTACATTGCAGCCCAATTCATCAGGCGCAACCGTGTTCCTGCAAACCTCTCGAGCCAAAATTTGTTAGAAAAAAAAATGTGAATAATAACTCGTCAAACAAGCGAGTGTGTATCTGCATTTCTTTTCCAGATTTTGTATGCCCAACTACCGTGTTGTCGCTCAGAACCTGTGGCTTACCACTGGTCAACAGGTCAGGACCGGTCAGCTCCGGATCCTGCATAAATAGGCCCGGGACGTGCAAAAAAAAAAAATCAGCAGGCACTCACCGATCAGCAGCTCACCACAGGCCGTCCAGAGTGTCTAGCGCGCTAGCCCGGAGATCACAGGAGGATGAGGCGGCTCCTGCCCCTGTGCGCGGTCCTCGTCGTGCTCCTCTGCGCGGCGGCGGGCATGGTGGGCGTCGCGGAGGCGAGGCGCGGGGGCGGCGGCAGGGGGTACCGCAACACCTACCTCGGCAGCGGCGTCAGAGCCAGGGGGAACCACACCCGCAGCAGCGCCAGCGGCTGCCCCCGCGGCCTCAGCGGCGGCACCTGGACGGCGTGCGTCGGCTCGTCGCTGCTGGCCGCCGCGGCCGTGCTCCTGTAGGCTGGCTCTCCGTTTCGTGGAGTGCCGCCGCTGTGTCATGATTTTTGGGTTGTGTACGAGTGCCGTTGATTCTGCGGACATCAACGCGCGCGAAATTGAATTCGAAGCTCTATATACATTGTTTAATCGAGATCACGTTGCCTTAATCCAATTTTACGCTTGTCATTTAGGATATCGACGCGGTCTCCAGTACAAACATAATTCTTTTAGCAGAAGTGAGGATCGTGTGAAAGAATTTTTCATGGCAAGTCTACTCGTATCATTTTTCAAGTGCCAAACCTTAACCATTTTGCGTACAATCAGTGCTAAAGTTTTTGAGGTTTGATTGCATACATTTTAGAACGATCTGATCGAGCGCAGGATTGTACTTGCAAACCCGCACGCCATATTTTTTCCCCCAGTCGGAGAGGGAACCTGTCAGGGAGCTTCGGTAGAAGAGTGCTGCAGAATTTGCATTCAAGTCGATCAGATCAGATACCACGCGTAGCAATCATCAAAACGTGTCATCAAAAAATCCTTCTCTTCAACACGGAGGCGAAAACGACTTGCAAAATTCAACAGAAATCTGAATAATTGCAAGTTAGCAACAAGGATCAGGTGCTGCAACGCGTTCCTGCAGACTTTTCAAGCCACGTCAGCTGCCGTGCCGTGCCGCGGCTTCGTGGTGTCCTGCTTCGTGCATAGTACTACCGAATACATACATGTCAACACGTCAGGAGTTGGTCGTCAACTCCGGGCGGGCGGGGCATGGCATCGTCGCGCATAAATACACCCAGACCAGACGAGAGAGCGCAGCTGCTGAGCCCACGACAGCCTGAACTGAGGGAGGAAACCATAAATACACCGTGAGGGCAGCGTAGCGACTAGCGATAGCCCGGGAGGATCAGAAGAAGAAGATGGTGATGATGATGAGACGGGGTGCCCTGCCGCTGTGCGCGCTCCTGCTCGTCGCGCTCCTCTGCGCGGCGAGCCTCGCGGACGTCGCGGAAGCCAGGCGCGGCGGAGGCGGCAGGGGCGGCAAGGGCGGCCGCGCCATCGGCGGCGCCGGCGGAGCAAGAGGAAGCCACAGCGGCGGGCCCCGCGGCCTCAGCGGCGGCACCTGGACGGCGTGCGCGGGGTCCTCGCTGCTGGCCGCCGCGGCCGTGCTCCTGTAGACTCTCCTATAGTCCTACGATCCTATCTCATGCTGCATCGACGAACATGCGCATAGTTTTCTATCTTTTTTCTTTCCTTCTTTGGGTTTGGAGCAGGTAAAGGTTCCTTTTTTTTTCTTTGTTCTGATGAACTGGAGGGTGTGATGTGTAGCGCATGGGTCTCGGGACGCATACGGTCCTGGTGCCGTATTTGGCATGGAGAAACTGTGATCAGTGGCTGTATATATCATGAACTTCGAGTGTTATACGGAGACAGTTGATTCCGATCGAGCAGATGCATGGCGCAATTCGATAACTCGAGGCAAACATTGCAAATCCATCCGTAATCAGGTTGTCAGGCTTTAGGTTACTTACAAAACACGCACCATGCTCTCTGATTGCCATCAACATTGGGACATTAGGTGAACTGCGAACAGTATGCTGCGCTAATGCTGATGCTAATGCTAATGCTGCATTCCATTCCAGGGAGTGCCGATTTGGCCGCGTTGTAAAGTCGGAGGCAAGTCTTTCTATCGCAAGGTAGCAATCGATCTACTTGGCCACTGGCCAGGTGAGAGGTGACAAATGTATCAGGGACCTCCGCTATCAAGAATGCTGGAGCGTTTATATCGCAGTCCTCCAATTCATCTGATAATAACACACGGCTGTATATGGCCTATCGAATCGCAATTTATACTGCAGACTGACGAAAGAAATCCGTGTCTTCAGTAGAAGGGTGATTAAACGACTTGCTACAAATTAAATTCAGTATACAATGATCTACATCCCCTTTGAACTTAAGGCAGACAATGCATTTGGTGCAATGCAACCGTGTTCCTGCAAAGTTGTCAAAGCAAAATCTGTAAAAAAAACCGAAAATTAGCGAAGCAGAGTGCAGACGCGATTAGTGGCAGAATGGGTTGGAACTTCGGAGGGCCTTGCCTCCTCTGAATTGCTAACAACACTTTGAATCAGCTCATCTTTAGCCTACACACGTAGGCTTTGCAACAATACCGGGAAAACCAATAATGAGTGCAAAGAATACAAAACAAGCTCCTCTGCTCCTGCAACTTAGCTTTAAATTGTCGCTGCTGAGCATACGCTAGTTACGATGATCACGATGACCATGAAAAACGAAATGGGGGCTACATGCTTTCAAAGTCCACTCGCATCATTTTTCAAGAGTGGTCGAAGTTTTTTTTTCCAGATTTGACTGCATATATTAGAAAACGTAGACCGAGCCGGAGAGGGAACCTATCAGGGAGCTTCGGTATCAAGAGTGTCGGAAAATTTCTATTCAAGTATGCCTTATCCTTCTCTTCAATACAGACACGAAACGAGTTAAAAATTCCAACAGGAAGTTGGATGAAGATGACGAACAGTGATCAGGTGCTACGTGTCCATGCAGAAAAGAGGCCAGACGCTACCTTACTGAATCCAACTGAATGTCGAAGATAACAACAATGGCGTGTCCCTGCAGACTTTTCAAGCTATGAAAAAACAGATTCCTTTTTTTCTTCTTCTTTGGATTGCAAGTGAGTGTTATTTTATGAACAAGGTGGTTTGTGTAGCAGGGATGCAAGTGGGCTCTCTAACAATAAGTACCGGGATCGCAGACAAGCCTACTTGTATTCTTTTATGTGTGTTGTACATTACATAGCAATCGAGATACTTATTGTTTGCGGTAATATTTGAAATGAAAAAACTGCAACTAGTGACTGCATTTATGTGTATTTTTCCATCAAAGAAAGAAAGCCACATAAGCTGGCATGCTAGTAGAAAAGCACGAGACGTCACGGAAAGTGTTTTTGCTTGCTGATTTGCTGAACTCTGTAGCGTAGTGGTCGGAACTCAGAAGGATCCGAAGACGATAAGCCCGACCGCTTCCTCGGAGACGGAACCATGGCGACAGCGAGTGAGATCGCGGCGGTGGGCGTGATCGGCGCGGGGCAGATGGGCTCGGGGATCGCCCAGCTCGCCGCCGCCGCCGGCTGCGCCGTCCTCCTCCTCGACGCCGACCCCACCGCCCTCTCCCGCGCCGTCGCCTCCATCTCCGCCTCGCTCCGCCGCCTCGCCGCCAAGGGCCAGCTCTCCCAGGTGAGAGCGTTGACCTCCCAAAGCACCCTTCCCAAATCGGGGCCAGGTCCCTCGGTGAAAGAAGCTGCTTTCAAATTTCTCCTTGACAAAATTTGGGCTCTCGCTTGGTCTCCAGGCCGCGTGCGAAGACTCCATCAAGCGGATAAGGTGCGTCTCCACCGTGCAAGATCTCAGGGACGCGGATCTTGTGATTGAGGCCATCGTTGAGAACGAAGATGTCAAGAAGAAGCTGTTTGTGGAGCTGGATAAGATCACGAAGCCCTCAACCATTCTTGCGTCCAACACTAGCTCCATCTCCATAACCCGCCTGGGTTCAGCTACCAAACGCCCCTCTCAGGTGATGAGCATTCCGGCATCTGTCAGTACATGCGAAGAATCTGAATTTAGTCTTCAAGATTGTGAAGTGAGTGAGTTCCATGCTGCAGGTGATAGGCATGCACTTCTTTAACCCTCCTCCGATCATGAAATTGATTGAGATTATCCGAGGAGCTGATACCTCAGATGAGGTGTTTGCTGCAGTCAAATCTTTTTCCGAGAGGTAAAGCTTAGCTCTATGTGCTTTCACCTAAATCAGTTTGTTCATAGCTAGTGGCAGTGTGGCACAGAACAAGTGAATTGGTCTAGAAGACATTGAGTTTGATTCGTTTCAAAGTTCTGGTAATGTTTAGGCCCTGGATTGACACTACCAGCAGTATTTACCTGGTCGAAATTTCTGGCAGTTGTAGCAGTTAACATAGTGGGTTACCCTTCAACACAAATCTTTCAATGGCCACATGATTGTGCCACTCCACCAATTTTGCCCACAGAATGGCACGCATGCTTTTAAGCAACACACAGTTACGCACCTGTCTCAGCACAGCACTTGCCTATCTTGGATGTTGACAACACCTGTCTAATCTGTAATGTCGATGTTACTGGACTTTGTTACTCTTGAACTTGCCTGATGATTTCAAAATTTGCAGGCTCGGGAAGACTGTCATATGCTCACAAGATTACCCAGGATTCATTGTGAACCGCATTCTCATGCCGATGATCAATGAGGCATTCTGGGCGCTGTACACCGGAGTGGGCACCAAAGAGGACATTGACACGGGGATGAAGCTGGGCACCAAACATCCAATGGGTCCGCTGCAGCTCGCCGATTTCATTGGGTTGGACGTCTGCCTTTCAGTACTTCGGGTACTTCACAATGGCCTGGGTGATAACAAGTACAGCCCTTGCCCTCTTCTCGTTCAATATGTTGATGCTGGCCGGCTTGGGAAGAAGCGTGGAGTAGGTGTATATTCATATGGACAGAAATCTTCATCTGTCAAGCCAAAGTCATCTCTGTAAACATCAGAGCAACTGTTGAGCAAATAAAAGCATATGTATGTTATTCTGTATGTCCAGGGAAAATAACACACTAGAGCAGTTCAAAAGTACACAGCGAACACTTCCAAGTAGTTCAAATCACAATGATAGGCTTATGCAGGCTTTTGCTGCTCTATATAGAAAAATGGTTCTCGGTGGTTCAAACTAATGTGGAAGTCGTGAAATTTGCATATTCAAGAGATCTGGCAATTCAAGCCCTGCCCTGATGCTACCTCCTAGGCTGAATTTCCTACATATTATGATTTTTTTTCAGATATTCAGAGGTCAGGAACACCTGGCTACTGACCCCAGAAATAATCGCCGTGTATAGCTAGGTCAGCATTCCAGCAAAACCTCATATCACGACACGAACACCATTGAGTGCGGAAGGGTGGCTAGTGCCGAGACCTGAAAGACACCCCCGGGGTTTCCTGCCAATACAATGCCGCACGGCAAGGGCCATGGGTGACAACGAAGGTGATGTAAATGGGTACTGAACTGCATATACTATTACTGAATGTGAACCATGTCACGTACTATATTTCATAGGGAAACGCACGTTGGTATTATCTTGCAGCAAGGAACCAAGGACTAACAAAGTAATGTTCACACACAGGACTATCAAAAGTATATTTCCCTGAATTCCCTTCTGCTAAAAGATGGGGTAAAAAAAGAAAATCTCTACACACCATATATTCTCCCTTGTAATCTTTTCAGCAACAAACAACATCTCTCTACACACTGATCTGGAGAATAGAACCCAATGAATTTGTAGTATCAGCAGGAGCAGCAAAGAACATCACGCTATGCTTTGGTTGTAACTGAGTCATCATACGGGTCAAATTTCACAATTTTCCTTGCGTCTGATGTCAGAGGATGCTCAATGGGTTTGTGCCCTTTCTTGTACCAATAACTGATGATGTATGCCTCCAGTTTTCTAACCTGAGAATATGTCAGAAACCAGAAAGTACTACGTTACAGGTGGGCAACATGCATCATAGAATAAATAGTCAGAAACACACCGTATGCTTGAAGCATCATATTTAAGCAAATCGAATATTTTTAATTAGTCAGAAACACACCGTATGCTTGAAGCATCATATTTAAGCAAATCGAATATTTTTAAATTGTCTAGACTGCTAATCCACAAGCTAATGTTGAGGGCCCTATACCTATTTGTCAAATCTGGTGTGACTGGATAAAGAATATGATTGGAAACCATGGTCTAAGAACATGAACAAGCCTTTTAACTACAACTTCTAATGAACATAACATTGAATTGTTATTAGAAACTTCCAGCTACTGGCAAACATCATTTCTAAATGCATGGCATCTTGGGTGCAATTTGTGAGATAGGCAGTTAGTACAGTAGTTGTTGAAACAATTTCCATGATGCCAGACTAACTATATATTATGCTAGAATACAACCAAGGTATGGTGTATCACCCTCAGAAGCTTGCCTTTCAATTCATTAATGTATAATTTATGACATTATCATGCAGCTGCATACTAGGCCACAAAATCCATGAGCAAAGTTGTTAATTAGTGCTAAAGTTTCAGCATTAGAATTATAACAATAATACTACTCAACTTCCTTTTTCCTATCAAGATTATAAATATCATCTCAGCTTCGCATGAGAAATAGGAAATATACCCTTTTGACAATGTATGATTCATTAGCGAAAGTTAATGGTTCTGTCAGCACTGTAAGAAAGCCATTCCTGTTCCCATAGACCACATCAGTGAAGTATCGGTCACCGACCTGGAGCAGCGACAAACTAAAATTAGAAAACCTATACATGTTATTAGTATACAACTCATAACTATACTCCTACCATCACAAGATTTGAAGCTGAACAACCAAAGTAACTCTCGATTTCCTTAGCTGCTCCACCAGGTTTCTTTGTATCTGCACTCAACAGAAAGAATGCATAGATGCATTATATTCACTATCTATAGGGAAGTCCAATTACGGAAGAAACGTATGCACGTGTAAACAAATTGTGAGGTGGATTTCAACGCCCAATATCTCAATACAAATGACACTATCAAACAAAGTGATGATGCTAAACAGTGGGTTAACGATGAAATGCATATGGACATTGTTCAAAAAAAATGCATATGGACCATCAGGAACAAATTAGCTCCGTGTAATGAGTTTTCTTCCAGAAACTAAGGGATATTGCAGAAGATTTTAACAAGTTCCATAAATAATGCAGACATTAGACTCCTACAGTTTGCAATATACCCATTAGGCCAATACCATGAACAAACCTATTTCCACACAATACCAGATTATAGTGATATCACTAACATGCGAACAAAATGAAGAATTAATGTGGATTATCCAATAAATCGAACCAAAAGTATGATCAGGTATGAACTATTGAGGCTATTGGGTCGTGTGACAGTGAGACTGCACTTGCCATGCCTGATCACATGAACACCCTCGATGGCCGCCTCGATCGCCCTCGCATCCACACCATCCGGATCGTACTCCTTCAACCCTGCGCCCGCCCACTAACAGTTCAATTACATCAACACGTAGCATTTCCCCCAATTCAACGGCTCGTGGGAGCAGCCAAACCTGCGGAGTTGCTGTAGATGGCGAGGGCGCCAGGCGGGAACGCCGCGCGGCACTGGTCGAACGCGGCGGCGAGCGGCGGCCAGAGCGCGGGCGCGTAGGGGGCCGTGAGCGTGTTGTCCTTGTCGAAGACGACGCCGCGGAAGCCGGCGCGGCGGAGCTCGGCCCAGTCGAGCCACCGGATGTCCTGCACCGACACGTGCGGCAGCGCCAGGCGCGGCTCGGACGCCGCGACGGCCGCCACCGCGGCCACGCCGGTCGGGTTGAACCGCTGCCCCAGCGCGCGCCGCCACCACGCCGCCGCGCCCATGTTGCCCGCTGCGCCCGCGGCGGCGGCGCTGATGGTTTTCGTTGTTGCCGAGTCGGTGTTAGGGTTCGCCGCTCTGGGGGGCGGGAGAGGGGAGGCGCGGGGAGCGGAAGGGCGTAGTGGCGGCCGTAGCATCACAGCCGAGTAATGGCTTGTTGCCGGCTGCCGATAGGTGTGGAAGAAATCGATAGGATATTCGTGAACTATGCTGGATGTGTTCTGTGCCGGAAGTTGGGCACGGCTACTTTCACGCATCGGTTTTTCAGAAAATTACAATTTAAGCTACACTGATTTTTTTTTCCAAAAAACGTTATAGACACATATGTTCACGTATGTATACACACACATGTAAATGTGCACTTCAATATCTACTGAAGTTTGAGATACAGAATTTGGATGAAGGATTAATAGAAACCTCATGGTAATCTTCGAGCAAAAAGGAGGACCACGGGGGAGTAGGGCCAACCTAACCAAAGCGGTCCATAGGTGGTGTAGCAAGACACTGGGTAAGACAATCTCAAAAAAAAAAAGGACACTGGGTAAGACTACAGAATATCGATGGGTGAGGAAAAGATATGAAAGTGAAAAAAAATCCAATAAGGGTTGAAGGACATCCAACATATCTTCAAGAGCTGGAGAACCATCATAGACCTACGACGATAAAGTTGGGACAAACAGTGGAAAAAATAATAAAGGAAAAAATACGCTATAAACTAATGGAGGTTGTATCTATGAGCCATATCAATTGATTGAGAGAGAAAAAAAATTCTTCATGAAAATATGTCTTATTAGTGTATTTATTTAGCATTAGATGTTGACATTTTTCTATAAATAAAGTTGATCAAATTAGAAAAAGTTTGACTTATTGTATAGAACAAAACTAAATAACCTACATCTTGAAATGGGAAGAATACTTGCTAAGAGAACCACACGTTTGTGAACAAGAAACGAGCAAGATCTAGCCACCGTGTACCGTGTTTCTCTTTGCTGACAGTTGACCCGGCTATCTCGTTTGGTAACCTTCAAGACAAACTCCGAGTTGTGAGCCACAGCGGACGTGATTGGCCCTTGGTTCAAATTTTTTGCGTGGCAAAAGGTCTGACATGCGTGTATTATACTGCTGCCAATGCAATGAACGACGACCATTGCAGCTCCAGTGAAGCAGCCGCTTGCGGGAGACGGGAAGAGCACTGAAGCAGCAGCCAGCTGCCTATGGGGCTGAAGAACACCACGGCGACCATCGTCGAGAGCATCAGGACCGTGGAAGGGCAACTGGTGCGCTTGGAGGTCCTCGTCCTTCTCAGCAGCCTCCTCCTGATCCTCCTCGTCGTCCTGAGCCCGTACCGGCACCAGCGCGGCGACAAGTCCTTCCGCTTCCTCGCCTGGGCGGTCTACACGCTCGCCACCGTCCTCGTCCCCTACACCATCAGTCTGCTGGAGGCCGGCCCGTTCCACGACCAGACCTTCGTGCTGTGGGGCGCCGTCCTCCTAGTGCAGGCCGGTGCCGACTCCCTCTCCGCCTACAACCTCCGCGATGTCGAGCAGTGGAAGCGGGCGCTGCTGCAGCAGGGCCTGCAGATCCTGATGGTGCTGTGGCTGATGGTCCGCTGCGAGGGCCGGAACAAGAGCTACAGCGCCACCATCTGGATCTTCTGGATCCTGAGCATCGCCAAGGCCCACGCCAAGTTCCAGGCGCTGAGGGAGGCCAGCAAGGCGGACGGCCTCATGAAGCACACCAAGGTGGTCGCCGACTACATGATGGCGGAGCACGAGTCCGACCATGTCTCCGACGCCGCCACCATGCAAGGGTACAGGTACATTTTCCACGGCGAAGACCTCACCCTCCCGTACTTCTCCAAGCCGGACTACAGGACGGCCATCGCCGCGTGTGCCTTCACCACGGTCGACACCGTCTGGCAGTGGATCGACGGCCAGAGCTTGAGCGTCTTCAGCAGGGAGCACGGCGGCGTCCTCAAGGACATCGCCCTGTCGTTCACGCTGTTCAAGCTGCTCAAGCGGAGGTTCTGCAAGTACGAGCACGGGGAGGCCGGCCGCCCCAAGACGCGGCGGCTCGTCGTGTCCGGGCTCCTCCGCGAGGAGGCCGACTACACCCGTGCCTTCAGAGTCATCGAGATGGAGCTCGCCTTCCTCTACGATTTCTTCTACACGAGGCACCAATCGCACACCCAGTACGTAGGGATGACGGTGGTCTTCGTGCTCCCAGTGATTGTTTGGAATGCCGTCTCCGGAGCTTTCAGCAGGCACTACCACCGTACCAGCTTGGAGCAGACGGTAAATGGGATCGATGTCATTCACTGCATCACCATCGTGCTGATGGTGGTGGTCGTCGTCGTGCTGGTCGTGGAATCGCGCATCAACGATCAGAAGTGGAGGGTGATCGACGATCTCCATACCTTGACCGGCTCGAGCAGAATCACCTGGAAGGGAAAAGCCGTCCCGTTCGATGACGGCAGCAGGAAGCAGGCGCTGAAACTGATCAAGAAAAGGAAGCATCGGAAGCTGATGGGCAGGAACTGGGACAGGAAGCTGGGGCAGTACTCGCTGTTGCAGAGCTTCAACTACCACCCGAGGAATTTAGCGTCGATCCTGTCGCTCGGCTTGATCGAGCCGACCAGGGACGGGCAGAAGGCCTCGAAGAAGGTCGAGCTGCCGAAGGCAGTCGTGGTGCGCGTCCTGTCGCGGTTCAAGGCGAACGACGGCCACCTCGCCGACGGGCGGTCGGTGCTCGCCGCGAACGACGCGGCGCGGCTGTCGTGGGCGTGCGAGCTGCCCACGCACATCCACACGGTCCTCGCGTGGCACATCGGGACGGCCATCTGCGAGGTCACGACGCCGCAGCAGCAGGTGCCGCTCACGGGCGACCGCCTGGTGGCCAAGTGCCTGTCGGACTACTGCGCCTACCTGGTGGCGTTCGTGCCGGACATGCTGCCGGGGCACGGCTACGACACGAGGCGGATCTTCAACGCGGTGGTCATGGAGGCCTGGGAGTACCTCGCCGGGTGCGGCACCATGAGAGCCAGGTGCGTCAAGCTGCTGGAGCTGCAGTGCAGCGAGCTGACGATACTGGGGATGGGAGCAAAGCTCGGGAGTGAGCTCAGGTACAGAGTTCACGACAGGGCGCGGCGGTGGAAGGTGCTGGCTGACTTCTGGGCGGAGCTCGTCCTCTTCCTCGCACCGTCAAGCGACGCCGACGTCCATGCCGAGAAGCTCGCGGCCGGCGGGGAGTTCATGACCCATCTGTGGGCGCTGCTCATCCACGCCGGCATCCTGAAGCGGCCCTCTTCATCCTCTCTCTAGAACCATCGTTGCGGTAATGATGCAACTGCTGACGATTCTGCCGTCTGACTCTCTGAACGCCCAAATCTTTTTTTGCATCTTCGTCCTAGCTATCCTGAGATCTTTATGCATTCATGGTTCATCTGCTGCTTGGGTAATTGATTGTTCATGGTCCCAGATCCTAATCAAAATTTGCGTAGTACAACAGGACGCCCAATAAAATGAATTTGCAATGTGTTTAGTAAGCGTTTACGCCGCTAGGTCATGCAGAGTTGTCGGAGCGGGACGGCAAAAGAGTACAAAAACTAAGAACTCATGCCACAGTCCGCAGAATCAAGGAATTCAATTCTACCATGTAGAACGTAAATGCTCCGGAGAACAGATTACTTTCATCATATTTGGCCAAAGTTCGCAATCGACTACAAGATTCGCAATCTAACTCAAAAATCCACTGCTTTCTGAACCGGAACCAAACTACTGAGTCGAGTTGACAGAAACTAGATAAGTTTATGATGGCAGACTGAGGCGTCTGATCAAGGAAAACAATGACTTGAGTTGATATTAATCAGCTTCCAGCTTCACATTATCCCATCAACTGATATAAATGACCAGCAAATAGAAGACAGATTGATTCGCCTACTGAGGACATTCGGTAAACAGTTCGTCATATATTACAAGGATGGTAAATTAACCTAAGAAAACATGACGAAAAAAATAGCTTCACCATTTTTGCACATTGAATACTTTTATACATGCATCCGTTCGCCGGATGCTGATCTAATTTGCACCACCACCATATGGACAGTGACCTCACAAATTGATAGCTGAGGACCAAAATTGATCTAGTCTTGAGTTTTCAAAGCATACAGGAATTCCTGGTAATTAAAGACATGAGCACAGTTTCATCAGAAGTGCAACAATGAGCAAGCATAATTGCAGTAAATCTATTTCAAGACTGGGTCTTACCAGATCACCGTTGCTAGAGGCAAACGAAGGGTGAAGGTCCGAAAGAAGTTTATCTCCACTCAGTCTTTCCAAGTCATCAAATGGATGTGATTTTGACTCAACTGTACTGGAAGCCTTTGAGCCAACACTTCCATTGTGGCGGTCCATCCTTATGTACATCTCCAGTTCCTCGACTTTCCGAGACAACTGATGAGCAATAAACTGAAATAATGCAAATTTGAGTCTTTGGGTTTTATTTAGGTCCAACCGAGTAAACTTGGATTGTTCAAAAGCCAAGAAGATATTTATTGAGACAAGCAATCACCTTTACAAGATGTTGAATGGACAAAGTTGGTCGACAACTTAGATAGGGCTTTTCCAGGTTAGGTATGCTTTGTCCATCCATTGGAAGGAGAACAAGATACAAGGGGAACTGCAAAACAGAAAAATGGACAATTCAGCACAACACAGTAGAGGCATCTACTGTGACAAAAAGGTTGGCAACCCTTTCCTACTGTTACCCTTGAAGAGAAGGGGAAGAAGAGTAAAAGGCCAGCAACACTGAGGAAACATGCCATGAGTGCAAAACTCGCAATTTTGTCCCTCTTTCAAACATGGTTTTCCAAACAGGGTTCAGTTCATAATTAATTCCTGAATTCTAAAGAGTATAAGTATAACTATGAGAAATGACCATGTCCAGAAGATCATAAATACAAAATGGAATTCACGATCTGATTGCATGCAATTTTAAAATACCTCTTCATCCATTTCATCAGTAGTACGGAGGTGATCAACCAATTTCGCAATGCGTCCGCTCCTCCCCATTCTGACATTTAAACTAGCACTGCCATGTCGATTCTGGCTCCTTGTACCATTTTTTCCCCATGCAAGCATCTCTCCCCGCAATGGGGAGGTGGCCAAAATTTCTTTTCCACCAATTACTTCATCGTTCTCCTCAAATCTGTGGTCACTACTGCCAATGGTTCTAGCAGGTGAAGGTTGTGATGCAGACCTCTTCCTACATTTTTTCTGTCTTAAATCTGGAGAATGATCATCAGCAGAAGATGGCTCTTTGGTGACCTCATTGGCACTTTCTTCTTCTCTATCCTCATCATCAGAGCCAGTAGGGGCAATATCAGGGGTTATGGTTCTGCCTCTGCCCCGTGTTCGCATATTTCTCCGGTACTTCCTTGCAAAGGCAGTGTCAGTTGCTTTTGTTGTGGAACGCTTCTTACCAATTGCCTCGGACTGTCTTCGAAATGTTTCCTCAATGGTTTCTTGAATCTTTGATGAAAAAGCAATAGTGTGTTGTTGTTGATGGTTAAATATAAGATTATAAAGAAAATGAATTATGCATAAGCATATGCAGTGCTGGTACTGCAAAAGCATATGATCTCACCTTTTTATTCCGAGTCTTCTCCTGTTCACTGAAAGCAAGTTCCTGAAGTGTCGAGTATATTAGAAGGACATCACGGAAAAGCTAAATGAGGCCAATGAAACAAACAACTAATGATGACGGGGCTCATAGGCATCACCTCTTCCTCATACTTGTCAATATCTGGATATAAGGCTGCAATCAGTGCATCATAATTAGGATCATCCCTCAAAGAACGTCTGCTTGCACAATGAGTGCGACACGCTGGGCATTCATTATTTCTGCAAAGTCGGAGCATTATTATATTATAAATAAATAATACTCTATTTTATGATCTGGAGGCATAATTAGGCTGTAAATTCCACATTTTAAGATTGAAACTGTGACATGATTTCAGAAATATGGCGTCATTTCCTTAAAAGAAAAAAGAAAAATGATGTATGGCACTATACCCTAGTCGCATAGATTTATCAATGCAGTCTCTACAGAATCGGTGCAAACATTCCATAACTGTCCTTGTCTTCCGAATAATTCCTGCAAATTAGAAGGATTAGACGCCATGATATATCATTATCTGACAGAAAATTATGCAAATGAAGCAATAAATTCTCAAACTTCAAGCGTGTAAATTATTGTATCTAGTAACAGATTTTCTACTTGCATTTGCTAGGGTTTCATCCAAGAAATTAATTAGCTTAGATTAACACAATCACTTAGTAAGTTTTGTAAAATGACGAGGCGATAGACAGCATCATATGGCCTATAACTGGAAAAATAACTGGAGAATGAATTTCTCATAAAAGATAGCTAGTGCTGACAATTCTATGTAGAAACACAGTTCCTACAAATGTAAATTCTTCAATGAAGATATGCTACATATAAGAAACAAAATCCTATGGATGAGGAATTTATCAATGTAGCAATGCTACATACACCACCAAATGAAAGAAAACTAATTCAAGTGCACAGGTATCCTTCAAAGTGCTGCAAATTGTTGATAGGAAGGGTAATTGAGAGACCATCAGGCGATTTTAAATGACAGGCATTCGCTGCCTTTATTTATTTATCGAGATGCGTCCAGTTGACTGAAAAATAGATCGAACTAGTTGACGCCAATAAAGAGCATAGTCTTATCAACAATAGTGCGCAGATCACCATTTACTAGTGACACAAAATATGCATAATTGCATTAATGAAACAATCAAGCTGGGTAATATGCTAGGTTAAATAATGCAGTGATATAAAAAAAACTTCAGATATGCATACAAGCATAAGGGATGCATCATACCATGTGATGTCAAAAACTAAAATTCAGAAAGATATTCTCACCTAAACAGATAGGGCACTGAACCTCCTTCCGTATCTCTGCTAATTTCACTAGCATAAACCTGAGAGAGGAAATATTTCATATAAGCTTCAGACCATGTAAAACATCAAATCTTCAAAGTCCATGAATAATGATTTTGAATCTATGCAGTGCAGTGAGATGCAGGTAAAATAAATGGATTGAAACAAAAAGGATATAGTTATTGTATATGATCCTACACACAAAGATCACATATAGCAGGCGTAAGCGAGGGTCGGTATCTAAATGAAAAGCTGAACATTTGAGCATACTTGAGCATTCAACTACCCAGGAGGTATCAGTACTGTAATAGTCATAGTAAAGACTACCTTACAGTCTGTGATGAATCTATTGACTGGAGACATCTGAAAAAAAAAAGGAATACCAAAATTGGTCTTGACGCTGAAACCGATCTGTAGTATATCTCGCATCTTATGAATTTCCGAAGTATGTGCATTGCTGACTGACTGGAAAACATGATTTGCATTTCTCACAAAGCATCATGTATGGGGAGGAGGGTGGAATCACAGGGAAAAAGAAATCCTCTACACTGGACAGAGTTAGAGCACCTAAGGCAACATCAAGCAGGATCATCTACGCCAGGAAACCAACAATGTCAAAATAGAAACTCAGAAGCTGCTACAGATTATCAACATTACAATCGGAACTGGCAGCTCTTCAAAGATAAAGCTATGAGCCTATGACAGACAGAGCAGTTCAGAACTTCAGATGAAAGCAGTGGTTCAAGCATAACAGTACAAGCGCACAACTCAAACAGGTAGCTGTGCCACGGAAACTGTAACGCGTGCCTAGTCCCCGGCTCCCCGCCGGCAGACGGTCAATCTCCATCGCGGCCATGACCTGCTGCCCTGCTTCGATGGAAGCATGCACCCCATACGTAGAGGACGTCGCATGCTAGCTCGAGCACACATGATGTAAATCATCCATGTCTGCTCGGCGATCGGTGCGCTTGCATAGACGCCACCCGATCACAGGAACTAAGCAACCATGCTGGAAACCGACAGCTCATCAAGCACCAAGCCCACAGGCTCCGGCAGACACCGCCTCGGACGAGTCACCGACGGGTCGGGACTCGGGACTCGGTACACGAGGAACCCGAGGGCGAGGTGCAGGAGGCATGGGCACCGCGAGGCGGCCGCAAGCCATATCGCATAGACAACCACAGGGGATCCACGAGACCGGACGGGGTGGGAGGGTGAGAACGCGCACGGCAGGAGGGAAGGAAAGCTCACTCGTCGTAGCCGCCGCCGTCGCTCTGCGAGGACTCGCTATCGCCGTCCGCGCCGCCGCCATCCTCCGCGTCCGAATCTGCCAAACCCATCGAAGCACACACAAGCCTCTTAGCCATATCCGTGCGGAGATACAGAAGGCGACATGCACATCGCGAGAGCGAGGGACGCGGGAGGGCGGCCTCGATGCCGTCGTCAAGCTCACCGTCTTCGAGTCCGCGCTGCGGCTTTGGCTCGGTCAACCTCCGCTTGGCGGCGCCCCCGCTCGGCAGCGGCGGGCGTCCTCCCCTTCCTTCCCCTGCGCCCCCGCCGGCGGCGGTGGCGGCATCAGAGCCGGGAGCCGCGACGTGGTCGCGGGGTTTCGAGGACGGCGACGGGAGCCGGCGCTTCTGCGCGGGCATTCTGGCTTCCTGACCTAGGATCTCGGCTCTGGGATTGCGACGAGGGCGCGGGGCGGTGGTTCGCCACCCCCGTGAGGCGTCCGGGGCTTGGGAGGGGAGGCGGTGTGGGTCGACGGGGAGGATGGGGAGGAGGGCAGTATATGGAGAGGTGGGAGGTGGCCAGGTGGGTGCGGGAGCCTCTGCGAAGGGAGGCGGAGAGAAAGAGGAAAATAAAGCAGGGGCTCGCGAGGCCGGAGGTGTTCGTCTTGTGGTGGGCTGCAGGTTTGGGTCTATCTGACTGCCTGCCGGTGGGGGCCGGCGCCTGATGCTTCCGCTCTGACTGGCTTAGGAAGTCGCGCGAGAGAC
Source organism: Panicum miliaceum (assembly GCA_032594955.1). Taxonomy (NCBI): domain Eukaryota; kingdom Viridiplantae; phylum Streptophyta; class Magnoliopsida; order Poales; family Poaceae; genus Panicum; species Panicum miliaceum. Next base: position 7,151,076 of record CM064063.1, on the reverse strand, counting down.
CAGGGGCGAGGCCGCAACAGCAAAGCGACGCCCGGGGCATGCAGGCGTCAAGGCCCGGCCTCGCCTCGCCTGCCGCGTTCCGCGTTCCTGGGCACGCAGCGGCGACTCCGATTCTGCAAGCATACCGCTCGGCGCTCGATCCATACGTCAGAACACGCGGATGTTCTTGTTTCAGATTGAGGCTGAGATTGCAGAACACGCGTCAGTCAAATCGCTGCTGCGCCGCCGGCGGCCGGCTTAGTGCGTGCTGTTTGCCGTCGAAGCGTCGTCGACGTTCCCGGCGCTCCTCCCCTCTGCGGCGAGCACCCCGAGCCCGACCTCTTCCGGCGGCCCGGTACGCCGGCGTCTGTAAGCTGCTCCGCCTCTCTAACCGCGCGCGGCTGCCAGTTGGGTCTAATCAATCTTCCATGTTCGCGCTGCCGGCTGCCGGCTGTTAACCTTTCCAGTCTCTGGCGGCCGGTGGACTGCCGGCTGCCGGTTACGCAGGCGTCTGTAAGCTGCTTATTAGACGGGAAAGGCTTGGCTCCGCCTCTCTCATCACGCGCGACAACCAGTTGGGTGTAATCAGTTTTCATTGTTCACGTTGCCGGCAGTCTGGCAACCTTTCCAGTCTCCAGCGGCCGGCGGACAGGCGGAAATCAGCCCGGGAAATCTTCGATGGCCATGGCCCTGCTTAGAAATTGGTCTCTGTTCGTCAGTTTGTAGAGCACGTTGAATAAAGCAAACCATCCAAGATGAAAACTCAGCATGGACTTCAGTTTGCATAGCTTACAACAGGGTAGAGTAGACTGGTAATGGCCAATTTCTGTACTGCATGATAACAGATCAAACGACTAGCAACTATAGTCAGTGGAACTGACAACTGAGCAAGTCACCGATGTACTACCAAGGTGAAACTGAAAACAGAAGGACCACTAATTCATTCCAATCAAACCAAGTGTTTCCACGTTGCAATGGCACACTATTTTATCGGAGAAAGGGAAAGAATGCAGAAGTCAATTGCACTGGAACAGCCATAAAATATTTCCGTTTCCTGAAGAAGCTAGCATGCAAAAGAATGTTTCAGCGGATGCGGCACTACTGCACCAGGTAAGATATGTTCAGTTATATTCACACAACTCCACTACTGATTGAGCGTTGAAACTTCTAGTTATGCTGTGATGTAGAGGTTACAACTTACAAGGGCTCATAGCAACTCTTCAGTTCATTAGGTTACAAAACTGTCAGGCTCTGGCTGATAACGATATGCTAATTTTATTAGTTTCCGCTAGTTGCTCGTTGTGACTGGTAACAACGCTGCAAGCTGTATATCCGTAAACGTGTATCCCTCATGCTTTCGACTTAAAATAAGAACACTGAACTTTTAGTCCACGGTTGCAGGAGGAAAGGATAGGAGTAGCTAGCTATTCGGGACTCGGGAGAGGAAAGAAAACGGTCGAGGCTCTGTGCAAGAATCCAAACTCTAGAAGCTCTGTCAACACAAGTCATAAACTAGAAACCAATTTGATAGAGCAAGCTACATATCAATGGCGAGGGAAGACCAAAGCTCTTGCGTTTCACAGCCGCCTGCCTGTCTGTCTACAAATAGAATCTGAAGTGGACGTGATCTCGAGGGACAAACAGGAGATGTGACCCGACCTCGGCGGCTACACCATGGAAGGATCACAGTAAAAATAGCCAAGGAAGTAAGGATCAATGCAGCTCCTGTTATTCGCCGCCACAGCCGTGCCGTCCCCACGAGAACAGTCACCATGGCGGAAGCATGCACACCATTGAACAGTGAGCAATGCTTCTAGCAGGGATCCATATCCCTTGCTGCTAGCCGGTGATGATCAGCTCGTCCGACGGCACGAGCAGAGAGCAGATACGAGCAATACGAACGAAGCAATCGTGCCGCGCTTGCCTAAGCTCACCGGGTCCGCACGTGCCTCGCCGGATGCCAGCGTGCAGCAATAGCTGGAGCTAGCGGCTAGCGCGCTAGACACGAGGCGGCGACAAGGTCGTCGGATGGCCTTGGCGGCCACGCGAAACGAACTGGGGGAGGTCGGAGAGGGTGGGAGATGGCAGGAGAGTGGGAGATGGCAGGAGAGTGGGGCTTACCCATCCATGCTGCCGGCGCTCAGGGTCGACTCGCTGCCGGTGTCGCTTCCGTCTCCTCCGCCGCCGCCGACGCCGTCCTCGTCGTCTTCAGGATCTGCGAAACCACCCAGACAAAGACGAAACCCCTCAGCCACATCCACGGACCCAGGGCACCGGACGCGACGCGTGCGTGGAGAGGCAGAGGCGCCGCGGCGTCGCGTCGTCGTTCGTCTCACCGCCGTCGCGAGGCTCCTGGTGTGGCGCGCTCTCCCGGCGCGCGGAGGTGTCCCCATCCATCTCATGCGAGTCTCCGCCCCGGCCTCCGTCGCCGCCAGCGGCGGCGCGCCGCGCCGCGACGCGGCCGTCGGAATCGTCGGGGGCAGGCGACGGAAGCGGGCGCTTCTGCGCGGGCATTTCGCGTCAGGCCCCCCGCGCCCACGGACTCCTACCGGCGGCTGCGGCGGCGTCCCTCGCGAGGCGCTGGGGGTGGGGGCGGTGGCGGTGGTTTCGTGGAGGAGAGCGTGAGGGACGAAGGGTGGGTGTGGGAACTGCGGGGCGGAGGCAGAGGCGCGGCGCAGGGCAGGGGCCAGAGAAAGGACGGGAGGAAAGAGAGAAGGGATGCGACGCGTTCGCGTTCGCGTTGTGTGCGTGCGTGTTTGTGTGGGGGCGCTCGCTTGCGGTCTGGCCGGATTCGACGAGCGCTCGACGCGACAGACAGAAGCCAGGGGAGGGGACAGGGAGAGCGAGGAACGTGCAGGGCTGCAGGCCGGCGGCCGCCGGCGATCCGGGGCCGGGCAGCGCTGCGACTCAGCGGCGGCGTTGGCGTCTTGGCGAATCCGTTCCGGCGCGGGCCGGCGGCCTGCGGCCGTGGTTAACCACATGTGGAAGTTGGGGAGTGTACGTTTGCGACCTAGTTCCCTTTTTTTTTGAAATGCGAATCTGATTTGAAAAATTCTTCGGCGTCGCAGCTAATAAGATAATAGCATTGCTTGTATGTTAGTGTACCTAAACGTGCATAATAACTCCAGTAATGAGGCCGTCTCAAAACGTAAACGTGCATGATTCAGACCATTTCTGCTGTAGCTCAGATTCTGCCTTCTTTCTAATTTTATTTTCTTTCTCGCGAGAACGGATTCTAGGTGGGCCTTCTGAGATCAGTTAAGGCCCTGAGGGTACTCTCAATGGGCTTCAAACTTTGATAGCGCACTCAACAACGCGGCCGTATATGTCTAGCACAAAACAAGCCCGTGGGCCGTCTATGTATAGCAGGCCCAATTGGAGATTCTAGTGGGTTGTTCACTTGAAAGGAAGGATTGGGCAGCCCAATGCCCTCTGTTTTCTTGTTGAATCCGATCTCTTTTGTATAAGCAAAAAGTTCTTTTTACCTTCTGAACTTTAGGATGAATCCGTATTTTCTCTCTTAAACCGTTCGTTTGGACTGCTCGGACTTACGATACCGGACACATGATCTCCAACCTTTCCTAGCTGGTTTCTCTTAGTGGTTTCTCTCTTTTTCTTTTATAGTTATTTTGTCTGAATCTTTAAAAAATCATAGTTAATAAAAAATTATATAATAGAAAATCTAATTTTCTTGGACTCCACATGAGAGATCTATGCATTAGACATATGATATGATATAATTCGGTAAAAAATAATTATTTTACTTTTAGATATATATTTTTATGTAATTAATTCATAGCAATAGTTTCCATAGTCCAATTATGGTGAAATTTTTATCGTGGGCTAATAATTATATGCTAGATCTGTAGTAAAAATTTCATACTCATTAGATCATGTATGCTTGATCAACTGAAGAGTCTCTGATATAACTTGGAATTTAGTTGCTCAAGAATACATGATCCAATGAGCATGAAAGTTTTACTGCAGCTCGAGCATATAATGGTTAGCCCACCATAAAAATTTCACCATAATTGGACCACAGAAACTGTAGATATGAATTAATTATAGAAAAGTACATATATCCAAAAGCACTGCAAAATTTTTTTACTAAATTATATCATATCATATGTTCACGGTATAGATCTACTCATGTGGAGTTAAAAAAATTGGATTGTCTATTTTATGATTTTATTGTAATTTACTATAATTTTTTAAATATTTAGCCAAAATAAACAACAACAACATAGCATTTTTGTCCCAAGTAAGTTGGGGTAGGCTAGAGATGAAACCCATAAAAAAGATCACGGGTCTCCACGTACGTGGATGGCGAGTCTCCAAGCGCTTCTATCCAAAACTACCTCTTTGGAGATAGTCCACTCCTTAAGGTCTCTCTTAACCGACTCGTCCCAAGTCAGTTTAGCTCTACCTCTACCTCTCTTTACATTTTTGGTCTGCTTTAGAACCCCACTACGCACCGGCGCCTCAGGAGATCTCCGTTGGACATGTCCAAAACATCTCAATCAATGTTGGTTAAGTTTATCCTCGATTGGTGCCACCCCGACTCTAACCCGAATAACTTCGTTCCGAACTCTATCACTTCGTGTGTGCCCGCAAAACCACCGCAGCATCCGCATCTCTACTACACTCAGTTGTTGGACATGTCATCTTTTTGTAGACCAACATTCAGCACCGTATAACATCGCCGGACGAATAGCTGTCCTATAGAACCTACCATTTAACTTTTATGGCACCCTTCTGTCACATAGGACGCCAGAAGCTTGACGCCACTTCAACCAGGCACCTGAGATTCTATATCTAACATTTTCATCAATGTCGCCATCCTTTTGAAGCATCGGTCCTAAATACCGAAAAGTATCCTTCTGGGCCACCACTTGCCGATCGAGACTAACATCTCCATCCTCATGCCTAGTCGCGCTGAAATCGCATATCATGTACTCGGTCTTGGTCCTACTGAGTCTGAACCCTTTCGACTCTAACGTGCGTCTCCACAGCTCTAAATTCCTATTAACCCCTTCCCTACTCTCGTCAACAAGAACCACATCATCAGCAAAGAGTATACACCAAGGGATATCATCTTTTATGTCCCTTGTGACCTCATCCATCACCAAAAAAAATAAATAAGGACTCCATGCTGACCCCTAATGTAGACCTATGTTAATCGGAAAGTCAGTGGTGTCACCATCACATGTTCGGACAAACGTCATTGCATCCTTATACATATCCATGATAAGGGTAATGTACTTAGTTGGGACTTTGTGCTTCTCCAAGGCCCACCACATGACATTTCTCGGTATTTTATCATACACCTTCTCAAGGTCAATAAAGACCATATGCAAATCCTTATTCTGCTCTCTATATCTCTCCATCAATTGTCAGATTAAGAAAATCGCCTCCATGGTCGACCTTTCAGGCATGAACCCAAACTGATTTTGGGTCACACTTGTCACTCTTCTTAGACGATGCTCGATAACCCTCTCCGAAAGCTTTATCATATGGCTCATCAGCTTAATCCCACGATAGTTAGTACAACTTTGAACATCTACTTTGTTCTTAAAGATTGGTACTAATATATTTCTCCTCCATTCTTCAGGCATTCTGCTGAACTGAAAAATAAGGTTAAAAAGCTTAGTTAACCATATTATCGCTTTGGCACCTAGGCATCTCCACACCTCACTGGGGATACCATCAGGGCCCATCGCTTTACCCCCCTTCATCCTCTTCAACGCCTCCCCGATCCCAGCCTCCTGAATTCTCCTCACAAAGCGTCTGTTGGTGTCATCAAAAGAGTCATCTAACTCAAGGGTAGGGCCCTCATTCTCCCCATTAAACAACTTATCAAAATACTCTCGCCATTTGTTCTTGATCTTCTCATCCTTCACTAGAAGTTGATATGTCCAATCCTTGATGCATTTGATTTGTTTGATATCTCTTGTCTTCCGCTCGCGATCCTAGCCATCCTATAGATATCCTTCTCCCCTTCCTTCGTGGCTAGCCGCTGATACAGGTCATCGTACGCTTTACCCTTTGCTACGCTCACAGCTAACTTTGCAACCCTCTTCGCTAAATTATAGCTCTCAATGTTGGCTGCACTCTTATCAAGGTGGAGGCACTTGAAACACTTCTTCTTGTCCTTAATAGATATTTGCACCTTGTCATTCCACCACCAGGTGTCTTTCCCTTCCTGTTTGCCTCCCCTACTCACGCCAAACACCTCTGAGGCCACCTTCCGAACACATATTGTCATCTTTAGCCACATGTCTTTTGCATCTTCTCCTTCCTCCCAGAGCCCCTCACCTAGCATTCTCTCCTTGAACGTTTGTGCCGCTTCCCCTCTAAGCTTGCACCACTTCGTTCTCGCAATCTTGGCGCGTTTATCTCGATGGACACGTACCCGAAAATGAAAGTCCGCCACCACAAGCTTGTGTTGATGGACAACACACTCACCGGGTATTACCTTACAATCTAAGCAATCCCGTCTATCATCCCTCCTAGCAAGGATAAAGTCGATCTGGCTCGAGTGGTGTCCACTATGAAAGGTCACAAGATTGGATTCTCTCTTCCTAAAAAGGGTATTCGCTATCAACAAGTCGTAGACCAATGCGAAGTTCAAAATATCCTCCCCCTCTTGACTCTTGCGACCATACCCAAAGCCTCCGTGCACTCGCTCGAACCCTAAATTAGTCGTACCCACATGGCCGCTGAGATCTCCTCCTCTTAAGAGTTTCTCGCTGCTAGGAACGGTACTAGCCATGCTATATAGTTCTTCCCAGAACTGACTTTTGGTGCTCTCACTGAGACCTACCTGAGGTGCATAGGCACTTATCACATTCAGGGTTGAGTCTCCAACTACCATCCGGACCAGGATAATCTGGTCGCCTCGCCTCCTAACCTCTACGACTCTATCCTTAAGGCCCCTATCGATCAAGATACCTACACCATTCCTACCCGGTGTTGCCCCCGTGTACCAAAGCTTGAAGCTAGTATCCTCAACCTCCTTCGCCTTTTGACCCTTCCATTTAGTCTCCTGAAAGCATAGAATATTTACACGCCTCCTAATTGTTGCATCAACTAGTTCCCGCAACTTACCCGTTAGGGATCCTACGTTTCAGCTACCTATGCGAATCCTAGTTGGCTCGGTTAACTTCCTTACCCTTCGCACCTGTCGAGGGAAGTGCGAAGACCTTTGCTCATTTTCCACTACACACGGGCGCAGATGTAGCGCGCCACTCAGGCTGTGACGACCCGACCCTTGCTCACTTTTCATCGTACCCAGGTCACGATACGACGCTCCCTTGGGGGGATGGCGACCCGGCCCTTGCCCATTTAACACCACAACCGAGTTCCGATGTAGCGCGTCGCTAAGAGGGTTATGCCACAATGAGTTTCTTATGGGTTTCATATCCATTAGAGTGGCTATTTTTTTTTACGCTGGTTCGTCAAACCTAACACAACCCTCCTCCTTTATCCGGGCTTGGGACCGACAACCCTTCTCCTTTATCCGGGCTTGGGACCGGCTATGTTGAGAACCAACACAGGCGGAGTTAGCCAAAATAAACATAAAAGAAAAAGAGAGAAACCACTAGGAGAAACCAGCTAGGAAGGTCATATGTCCGGTACCGTGAGTTTAAGAAGTCCGGACGAATGGTTCCATTGTTCAGGCGGAGGTAAAAAAGGACTTTTTCCTTTATTTAACAGAGTTGTGGCGCTAGCGATGGACGTCGGCCGACATCTTGTATGTGGCCTAAGGTGTGTTTTAATTGACTAGGCAAATATATCCGTGCATTGCTATGGATAAAGTTGGTATAAGTATCTGATACATATAGTTGTCTGTGCGTTAATTTGTAGGGATTTATGTGATCGAGTCGTAAATGGAGGGATAGTCCGACTTCAATACATGATGGACTAAAATTCATCTATCAACGATACAAGACGGACCAAATCAAAAATTTAGATGAAAATGTTAGCTGGTTCGATTAGACTTCGCTCGGCCATCAATCAGATTTTTATGTTACTGCTACTCATACTTGGGCTTTTTTTTTTTGTTTTGTCCGTTAGGCTCGTTGTGTTTTCCTGTTGGGCTTTTTGTTCTGTTGGGATTTCTAATCATTCCTCTCGGCCTTGTTTTCCTGTTGGGCCGTTTGTCCTTCAGCCCTTGTTTTCTCTGCCTACTACTGCAAAAGCGCTAATGCCGTTACTGGAAGTTAGAAACTACTATCTTACAGCATCTCTAAGAATTTCCCGTATCTCTTCCCCATACTTATTTTTTAAGAAAAAATAGAAAAAAATACTTTTCAATAGTTCCCCATCCTAATTCTCCATCTACTAACAATTGATAAATTATCTCACTTTATGTGTAAATATACACACGGAACCGTCGGTCCCCATCCGACTCTCACTATTTTTTTTCCGGTCGCATCTTCTTCCCGGCGTCCGTGTCATCCTCCCGACGAGAAGAGCGCCTGGAGATGGCGGTGGCCGGCGGCACCAAGATGAGCGCCGGCAGCGATGGCAAGGTCGCCTCGCCAGACGCCCTGGCAGCAGGCCCACGCCTCCCGAGGACCCCCTTGGCCGCTTCGCCGATGCGTTCAGTTACCAATTAATTAATTGGCGGCGATTTCTTCTTCTCCATCACAAACCAAAACAAATCATGATCGCGACGCCTGGCCGTGGATCTTCCTAGCATTCTGCGGCGAGGCATCCACTCTAAGCTGCCCAGTTTGGCTCTGGCCCTCCACACACCGAGCACACAATGCCCAGCACAGGGCACACACTACTGCCAGTGCATGAAGCAATGAAGCAGCACGGGCTATCTATCTCTGCACGCCCATTATTCTAAGTGAGTGGAGGCAGCCCACGCGCCGGCCGCCGCCGCCGCTGTGGAGGCAGGGCGCAAGTCCGCCGTGGTGTGACTGCTCAGAAAAGAAATCAGACCGCCGTCACTTCTTCCCGCACCGATTCCGGCCGTCATGATGCATCACTGGCGCAAGTAAGAGGTAAAACGGAATCTCCTCGTTGTTCTCTTTCTTTTCCCCCAAATTTCAAATTCTCTCGTGCCCTAAATCATCGGCAATCTGACTTTCAACGAGCTCCTGTCTGCTAGCCATGTCCGCCAGCCATGAAAGTTTCCCGTAGAATTAACCTTGTGGGACCACAACTTTTTATTTTTGGGAGTAAAAATAGAGAACTCTTGGAGATGGACTCTTTTTTTCCTCCCCATACTTATTTGGAGAGTTGGCAAACAACAAGATTCAGAGAGAAAAAAATAGTAAATATTGGAGATGCTCTTATAAACGCAATAACCCATGACCAGAGTGCATGCCTTCATCACTCAACTCATTGCCCATGATGTGTTTGCTCTGGTTGATGATTTTGATCCCGAGTCTCTACAGCAAATTGCGAAGAGCTTGCCTACTCTGGTAGATGAGCACCTCTTTGTCTTTTGTAAGTTTACCCTGATTTCTCCATTGAAATTCTGTTTACTTAGCAAGTGACTTTAATGTGATTTCCTAACAAACTGCATGTCACCGTTTTCCTGAATATTCTCTATTCCCTTTCGTGGGAAATGACATGCTATTACTGCCAAGGTTCTTCTTCAATTCAGGCAACATTATTGCAACCAAATCGTCCCCGGGTTAACCTCTCGAATCGATTTATGGGCTTGACTAACTTTCCCGCATTTACAAAACTGTAGGTATTAGTATTCTGATATGATTATACTGCGCAACTAATCAGGGGCGAAGCCAGAAGAAAATGGGGACGGATCTTTACTATCGCGCATTGGGATCTTTGCCTTTAGAAAATAGTGATGAACAGTAATTTTCACTGAGTTTTTAGAAATCCATCGGGATCGGCGAACCCCAGTGAGCAAGCCTAGCTCCGCCCTTGCAACAAACTCTTAGCAAGGTCTACAGGGGCAGTTGTTTGCAAGGCTAAATCCCATCATCATTCAAGAAACTTTTGCTTTCTTGCTCTCACTTCTAAGATGTCGAGGCATTGGAGCAACTAGAAGCAATGGCTTCGACAAAACATAGATGTCCCTGAAGCCTGTTCGTTCTGTGATCTTTCACTTTGTCTGACTAGGTGCTACAACGATCCTGTAATACGGTTTGAACTTGGAACGAGTGAAATGTTTCTAAATTTTGGCCTGCTAGAATTAAAACTCCTTTTGAATTAATAATGTGTGAAAAATACAAGCATAGCCCGCAAGTTATTATGGGCATTTAGGGTCTTGACGCATTGCAGTTCTGAAGCGCCAGAAGTGCATTTGTTTTGTGCTCTAGATGTGTATGTAAGTTTATCTCCATTCCTCGTAGCCCTGAATGATGACAATTGATGATGGATTGTTACCGGTCGATACATCAAAGTATTTTAGAGCGGGTATGCGTGCACGTGCGCAAGTGCCTACGACCGTACTACGTTCCAAACAAAAAAAAATGATTGAGATATAGTAGAAATCTAACATGGCATGATAGTCTATTCACAGAATCAGTTTGGAAGACATTGGTGAGCGAGGTAATTGAAAAGGTAACACTCATGAGTGCACCGATCCGATCGAAATTCTCCTATGACTAGCATACAAGCATAGGTCTATGGGGGATCTATCTCTACCGATTCTATGTTTTCAGTTTCTACCCCTGGTTGCTACATTTCTTTAGTTTATCCAGTGACGGACCTAGAGATTCTATAGAGCATGGACCAACATAGCAGTCGAGAACAAGTTTACACAAATACATTGACTACTAACATAAGTAAACTTGACGGTATTAGCTTAATTTAATTATTTTTGAACAATCTTATCAAATAAGTATAACTATTGACAAAAAATAAAAGCAAAAAAAATGAATTTTCAATAATCTGCTTGGCTCCATGAGATATTATAACTAGTAAATTAATTGATGTATCTGTTGCTACTCGGACACTAAGGGCAATGGAGCACGTTTATAAATCTTTGTTGTGCTTTTGCCCAGTTGCTATTGGTCCATTGCCCGGCTTAAATGTGTGCATGCAGCTGTTGCATTTCGACACTCACGGGAGCCCGGGCCAGTGCCAGGGTGGCCGGCAGGGGCGGATCCAGAGGGTGGGCCGAGTGGGCCCCGGCCCACCTTAAAAAATGGCCCAAGATGGAATTTTTTTGGGGTATCTGAAGGGTCAGCGGCTGAGCGCCCCTTGACGGCCCGGCCAATCCGCTCCCTCGCGACCTACTCGCGACTCGCGTACGTATAGAGTTTTGGGGCGGGCGACCGGCGGCGGAGCGCAGCTAGCGGCTGGTGGCTCCGGCACGTAGGCACGCAGCGGCTGCGTGCAGCCCTGCAGCGCGCGCACACCGCCCGGGAGGCTGGGAGTACGCGGGCGCGGTCGGCGGGCGGCGGCTTCTGCGGAGCAGGATACGCGACTAGCGAGTGGCGACCACCAGCCCACCGCGGCACCGCCGGAGGCCGGAGCGCCGAGCGCGTGCTGCGACCTGTCACCTGCAAGCCACACGGCCACGGCCACGGAGGCAACTAGGCAAGGTAATTAGCTTTCTACTTGTACAAGTGCGATGCATGACTACAAAATTACAATTCTTACTTGCTAGTTCTAGATTGGTAGCCTAATTAATCATGGTAAAATTAAGAATTACTTATTGCAGTTTGTAACTTCTTACATCATTTTATTGCAGGATTGTTGAGAGAGGAAATATTTTACTAAGCCATTATGGCATTTAATTTTTTTTTGCCTTGTTGGACCATTCTAATTTCAAATCCTAGATTTGCTACTGGTGGCCGGGCCCTGGTCCACCGGTGAGTTTATCGTAACAAAAGTTCTACTTACAGTAAGAGGATAAAGTCCATGCACTTGCGTGCCTCCAACTACAGCTGGGTTTGATCTTGAAAAAAATATCTTAGATCGTGCCACCCAAGGTTCAGTTGGCAAAAAAAGAAAAAGGAAATGTTCCGTTGGCTACGGCTGCTGCGTTTGCCAGCCGTGCCCCGTGGGAACCAGGCGACCAGCCAACCAGGTAAACCCAACCGCCCCTCCACCACCCGCCGCCGTCAAATTCCGGGAACGCGAGATCCGCCGGGATGCCGAGATCGTTACGCCAGCCAAACCGCGTCCACGTACGCCAGCAGCAGCCGGTGGAGGGCGACGTCGTCAAGCGGGGGGCGGCCGCGCGCAGCTGCGGGGATAACGACTTGGACCCGGCAGCACGGCGGCAGGCGGAGACGTGTCCCGTCCGCCCCACTCCGCGCCGCGCGCTCCACGCCGCCCACCAGCCGTCCCGCCCGCCCCCGCCCCGCCGCCTGTCGCCGTCAGCTCCATCACTCGCCCAAAGCAAAACAAACAAGGCGGGCGCCGGCGTCGCGGGGCAATCCCCGTCCCCGCCGCGATCCGCCCGTATCTCCACTTGGCGCCGCGCGGCTCGCGCGCCCGGGGCCCACGCGACGCCCCACGACCGATTTCGAGAGGCGGCACGTAGAAGGCGCCGCGCCAGCCGCCAGGGCCAGGCTCCCCTCCCGTCCCGCTTGTCCTCCTTTTCGTCTCTCTCTCATCCCGTCATTTTCTACGGCCGATGCGAGGAATTCAGAATCCTTTTCCGCCAACAGGTCCACGAGCGGGCGCCGCGCACCGACACCCGCCAGCGGGGGTGCGGCCGGGCGGTGGGGCCCGCGCCGCACGTAGTTGTCAGGTGCGTGCGCTATTTGTGGGCGCTGTCGGGTACCAGCGCAGGGGTGCGTGGGATCGGATTTGGTTTACGCAGATGTGCCGGGGCCGGCGGGGATTAATCAGCGTCCCATCCACACCGCACCAAGTGGCGTGGAGCAGGCGCAGCCCACGAGACGCCACCTCCACCACGCCCGGCGGCGGCTCGGCGCCATGATTTCGTCGCCCAATAATTGCGTCCCCAGAACTGGGTGCACCCCGGCCGCCCAGCCAAAGGAAATTCCTGGCCGTGGAGGTAACGGAAGCGGACCTGCTTGTCCTAACAGGTACTCCACCGTTCTGGAGAATTCTGCACAGCGGGTGAACACGACCGCTGATTGAGTTTTCACTTTGCCCCACGTGCCTCACTCTTCGGTTCTAATAGTCCATAGCTCTGAAACCGAATGGCACGTACGTTGGTTATTCTTTTCAAGAGTAATGTTCCAGTACCGTGAAATACTCCTATGCCCATAGTAATTTAGGGATTACAAAGTACTACTGTATTTATGTATCCATACTCCGTATGTACTATGCGTAGAGATAATGCACAGGAACAAGCAGGGGCGGAGGACCCGGTATGGCAAAGTATGACCTTGATTCGGCCGTGAATACCCTCAACTGTTCACCTGTCCTGGTAGCCTGGCGCCATGGCTGCTGTTCTTCTCTCCGATCTAAACACAAGCGCAAGGAAGAAGACGCCACGCCATATTGGGCACGGCCCCACCGACCTATCTCGCGACTAAAACGAGAACTAGGGACTACCATACGAAATGAATTGCATGCGAAGCGACGCAACTGGCAGATACGGAGGAGGCAGCGGCTGGCGGACGAGCGTAGTTGCGCAGGCAGCGGGCACGCCGCAGCAAGCGTAGCATCACAATCGCCGATTGCCGGCCATCGGCGTGGACGGTCATGCATGTAGTGCAGGTTCAATGCATGGTCCAAGCGAACCTGCTTAGTAACAGGTAAGGGGAAATTGGTCATGATCTGTTTTATAGTTTGGTTAATTTAAGATCGTGTAAGATTTTCCCTTTTCTATGCGTTTACTAAAGCTAACGATCAAGAGGTCAAGACATTCGGATAAAGCTAAGATGTATCTGAAGGGAAAGAGGAACTTACAACTCTTTACATGCCAATTTGACTCAAAATCTTTTATATTTACTTTCATATATATGTTGGTGAATTGGTGGTGTTTGACTATATATTTGAATATCTTTTTCTATTGGTTTCGCCATACCTTAATTCCATTTCGTCCTCCGCCGCCGAGGACAAGCAGTTTATTGTGCAAAATGGAAAATCGGAAATTTCCTATCATAATTCGTCACTCGGAATCGGTGAGGGAGCGCCGCTCCGGGTATCCGCGTCGGCAAGGAGAGCTGCCAGCCAACAGTCCGTGGTCCTCTCCTGCGTTTATCAAATGGACGGCAGCGGCGCCTGGTACACAGTCGGGCGTACGTCCAGCAATTCGCCGGCCCGCCAGGAAAGTGGCAGTGCCGCCGCTGCCGCCTGCCCCCGAGCGTGTGATGGAAGCGGCGCGGCGGCATCACGCGATCCGCGGGCAACCGGCGCGTGCCGGTGCCCGCCGTGGTGGGGGTGCGGCTGTACTAGCTGTCGGTCTAGGCCCAGCGCCTCGAAAAATAAAAAGGGACCGGCGGCCGGTGGCGGGTGGGGTGGGCGCCTGCCGCCTGCCGCCTGCGCGCCTCGGTGGGTGCCCCACGGCCCCGCGATCCAAGCAACACGCCCGCGGAGCTGCCGATGCCGACATTTCCGTGGCGCCCACCCGCGGCGCGGCCCCTTTTGCGCCGCACGCGGATCCGCGCCCTCGCCGTTAGCCCCCGCGCGCGCGGCCGTCCGTCCACGCGCCCTCATGTGAGCTGCCGCGCGCGCCTCGGGCGGGGTCCGGTAGCTTTCCTTGGACGACCTCTTCCGCTTCCGCGGGCGCGTCTCCTTCGTCTTCGGCTGCTGTTTTCCTTGGATATGACCTCACTGGACGAGCTTGGAGCCGAGCACGGGGACGTAAAACTGTACGAGTAGTAGTTGCGCTGAAAAGTAGCGGCTCCTCCGTCGCATTCGCAGGGTATCACCCGGATCAGCCGTTTCTTATTCTGTCTAAGTCAGGATAATTCTACAGGCTGAGCTAGAAAGAGGATTAGGAGTAAACGATCAGGTTCGGGGACTTGATATAGATCTGAAGATTCTGCTGCGTTCTAGAGGGTCAGTGATCGCCAAGAGCTCAGGTCCGCATGCTAACATGCGCAGATGTTCAGGAGCTGTTGCTCGTGGCAGAGCTCTTCTGGAAACAAAGAGAAGGGAAAACTGCAATAGTTTAAGCACAGGTTTCATGGTTAAATTCAGCATGTTCGACGAAAACCTACGAACTATCGAGTCTGAGTTAAGCTGTAGCTGCAGCGCGGCGATTCTTGGTTACTAGAAACTCAAGAACATTTTACTCAAATTATGCCGTCAGACGATGAATCGCTGACGAATAACCATGGCGTGTGGCGTTCGTCTATCCGATAGAAAGGCAAGAAATTCGGTCCACCTTTCCTGCCATCAGCACGCACCATTCCCCCACCAAGTAGCGGGGGGGGGGGGGGGGGGGGGGGGGGGGGGGGGGACCATGAGCTCCGCCCTCCAATCCAGAGCCAGTCTTGTCCGCGAGCGGCGTATCTTCCGGCTCCAAGCTTCCCCGCGAGACAAGGTTCCTCCCCCCTCCCCCGTGCGGCTCGCTCTAGTTGACGATCCGTTAGCATCGCGGCGTGGCGTGGGGCGGGGAGAGGGAGGCGTGCGCGGGAGCGGGACGGACGTGACGAACAGCTCGGCGGTGGAGGCCGCCGCGGCCCCACGTGTCTTTACGCCTGCTGCGTGCGCGGCCGATGCCGACGCCGCCCCGGGCGCGCCCTGCCTGGCCCCAGCTCGGGACGCACGGATCGTGATCGTGATGCGTCGTCTTCCTCGCCCAGCGGGGCCCGCGCCGCGCGGCCGCGACGTGCTCCTTCGCGCTGAGTGGCGTGGCGTGCCGTGCCGCTCCCTCCCCCGCTCCAGGTGGGGCCCGCGAGCGGCGGCTTTGCCTTTGCGTCCGTGTCTCCGCGCTCGCTTCTCTTTTCGGATATCTTACGAATTTTCGTTCTAGCCCACGCGCGTCAAGTTTTTAGTTCTGCGCCCTTGCTCAACTCCTGGCCGCACAATTCAGCTGCTGGCAGGTGGCAGACTGGCAGCTAAACAAGCTGCTTCGTCCCTCGTTTTGAACAGAGTCACTCGCCATAGGTAATTGGTGAGATGTTGTTGTTGCTGTGCGCATCTTCCCCAACTTGAAATAAATTTGACAACCATCCATTTTGGTGAACAAAAAACGGATCATATGGACAGAGTCACTCGCTAGGAATTCTTAGGCAAAACAAAATTTCCGCAGAAGCTTTAATAATTTGACCTTTGTGTGTGCCCAAACAAACTGGAAGTCAAGCGCAATGTTACTAGCAGGTCAAGCTTTCGGTAATTTAAGATAAACACTAGTTAATTGTAGGGTACATTGAAAATGAAAACAAACTATTAAAATATTTAAAGAGCTAACAATTTCAATAAACATGACACCAAAGAATTATCTTTAAAACGTTAGGACCGGACCAGTTCACTGGAACAAATTTTGTTAATATAAGATTAGTTGTTTTGTTGTGGTTTAAGGTATTTTACCTTAACACTCATCACTATATGTTTATCATCACAAAAACAAAAAGAAGCTATGCTTGAACTCGCTGTAAGAAGCTCAAAGCCTTTTTATTCTAAGTAAACTTGTTAGTTTTAACTTCTATTCATATGACTTTGTCTAAAGGTTTACATAATTCATCTCAATATGGAGCATTGAAAATTGCCTCTCCATGTAAAGAATGGTAACTCATAGGAAGATCATTATATTTTATAATTGAAGCAGACTATGAACAAGAGTCGATCGTCCTTTTAATTATCAAATTATGGCTACTCCAACCGTTCGGAATGACAAAAATAGACCACAAATGGTTTAATCAACCTAAAATGTCACATATGGGTGAAATTCACAGCAAATTTTAAACTATTGAAAATTGTAGAGTAAACACATTCCGGCGTATACTATGCATTTGAAATGATTTCTTTGTTGACATTTAAACCGGGGGTGTCTTTAGCATCAAGACCCGGCAGCGTTCGCGCAAAGTCAGTAGAGTCCGGGGGCGGAAAACGCCACCCGCAACACCTGCCATACGTTACGTAATTTGGCAGGCCGGCAGGTGGCGGAAGCGGAAAAACGGCCGCCTAATTTTAAATTTTTAATGGCCGCCTCGCTAAAGACGAGGGGCGGCGGCGAGGAGAGGACAGTCAAACCGCTCGCTGACTGCGGCGAGTTTTATTCCCTCTCTCCGCTCCACCACTCGCGCTCGGCTTCCCCCCTGCCTGCTCCCCTTTTTTAACCCCGGCGCCCGCCTATAAATGCCGCCCCTGCCCCCTCGCCTTATCCTAGACGCCACACACACCCTCTCTGCCCGCATCTCCTCGCTGAATCGGAACACCCGCACACACACGCCACTTGTACACCATGGCGCCCCGGGCGGCGGACAAGTCGCCGGTGCCGCCGGCCACCGGCCTCGGCCTCGGCGTCGGCGGTGGCGTCGGAGGCGTGGGCATGGGCCCGCACTACAGGGGCGTGCGGAAGCGCCCGTGGGGGCGGTACGCCGCCGAGATCCGCGACCCGGCCAAGAAGAGCCGCGTGTGGCTGGGCACGTACGACACGGCCGAGGAGGCCGCCCGCGCCTACGATGCCGCCGCGCGCGAGTTCCGCGGCGCCAAGGCCAAGACCAACTTCCCGTTCGCGTCCCAGTGCCCCGTCGCCGCCGGCGCCGGCAGCCCCAGCAGCAACAGCACGATCGACTCGAGCGGGGGTGGCAGCGGCTGCGGCGTCCAGGCGCCTATGCAGGCCATGCCGTTGCCCCCGGCACTCGATCTCGATCTCTTCCACCGGGCGGCGGCCGTGACCGCGGTCTCCCCCGGCGGCATGCGGTTTCCGTTCAAGGGCTACCCTGTCGCGCGCCCGACCCCGACCCCGCACCCGTACTTCTTCTACGAACAGGCGGCAGCGGCAGCGGCCGCGGCCGCGGCGGCCGGGTACCGGATGCTCAAGGTCGCGCCGCCGCCGGTCACCGTGGCCGCCGTCGCGCAGAGCGACTCCGACTCGTCGGTGGTCGATCACACCCCTTCGCCGTCCGCGGTGACCGCAAAGGAGGTCTCCTTCGATCTGGATCTGAACTGGCCGCCGCCGGCGGAGAACTAGCCACACCAGAGTTTTTAGCTGACGACTTCGTAGTTTCTCTTTCCTTTTTGCCTTGAGGAATATTACTTCTGTTGTTTTTTGGTCCTCTAGCCTGTAGTTTTGTTCAGTAGCCTGGGAGAGACGGAGGAGCCTGTGTAAATAGTTTTTCCGCCGAGGACGGAATTGATCTCAGATCTGTTCGTCTGTCTAGACAGATCAAGCCGGCGCTGATATGGAGTAAATTATGTACTACTAGTATTTCATTCTATTAGTATGAGGATATTGTTATTCAGAGAGAAAAAACACCGAGTAAATTCGTGCAGAACATCTCGATACGTTCCCTTTCGATCTTTCCATTCAAGAAAAGGTGTCTCCCATGGTTGGGAAAACGCAGGTCGCCATTTATTGGGCGCCGCCCTCTGCGTTTGCAGCCCTCACCGTTTGTTGCCGTCACCGCGACACGACAATTCATTGTCCTTCCATCCGTGACGCTCATTCTGCATGGCCTGCCTAATGACTCGGCCAAGCTCGGATCCTGCTTCACGATGAAGCTGATTTGGAAGGAAGCGACGTGCGCCTCCGCCGCTGCTGGGCTGGCCGAGGGAGAAGAGAAGCATCGTTATCCAAGCTACGTGTTTCCCCGCCTTTCCCCGCTGAATAACGACAGTACTTATTGTTCTCGCCGCGGCCAATTTGCGGCGCCGGAAATGTTTTTCAAATCCGTGGTCCTCTGGCAGCGTCGACGAGACGGCAGGGCCGGCGGGCGTAGATCTTTGGGAGGAAGAGGAGAAAAGAAAGGAAGATGCGATGGAGGAGCCGGAGCGGGCGGAGTCGTGGGCCTCGGGCGGGGAGGCAGGTGTGGACGGGACGACTCCTCGAGCGGTGGGGTGGCTGGATCTTTCCGCACCGGCGACGATCTGCTCGCACGACGGAATCGCGGCTGCGTTGTGCTACTCGTGACCTTGAGAATAACGTGTGCGTGTGGGCGGGGCCCCGCGCGACACGTGTGCGCGGCGGCTGGCCCCGTCGTTGCCGGCCGTGGGATCCCCTGCGCGCGCCCCGCCCTGCGGCCCCTCGCCCCTCCCGGTGGGTGGGCGCGCTCGCGTCTCGCGGGGGCTTTGGGCCTGTGGCCTGTGGGCGGGCGCGTGCCGGATCCTCGGCGGGCGCGCGTAGCGTGTTCCGTGTTCTGGGCGGCAGCGTCCGGATGCGGCGCGAGGACCGGGCGTGGTCGCGGCCGACAGCTGTGGGCCTGGCGCAGCGCGAGGGCCGGCATCAGGGGGCAGTGATTCGCGCGGCGGCAGCTTCTCCTCGCCGTGGGGCCCGCCGCGCGCCGCGCCTCCGGAAGGTTGCCGCTTCGTCGTTTTACTACTCCTTGCCCGCCTGCATGCTTTGGTTTTTCTTGGCGCACCTAATTCTTTATGCGGCGCATGCTGTGGGCTACGGCTACACGACTGTACTACTCCCTCCATGAACACGTAACTAACACAGCTCAGCTGATGTGTTACAGGTGTAGAAGGTGATAATCACAGCTTTTAAAGATTTGTGCTAGCTTTATGTCCTGTTTGTTTGATTTTTAATTTAAATTCATTGCTAAATTAATTTCGAAATTGACAGGTCCATTTTATAAATTCCCATGGCAGACAGATCTAAGTTCGCTGCTACACAAAATACTTACTTAGAAAAAAGTAAATATTTTCTTTGGGTTTTTTCTTTTAAGAAGAAAACAAAATGCACATAATATCTAAAAGTCACTCGTACTCCGTCTAGCTTTTGAGCGCTGCCGGCGCGCCCTGTACCATTTTCTTTGCTGGACGGCAGGGAACCCACGGCAGAGGGCAAGGTTGGAATCCATCAGGGACGGGGGGCGGGCGGAGAAAAGCTATGGTGCACGTAATGGGGGATGTGGACGTGTGAGGGAGGGCGGAGGTGCGGTGCGGTGGGGAGTGTGGGGGCATTGACTGGGACGTGCGTGCACGGAGGGGGGCACCGATCGGCGTTGATGGCAGGCCGGGACCACCGCATGCAAGTGCTCGTACCAGTTGGGCAGGCGGAGTAGCGACGGATGGCGTGGCGGAGCAGCGCGGGCACGGAAAAGGGCGCGCGCTCCCCTGCGCCGAGCTCTGGTGCGGCGGTACCTGCGGCGTTGCACCCTTCCCTCCCCCGGCCGCATGGCGCGGGGTAGCTTTGGATCCAAGCAAAGGCGAGGGAACCGCACGGGGGTGCCACGCGAGGTGCGGGCGCAGAGAAACCGGGCCGGGCCAGGACAGCCGGTCGTGGTGGGCGTGGGCGTGCGTCGTTGTATAGGTGGGGACGCTGGCGGGCGGCGTCCTCGCGAGTCCTCCCCGCCGCTACGCCACGCGGCGCCATAAAGTAATGGCCATGCATGCCTGTAGATAACGCCTCCTTTTGCGTGGGGGTGGCAGCGCCGATGGCGCGCCTGCCGCTGCCGCCGCGCGCCGGGCGGGAAACGTACGGCTCGGTGAATGGGTGGCGGGGCGCGCAGACCGCCAGTCGCTCTCCGCGCGAGGATTCGTCGAGGCTGGCTGGTGCCCGGGGGAGAGAATTTATTGGTGGCCCCGCACGCAGGGCAGGATCAGGCGAGGCAAGCGGCCGCTACCGACACCGCTTTATGGGCGCGGCGTTCATGCTGTGATCCCTTGTTGCTGGGGCCGTGTGGCATCGCTTGCTGGGACAGGCGAATGCTTTTAAAAGTTTTTGCTGGGCAAGCTGTTTATTCTGAGCCTGTAAAAAGATCTAACGAGTTGTTGTTTACTAGTATTGCTGAACGAACTTTGAGCTGCAAATATTCTTGACGAGGAAGCCTCAGGTCATTAGTACAGTGCGGATTGTATCGGTCAAACACTGCAAGGAGCGAGTAGGGACACCGAATTAAATTAAATCAGTCTAGACGGCGATGTGACATGGACGCTTGGCGATTCTAGGTCCCTCTAGTGAGGATGCACTGTCGCAAGTTTGACGTCCGTACGGTCACAGTAGCATGCATCGCGCTCAGCACACCAGAACATCCCCGTTGATGACGGCGTCTTGGTAGGGTCTGGGGAGCGGCAGGGCCGCACGTTTCTTGGCCGTTCGATCAAACAACCACCACCATGCTGTGGGGATCTGACTGATCGGAGCGAGCCTATCTTTTGCTTAGTGTTGCGCAGGTAGAGGCTGAGAGAACCTCTTTTCCCCTGCTGCCGCGAATTGGCGCCCTTTGCGGAACGAGAGCATGGTGGTCTGGTGGACGCCGGTCACAGGCATCCTTCCTGGCCAACAAAACAAGACCAACAACATCCAGAGAAGCCTGGACGCGGAAACCAGCGCCTCCCTCCAACGCAGCCATCTCGTCAACGTTGGATCCGCCGTACATGTTGCTCGTACAGGATCTGCACTGCCTGTCGTCGGCTACTCTTCTTATCCACAGTACAACGGGCTTTGCAAAGTACTAGTACATCGTCATATACTCCCACCATGACGCACACTGAGGCAATTTATCCTTAATTCAATTTCTAATATTGTTGGAGACTGGGAAATATCGCTATGAGCCTGACCATCGTGGAAGCGAGAACGGAAACACAATAGTACTATTCCCCATCCCGCATTCTCAGGTGAAGCTCCTTCCTCACCGCTGCTGTCGGGTGACGAAGACAGCAACGGCGCCACCGCACGGCGGACGGCACGAGGGCGAAGCATCTGGGTTTCCTGCTGGGCCAATGGGGGGACGACGGAGACCTGGGGAGGGGCGGTGGGAGCGGAGAGGGATGCGTCCCAACCAGCCACAGGCCTGAGCCTGACGCCGTGACGCCGCCTCGGCCACGCATCCGGTCAAAAACCGCCGGCGGCATCGCGGCCCCCGAACTTTTTCCTACCACGTGCGGCACGGGCCGAGCTGCTCCCACCACCGCGACACGACATCTCCGCCCGCGCCCTCCCGCCGCCGCGGTCCCACGGCGACGACTGACCCGCGCTCGCCCCCCAGGGCGGGCGTCCCCTCACCCGTCCCCATCCGCGCTTTGCGGGACAGCGCTCGCTCCGCGGATTTCGATTCGGTCCGTGCTGCGCCGCATGGCGCCGCTGCGGCCTGCGGCGCCGGGCTGGACGGCCTGACTCCTCGCACGCTCCCCCGCCTGCCCCCGCCCCGCTCGCCTTTACTTTTGGCTCTCCGTGCCGCCGGCCGCGGCGCCTTTGGTCCTGCGGCGCAGACCAAGGACAGGGAAGGGCCGCACCGCCGCACGGTGGCTGGCAGGTCTTGGCAGGCGCCGCTCTGCACGGAATACGGCGGTGGCGGCTTTTCAAACGGTGCGGGCGGATCCGCATCCGCGGATGCGTGCCGCACCAGGGGCGGGGGGTTGGCTTTATGGCCAGGTGACATCACGACGCGCACGGCGCGGCACGTGACACGGAGCAGGGGCCTGGTGCCCAGGTCCCAGGTCTGCCGGGGCTACGGCGGTGCTAGGTCAGGCCGTGCCAGCGGCGCGGGGTCATGTCGGGTGACCGCTGGACGGACGCATGGTTGCGGGCAGCAGCGGGAAATCAGGAGATGCGGACGGTATCGTCCTCGGCTTCACCCATTCCGTGTGCACGGGTAGACGGGTAGTGATGGACCGTCCCGCTCGTGCCGACGGCGTCGCTCTCCAGCAATGTTTTCTTGAGGAGTCGCAACGAAATATGCAACGCTCTCCAGCAGATATGCAGGACAGCAGACTTTGTGGGTGCACAAAACTACGGATGGTAACTAATTCTTCATTTTTTGGCATGCATGCGTTCGGGTGCATATGCGCACTTCCCATTGTAAAAAACTGAATTGTTTCATTTTCTCTTCAAAAGACGGGCCCCACCAATTGGATTTCCACCCGAAGGTTCATGTTTGACCCAACATTTTTTCATTCCAACCTTTGCGCGTCGGACTTTTGCACTAGTCGCGGGCATGGACCTGCCCTTGGCGTCCTGGCGGCCTATAATCCGGCATTCCCCTCTCTCTCGCCCTTCCCTATACAAATTCGGACGTCGATATCTGGTTCTCAGTGTCTCACCTTGCGGCCCTCAGCATGCCCCTCCAATTCCGTCGGTCCTCCCTTCCTCCTGAAGCTGTTTTCCAAATCATGATAATCCATTTTTCGAACCGCCAAGTCATAACCATGAAACCGTAATCTAGTGTCTTCTATCAAATATGCTTTTTTTTCTGCTGTTGCTTGAAAAGAATCGAAATTTCATGTTAGAATACGAGATGTTGAAATGAAAAGAATAGGCCAAGGCGATGGAACCATGCCGGACCGAGTTAGCTATAAGACAATTCAATCATAGGACCCATATTCATGGATTGATGTCACATCCAGACGTCTAACTTTCAGGTTTATCCTTGAACAAAAATTATTGCAGTGCCCACTACTAACGAGCCGTATATAATTCTGATCATTTTCCTTTTGCTTTTTCCTTGTTCGAAGAATGTATGATTGCCCTTTGTAAGTAGTGGAATAAAGGTCCATCTGCGGTCTCTGTTTGTTTGCCATCGCATTGACTATGTATACTGTCCCAGTGCGCTTAAACAAGAACCTCCTGTCCCCTGTGGATTCTGACGAGTCTATTTGCCCCCAGTTACCGGGCATGTTTTGTGCTAACAGTAGCGAGCTCGTTTGCCCTGGTTCTCACGGCAAATCCATTGCTGCGCCCATGTCAAGGAACAAGACGTCGAAGCAGATAGCAAAGCGGCCGCTCGCTCCGCATGGCCTCATCCCCACCTGGACGAAGCCCCGTGCCGCACGCACCCACCGACCCACGCCTCCGGGCCGGCCCTCTCCCACCCATTGCCGCCGGTGGCTGGGCCCCGTTCCCCTTGATGAGCGGCGACGCGCCGCACCCGCCCGCCGCAGGGTCCCATCCCCACCACCCGCCCGTGCTGTCCCCCACCCCACGACACGCCTCCTCCCACGTGAACCGTGGCCAACAGACACCTGACACGTCGCGCTGGGCGCTGGGGGCGTCGTGTTCACGCGCTCGTCGTCCTGATCCATCACCGCGTAGTTGACAAGGTGGCACGGCTTCGTGCTCTGTCCCCACAGGTCATCGTCCATTTGTGCGCGCGCGCGCCACTCGTATCGGTCCTGTCTCCGCTACCCTTTATTGCTCGCGGCGAGTAGACGACAAAGCGGTCCGAGGGACAGGGATGTGCTTGCATGCAGGTTTCACTGACTTGTGGGACCAAAGCTGCCCCCGGGCGGCGTGGAAAAGTTGCTGCTCCGTTCGGCGCCGCTCGCCCGCACGACGGGTGGCAGAGGCACCAGCGGCTGTGTGCCTGTGTTGATGCGAAACTGGCAGAGGAGAGGCCTCCGGAGTCTGGAGACGGCGGAGACTGCAGAGGGAGGGCGTGGCCGTGCACAGACTACCCGTTGCATTGTGCAGATCTGGCGTCACCATGAACGCGAGAGAGTTCACATGGGAATGGAGGCGGTGTGTGCACAGCGTTACTGCTGGTGGGAAGCAGGACCAGTGGTCCCCGGCAGCGCGTCAAATCTCGCGGCGGCTGCGCCGTGCTCCCTCCTGCCACGCCCAGCGCCCCAGACCCCAACCCGATAAACCCCTCTCTACGGTTACGCCCCCGCCCCAGTTCACGAGGCCGGATCGCAGCCAGGTCGCGAGTAACCATCGCCCACAAAAGGCCCAGCCTACCTGCTCTCCGCCTCTCCCTTGCCTTCGGCCTTGGCGTTGTGGCAACGACACCCCCAAGCAGACTGCGCACCAAACACCCGCGCACGCTGCCGCACCCAACAAAAAGCTACGGCCCCTCTGCTCTCGAGAGCCCGGATGGATCCCACGTTAAGGGCCGTGCTGAGCCATGGGGGAGCAGGCGGCGGCGACGGCGGCGGTGGCGGGGCGGGAGGAGGAGGAGGAGGCAGCGACGCGCACTACAGGGGCGTGAGGAAGCGGCCGTGGGGCAGGTACGCGGCCGAGATCCGCGACCCGTGGAAGAAGACGCGGGTGTGGCTGGGCACGTTCGATACCCCCGTGGAGGCCGCCCTCGCGTACGACCGCGCCGCGCGCACCCTCCGCGGCGCCAAGGCCAAGACCAACTTCCCCGACAACGCCGGCGGCCACCACCACCGCAGCCAGCACCTCCACCTGGCAACACTCCCGCGGCAGCCTCCGCCGCAGGCCGTCATGTTCGGCGGCGTCGGCCTCGACTGCCTTTCCCCGTGGCATTTCGTCTACTTGCAGCCCCCGGCAGCCGACGCCACGACGCATCCGGCCGCCGCACCGCCGCCGTCGACCGCGCTGGAGCTCGGCACGGGCCACAGCCGGGGCGGCCTGCCGTTCGACCTCAACGTGGCGCCGTCGTGCTGATGCCCGGATCGTGACGCGGCGGCTGCCGAGGTGGTGAGCAGGTGAGGTGAGGACCGAGCGAGGGGAGCGCGGAGCACTGGTCCGGCTAGCTGTACATATCTATTTAAGGAAAGTTGAGCCCTGTCTCTGTTGGGCTCGCTCCTCTGTTCTCGTTTAAGCGTTGCCATTTCCGGTACCCTGTGTCGGCAATGGCGGGTGGAGCCGTAGAGAGTGGATGCTTGTTTCACCTCGGGGCAGTGGTGGTGTTTAGCGCGGGCAGCAGGTTCGGCTGGGTGCCTGGATGCTCGATTCGCAGGCACTGACGGCGCGCCGCGAGGGCACTCTCGTGCGGTCGTCGTGCGCGCCCACTGCCCAGGCTGCTGTACCTTTTTTCGGCCAGGCGCTCGCGACAGGGAAGTGTTACTTCCGTGCACTGACGTGGGGGACGGATGCTGCTAGTGCTACGCTGCCGCGGCCGACGCGACATGATATGTTTCGCTCACGATGGAGTGCCATGATCCATGGATATTAATTGGTGAATCAGGAACTCGACAAACATAAAGAAATCCTGGAGCAGAGGACCAGTGCGGTTAAAAACGAAGGTCCCCACCTAGTACTATTTTAGTACTATCTGTGGAACATCAATGGGAAATTTCCCTTCATCTGACGTGTCTCTGCCATCTAATTTACGATCTCAGATAGGTTTACGGTTAGTGTCCTCGGCGTTTCATTTTTCTTTTGGAACAATCTTACGAGTGCTTTGTATGTAACCCAGGCAAACTTGGTTCAAAACTTGGCCCAGATGATCATCGACCTCCTCCGAGGCTCCGAGTCTTCTCGGTAGCCATCAACCAGGGCCCATAACGCTTTACTCGTTGCCATCGCCCATGGATGATGGATCGCCCAACACTAACAGAGTAACAGCCACGTTGCTCCCGCCAACGGAGGAGATTGAGAAATGTGGAGGAACCAGAAGCGCAGCAAGTGAAAGGCGCAACCGAAGTTGCGCCACGGGTACGAGAGCTCGGAGAATGGGCTGGGCTATATAGGCCTTTTAAGCTAATAATCTGGGCTTGTTTAAATGGGCCAACTTATTGCAGCCATTGATGCACTCAATTGATCCAGCTTGTTTTTGCTAACTGCCTTCGATTTTTTTTTGGTGTACGGGCCATCGCCAAAGGGGCCTTTTGCATTGACACACCATTTAACTTGGGCCTCATATTTTACTATTTTAAAAGCCACAATAGTGTTGAGTCATATGAGCCTAGCCCATTAATCCTATCTCTACTATTAATAAAGTAAGCAATAATTCCTTCTAATCGGAATCCGGGTAACCGTATATTGAGTTAATGATCCGAAATCATTTAGAATCAGCGCTTGACGAGTAAAATAGAAAAAGACTGAAGTCCTCAGCCGATACGTACTATATTATTATAAAATACATATAATATATAATATTTATATGCTAATCACTATGTTTGATATGGCTTATCGTAGCAACGTACGGGCATATTTGCTAACTCTAAATACTCCAAAGACACCACTCAAGCTTGAAAAATGAAGGGAAAGGTTTATTTCTTTACTCTCACTTTGATAGCAGAGGTCTTGTGGAGCTAACTCAAATAAGAAGTTAGTCTATAGCCCATTTTATGCTAATTTTGTGTAAGTACATTCGAAAAAAGGATGCCAGCCTTTGTTCGTGACATGATTTCCTATCGGAATTTAATCATGTATAATTGCTAATTTTTCCAAAAAATAGTAACGAGGAACGTTTGTTGTTTACGTGAATTTTTCCAAAATGTTCAAGGTTTGAATACATCGCATGGGGTCAGTCTTGACGCTTCAAGCGTATGGTGATATCGTCCAACTCTCAAACTTTGTTAAGTGCCGCTGGATATATTCTTGATCACCATGGTGGCGCGTGAGGAGTTTATCAGTGCATGCTCGAACTAACGTTCTTGACTTCTTGCTCTGTTTAGCTCACATGCCGTGATCATCATGTTATCGCCATATATAAAATGCTGTTTTTTCCACGTGAACAATTGCTGGATGACAATAAACTCGACAGGGGCGGTCCGAATGGGGGCTTTGTTTCGGAGGGACATGGCCGAGTCCGGCACGCTAGGCCTATGCTGGCGCTGGACTGATAGCGCACTCCAGTGCATTCGTTGACGACGACGTTGGCGCCTCATTTGACAATGCAACTGACAACTTTGCTTGCTGCCCACAGAGTCATATCTACGATTTTCGTTCCGAGGAAAATCCTAGCTTTTGGTTTGTTTTTGTATTGGTGCAAGCACGAGTAGCTCAGAATATCAGCAGTGAAGGCCTGAAGTACTGAAGGGGAAAAGAAAAAGGGCAGAGCTGGGGGAGGGAGGGAGCGTGAGGACGGAGGGTGGCCACGGAGAATCCTATCTTGCCCAGAGGGCTGCAGGCAGCCGGTCAAAGCGGAGGCGGTGGACGATTAGTTTAAGCAGCGTGTGCCACGGACAGAGGGGGACACCGGACACCTCCCCCGCGATCCGTGCGCCAACGTTTACTTCTCTCTGGTCATGATGATTCGCTTCGCTGCAACTCGCAACCTGCAACTTGTGGCTAGTGCACTTTTAACCACGTAGCTTGCCCAGGCCAAATCCAGGACTAAACAAGTTTACAGTCTTTTCACGGCGCTTTTGTCACCTCATTGATGGTCCATCTAGCTAGGATAAAAATAGTTCAGGTTGTTTCTTATTTTTAAAAGATGCAGTGCAAAATGATATCAAAATACTAAGAAGATTATTCACTCGTAAGAAAAACTATACAAACTGCACGGGAACTTCCAGAATAGAATGGCAAATATATGTAGGAATGCGTGACTTAGAACATCAAGGAAAAATGTGCAGACGTGTTTCCATCAACTCACTTGAGGAATTTTGAAATGGCGCTATACATCTTTCCAGTTGTGCAAGATCGTTCCTTGCTGCTAATGTCAAAGCGACTTTCATTAAGCCCACCATTAGTACGGCCTGCAATTGTTTACGGGTGCCGACTGACGAGTCACCTGCTCTCAGCTGCCACGCACGTGCGCACGTAGCACCCCTGTCCTAGCTAAAGCCATTGCCAGAGCAGTGTCCTAATCAGGCTGTTTACAAGCACACTTCATAATTACGAGCCTCCACGCGAAGCTGAGAACGAAGGCCCGTAGTAACCTTGTATAAATAGCCGCTGGGAAGAAGAAACTTTGCCATGGGGTGGTGATAATCAACACGCATGGCAGCCCTACCGGATAAGTTAAAAAAAACGTAATCCAATAAATTTACTACGGCTCTTTTAACCTGACGTGCTAGCTAACGATAACATCTAATTTCGTTTACTCGTCGCCAATAAATTTCTATAGCAACTTTGACCATCTGTATTTTTTCTAGTACATCGGTTCAAGGTCTAGCTGGTTTCATCTTTCTAGCCAAATTCATTCACAAAATTTGTAACATAGTGTACTATATTCAGTTGTAGGTAGAACCATCGAAGAAAGAAGATGAGCGTTTATATCTGAAATACATGAATGCCATATAGGCCAATCATTTCACATGTACTACTCCCGCCAAGGGTTAAAAATGATACGTGAAATTTTCTTAAAAAAATGAATATACGTGAAATGCCCTATATATATGTCCGTGTTGTGCGCAAATATTCTCATGTATAGTGCGGAATCAGTGTCATGTTACCTCTCATTCTCTCTGTTTTTTCAGGGAAAAAATTATGGGCAAAATTGGAACATAAATGAGACAAAGTGACCTTGGAACAGTACAATCATTTATACTCCACATCTCCTACACATCTCGACTAGAGGCAAGGGTTGGGGCTAGGGTAAGCAGACTGGCGAAGCAATGCCATCAGGAATGGGAGGAGATCAGTGGGAAAGCAGCGAGCATTTATGAAATTAAGAAGAACTCGTTGCTAGGTTGTTGTCTTGCTAGAGGTTGAAGACAGCTGAATAACCGGACGATTACCATGCAATGGTCAAGATCAGTCGCCTGAAGATAAACCTATTTTCATGCATATGAATATATAGCTTCTCCTTTTATATTTTGAGAATCACTGGAAAGATCAAAATGATCTATATTTTCAATTAAAGGGACTATCTCTGTCCACTTTAGTAGCATGTTTATTAACATGGATCCACACTTTATATTACATTATCTCTTAAAGATCCCATGTTTTTCCAAACCGATCGCTATGCTGAGGATGCTCAGCACCACTAATCTTGCCATCGCCCGTGTAGGAAAAAGAAAGGCATCGGATTGCCCCTGCCACTTGAGCGACAAGGTATCTCTCCGTCATTTTTATACTCGTGCCCCGAGAGTTCATCCTAGAGATCTAGCGCCTCCAAATCCACGCTCGCACCCTTATCTAGACATCGCGTTCGGTTTAACGGAATGGGCAAGAAGAGCCTCCAACACCTACCGCACCGTCCTACTAAGATCCTATTTGTTTACCTATAGATTATATAATCTAGTTTAAATAATTTTTAATGGTTAACAAACATGTGATTATAATCTAGATTACATAATCCATGTCCTAGATTATGATAATCCTATAAGCTATGGAGAAGATGCTTATTTCAGATTATAAGCTAGATTATATAATCTATCAAGGAAACAAACAGGATCTAACTACTCTCCATGGCAGTTTGAAGAAATCCTCCAGATTTCCACGACCATTATTCCGTGGATTGTGGAAGTAGAAGAGAAATCCTCTCCTTTGTTCAAAGGGCTAGCACACAGAGAGAGTTTCTTTCTATCTACATCACTACATGGACACTCTATATCTATGCAAACAGCTTCTTGACCATGGTCAGAGCTCGGAAGAGAAAAGCTGGTATGTGCCGATGCAAAGCTACGACTTTAGATGCGCGACTGATGCCACTTTTGACCCTAGCTAGCCACTGAGACACTGACATTACCGCTGTCCCTTGCGGCTCCTTGATACACAAGCTTTTCGTTACTGAAGAGAGCATGCACGGCCCATTCTTCCGTCTTCTCTTCTCTAGAGACTGGTATACGCAGCCTTGCATCTTTACATCAACATTTTTTCTTGTATACGGATATAGTACATGAGTATACATGACACGTTTGCACACTTCTTCATTTCTCAAGGTTGCAATGGAAGTACTCCCTTGGCCCTTGGGTGATTTATTAGCCATGAAGAGTTCATAGCGCCTGTATCCTATGCAGTGGCGGAGCGTGCAGTTAATCCAGGAGGGCCGGTTGCCATAGTAGTGGCGACAACCATCTTGCAACTCGGGAAGCACCAAAACAAATGCTAGACAGCAGGACAGGGAACCCCGGCGAGATGTGAGAGATAGGGACTGAGAGCATCATATGGCTCTGTTGCTTGCGGCTCTTTAGAAACTTTCCTGAGTTAAGGGGCCGGAGCCCAGTATAGCCGCTGAACGTAGCTCCGCCAGTGATCCTATGGCAGCTCCATTAGGCCTGAAAACCTTGAACCCGGCCTAACTCCAACCCAAAACCAGCAAAACCTTGTCCTTGGCCAGTGTGGCCGTACACGCTCATAGGGTCGGCGCTCGAGTGCAGCGGCGGAGCGCCCGGTAGGGTGCCGCCATACCTCAGATTTTGCTAGGGGTATAAAATGCTCAACTTTGGGCTGAATTATTTGGGGAAGATTTTATCCTTTTATGCATTAGAATAAGTGCTATGCTGAACTTTTGCTTCATCAGTCTAGCTGCGCCATACCTCAATTTTGATCCGTCCTCCGCCAATGCTCGAGTGTACGTGTGGTGTGTAGTGCATCGCACTAGGAAAATCAAAGCTGCTACAACGGCACTGATGAAGAAGCTCGAGAATACGTGTGTGGGTGTGGTTTAGCACCAGGATTTTTTTTGTTTTGCTTTCACACCACCCCTCAGCTTGCCATTTATGTGTGCGGCACAGCAAGTATACAAAGCCATTGATAGTACGCAGACAAAGCGGTGGCTTTCCGGAGCATACACACAAATTTGCCACATGCAACGATAGAACATTTTAACTTGGAGCAATGGTGTCGAAGTAAAACACTTCGTGGACTTTTCTTCACAAGGACCACGGAAGGGAAGCAATTCCCCCACTCTAACAGAAACTTTGAGTAAACACAGATACTAGTATACCACAACATGAATGAATTCCTAGAAATTCCCGCGCTGGCGCTGCTGCGTCCGGGTCCGAGGCCTCCTGGCTGAACCACCGGGCCGGAGGAGAGGGCCTCTCGCTCGCCGTCGCCGATGGTGCCTGGCCCTGCCTGGGGTGCTGCAGCGTGGCATGGGTGGTAAGCGGCAGAGAGGAAATAAAGCTGGCCGTAGAAGGGGATGGGGGACCCGGCCGGGCCGCTTTTACTTTTGGCGCTGCCAACTTCTGGGCCGCCAATTCTCAGAGCGCATAGAGAGAAAAAAAACACCACGCATGGGGTGCCGTGAGCGACCGCAGTGACTGGCCTGGCCTCGCCCTCACCTTCCGTCGCCCACCGCTGGACTGGAGGGAGCGCAGCACAGGCAGCCGAGCCCGTCGCCTTTCGGTTTACCTCCCCCTGACCAAGTTAAAAACAGCAATCAGAGAGAGACGGCCAGCAAACCGAGCAAGAGAGGGAGAGAGACTAGAGAGAGAGAGGGGGAGAGAGAGCTAAGCTAGCTCTCGGCGGCCTCGCTTCCCGGTCTCTTGGCTGGGGGAAGAAAAGACCAGGCAGGGGGCGATCAAAAGGAGACCGGCCGGGTAGCAGCTAGAAACGCCTAGCTGCTATAGCCGCCGAGAGCTCCGCGTCCACCAGGGGGTAGAAGAGCTTTTACCTACGACTCTAGCTCGAGCTAGCGTCCGAGGGAGACAGAGAGAAGAGGAAGAGGGAGTGGTGGAAATAACAGGCAGCGAACGGGAGAGCAAGCCAGGGCGAGCGGGGGAGGGAAATGGTGGGCTCGGGCGCGGCTGGGGGCGGCGGGGATCACGCGCGGAGCAAAGAGGCCGCGGGGATGATGGCGCTCCACGAGGCTCTCCGCAACGTCTGCCTCAGCTCGGACTGGGCGTACTCCGTCTTCTGGACCATCCGTCCTCGCCCGTATGCCCCCCCCCCCCCCCCCCCCCTTTCTTGTCCTTCCTTCTCCTCTCCGTGCACCAACCAATCCTCCTCCTCTTGCTCTCTTGCTTCCCCTATTATTGCTCTGGGTTTTACCATCGAAGCGACAAGTTACGGCGGGTGATTTCCTGAGCTGATTGCTTGTCGTGCCTCTGCAGGCGGTGCCGCGGCGGCAACGGGTGCAAGGTTGGCGACGACAACGGCAGCCTGTGAGTATCACTCCTGATGAATTCACCTGCTTATTAGCTTGCTCATGTCGCCGGTGCTCATTAGTCGTCACCGCCAATTATAATCCGTCTGCTTTGACGACCATGCGCACGCAGGATGCTGATGTGGGAGGACGGGTTCTGCCGGCCGCGGGTGGCCGAGTGCCTGGAGGACATCGACGGCGAGGACCCGGTGCGGAAGGCCTTCATCAAGATGTCCATCCAGCTCTACAACTACGGAGAAGGGTGGGTACTGGGTAGGTGCAGTGCAGTGCAGGCAGTCGTCGTGCGTGTCCAATTTTTTCCCCACGCCCCGCCGTAGCTTTAGCTTAGCTTAGCTTAGCTATGGCCATTACTAGCTACTAGGCTCGACGACGACGACCGTATAAGCAGCTAGCTGGGTGACAGGACACCGGCCGCGGCCGGCCGGCCTCCCCTAATTAGCCCGGCAACTTCGCGCGCGGCCGTGTCCCGGCTGCCCCCTGTTCTCCGATTAGGACCCAAAACCCTGTGCGCCGAGTGTGATTGACGCTAATGCTCCAGCTCCTTCACTAGTGCCGCAGGAGCAGCTTGATTTGGACGGAGGAGAGAGAACAAGAGAGAAAAGAGGAAGGGGGATGGGATGGGTGCGTGTGCTTTCATCTTTTCACTTTGTTCTGTCTCATTCTTACCACGCCGCAGAGAGCTTTTTTTCAGTTTCAGTATTAACCTGTGTGGTAAATTAATTAGCAGTACCGATCTCCGGTGGTAATTAACGAGGGCTAGCTTAGGGTAGTGCCTAGCACGCGTGCAGTAGGCGGTAATTATGTTAGTGGCGCAGGTGAGCTTAACCACACGGCCAATTTTTTGAAGTCGTGGCTGCTGCTATGCTAGTAGTAGCCGCTTTTGGGTGGCGAGGAGGACTACGGGGCGGGGCGCTGTCACGTGCGGGGCACGTTGGCTGGGGTGGGGCGGTGCCTCGTGAGGCATAAACAAATCCCCGCGCGTCAGTGGGGGTTAATTGCCCGATCAAATCGCGATTAACAAAATCGCGGATTACGCCGCGCTACGCGCACAGCCGGATGCTACACGGCGCCGGGCACCGCACCAGTAATTCCTTGGATCCGAGACCGAGAGAGGATGGTAAAAGAGAGAGACTCCGTCAGACATGCGTGTTTTGTTTGGGTCTCCTTTGCATCGCTTTGCTTGCTGCTGTGACGAGCTTTTGGGGCATGCATGAAGCCATGAATGATGTGCACAGACGATGGGTTTGTTTTGATCTTGGTTTGGAGTTGGACCCTCAACCTCTCCTCCTCCCCTGCAGGCTGATGGGAAAGGTGGCCTCTGATAAGTGTCACAAATGGGTCTTCAAGGAACCTTCTGAATGCGAGCCCAACATCTCCAACTACTGGCAGAGCTCTTTCGATGCAGTACGTACCATCACCAACTGCGCCCCCTCTGCACCCCGTCTCCTTTCTCTTTCTGCGGTCTCTGCCTGCCCCCCTGGCCCTGCTTTGGGCTGGGGTGAGAGCCAGACCTTCACTGCTCGGCTCACTAGCACGCGCACATTACACTGAAACCACTTCCAACGAGCAGCTCTCCATCCCTGCTCATCAAACAGCTGGTGCGCTCTGCTGCCATGCCGTGTACCTGTTGGCATGGCCATGGAGCCATGGACCATGGCTTGCCGGACCGCGGCGTGGTAGGTTTCGAGGTTTTACTTGGCAGCCGAGAACAAGCTGAAAGCAATAGGATAGAGACACGGACACCAGGCATGCACAAACGTATCCCTGGGGAGGTCACAAGCTTTGCATCAGATCTGCTCCCCCGAAAAGAAGAGAAGAATGGGATGCTCATGCTCCATCCCCCTGTCACCAAGAATTAACGCCACGATCGCAGTAACCTTTATTCCTGCAATGCGGTGGTGCCCTATCTTACCCTATTTTCCCTCCCGGCTTTTGCTTTTGCAGCTTCCTCCCGAATGGACCGATCAGTTCGCATCAGGCATCCAGGCAAGCGTCACCACCAATCCCAGCTGATCAGATCATCTGCCGAATTTCGTCTTAGCTTGCTAATCAGAGCTCTAACTAAACATGGCGATGATTTTCTTTTTTTGGTTTGTCTGCAGACCATAGCTGTGATCCAAGCCGGGCATGGCCTCCTGCAGCTGGGCTCTTGCAAGATTGTGAGTGCCAATTGAAGGCCCTTCTTCCACCACCCGTTTGTTTCTTTTCGCGTGACTTTTCGTTTGTCGTTTCGTTCGGTCGCCGAGGACCGCGGACGTGGACGTCTCAGCGGCGTCTCGCGGAAGCGTAGGCCAAGCTAACAGCGACGTGACCTCTGTGAACGCGCGCGCAGATACCCGAGGACCTGCACTTCGTGCTGCGGATGCGACACATGTTCGAGTCCCTGGGCTACCAGTCGGGCTTCTTCCTCTCCCAGCTCTTCTCCTCCTCGCGGGGGGCCTCGCCGACGCCGCCGTTCCCGCTCAAGCAGCCCGCGCCGCCGGCCGCGCGGCCCCCGCCGCAGCTCTTCAACTGGCCGGGCCAGCAGCCGCCGCAGCTCCCCCCGGGCGCGGGCGCGTCGCCGCTCTTCCCGCCGGGCCCGGCGGCCGCGTTCCACCCGTCCGCGGCGCGGCCGATGCCGCCGTTCCCGGGCGGCGGCAAGGACGAGGGCCACATGTTCCACCTCCCGCCGGGGCACCACGGCGGCAAGCCGCCGCACATGGACGAGCACCACCAGCAGGCGATGGGGCCGGGCGGCCGGGAGGCGCCCGACGGCGACCTCCGGTGGCCCAACGGGCTGTCCTTCTTCACCGCGCTCACCGGGCGCGCGGACGACGCGAAGCTTCTGTTCGGCGGGCCCGGCGGCGGCGCCCCGGACGACGAGAAGGTGGCGACGGACGCCGCGCAGACCGGGCACGGCGGGGCCGAGAACGTGGAGGAGTACCTGAGCCTGGAGAGCCACTCGAACAAGGCGAGGAGGGTGGAGAGCGCCGCCCAGAGCACCAAGTTCAAGAGGAGCTTCACGTTGCCCGCGCGGATGAGCTCGTCGGCGTCGACGTCCCCGTCCGTGTCGGCCTCGACGACGCCGGCGCCGCCGCAGCAGCAGCAAGGGACGATGGAGTACCGAGGCCCGCACGAGGGCGGCGTCTACTCGGACCTGATGGAGACGTTCCTGGAGTAGCTCGATCTAGCTCTCGTCCGATCCGTGGCATGCATGGTCGATCGAACGGTTCAAGGTCGCCACGAGAAGCGCACGTTTTGTTTCGTTCTCTTTTTTCTCTCGCTCCCTGCTCCCAATCTATGTTTAAGGTTTGGAGTTTTAATCGCATATGTTTAATTAGATTTTCATTTTTTGTTCTCCGATTCCTTTCCTTGTGTACGTCTTTCCTTGTTCCAGTAGTTGTAGCAGCAGCTCGATCGTAATGCCAAAAAGAAAAAAGGAAAATGGATACCATCCATGCATGCATGCAAAGAAGGGCATCATGAGTTTGCTTCCATGATGGCTGGCAGCTTATATGGTGCAATGCCACGCAATGATGTCGAGGTACAATGATATGTGCAACACCTAATAATATGTGCCTTTTTTGGCGCCGAGTAAAAGCCATCTTGGTCACAACACTGCTGGCCACTTATTGCCGGGCAGGCTCCATTCTGCACCCGTATTCCTGTCGTACCGGCAGGCAGCAGCTCCATGCACAGGAGTAACAAGGACGGAACGATCTGCAGTCAAACCACGTACGGGGTCAATGGGTCATCCAATTGCTACTGCAGTAGCAAATTTTCCGTTTTGCGTGGATTGATGATTGACCACAAATGTAGTGCACAATTAACCCGGCTAAGTAAGTTTATCTCTCCATACGTACGGAGCGGTGTACGACGGAGCCTACAAAGCAACTGGTACGGTGGTGGGGACCTTTCGAGCTTCCATGAAATTTCATGATGAGAAAGTTTGGAGGTGTGTGCGACACATAGTTTCCTAAAGAAAAGAACCGGGACGCATGCATGCCCTCTGCACGCGACAGGGAGTGATAGCGAGAGCGCCAAGGCACTCGATTGCCTCGTCGCGCTATGCTATGTGGCCGCATGCATGGCAGTCGAGTTGGCTTGGCTAGCTGCCTGCAGTTTTCTTCCCTGGCAGATCAGATCATGGAGAACATATCGGTATGGCCGTATGGGTAACGTGCGGTTTGACTAGCGCCCAGCCCTGTAAGCACAACGCCGCGAGAGTAGGATATGCTTGTAGCAGTAGTTGCTCGTGCAAATGCTGAGTAAAGTGGAGCGGATCAGATCTGGATGCCATCTGTTTAGGTCTGTGTAGGTCAACCACGGATCACTCGTGTTGCCCGATGAGCTCCTCACGATATAAATATTTCTGCAGTTCCTTTATCAGTAGATACGCTACATTATATGAACATGTACCTGTTCAAAAAAATTATATGAACAAGTTCCTGTTCAAAAAAAATATATGAACAAGTACTTTGAATGTTCATATGTGCATAGTATGATTCAATTTTGTATGAAAAATGATTTTTAAACCTACGCTGCAATATTTGGGTACAGAGTGCATAAGGTACTATTTCGTCCACAGATTTACTAATTATAGCTATTCATGTGTTCAGACCGGTAATACGGTGTCACTACTTCGTACATATGAAGAACACAATATACTACGCTCGGAGCACGGAGCAGTACTTGAAAATGGCTCAATCTATTGTCAAGATATATATTGTCGAAACTTATAAAATGGACCGTGTAAGTTCGTAGAACACAAAATTCCGGCTAGAATTTTACTGGGCTCTTCTTTCAGAAAGAACGGCCCAATGAGCTCCCAAATTTTCTTCCACCAACGTCGCGCGTTTTGATTGAGCTTGTATGGCTCAGTTGAGCCACAAGCCCATTAGAAAAAGGCCCATGTCTACTCTCTCAAACAGAAAACGGTTTCCGTGCCGTTCTGACTGTCGCCCGGGACCCACCGTGAGACCATCCCTCAACCGTGCGGCCGTGAGCGCCGGGATGCCGCGACCCGAAAAGATAAGCAGCCACCGCCGCTGGCCGGAGCCGAATGGCGCTGCTCACGCCACCGCTCGCTCCCCTTCTCTCGCCGGCTCGCCACCGCGTCGCGTCTCCCCCGCTCCTGGCCGCCGCGACAACTCCTAGCCCTCTCATTTCTCTCTTCCCCTACAGTCACCGCCACCACGACGCACTCTGCCCCGACGGCCGGCCGCCACGCCGGCGCCTCCGCTGGGGCGCAGCTGCCTCCCTCGAGCAGGAGGAGTCTGGAGGCTCTGAAACCACTTTCGCTGCGGAGGAAGACCCAGGACCACAGGTTTCCTCTGATGCGGCTGCTGAGGATGGCGTCGCGGCTTCCGCCGAGCAGGCGGAG
This sequence comes from Panicum miliaceum, assembly GCA_032594955.1. Taxonomy (NCBI): domain Eukaryota; kingdom Viridiplantae; phylum Streptophyta; class Magnoliopsida; order Poales; family Poaceae; genus Panicum; species Panicum miliaceum. Next base: position 7,113,132 of record CM064063.1, on the reverse strand, counting down.
GCCACCCCGGAGGACCTGGAGAATATCCGCGAAGTCAAAAGGGTCTGTCGCTTGCAACCTTCGTTGGCTCGTTTTGCGTCTCTGGAATTAGTGCTTATTGATTTGGTTTTTGTTTGGCCGTGTTGCCTGCTAGGTACTGGAGCTGCTGAAGAAGAACAGGGACATGACCTTTGGCGAGGTAAGCAAGTTGCCCTATTATTTGGTTTGCTCGTTCACTCAATGGAACTCTGTCGTGTTACGAAGCTTGCCTACTGGGCTTATATGTGCAAAAAAAAGCGCTGTCATCTTCTCGCTGCGGTTACACTTTCAAAACTTTAGAGTAATGCATCTTCCTTGTTGTTGACACTGTTTTGCTACCTTTGTTGCTGCATCACAGGTTAAGCTAACCATCATGATTGAGGACCCTAGAGATATAGAAAGGAAGAGGACACTCGGGATAGAGGATCCTGATGAAATTACTAGGGATGATTTAGCTGACGCTTTGGTTGAGGTACATCACCGTCTCCCTGCAATGTGCTACTTCAAGTCGTGTGGACTCTTGAAAGTGAACAATATTGTCCTTTCTGTTTGCAAATATTGTGGCTTGGTTACTGGCCTCCTTATCCATCTTTATGAAATATTTTATGCATTCTACTCTCCATATCATGCTCCATTATAACTGAACAAAAAATGCGAGTACATGCATAATTCCATAATCTAGTGTAGTTGATCTTTGAATGATCATGTGAAACGGAAAGCTTAAGTATGCCCTTTCCTTGTGTTATGCAAGCCATGTTGTCTTCCTTTCCACATATCATTTTGAATTGATAGTCTAAAGCACTATATCATCAATTAATTGCAATAACATACCTGTATCCCTATTTATAATTATGTACCATGGATGGGCTATCCCCTTTCTATTTTAGTTTCCTAAGTTTTTCTTAAATACCTGCTGATCATGTCAAATTTTTATTTGACAAGCTCTTCACCTTCAAACTGCTAAGTGCCAATTACTGATGTGGCACTTCACATGAATTGCACCTGTGTTGGTCTGTTGGCTGCTAACTGATCAAATCACATAATGATGAAGATGTAAATTTCTTGCAAAAACCTGTGCCACTAATACGACACCTGCATATATAGGTTAATGAAGGACGGATTCCAGAGAATCGTATTGCACTTCAGTTGCTTGCCAAGGAGATGGCAGAATGGCCCGACCTTGAGGTAATAACAAGAACTCGATTCTTCTCCTCCCTCCCCACTAAATTACCACTACGAGTCCACTACTGTAGTTTTACCTGAGTGGAGGATAGTTTCACACCTTTCACCAATACCTGATTATTGCCTTCCTTTTATGTAGGATTGTTTTTCCCAGCTTTCAACATTTTCTTAATTTGCTGGATCATTTTTCTCTCTTTACTGAACATTTTAACTAGAACTGTATATTACTTTGAATTTCATTTTGAAATCCATCGTAAAGGTAGAAGCTCCAAAAGGGAAGAGCAAACCTGGGAAATCTGTCTATGCAAAGGCCACAGATACTGGCATCGATCCTGAGACAGCTGCTAAAAGACTTAACCTTGACTGGGACTCTGCTGCTGATATAGATGGCGAAGAGGAGGATGATGATGAAACTGAAGTGCCATCTGCAGTGGTAAGTTATTGTCTTTGAATTACTACAATAATTTTGTTATACTTATGGGTCTAGCGAACAAATTGAACAACTTTCAACTAAATGCTCATACTTTAATCGTCTTCGACAACGTATTTGAACAATGTATTCTTTTGTTTTGTTCTGCAGGGATATGGTGCTCTGTATTTGTTAACGGCCTTTCCCGTTATTATTGGAATATCAGTTGTTCTAATTCTTTTCTACAATTCTCTGCAGTAGTGAACCTCTGTGCTCCTTCCGTTCTTGAGTGAGATGTAGCCTTTTTTGTAAATCTGAGTTTCAAGGCTAGTTAATCAGTTTTTTTGTCTCATTTTTCCCCAGCTTACTCTCACAGCTGAAAGATATAAAATAGTAACTGCAATTCTCTGAAGATATGACAAGCTGTGAAGATGTGAAATTGCAAAATTTAAAATAAGTCTTGAAGATAGTTTTTCCCCTTGGGGAAACATAAACTTCATCCTTTGTTCTTTTCGTCACCATTTTAATCTTTTCATTGGTTAGCAATTAGCATACACATAAAATGTACAAATAGTGTATTTTCACGATAAATATTACTTGCTATTTTCTTTGCTGATAATCTGAATAAGGTTTTTTCCCCCTGGAGAACATAGTATTTGAATAAAGGAAGTTTTCCCTGAATTAAAGAAACATAATCATGTAACTTAGTAGCAGGCACGAACAACGAATCAATGATTTCAGGTTGCTGATAATGTGACACACCTACCCATCCAAGGCAACAGCTGACCACAGACCCAGTTAAGTGTAGAGAGAAATGTGTTGGATTGATCTCTAACCTAAGGTAAGGCCCAAAGGTCTTAGCCTTGATCCGCGCCCTGATCGGGGGCGCCCAACCCAACTCGCGTTGGTGGGCCCCCGTCGCCAGCGCCACATAAATAGAAGGTGGGGGCCGGGGGGCACGCACGCCAAGGATCGCCGTGCCCCGACTCCCCACCTACACCTAAACCTTAACCCGATTTCGAGGGGTGGTGCTGCGGCGGCGGGAAGCTCCACCGGCCTGCACTGCACCGGCCATCGCCGCCCCAGAGCGGATCTGCCCCGACCCGCTGCACTGCGCGACGCTGCCAGAGCGCAGTCGCCAACAACGAACGTGATGGCGTCGTCTTCCTCAGAGCAAGGTATACTACTCTATCCCTACCCACGGTTTGATCTCGTACACGCGCACGCACACGTGCACGTCTGTTTGATTGCTAGAACTGGATACAGAGAGAGTACCCGAGTCAATCCCGTACCTAGCGATCCGCGATTTAGACCTAACAAAATGCAGGCGGCTCAAAGCTTGCAGACATGACGAAGTGAGAGGTCAACCGAACAGCCCACCGACACAGCATGGCTCAAAGCTTGCACGACGGCACGATCTCTGATGTGCTCTCCACCATTCGTGAAGCCCATTCCGTGCGTTTTTCTCCTCATGGACGCGCAATTAGGGATCTCCGGCAAGCTCACTTTTCCCGGTGCCATGAGTCTAGAAGAAGCTTCGTCATTCAAGAAAGATGCTGAAGCCCGAGTCGCCGACGATGAAGACGAGGCACGTGCGGCGAGAGACCCGGCGGCCCGGCCATTCCGTTCCGGTTCATCGGCCACCGACCTCTCGAGCAACGCGTCGTCGATCAACTACCGGAAGGCGCGGCGGGACAAGATCGGCGGCGACGGCTTCTGGTGCGGCGTCCTGTGCATGCACCTGCCGGGCCTGTCCAGGAGGCGGTCGATGCAGCAGCAGCAGTCCATGAGCCTGAGCGAGGCGGACACCCGGGCGAGCACGGCGTCCATGGAGAGGTTCAAGTACAGCTCGTCGTCCTCCGGCATCGTGTTCGAGCGCGCGGACAAGGAGGAGGAACAGGAGATGGAGGAGGAGGTGTCGGCGTACTTCGACCTGCCGCTGGAGCTGCTGAGGATCAGCAGCGTCGACACGGAGTCGCCGGTCACGGCGGCGTTCGTCTTCGACGGCAACCGCGGCCGGGGCACCAAGAGGATCGTCCCGGAGATGCAGGATCTCGATTTCAGCTTCCCCGCGCCGCCGGATTTCTCGAATCCCTCGTCGCCAAGGTCCTGAAACTACGCGAGGGGAGGTGCTCGATATCCCACACGGCAACGACTATTTCTGAGCGCGGATCACGCGTCAGCTTTTGGGTTGGCTTCCTACCCATGATGTGTTATGCTTCTGCATTTGGTGTCCTTACACATTTCATCTTTTTTCATATTGCTCTGCATGCATCTGAGATGCACACAGGCTAACAAGGTTGCAATTGTGATAGTGATGGGGGTTGGTGATTAGCTCAACTGATGCAGTAATTCTACGTTCTATCATGACAAACAAAGAAACTAGCTTCAGTTGGAGTCTGCAGAGTGCAGTAGCACGCACGATCCAGTAGCATTTGCTAGATATAACACGCTCGTGCTTGTTAAGAACCAGTATAACAGCAGCCTCGTTTCAAATGATCATGTATACTAAGCAAATCAAAATAAGGTATACTGTGCATTGTTACCGAGCTCCTGTTCTGTTAAAAGGAGCATGTCGTGCGACCCAGCATTTGTCATCTTCTGATGTCGATTTTGCACACGTTTCCTTGATTACTGAATAACAGAACGTCACAACGGGTGTTTCTAGCTCTTATGCGACATGTAATTTGCAAATTTCTAAGGCCCTTTTTAGACCCGAGGAGTAATTTTTAGTCCTTGAATTTGGCACGGACTAACTAGGACTAAATATAAACTAATTATTAATCTAATTACTTTGATAATGGCTAATTGACAGTTAGAATCCATTAGCTTTGATTAGTTTAGAATTAGTCCATATTTAGCCTATAAGCAAACATCGGCCTAAACTTTAGTCCTTCTGTTTTAGTCCATCCAACTAGGGTCTAAATCTTTTTTCCTGCAGATTGGTCGGTTGCACCGCCGTTATTATCCAGGTCTTACCACTTTCCAGCTCATTGCCACAAAGTGTAAGACCACCAAAACAGTTAAGGACATGTTATCTAATATAATCATTCTTTTAGTTAAGCTACTTTTATCCAGAGTCCAGCAGACAATACCTGCAACACTACCTTCACGGACACCTCAATTGACAATAAAATCAAATTACCAGAAGGAAAGATAAAATGACAAGGGTTGTCCTAAGGCTAATTTCCGGTTCATTTGTTAAGTTGAGCTGCGCCGTGTACTCTAGTTAATTAATGTAGTAGACTTTTCTTCATTGTTAGCTAGAGCTGTTTTTAGCTATTAACTGCTGCAAGCTACATAGAGAGAATTTCGAAAAAGAAAAGGCTGCATGGAGAATTAGAATTAGAAATGCCTAAGGGATTTTCAAAAGTTAATTCAATTCACGTTAAGGACTTTTCAAAAGTCAACATATGCCATTTCTCATGCGAAACCAGTTATACCAAACCGAACTAACGTGAATTGAATTAATAACCAACCACAGTGGCACAGCTTTTTGTCCCGGTTTTACCTAAAAAAAAACTGGGCAAACTCTTTATTTTTTGTTTTCTCCAACTAATAAAATTTGCGGCAAAGTTTTTGCCGCCCCTCGGTATAAAAAATTGCACAGTCACAAAATAAGATCAACTCAGTCAAATGCATCAAGTCTCCTGCAACTAAATTTTGCATGCTGAATTAATAACTGATTGGTTATTCCTGTCAAGAAGAAAATAATTGCCTGGAGAGTTTAGCTAGCCCATGAAGGCAGGGACTAGTTCATTTTATCTCCCAATCTATGAAGACTTGATCTAATCCCCCTCCACTTGAGCAAGCCTTGACATGGATATGGGTTTATGATAATGATAACCAAGAATCCAAGATGACTCGCGACTCGCTAGAATTATCAAGATGCATACCGTGCCTTTTCTCCCATAAAAATAGGAAGACTACCACAACAAGAAACAGTTTTCGCAGCCTTTTTTCTTGTCGTCGTTGAGCACATACCGCGAAATCTCAACCTCTCCACGCGGCATTTGCAATCGATGCTCCCATGTCGCTGATGAAACCATTCCCTGAGGAGACCACCGGCGGCCCACCGTCTCCGCCGCCGCGACGGCTGAACGCGGGCACCGGTGTCGAGGCCGACGATGGAGTCGCCTGCACGGCCACGTGCCTCTACTTCCCGCGGTTCTCGAAGAAGAAGCGGCCGGCCATGAGGTCCGCGAGCGCTCGCCGCGTCGCCTCGTGGTGGCCGTGGTCGCCGACGCCGCACGACGATGATGGGTCGCCTTCGTTCAAGCACTGGGGCCAGTCGTCCCAGAGCCGGTCTCAGCTGTCGTCCCGGGCGACGCCGCGGGTGCGGGTGTCGTCGTCCTCGTCGTCGTTCTCCTTCCCGTCGTCGCCGGCGTCCGCGTCCTCGTTCGTGAGCATGGCGAACTCCGGGCAGGATCGCTGAGCAGAGAATGCAGGGTACTAGTAAATCGTTCTGTTTCTATTTAAGCGTGATGATGAAATCCAGCGGTGCCTTTAAATTTTGCGCATTTGATTTCTGGAGCACTTGCTGTGCAGTCGTTTCCTGTTTCCGGACGAAAACCCCCCAGCAGATCGGATCTAGCTTTGCGTTGCAGGCCTGCATCATCGCCGGCATCTCAGGTCCCGGGTTGGACACAGACACTAGCACGCTCTTCCTCTGCCGCCCGGGTCGCCGCCACGTGGTCCGTGACCACACAGTTCCATATCCGTGCCGTTGTCCCGGTACCGCGGCGCGCGCCATCTATTCCGGCCAGGAGATGTCCGTGGCCGTTGGCGGGTGCCCTCGCTGGGACGACGTCTGGCACTGCCCTCATCAGCACTGCGAGGTGTTCGACGTGAGGACGCGCACGGTCGAGACGCTTGCGTTGGGACGACGCCCTGCCACGGCCCACGGGAGCTGGTGCTACGGCCCCGGCCCGACATGGTTCGCTCCTTCTCGACAGAAACAGGCCAATGCAGACATGAGGTAGTGCCTACTATGAATATGATTTCGTTTTCTTTTCCTTTTTTTTGGCGAAGTGTGAATGTGCTTTCTTGTGTTCTGGATTCTGTTACCCTTTCTCCGTAGTTCGATTTGTAATTATGGTGATAAGATTACATATATCAGAAAATTACCGAGCATTAGAGAAGGAGAAATGGCGAGGTCTGTTTCATACAGCAAGCAATACACGGAGCACCATCGCCGAGCTCGCAGTCCCCGTCAATCGTCACGGGAAGGCATCACCATCACGGGAGGCCGCGGCACGGTGGAACGTCCCGACGCCGACAAGAACCTCACGAGGGGCGGCGGCCGCGTCTCGCCACTGCCCTCGATGGCCCCGGGCGCCAGGCACGACGCCATCCTCTGCAGAGCGTCCCCTCGCTGGCCGCCGTCGCCGAACACGAACGCGGCCGTGACGGGGGCGTCGCTGTCGGCGGCGAACCGCTCGCCGGACCTGATCAGCTCCACGGGCAGGTCGAAGCACGGCGACGGACAGTACCCGTGGATCGCCCGCGCGCCACCCTGCTCCTCCGGACGACCCCCTTGGTCCCCCACCGCGAATTCGAAGACGATGTTGTTGCCGGAGTAGAGCGACGCGTACTCGGACTTCTCCAGGGACGCGGCCCGGCTCGGCGCGCCGTCCGGGGGCACTGCTTGCTCGGCCGGCTCATTCGGTGCCGCCTCCGCTGGCCCGCTCGCGGCGGCCGCCTCCGGCTTCTTCTTGGAGAGGCCGGGCAGGTAGAGGCACATGAGCAGCGCGCTGCATGTGAAGCCCTGGCTGTCGGAGCCGGCGTCGGGCGTCCCGGACATGGCCCTGCGTGCTCGCCGGTTCGATTCCGCCAGCGCCTTGATGGGCACGGGGGACGTGCGCCTATATTGATCGCGGACTCGCGGTGGTGGTGGAGGACCATACCGCCGCCCGCCGCCCGCTGGTGGCCAGTGGGTGGGGGGATGGTGTGCTTCATGTCGTTCCGATTGAAGTTCGTGGGTGGGAGTTGCCACCCAGATAAGCGCATTTAGCTTAGATTTGGGCACTTCGATCGTTGACTCGATTTCCATCTATATGCTGCTTCTGGAATTGCCGATTTTAAGAGTCAACCCATCTAGTTTGATTTGAGATTTACTATCTATTCGTAGATGAAAGGAAGGAGTTTGGGAACTACGGAGTATTAAGCATGAGGAAATATGTGGACGGTTGGATTACATAATTAGATAGTTACCGATCGAGTATGAGATAAGCTAAAAATAAAGGGAAAAAATCAGTTTAAACTCTTGAACTATCATAAAAATTCGATTTTCAACCTTTAACTATAAAATCGGATAACGGAGACCATCCAACTGCGGAAACCAGATAAATTGACCATTTGGATCGTTTCAAAGGTACTTTTCAGTTTTTGAAAATTAAATAATTCAAGTTTAAAATTAAAAAAATCATAAGTAATTTATTTTAAATTTAAAAATTACGAAATAAGTGCCAACATATTTCTAAAAATTTAACCTATCTATTGGCACTCTACTTATCAGTTATTTGGATCCAATTTTTTTGATATTCCTAGTATTTATTTGCTTATAGTTATGCCTATTATTTTTTAATAAATGAAACTCAAATAGAGCAACAACAGATATGTTATATTTTTAGTAAAAAATTAGTACTAGTTTCATATTTTTTCTGATTTAAAATAAATTAGTTTTGATTTTTAGATCTAACCAGAAATTTTTTATATATTTTTCAAAAAATACAAAACCACCTTTGAAACCACCCAAAGGACTAAGGGCCTCTTTGGTAGGACTTTAAAAATGGCTCCAAAACCGGCTTCGCCTGAAGTCCTGCCAAAGAGGTAATTTTTGAATGGCTTCATGTATGAAGCCGCCCATAAAGCCGAAAATGGCTTCCACTGTGGAGGTGAAGCCACAAAGCGTGGCTCCACTGGCTTCGTGAACAGCTTCCACCTTGGTGGAGGCAAAGCCGGAATCGAAGAAGTCGTTTTGTCAAATATTTTTTGAAAACGGTTTAAGTTCCATCGAAGAAGCCGCTCCACCTGGAGCCAAAGCTGAAGCTGTTTTTAGACGAGCTATAAATTTGTCCACACTCCACAGTTGGATGATCTCATTATCCGATTTTATAGTTGAATGTTGAAAATCGGACTTTTGTGATAGTTGAAGGGTGTAGATTGGTCTTTTCTTAAAAAGAAAGGGGTAAGCTGACGAACAAAATTAGTATTATTGGTCTAGTGAAATGCATGGCCTTCATTCTCATTAAAAATCACTTCCGCGAATGAGGACAGTGGTCCAAGATATGTGCACAAAATTTGCAAGAATTTTCAAGGCAGCACATTTTACACCCTTTGGTGATGACCTCAGTTCTTTTCTACGATCAGCTTGGCCCTGGCATGCCCTGCCTCTATCCTATACTGCTCGCCGACCCCCAGGTGCGCCATCAAGAACCAGACGACCGTGAGCAGCTCGCCGCCGCCGCTCAGCTGCTTAGCGTGGAAGTTGCTCCGGCACTTGTTCGCCGCGTAGCAGAGCATCTCCACCCACACCACGCGGATGACGCGCCACCGCTTGCGCGGCGGCAGCTCCAGCAGCGACTTGGCCAGCCGGCACGCGTCGAACAGCACCGACTTGCTCCGGTCCCCCTTCACGTCCCTCGGCGCGATCTCGGCGCTCACGCCGAGTACCATCCTCGCCGCGGGCCCCGCGTCCGGGTGCGCCGTCCCGGCGCGCCCGAAGAAGTTCTTGGCCTCCGCGCAGGTGTCCCCGAACCGGATCTGCCCGATGCCCGCCGTCAGCATGAAGGGCCGCGCGACGAGGAGGAAGAGCATGTAGTTCGACATCGCCCGGCTGATCCCGACGTACGGCGCGATCTTCGCGTCGCCGTTGTCATCGTCGGAGTGGAAGCAGAGGTCCGTGGCTATGTGCCAGAGGAGGATGCTCTCGTCGAACTCCACCTCCACGCTCCAGCCCTTGCACTGGAGAGCCCACTGGCCCCTGTGGTTGCTGAACTTGCGGTAGCTCTCGGCGTCCACGATGCTCACCGTCTTATCCTTGAGCTCCCTGAACACCAAGACCTTCAGCTCGTGCGACACGTCGATGTGCCGGGTGTGCAGCCAACTGTCCCAGTGTCCTTTGAGCCCGAGGACGCTCAGGAGCTTGGTGAGCATGGTTGGTTTGTCCAGGAGCCAGAAGCTGATGAGATTGTGCTGGGCCATCAGATTGGACCATTTCGACCGGCTTTCCGGCCGGAAGTACTGAATGCTCCGGAAGATCAGATTGCTCAGGAAGCAGAAATTACAGCTTCGCAGAGCGGCGTATGTCCAGTAGGATATGAGCATCATTCCTCGTACACCTCCAAGCAAAGAGCTCCTCCGAACAAGATGTTAGTGATGCAGACATCGACGTGGTTGTATGATGAATGGTGCTTACCCTTGTGGTGCAGCACGTTGAAGAGGAGGCACGCTGTCGACGTCGAGAGGAGCGTCAGGCACCGGAACAGGCAGCCGTACCAGGTGTGGATCACCGCCGCCTTGGAGTGCAGAGTGTCGTACATGAGCGACAGCTCGATCTCGATGACCTTGTACGCCTGCTCCGGCGTGAGCCGCAGGAACGTGGCCTGGCTACGGGTGCGCTCCTGGAAGCTGAGGATGAGGTTGACGAAGAGCCGCTTGAAGATGACGAAGAAGCGGCTCGCGTCGGCGATGACCTCCGTGTACGGCACGCCCTCCTCGGCGACGCCCACGGCAACGGCGGCGGCGGCCTCTGCACGGCGCTCCTGCTCGATGACGATCTCCGCCTGGAGCCCGGCCTCGCGGGTGAACCGGTACTCCTCCATGAACTTGGCGTAGTTGGGGCCCGGGTCCGGCGTCGTGACCATGCCGCTCCGCAGGTTGTCCATGCTCGCGCACTTGAGCGCCCATGTCCTCTCGCCGTACTTGACGATACCACTCACGAACATGAACACGACGGGGGCTAGGATATCGGCGCCGGGGTGCGACTTGGTGAAGCCATACACGGCGAGGCCAACCTGTTAAGAAATGGAGGCGTCGTTAGCTGGAATCTGCAGCGGGCGGCGCAGGATTCTTCCGAGAGCGGCGCGTACCTGAGTGAGCAAGCTGAGCAGGTGGCGCTTCCAGAGCTCGTTGTCTTCGATGGAGAAGGCGGTGATGGTGTCCTGGCCGCCGAGGTGGAGGAGGAGGAACGGTGCCCACAAGGCCTGGATGCGGTGGGTGCTGCGCTTGAAGGACCGTGGGTCGACGCCCTTGGGCACGCGCGTCTGGGAGAGGTACCCGAGCGCGTAGATGGAGATGGAGTCCGCGAGCAGGTAGGCGAGCCACAGCAGCAGGCTCAGCACGGCGGAGACGTTGCGCTTGCGGATGCCGGCGAAGAAGAGGAGGAACACCTGGAGGGCGAGGCTGGTGAGCATGAGCATGCGGATCTCCCATTCGTTTCACACTGCCAGCAAGCTTTCCATGTACCTACCGTTCACATCCATGTCTGCCTCCCCTTCCACGGTCCCTGCGTGTTACTGCCTTTGCCTGCGTGTCCAAAGGAATCAAGTCTTCTCTGGGGGTCAACACTCACTTGGGGCCACTGGTGAGTGGTGAGTGACCGCCCATGTGGCCATCGCTTGTCCTTTTTATTGAAAGGGGCATCGCTTGTCCTGACTCCCGAGTCAGTCTCCGTTTACTCGCTAGTCGCTACGCGCTCCGTGCTTTTCGCTAGTCGCTAGTCTTGAGTGAGCTGATACGCCAGATCGCTATTCTCGGTGCTTCTCTGAAGAAACAGCCGAGAAATCATCACTGCAATCCACATATTCCGGTGGGAGGCCGACGCCGTCAATGGCTGTGGAAGTCGTCCAGTTCCTGGTGAGGAAGTTTGTGGATAGCCTCGCGGAGGAGGAGGCGGCGGCGGCCACGGAGCTCCCTTTCATCGCCCAGTTCAACACCATGCGGGCCGAGCTGGAGAAGGCGGCGATTTCTCCAGATAACGCCGATGAGCTCCGGGAATGCCTCTACGGACTCAACGACTTGCTCGCTGGGTGCCGCATGCTCACCAACCGCCCGAACCGACGACGGCGGTTCTTCACGCGGCCCGACGCATGGCGGTTCTCCAAGACCAACAAGAGGGTGGCCGCGGTCAGGCGCAGAGTCCTCCAGTGCGTCGGAAACGACTCCGGTGGCGACACTGCGGCGTCGCAGGAGGACGGCGCCGCCGCCGCCGCGGGGTTGGACCGCTGGACGACGGCTTGGCTCGACCGCAGCAGGATCCACGGATTCGACCAGCAGCTCATGGAGCTGGAGTCCATGGCGTTCAGGGACTGCGGCGCGGGGAGGCTTGCCGGCGTCGGCATCGTCGGCATGGGCGGCATCGGGAAGACCGCGTTCGCGCAGCTCCTGTTCAGCAGCCCTCGCGCTAGAGGACGCTTCTTCCCCAGGATCTGGATGTGCATGTCGCGCACCGCCTGTGCTGGAGCAGACAGGCGCAGGGAAGTTTTGCAGGGCATCCTCATGGCTCTTGGACACGAGGAGGATGCCATCCTGTCCATGGATGGCAGCAATAGCCTGGCGGAGCTGGTGATCGCCGTCCATGAGCAGCTCAAGGGGAAGAGGTATCTTATAGTGTTCGACGACGTGTGGCACGTCGACGACTGGTACGCCGACGTTGTTGGCGCTGGCGGCCAGAACGCGCCGCAGAGAGCTGACGACTGGTCAGAACGCCTCGCGTTCGGGCTGCCCAAAGACAGAGGCGGCCTGGTGGTCGTCACCAGCCGGCTGAAGCAGGCTGCAGAGACGATGGTGGGGAAGAGCTGTCTGCACCATGTGCAGCCATTGTGCGACAGCGAGAGCTGCTGGGCAATTTTCACGGACGCCCTCTCCCAGGCGAAAGGGACAGTCGATCTCGCCACCGTTGACAGCATGAAACAGGAGATCCTTGGGACCTGCAGCGGGCTCCCATCGGCGGCCAAGACAACGGGAGACATTTTTGCAAGCAGCAGTATCCTGTCGCCAGCAACAACATCTACTAGCCAGGAAATTAGCAAGAGTGGCCACATCATCACTGGTAACAATGGAAGTCTGAAATAGGCAACACATCTGTATAGTAGATCCAATGGTACTTTGGTACTAGTGACTTGAAGAGTTCATTCAGGGTGAAAGAATGTTCATAGTTGTTCTTGCAGTAAACATTGGAGAAAAGAGGGGGGGGGGGGGGGGGGGGGGGTGCACAGTAAGAACTGCTCAAATTTGTCAATATGCTCCGCCAATGTGCTTAGATACACTGTAATATTACTGGGATTATTGCTTGGTCCACATTCTTTCTCATGGAAAACTGTTACTGATAATGAGATGCACATATAGTGATACTGTATGACTGCAAGAGTAATAATAAAAGCTCAATTGATTCAACCCTCTCTCCTACTTGTTGACTTGTTGGGTGTCATTGTTCATCCATACCCCATCCTTGTCATAAGGGAAAGATTTTAGCTTCATACATCTAAAGACCTCCAGAAAGGTCAGTTTTGGAAACATGTCATGCACCTGGGTCCATTGCACTGATAAATCATTCAAGAATTTCAGGCGCAATACCTCAATGTTCCACACCTCTGGTATGTTTGTGTCGCCAAAAGTATTTAGCATTCCTCCAGTGAAGTAGAGTCTCTTCAGTTTCAACAGCTTACTTGGACTTAACCAATCTGGTATCTTCTCCCCAGGGAAGCAGCGCAGGTCTAGCTTCTCGAGATTTAGAGGTAGTGAGAGTGAAGCTAGCAGTGATGTTGAATCAGAAGTTTGATGGACTCGTTCCTTCTTTGAAAGTGATACAGCCCATGTAATTTTGAGGATGCAAAGGCCTTTGATATTCTGAAGCTCATTCAATTCGTCTTCTGTCAATGTAACTTTGCTTCCAATATATATGCTCAGCTTCTTCAGTTTGTCGAGCCTGCCAACTCTGCTACTCGACAATTGTAATTGCCAGTGGAACCACCAATGACAAACCCTTTCAGGACTTGGAGTTCTGTAAGCAAGCTAATACCCCTTGGCATGCCTTCCAGCAAGTAACACTGACACATCAAGGTGAGTGAGCATCTGAAGAGACGTGATGCTCTCAGTCAGCCTCTCAAGGTTATGACAAGCATGAAGATCCAAGATCCTGAGATTTGAGAGTCTGCCAATGGAAGCAGGAAGTTCAATGATTCTAGAGATGCCCCTTAGACAAAGATATTTCAATTGATTGGATGACTGCAGTCCTTCCAAAAATTCGGTACTGTCGACTTCAATATGGTGTCGGTAAAGGTTGTGCCATCTTCCTAGTTGGAGAACTGAAATCTTCCTCAAATCCAAGAACCAGCTCTTCTCAAATTGGAGGTATCGCTCACTCACATTAAATATTGTTAGAATGTTTCTGAGTGATGCCACGTCTATTTCCAGTTGGTGCTCTTCAACTAGACAGGCACGGTAAGTAGCTGAAAAGTCCCATGTTGCATTGCCATTTGAATCAAATTCAAAAAACCGTGCCTGCCTTGCAACAGTAATCAACATACGCCGGATCCAAGGGTGCATCTTGCATTGGTTGACGCCATATCTGCGTTTCTGATACACTGGTTCAATCATCTCTCGAGCAATCAGCTTCTCAAAGCACTCCTTCCCGACATCTTCGGCTGTCTGACTTCTTGTGGCTGCTACTAAACCCTCACCAATCCACCAATGGATCATGGCCCTCTTGCTGATGATGGAATTTTCTGGGAAGATAGAGAAGCATAACAAGCACAGCTTCAGCTGTGGATCAAGATTATCATAGCTAAGCTGCAAATTAGACATGGTTGAGCTCTCAAGGATTTTCCTCTCAATCTCAAGCCTTTTCCACTGCTCCGAAACTTTTGCATGAACCCATTTAGATGGTACTGATGAAGGCAAGGTTGTGGGAGCTGCTGCCTCAATCACAGGAACATGGAGAGGAATTTGCATACGATCTTTTAACTTGGACAATTCAGTGTTGACAATTTGGAGCTTGGAACGTATTGAATTGAGCTGGCTGTCTTCTTCTATGATTTCATCCAAATGACGAGCTATTCCTCCAAAGTCATTTATAATCTCATTTTCCCATGTAGATACTCTCTGTAGTATATTCTTGACCTCACAGGCTTCTTTCTTGATATTTTCAAACAGAAATGTAATATCTGAATATGAACTATCCTCATCTGGAACAAAAGGAACAGCTCTTGCCTTTTCCAATTGCATTAAAAATGGAGAAACAACTTCCTCCAATGTCTGCTCCTGCGACATGCTAGTTTTAGCAATCACCTGCAAGGAACCAGCTGGAAATGAAAGATTGATGTGCTGGTTTAAAGAATTGTTCTGGATCTAGCTACTTCTATTTTTTTTTACCCCTGCAATGTTTGTAGCCTGTAAACTTGAATTGAGCTATTTCATGGTGTATCATTGTGTTATTTTCGCAAACAATATTAGGAGATACCACTGCTTTATTGAAATCCAATCGGCCAAGTTACAGAGGGAGTTTATAGACAGGAGTAGGGACATCAAGTTAGAAGTTATCCATTGCATACCAATTCTATTTTCACCGGAAGGAATTGCACAAAATCAAAATAATTAGAATTACAAATGTATTGCATATTAGAGTAGGCTAGTGAGCATAATTGTATTTTGATTCTAGTTACACAATTGCCCAGGCAATTCCACTAGTCTTCCTAAAATTTGAGCACAGTAAAGTATTGATTCACGGTTGGATTTGAAATTGGCCAATCTGGCGAGGGAAAACTCCCACCAAAGTACCACCTTATATAAAACTCACGATATCCATACATACACCTAACAACATCACCATGGAGATGTTATCCAAAAAATAAACATCACTATGGAGCTCCAAATTTGATGTGGGAGTCAGCAGTGATCGGAAACAACGGAGTTGGATTGCTCGAAGACTTATAGTAGTACTAAGGATATACCATGATAATCCTGATATTAGTTGATAACTTTTTTACGCCACTAAACGCTTCTACCTACTTACTGTCATGAAGAGTTTCGTCAGGAAAGGAAAGGAGCTTCACTGCTTCAGGGCACCAGGATAGGAAAGGAAAAAAGAACAAACTCACCGAAGGACTTCACAGGAGGGTTGCCGCGGATCCGCGGTTTACCCCGGCCACAGCCTCCTCTGCGGCAGCCGCCAGGGCCTACCCAGCCATCTGCCCCTCTTCACGTCGCTCAACTACCCGGGCCTCGCGCTTCGACAGGTCGTTGTTGATGGAGAGATGAGCACAGCTCAGTAAGACTCGGTGCGCTCGGGGTAGTTCAGGGTGCTTTGGGTTGGGGGTACGGCAGAAGGGGGAGGGTGTCGCCCGTAGCCGGCGCTGAAGGCGCCGAGACGACGGATCTCTGCACCCGCTCGCTGGCAGCAATAGCAGCGCAGTTGAAGGACTCGGATGACGAGTGGACGGTGACGCAGTGGGATGCGAATCGACGTCTCGGCGACTGGACCGGAGGGGCATTCCGCGCCAGGTTTTCTACCCGCCTGACTATAGCTGATCACTAACAGCCCGCGTGTCAGTGGCTGGGCGTTCCGCACCAGGTTTTCTCCCCTTCGCAGCAGCACGCCTTTCTCCGGGCGACCGACGACGAGCTCCCTCGCCCCTTATTCAGCGGATGAGGCTAGGTTTTTGGCGGGTATTGTTCTCCTTCCTCCTGCGTCTCTCACACTCCACGGCTGCTGGCATGCCGGGCGCTGAAACCAGCCTCGCTGCAGCCAGCGATCCACCTCCTAGCATCGCCCGTCTCCAGCACAGGACGGCAGGTGAGTGCTTCCTCTTTTCTAGTTTTTTTTTTTCCGAAAGAACGGCAGGAGACTTGCCGAATTTTTATTAGATGGGAATCGAAAGAACGACAACCAAGAAAAATCTTAAAATTATAACTACACTCACTCCGACTACACACCACCTCCGTCCAGAAGAGAAACCACCACGCAATCAGCATAAGCAGCAAATCCAAGAAACCACGACGCAAAAAATTAAAAGGAGACACCACCACTATGAGGTTGGAGCTTTTCTAGTTTTTGGTTCCTGATTTCTGCCATACTATGTATGATGTACTTTTTTTTTACACAAACATATACTGTAGGAACCAATTTTCCTCTTCCCCTCAAATTTACCGCATCACTTTTTGAGTTTTCTACCCTACGATTAGAGATACTTAACCAAATCAAGAAGACACCATAATTAAAAAAACTTGTATTAACAATACAGATATAGTTTTCGTGGTGGCGAAACCGGAGAGAAAATCCGAGAGGGGCAGACAAACATATGGAATAGTCAATTTCATCCTCAAATTTTCAGCCGAAGCTTAATTTCGTTCCTAAACTTTCAAAACGACCATTTTAATCCTCAAACTTCTCCATCCGACTCAATTTAATCCTTCATCCTACGTGGCATGCCATGTTGGCACGCCTTGTCACATTTAGTCAGCTATGGTTCATAAAGAAATTAACACATTTCTATAAATTTGATCATCATAAAAGTTTTGCTTTTAGTTTTGCATTGATTTTCTGATGAAATTTGATCTAATTTTATCAACAAATTATATACTATATGCATTGGTTTTCTTTTTGTTGAGGGGGGCCATGGCCCCTGCCAGCTCGCCCCCCCCCCCCCCCCCCCCAGTTCCGCCTGTTTTGTCCTCCATTCCAAGCGCATGAATTGGCACTTGGTAAACTTGACCAGACTAACTCAGGAACTATAGTTGACAATACAGGAGAAACGGTATAATGGCATCCTATTGTTGCTTCCAGAAGCCAAGGCAACCAAGTAATATGCCAGTGCTGCAAATTAATCACGGAGGAGAGTTGATTTCGTTGCAAGGTATGCTCGGGCTGCTTGGTCGTCCAGGTGTTGGAGTAGTTGTCATCCAAGGTATAGGTGGTTCTGGAAAGACATGGGCTGCAAAGGCTCTATACCGAGCGGCAAAGACCTCAAATCTCTTCGATGAATATATCTGGGTTTCATTGTCAATAAATTGTAGCATGAGAAAGTGTTCCAACAAGATTGCAGCATCTTTATCATGTAAGACCAGAGACGGCTTGTCCGTAGAAAGCACTAGGACTATAATAAAGGAATATCTCACGCCACGGAAGTTCCTACTAGTTCTTGATAATGCTTATTTCACTGAAGAAAGTATCTTAGAGTACCTGGGAGTTCCTGATCCTCGACAACAAAGGCTTGGCTCAAAAATCTTTGTGACTACAAGAACTGTGAGAGCACGGAGTGTCATGCTGCCGAATATAGAGATAATGCCACAACCACTCACTTATGAGGAGTCATGCGACCTACTGCGCGAGAAGATTGGAAAAGATATCAGCTTTACGCATGACTTAATCGGATATTGCTATGGCATCCCACTCATAATCATCCTATTGGCTGGGGCACTGTATGATGCACCTACGGAAGAGACATTTAGTGAGTTGGTCGCAAATGCGCATGCTGCTCTATCAACCAAGACATCAATTTTCAACAGGATGGAGTGCGTGGTGAAATTTGGGTATCATCAGCTTCCTAGTGATAATGTGCGACACTGCTTGCTCTACTGCTTAATCTTCCCAGACGATCAAGGAATTTCAGTCAAAGAGTTAATTTGGTACTGGATGATGGATGGTCTACTCCAAGAAGCTATTGGTTTTGATGAGGCTAACCACATTGGTAAGGAAATTCTTGATGTCCTCATAAAGCATGGTATGGTATATTTGGATGATAATGATCACGTACACATGCATAATGTGATTAGGGAGACTGTGTCAAGATTTGGAAAGGATATGGGTTACAAAGAGCAAAGTTACCAGTATTTTGACAATCCTATTAAGGCTATTATCAAATTAGAGCATCTTTCAAAGTATAGCAACAGAGTTTCGTTAATGGACACTGAAGTGGAATATCTCCGCGGAAGTCCAAATTGCTTACTTATTTCATCATTACTTTTAAGAGGAAACTATCTTTTGAAAGCTATATCAGAAGAATTCTTTAACCAAATGGCGGGAACACTACAGATGCTAGACCTGTCATTTACTCGAAATGAAGTGTTGCCGCATTCTATCTCCTATTTGATTAGGCTGAGAATGTTGTTACTGATTGGTTGTGATCATTTGCAAGAAATTCGATACATAGCTCCACTGGCACGGCTGGAGGTGCTGGATGCTTCAGGTTGTAGTTCTCTAAAGAGTGTAGGGTCTGGGTCATTTGACCGTATGGTGTTTCTCAAGGTCCTTGACCTCTCTGCCACTTCCATCACTTCCTTGACATCAATTCCAGTATCTATGGAGCTTCGCCACATCAATCTACAGGGTTGCCCATTTCTGGGATCTGAGGCCCCTTATGGAGTGTCAAAAGGCGGTGGTATACGGAACCTGCAGCTTGGCAGTATTGAAGATCTAGCGGCTTGGATGGGCATGCTGTGGTTACCTTGTGGACTGACTTTCCAGCTCTCTGATAGGTTTGGCATGAAAGTATCACTTGATGCCAACAGGGATAGTAATTCATATGTTTATGCCAGTGATACCTATTTTTTTAAATGCTTGGGAGAAGATTCTCCACTGTGGTATAACTGTTTTCAGAAATTTCAAATTGTCATCTCCCCTTCGATGGATAGCGAAACCATGGACACTGATGGCCAAGTAAGAAATACAGATTCCATCTTTGAGAATTCGTACTTTAGGGCAAAGCACTTCACATATTCCACTGATCCCACGAGATATCTGGAAATAAATGGTACTGTTGGTGTTCCATCTGATCTTGATGGTATTCTGTGTCATGCTGAGCTGATATTGTTAAAGAGATTAGTTATGATCACCAGATTCTCTGATCTGATTGTTAGAAGTATGGCAGCAGTAAGAGAACTCTGGCTAGAAAATTGTGACCACCTGGAGAGTCTTCTGTCAGCAGACGAAGTTCAGGCACTGTCTACGGTAGGCAATTTATCATCCTTATGCAAAGGGGTGGAAGATGTGACTAGTTTCAGTTGTCTGAGGCACTTGCTCCTCTATTGCTGTCCAAAACTACTCTACCTATTCCCTTCGGCGCTACGCCTTCCGAACCTTAAAACATTGCATATAAGATTTTGCGACGTTTTGAAGAGGGTGTTTGACAGCTCGGTCTTGGGAGAGGACACTCTTCCAAGGTTGCAGTCGCTGCAACTGTGGGAGCTCCCTGAGCTAACCTGTGTGTGTGGTGGAGTCTTGCCATCTCTGAAGAACCTCAAGGTGAGAGGCTGCGCAAAACTGAGGAAAATTCCTGTTAGTGTGAATGAAAATAGCCCGTTTGTAACTACTACCGGGGAGCAGTTGTGGTGGGACAGTTTATTATGGGATGACGAAACCATCAAGTGTTGGTTGCTGTTCAGAAATTGGGGGCCCTTGCTACCTCATCTTGCAACTGAAGGATGAAGATATACACAGATACATGTGTTTCAGAAGCTTTTTTTTTAACACTAGTTTCAGAAGCATTTGTCAGTCATTCTACGGTTTCTCAGACCAACATGTTTTTTGGTCTGACCTTCCTATATGTCATGGTTGGTACACGGCTCGTGCAACTTTCTGAATTGATCTTGTAGCGAAAACCTGCTATCTGGTTGTACCTTAAGTAAATCTGTAAAAACACGAAGCAAACTGAGTTTGGCTCGGCGTGCTAGTAATTGAACATGGTTTAGCAACTTTCTGCTACGTGTTTGCTCCGTACCCAAAAGGATGCTTTATATCGAAGATACAGGAAGCGAATTGTTTCTGCAAATAATTGCGACTTCTACACTTCGTGGTCAGGTATTCAGGTTTTTCACTTGTTTCGTACTTGTAGTTACTTGAGATCTGAATGCGTGGTGGACTGGCACATCGCCCTCTCCTCTCTGTTCGCGCGGCGCGCGCGGCGGCAGGGGTTTTCAGGTTGCGTCGGACTCCGTTGCGTATGGCGAAACTGAATTCAGGTCTTCTGCACTTGTCGAGGTTTTCGGTGCCCACCTTCTGCTTGAATTGGCGAGTGCTGAGAAGTTCCTTTCTTAGGAAAATCAGGATGCTGTTATTGATTGCTAATGAAAGTAACATTCAGTACAAACGAAAATATGAAACGATGGACCTGTGCTAAAGGGGCAGCTTATTTGCTGAATTCACCTCTGGGAACTCAATCTGCACATTGAGGAACAAAAAAAAAACGATCTTCTGCAGTTCTGCAGGATGCATATCTCATATCTGCCATAAAACACCGTAACATGCAGCAGCCCAGAGCCCCAGACATGGTATGTTTACCTTGCAGTCGCCCGTCTTCCTGCATTGGCTATTCCAGGAATTGTGCAAGCCACCAATGCAACCTGGCGTCCTGGCCATTCGCCCCATGCCCCACTGTCCAAGCATCTGTTAAAAGTTCCCAAATTTACTCTGCGGTGAATCCAAAGTGCAAAACCGAACCCCTAATCTAATCTACCATGAAGCAGCAACACAGACATGAGAGTGAGACATGGACCAGGCTAGGTAGTACAGTGCGCTGCTGCCTCGCCGTCGGCCCGGCGCCCCGCACCAGCTGCTCTTCAAGGGGCTGGCTGTGCCATCCACCAACCTGGCGCCCCCCATCCGTGACCCATCGGGTCCATCCACCCCCACCCGCGTGGCGCGCCGGACGGGCCACCCGTCCCAACCCCTGCGCAGAAATTGACGCCGCGTCGCCCCCGCACCCTCTCCAACCCAACATCCGGCCAGCACGGCCAGCGATCGATGCACCCCGGCTGGACGCCTCATGTGCCCGGCCGCGACCGCGACCGCGACCTCTCTCTCTCACGCGGCAGCCGGGCAGCTAGCTCCATCGGCAGGCACGGGCGGCCGCCGCACATGCCATGTCCCCACCTCCCCCCCCCCCCCCCCCCCCCCCCCACCGGCGCGGCCACCACCGGGGCTTGCCCGCCCGCCCGAATCGAGCTGGTTAGTTGCGGATCGATGGAACGATCTGACGGGTGGAGCAAACCGAGCGGGGTTTTAGTGCGGTGCAGCCGTGCAGGACGAGGCCGGCGATGGTCCGTCCGGTCTCCGGAGGGTTACTCCGATCCGGTGAATGCGCCGGCGAGCCCAGGCCCCAGCCACGGCAAAGCTCTTGTTCACGGTCACGGCACGGCCGTTGTGCAGCGCGGCCAGCCGGCCCGCCATGATTGCTGCTTTGTTGCATCCGAGCTTTGTGGTACTGAGCTAAAATGATTGGTAAAGGCCAATCGGTCCCTCGTGTTCCTGTGTTCCCCCGCGCCGCTCATGGACATGGACCCGTGCGATTCGGTGGTTGCGCAAAGCTCGTGTACGATTTGCTCGGGTCTTCTGGCCGCGCCTGCTCATGCGGTCATGCCGTTTTACATGGGCAGCAGTTAGTGCCTGCATGTTAAGTAACTCTTGAGTTTCTGACAGCACTTCACTGCAGACATGCCGGAACACAGTGCACTCGGGAGATGGAGGCGCAAAACGACAGGTACTAACATGGAACGAACGGAGCAGCAGTGTGACAAAACGACAGGTAACAGCTTTGAGTGCCCAAGTTTTTCACCTGCCAGTCCAGTTTGTCACTTGCAGCAAACCCATCGAAGAGGACATGGAACAGTGCCACCGAAGGCGACCGGTGCACTGACGATATCGGCACGCTTCTGCTGCATAGCCTGCCCTGTGCATGGCCGCTTGCAATTGCGCGCATAGTGCCCCGGCCCCCGGGGCAGTCGGCCATGACCGAGCTGCATGCATGCATGCATGATCTCCTCCGTATTCCTGGCAAGTGGCCAAGGAACCATGCATGGTGTCTTTTAAAGCTCGAATCATACGAGCAGGAGCGGGGCATGAATTTCCGATAGCATAATCTGTAGGGACTAGTCGGCGCGAAGCTTGCATTGCGAGCCTACACATTCAGGCCGGATCCGGATCAGGTTCACGCAATGCAAACCCATGACCGGACACCGGGGAGATAGGCCCGGCGGCCATCGCTGCTAGTGCTACTAGCTGCGGATGCACACCGCACACGGCGGCACCCATCAGATGGCCGCCCTTATTGCGGTAGGGCGAGGCGGCGCATGGCGTCCCTGCCGCGCCATAAGGTCCCTGTCCATGGCTCCATGCATGCACCCCCTGTTGGATGGGATGCCCATGTCGTCGTTCCGGGCAGAGCTCCGACACCCCAAGACCAGACCAACGGCGCTGCCGCTGCCGCTGCAGATCACCGCGCACGCTGACACGCCACGCATTAACGTTTCCTAACAGTGCCAGAGCACCTGTCCTGACCGCCTGCCCAGAACATGGCCTCCTTTTTTTTTATCCGGTGGCCGTTCGTGAGCGAGGCGCCAATTCGGAGAACCGAATCGCGCTGCCAAACCGTAAACACAGTATCCTAATGGGAGGGAGAGGTCGAGGGAACTTGAACGTTTTGGCAGCAACCGAGATCGGATAGCGCGAAGAACCGCACGCCCCCGCAGCAAGCATCCCAAAGAACTTTGTTTCTCCAACCACCAGATTTGGCGCATCGCGTGCCAGCTCACCCCGGGATCCGGAACCAACGCGGCATTCTAGCCGTACGAGTCCCTCGCCGCGACACGAGCGCCGACGAGGAGGAGGAGGTAGCCGACGACGACGACGGCACGGGCTTTATCCGGCCGCGAGCCCCCACGCACGTGCGCGTCGTATCATGACAAACACGGCGATCTCCCCACGCCCAACCCTCCACGGGCGAGCGCAGAGCGGATCCTTCCGGGGCGATGCGTCCGTCGGTCGGCTACCTTCTCGCCCCCCAATTAATCAGCTCAATGACCCATCCCCATCATAACTGCTGTGATCGCGACCGGTTGCAACGGCACGATTACGCAGCTCGCTTCAATTATGCGAGGGGGAGCCGTGCGTTAACGAGCGCTCGCGCATGATTACCCAGCCCTGGCTGCCTGATGACGATGAGTAGCAGCTCGACGGAAACGGACTGGAAGGCGGGCGGGCCTGCGGGTGGATTGGACGGAGCACGGCGGCGGCAGCGGGGGCCGGGAGGGAATGAGCACAAGATTCCCTGCCGCTGCCAGCTCGAAAGAGGCGCGGGAGAACGTGGGCAGCCGGCCTGGCCTGGCCAGCCTCGCCGTCGCCGGTCGCCGTCCTTTCCTTCTCCCCCACTCTACTAGACAGCCAGGCGCGCGCCACGGCTCCTTCCTTGTCGGACCCGGCACGGGCCGACCGCCGCCGCAATCATACATTCACTCGTACGTACGTGCGTACAAGCGAGCCGCCGTGGGGGCGTGGCGCCGGCTGGCGGCTGCCAGTAGGATCCTTCGTCGAGCCCAGTCGTGCGCGGCGCGACCCCGCGCGCGCGTGGATACAGGGCGTCTCTTGTCACGACACGGCGGTACACCGTACGCGTACGCGCTCTCGGCATGTGAAGCCCAGGTACGGAGACAACTACTAGCGGATCCGCCGGCCCCGGAAGCATTATTTGCCGATCTCCATCGGGGCGCCGGCGGCAGGGGGAGGAGGAGATTCTACCGCCGCCGTGTACGGTCAGCGCCAGGCTTTCTGTTGGTATACTGACG
Organism: Panicum miliaceum; assembly: GCA_032594955.1. Classification (NCBI taxonomy): domain Eukaryota; kingdom Viridiplantae; phylum Streptophyta; class Magnoliopsida; order Poales; family Poaceae; genus Panicum; species Panicum miliaceum. The sequence continues at coordinate 7,088,969 of CM064063.1, read as the reverse complement.
TGGGTGGAAGGTTGCATCAACTCGTAGTTGTTTGGTCCCGATGCGTTAGCAACCGAGCGAGGTATCTCCGGTGGTCGGCGGTCTGAGGTTGGGTCCTGATTAGAGCGAACTCGCATCTGCTTAATTTGGTCGGCCATCAAGGGATTATTATCTCTTCCTGGCATGCTTGTTTAGTGTATCAGGTACATGCACACCTACAGCTCGAGGTGAGGTGCCTCCTTCATCCACAAAAGAATGCAACTCTTGCTTTTCGAGAAGTCAAATAATTTTAAAATTAATCAAATCTATATAAAATAGTATTAATATTTATATTATAAAATACTAACCATGTAATATATTTTTATCTAAAATTTATTTGAAGATATAAATATTAGTAATTGATTAAATTTAAAATTATTTAACTTGTCGCGGAGCAAGAGTTGCATTCTTCCGTGCATCGCGAGCACCGCACTAACCACCGAAAAGCACCTCTTATCATCTCGCGCGCGACTGACAGAGCGCACGGACGCCCGGTGGTTTGCCCAGGTCGTCGGGGTTCTACTACCACTGTGGCACTGTTCCTCGCGATAACTCTTTGTCACCAGCAAAAGTCGCTGTCCTTGGAAGACGGGCCACGACTCGGGCTCTCGGGCTTTTTTCTCGTCGCACTGCTCACTTTCAAGGTTGAAGGGACCAGCGAGCGGCGTTTTCACCCGGCGCTCGCTGTCCGTCCGTTGGTTCGCGTGCTGCGTTTCCTACCGCCCCATTAACGTGCCCAGCCGAGGCGCGATTGGCCTTGATAGCCCAGCCAAGCGTCCGTCCCCTACCGACCCGGCGACCCTCGCTCGATCGCCCGTTCGATCCGACGGGGAACGCGAGAGAGCAGCGGCCTCGCCGCAGTACAGGCGCTGCAGGAGCTCGGCTCTCCAAGCGTCCCTCCAATGGCGAGTGCGCGCGTACTACGCGGACGCAGGAGCTAGCCAGCCTCCTCGACCTGTGACCTGTCGGCCCTACCTACCTGACCCACCACCTTCCTCTACCTTTCCCGGCCTCCCCGCCTCTCGAGGCTCGCTTATATATACCGCCCTCGCGCCTCCCAGGCTTCGTCATCCCACCCTCACTCATCCGACGGACGCACAGCTCACCGCGCACCTGTCAAGCAAAGCCACCACTTGAGAACCGGCCGGCCAGCCAACTAACCGGGGCCGAGAAGGAAGGAAGTCTCTCGCCCGCCGCCTCCAGGCAGGATGTGCAACTCCAACGTCAAGTCCGCGGGCGTCGCCCAGATCGACGGCCGCCCAGTGCTGCAGCCGGCGGGCAACCGCGTGGCGCCGCCGGAGGGGGCGCGCCCGCTCAAGAAGTCCCTGCACAAGTCGCTCTCCATGCCGGCCTCCTTGGACAACAATGCCGCCGCCACCTGCGCGGCCGTGCGCCACGTGCCCGAGAGCACCACCCGCGCCGCGCCAGCGGCTTCGCTGCTGCCTCTCGCGACGCCGGCCTCGGTCACCGCGAGGGCGACGAAGGCGGCGGCGGCGGCCACCGCCGCGGAGAAGAGCAGGTCCAAGGCCAGGAAGCCCGGCGCGGTGCTCCCGGTGGTGACGTTCGCGGCGCTGGATGCGTTCGAGCCCGCGGGGAGCATCGCGGCGGCGCAGCGGGAGAACGCCGCGCTGGCGCAGGCGCAGCGCAAGATGCGGATCGCGCACTACGGCCGCACCGCGTCCTTCTCCCGTGTCGAGGGGAGGGTCGGCGCCACCGCCACGGCCTCGGCCACCGAGCCGGCCGTCCCCGCCTCCCCCACCGGGCTCGACGAGAAGCGCTGCAGCTTCATCACCCCCTACTCAGGTAATAAAGCTGTGCAAGCTCGCGCCAAAAGGCCGCACGACCGTGCTCGACACCGTCCGCTAACGTCAGCTGCTCTGTGTCCGTGGCGTGCAGACCCCCTGTATGTGGCGTACCACGACGAGGAGTGGGGAGTGCCCGTGCACGACGACGAGTGAGTTGCCATTCCTCCTCCGCATTGCTCCTCTTGTGTTCTCGTAACAGTCTCCTCATGTTTTCGCGGCGCTGTTCTGGCAGGTTGCTGTTCGAGATGCTCACCCTGTCAGGCGTCCAAGTCGGGGCAGACTGGACTTCCATCCTGAAGAAGAGACACGTCTACAGGTTCGGAACAGAGCAACACCTACAGTAGCAGCAGCAGCAGCAGCAGCAGCAGCAGCAGCTATATTCCTGAAACATTTGAGCTGATTTCGTTCTGTGCTTTCCTGAATGCCTTGTCGCAATGCAAACAGGGAGGCGTTCTCCGGCTTCAACGTGGACGCCGTGGCCAAGTACACCGACAAGCAGATGGCGTCGCTGAGCGCCGACTTCGGCCTGGACCTGGGCACCGTCAGAGGGACCGTCAACAACGCCTGCCGGATCCTCGAGGTACCGTCAGTTCAGCACGATTACCGACATGTTCTCAGTTCAACTTCCCCCGTTCAGCGAGTTCAGGATTAGAAATGTCCTAAATCTGAGCTTTTCACCATCAGAGTCCACAAAAAATTGTGTGTTGTTTCTGGTCCCAGTTGGTACCACTTGGTAGTGCGTTTGGATCGGTTGGGCCTCCTGACAAGATAGTAGTTCGGGTTCCGGTGCCATGTCACAACCGAAGCTTAACCGAAAGACGATAGGCGGCCGTCAATGAATGAATGGAGGAGGCCTACGAAACGAAACCTGTTACTGTTAAGTGCCGGAGCTGAACCCGTATTCTGAGAGTGAGTGAAAGCGAGGCCTAACAGAATCGTTGGCACTCCTGATTGTCAGACAGCTCAGTGAGGCAGAGAAGCAGCTAGCTAGCGCCGCGCTTTAGAGGTGGCCACTTTGCCGATGCAGAGGGCAAGTGCGTCGTCGCAAAGCAGCTGGACACGGCCAAAAAGAGTGGGCGCCCTTAGCTTCCCGATGGGTGTTCTGGTGGCAGGAAAAGGAAAGAAAAGATGCTAATCGTACTTGTTTGGCACGCCTCCAGCTTAAGCTCGCTTCACATTCTCACGAAACAATATCCAGTGCGTTGCAGTTGCACGTTAATCTGTTGCTGACAAGGTTCCATTTTTCCCAAAACGGGACTGTCAGCCGGCTCCCACCGACCACCGATCAACTACCACCAACTAATCTACCGGCCAAGTACTTAGTAGTATTCAATTGCGTATACTAGTATACTATGGTAGTAGCTTACACGGCAGAGGAATATAAAAATCAGATGGTGATGGCGTGTTGCGTGCTGCAGGTGCGGAGGGACTTCGGGTCGCTGGACAAGTACGTGTGGGCGTTCGTGAACAACAAGCCGCTGTCGCCGGGCTACAAGTACAGCCGGAAGATCCCGGTGAAGACGTCCAAGTCGGAGTCCATCAGCAAGGACATGGTCCGCCGGGGCTTCCGCTTCGTCGGCCCCACCGTCATCCACTCCTTCATGGAGGCCGTCGGGCTCACCAACGACCACCTCGTCTCCTGCCCGCGCCACCGCGCCTGCTCCGCCGCAGCCGCCGCCGGGCGCGCTAACTGATTTCTACTTCTGACCACCGCGGCCGCCGCCACGAGGCAGCCAGCCGGCGGCGGCAGGACACGAGGACGACGAGACTTCTCCAAGTAAGGACAAGATGAGAGAGGGACAGAAAAAAGGATAGCGTCAAGTAGTGAGACTAGTATACAAAAGAGTGTGCTGGTTTGCAAGTGTGCGTGCGTGTGTATGATGATGAGTGTGCTTGTGTAGATTAATTACCGCCTCCCCCTAATTAGCCAATGAAGGAGCTTGCTTGCTTGTTAATTATTGCCCCCCTCAATTACCGCTTGGTAACTACTCATTGTGATGACGTGAGTACCGCCGCTACGGCAGCTTGTAGTAGTCAATTAGCCATTGTTTGTGAGGTGCTAGGTGGGCGCGTGTGCATGTGGCGTGCTCGCTTTGCAGCTGCACGCCGATGTGCACTCGGATAGGGATGCATGGAGGACGGGACGGTGATGATTAGGGAGGGGGGGAAGAAGCCCTGCCGTGTGGGCTACCGGGCATGTGGGCTGGCCTGATTAAAGCGAGGTAACAGCGCACTCACGGCAGCCCATGTGGTGCCGCAGGCAAGCGCATGTGCAGGAGAGAGACCGAGGGAGAGGAGGGGAAGCGAGGGGACGACGAGGCCCCCGCTTTGCCGGCGCATGTGACCCTGCGCCTCGCGCACTCTTCAATCCTCGCGCTGTGCCTGTGCCTGTGCCTGTGCTGCGCGCAAAATGGGAGGACGGGCACGGACGGACGGACCCATGCTTCCACTATCGACGGCGTGCCAGTGATGGCCGCCACTGCACCGCACTGCGCCGCCCGTCCATCCGTTCCGGCCATCTGCTACTCCTGCGCTGCAGCATAGTTGTGTGCAGGTCGTCGCGTGTACCGTGACCATGGCCGGCCGCTCGCAGGCGGAAGGAAATGGCACGGTGGCGTTCTGATGATGTGCCTACCATTTCGCACCCAAATCCGTATAGCATTATGCGCGTGACGACTTTTCGTGTACGCGTGCTGCTCTACTGTATCGGCAGATTAACATGACAGCGATGAACAAGCAGAAGCACAGTGCCGCTAGCTACGAGCCTACTACAGACAAGGCTGTACGCGCTCTCGTCTGGTGCGATGCTTCCTTCCTGTTGCGACATGTCTCCCCCTCACCTCCCTCCCTCCCCGCTTGGTCGGTTGATGGCCAATCTTCTTTCCCGCGCGCACATCTCCGCGGGAATATTGGCATGTGCGCGGGCGCCGCGGCGTCTCTCCCTCTCCCTCGCTCGCTGCCTTGGTTCTTTCTTGCGTGCCTGCCGCCCCCATCCATACCCAGTCGCGGCTTTGTTTGTGCGCTTCTTCTCCAGCGCTTTTCTTCTTATTGTTTGTGCCGTGGGTCTGCGGTTCTCTGACTCTCTGTTAGGTTGGTGCCTTGGTGGTTTGCATGTTTTTATGAGGTCGGTTAAGCTACCGCCTCCGGTTTCTCGTGATGCAACTGGTCGGTCACAAGCTAACTCCATGATTGAGCTGCGACTGCAATGCCGTTGTTTTTCTTCTTATTGCCCCCAGGATTGAGATCTCACCATGGAAGAACAAGGACCACCGAGTGGTTTGGTTTCGATTCTTATTATTCCATGGATTGGCTTGGTGATGATGATGCCATGGCCTGGCGTGCTGGGCATGCTTGACATGTGGCTGCCGTTTTTATGACTTGTTTTCAGTATCAGGCCACTGGAGTTGACGCCGTCTTCCTGTATATTTTCAGTATCAGGCCATATGGGCCATGGGGTGATGGGCAGTGGGTATGGCGGCTGCACTCAAGCAATCATTCCTACCTTCAAATTTCTTCTTTCACAGGTATGGATAAGACAAATTCCCTTCTACCTTGCAGTTGGCGCCTCTAAGAACGGAAATGGATGTGGGATGCGAGCTGCTGTTGGGATTGGGGCTGTGATGAATCTTGAAGCTAAACAAATCATTCCTGATCCTTGTGTGCGTGTATGTTACTTCTGTCCTCAATGAGGACGGAACCAAGGTGTCCCTCTGCTTTGGGACGTTTCAGGATCACGCGCAAAATGAGTTAGCTGTTGTGCCTCTAGTAGCAATTTCTGATTCCCGTGGAAGGTTTCTCTGCTCACGCAGCGCCTGCAGGCTGCAGCTGGCTGAGGGAGCAAGCAGTCCTTTAAATAAGAACAAAGCCACACATCCATCCATCTCACTTCTCACACACACTTCCACTAAAGATGATGGGCAGTACCGTTCCGGTGGATCAATTTTTACCTGCAAGCAGATGTGTTCTCCGCCACTGCACCAGCGATAGAAGAAAAGGCACAATCCAAAGTCAAAATGTTAAAGGGATCCAGGGGAAAGCTGAATCATGATTCATTCACAGGTGCATTGAGAGGATCAGGATCCAGTCCTACTTTTGTCTTGCTTGCCGATACCTGTGTCCACAGTTTTCATGTCTCAATTGTGGGTTTCATTCATCAAGCAACTACTAAGTAGCAACCATGGCCAATCTGTCATGAACTCATGATAGGTATTCGCTGGAAAATCACACCCGTGCTTCAGTGCCAAATTCAGATACTACATGCTGTCCACATCAACTTTCTGCAGGAAATCAACACCTCATCAGTCATGAATTCTCCAGAAGTTCTGCGTCTTCACCACAAGACCAGAGGACGTTTTAAAAAAAAAACCATGACCAGTCTACAGGCAGAGAGGACTTATTTGCCGTTCCCATCTCAGAATCTCCAAAATTTAATCATAGTTAACGCCTTTTATCGGCACAGGTTCGATGGCTAAAACGGATGAGATGGCATGATCAAAATTTGATTTGGTAGACCTGCTACGCTACGAGTTGTGTAGTAAACCTGCGGCCGACACACAATCAGGTTGCTATCAGCCAGCGACCTACACCATGACAATGCCAGGGCCAAAAGAACCTCATCGACGCGCTGACGGCAGCCAACCAGGTAGCCTGCAATAATCCAGTGGACGCGGCGAAATATTTTGCCACCCGGGGCCGGGCACGCCCCCGCACCAATCCCGAGCCCCCACGAGTCAGATCGGAAACGCAAGAGGCCAATCGATCGGCACTGACGCGACGCGCCACCAGAAGAGGCCAGGCCATTTCCCCGACCACCACCGACCGACGAATCCCGCGCCCGCTGCTCCTCGGCTCCGGCCACCACCCCCACCGGCGACGACAGATCCAGGGCGGCCGGCGTGAAGGCGCGCGATGGGCGGCCGCAAGCGCGCGCTCCTGGTGGGGATCAACTACCCGGGCACCAAGGCCGAGCTCAAGGGCTGCCACAACGACGTCGACCGCATGCACCGCTGCCTCGTCAACCGCTTCGGCTTCGACGAGGACGACATCCGGGTCCTCTCCGACAAGGACCGCTCGGGGCCGCAGCCCACGGGGGCCAACATCCGCCGCGCCCTCGCCCGCCTCGTCGCGGACGCCCGCCCCGGGGACTTCCTCTTCTTCCACTACAGCGGGCACGGCACGCGGCTGCCCGCCGAGACCGGCCAGCACGACGACACCGGCTACGACGAGTGCATCGTGCCATGCGACATGAACCTCATCACAGGTGCGATCGGGGATCCATTAACCTTCTTCCCCTGCGTGCTTCGTTTTTTTCCTCTTTTTTTTTTTTAATTGAAGTGATCAGGAAATGGTGAAGCGGTAGGATTAGCAAGTAATCCGTTGCCTTACTGCCTTGAGATGTGAATCCAATGGTGGAAGAGATTGGTCAACGCCTACTTGATGTGGATCTGTTCTAGGATTGGATTGTGAGCAGTCTAAAAACTTAATTGCATTACATCGTATTGCTGGTTGCTACTTTGTGATTTGAATGAAAACTTGCTAAAGATTTGTTAGGCTTCCATTGGTCTCTTTGCGCTGCGGCAAGTCTAAATGCATCTGGTTTTAATAATGCGTACCAATTAGAATGATATGACTGTAACATCAAAAATGAATGATATGACTGAATTTAGGACCACGGTAGTTCTGAAGAAAAACCTTAGACCAACATAAACCAGGACTCAGTTAAACAGCTGAAACTGTTACTACAGGAACTTGGCTGCATTATGTTATTTGCCCTTTTTGTTGTTTTACCGTGCGCATATTATGATGCAAGGATTCGGTACATGAGGTGACAATTGGGAGGCAATATCAACTTTTAATCAATTTTTTGTCTTGATTTTTTTGTTTCAATTGAGCGAAAGCTGTCTCTGTTGTTCAAAAAAACTTGAAACAAGGTGATAAATACTTGGACATTTAGGGTCGGTGAAATATAATTAGTTCTATTCAAGTCTAAGCGAACTCTTGCCACAAATGCCACATATTTTTACTTAAGGATGATGGAAATGCGCTTGCCTGATTTAGGTACCCAGTGTTTAGCATGCGCCATATCTGTTATCACTACTTTTTCTGTCGCAAATGGGGTTTTCATATTGCACTTAAGATGATGCGTCCCTGCTGTCAATTTGCTAGGATGCCTTGCATCTTTTTTACTTCATTAATTTCACTCTCATCCCTGAACCATCTCTACAATGTTAATTTTTGTATTATTTGGAAAATAGAATTCTTGTGATGATCAGTCCAAACAAAGGCTGGCACTTACCAAAGTTCCTAACATTCATGCGTTCTGCAGATCAGGATTTTAGGGAGCTTGTGCAGAAGGTCCCTGATGGCTGCCTATTTACCATAGTTTCTGACTCATGCCACAGTGGTGGCCTACTGGACAGTGCTAAGGAGCAGATAGGTAATAGCACCAGGCAGAATAAGACCCAGTCCCGTGAACCTGAAGAGCGACCTGATTCTGGTTCTGGCAGCAGCTTCCGGTCATTCCTCAAGGAGACTGTCCGTGATGCGTCGAGTCTGAGGGAATCCACATCCCTCATAGCCGCCATGGCCATAGCCACCATGGAGGTGACGACCAGGATGAGGCTTCCGAACAGCCGAGTGGGAACGGTCGTATCAAAAACCGCTCCCTACCACTATCAACGCTGATAGAAATGCTCAAGGAACAAACTGGAAAGGATGACATTAATGTAGGTTCAATCCGGATGACACTATTCAACATCTTTGGTGATGACACAGGCCCAAAGATAAAGAAGTTCATGAAAGTCATGCTCGGAAAGTTCCATCAGGGCCAGTCAGGTGAGCATGGTGGTGGTGGTGGTGTCATGGGCATGGTTGGTGCCCTTACTCAGGAGTTCCTGAAGGCTAAGCTTGAAGGCAATGAGGAGGAAGCTTTCAAGCCAGCCATAGAGCAAGAGGTTCACAGTGTTGATGAGGTGTATGCCGGGACTAAGGCCTGGGCACCCAACAATGGCATTCTGATAAGTGGGTACCAAACCAACCAGACATCTGCCGATGCAACCACGCCGCAGGGTGTCTCATTTGGTGCTCTCAGCAATGCTATACAAACTATTCTTGCAGGCAAGCACGGGAAGGTGACAAACAAGGATCCAGTGATGAAAGCTCGTGAGATGCTGTCTAAGCAAGGGTACACTCAGCAGCCTGGGCTTTACTGCGGTGATGAGAATGTTCATGTGGCTTTCATATGCTAAAACATGTTACAGTATTTTCTTCCCACCTTTTGAGTTGAGCTGTGCATGAGAGGTTGAAATTTTCCTTGTTTGCCTTGGTATGTCAATTATGTGCTGGTGTTAATGTTGCTTGTGGATACTGAAATAACTATGAGAAAGGCCCTATTATATATATCTATATATATATATAAGAATAATATGTATACTCTGTATCATGAGGTGTATCAAACTGTAAGCTTCACTAATATATATCAGTTTTCCTATGTTCCTGTTATCCTAGTAAAGGTAGTTCACATCAATTCTGATGATGGTTCCAGTTCCAGCCTCTCCTTTTTTAGCTTTTAAGTTGTGTTCCAGCTTTTGTTCATTTATAGGTTACTTACGATTACTATTTGTCATGTCCTATATTTTTCTTTGTGTAAAATAATATATGGATGCATATACCTGATGCTGGTTCTTGTTTGCTTGATAACTTTAGCTATGTTTCTAGTTTTGCCTGTAAAACACGTCAGTCGTCACTATTTCCCTGTAATTTAGTCTTCTCCCGTATAGGGAGTAAGCCCTGTTTGCAGAAATGAACAAAGAAGCTCCTCTATTGACATCAAGTCTGCAAAATTAGAGACTATGCGTTCTCACGGAGAGTTACTCACGTGCTAGATTACTCAAAGTCACAGATTGCAAATTGCTGTTATGGAGATCACGGGGATTTTTTTTTCCTTGGATGAAGAGCATGAGACTGTGCATGTTTTGTTGTTATAGCAGAAAAAAAATAGAAAAAAAGATAGCCAAGCAAGAAAGTAAATAAAACAGCTAAAACTACCTACAGCAACAGAAAATACAAGTCTCCACTTCGATCAGCCGAACCACGCGCCAAAATCATAAGGACGAGGAAAGCGAAATGGTGATGTATTCCGGCAGCATAACAGAAAAGCATAGCATGATTAGCAAAATCTCGAGAACTGCAATCCACAAGTATAGAATGCAAGTCAGAACTTCTCTTTCAAAACAAAACCTTCAGAACAAGTGAAAACCACATTTTTTTTTCTCGCTCGGTCACAGGATTTATATTCAGATGACAAAAACGAGCTGCAGAAAGAACTGAGCATAAGCACACAACCTGACCTGAAAATCAAACTCATCCATTCCATTTTATTATGCAAGCGATCAGTATAATGACGGAGCTAAAACATCAATAGTTCAGCACTGCATCCGTGCATCCAAACAATAATCTCTATCACCCTACTGCTACTGATCACGCTAGAACACCGGGAGGAGAGACGGCAACCCACGGGTCAGGGCTTGGCGCCGGCGTCGGCGTCGACCTGGCAGCAGTCGGGGTGGTAGAGGCAGCACGCGGGCGTCGTCTCCACGGCCACCGGCCCATGCCCGGGCCCCGGCCTGCCGTGCACCGCCGACGCCGCCATCGCCACGAGCAGGCAGACCTGCGCGACGAGGAGGACCAGGAACACGCGGAGGCTGTCGCTCGCCATGGCCTCGATCTGCAAGGGAGCTAGTGCCGTCGAGGATGTGCGGACCCTACGCCTCCCACGGTTATATTACCTCTTCTACGGTCACGGTAAGTGGTGACGCGCAAGATGACAAGCGAAGTGAGCTGTTGTGTTTAACCACAGATGAGCTGGGTGCGGCGAGGACGTTACACGCCGGGCAGGCGGGCACGCGCTAAGGAAACTCGTTGCGGGCATGCACCAGCGCGAGCTCGGCTGGTCCGTCGTGTCCGGGCTGCTGAGTAGAAGTGGGGGCCCATGGGCTGACAGCACGTATCTGATTGCACCGTTGGCAGACCGTGTACAAGGACCTCTCTCTACCAAGCCCTTGAACTAGGGCGCTCTAAAGCACGCCTCGCTCTAAGGACCTCGCTCTAAGGCTCGCGTACCTCACCCGGCTCCGCTCTCTCATGACGGGATGCTGCTTCCGCTCTCTCTGCCTCGCCGCCGTCTCCGGCGCCTTGATGACCTGGATATTGCGCTGCCGCTTCGCGTCGGCTTCCTCCCGGTAGCCCTCCCGGAGCCTTGGACGCTTCGATCCTGTCGTCCACGCAGGACACGTCACGGTCGCCGCTGCCGGGGCTGTCGTCGGTGACGGGCGACGTCGTGACCGAAACCTTGGTCGACTCGTCACGGACGCTGCGCGCGGTGGTGGCAACGGCAAGCGCCGTCTTCTTGCTCGACGCCGGTTCCGGAACCCTTGTTGGCGAGTGGTGAACGTTGCTGCCCGCGCTGGCGGTGACTGCTTGCGACGTACTCTTGGTCGACTCGACACGCTCGCTGCGCCCGGTGCCGACAGCGAGCGCCGCCACCTCCTTGTTCCCTGCCTTCGCGTTCGCGCCACGAGGTATCGCAGCGCGCCGTATTCGGAGCGGGCGTCGCCGGAGGCGACCGGAGGGGTCGTCTTCCTCTCCGCTGGAACTATGATTTGGGCTAGCTTGTCCGAGGCCGCTCTGACCTTCACGAGGTCGCCCTCCACCGCCGCCCTCCACCCGCACACGATGTCGCTCGCTAGGGCGCGGACCCGCTCGCACTCGTGCTTCCCCAGGGCGCGGAACGCGGGGACGAGCTCCGTCCTCGCCAGCGTCGCCGGCGCGACCGGGACCGCCTGCAGCGTCAGGAGCGACTGGACCATCGCGCGGTCGAAGTCCCGGCACAGCTCGTCCCTCTCGCCCTCGTCCGACGCGTCGCAGAGCCTCTCCACGACGCCGCACCGCGCGCGCCGGAACTCGTCGCGGGAGGCGCCCGGCCCGGCCGCCTCGATCGCGGCGTCGATCGCGCCGAAGGCCGCGAGGAAGCGCTTCCACCGCCGCAGAGGGTGGTGATCCGCCATGCCGGGGCGGCGCCCGGTTGCGTGCAGATGCTGGCAGAGATCCGCGGCGGTAGCGGGGACTCGCTGGATCTCCACTCCGTCGATGCTGATGGAGATGCAAACGCCAGCGAATCACGCCAAGAACCTTTTGATCAACGATGGTTTATGCTCCGTGAGACCGTCTCCGACCGTGGCACGGTGTGTTGTGCACCGACTCGGATACAACCTTCCGCGCGATGACGAAGCTACCTGGGCCAAGCCGGATCAGCGTTCGTCGTAGTGGGCAAGTAGTGGGCTGGCCCGGCAAGCACATCTATTCACCTGGGCCATTAGTACTCGAATTTTTTATTTCTAGAAACTTTCATCGTGAACAATCAAGGCCCTCTGTTTTTGCTTCAACGGCCAGGACGGAATAAACTCTGGATTTATTCTAAAAAATCCCAGACCAGTCTCCCCCTTTCCCTCGGCGGCTCGGACTTGCCTGCCTCCTCCCTTCACCAGTCGTGAATGTTCACGCGGCGGCAATCGGCGAAGGTCCCGCCGGGCCTCGCCCGGCCTCCGCAAACTCCTCCCTCCAACTCCTCGCCCCGCTCCTTGCCAATGGCGGCGGCGGCGGGGGCGGCGGCCTCTTTCTCCCTGGCTCGCCCGGCCGCCACCGCCACCGCGACGTTGCGCCGAGCGGGTCTCGCCGCCGCGTGCCCGCCTGCGCGCTCTCTAGGCTCCGCTTCCCTCGGCGACGATGGCTAAGAAGAGCGTGGGCGACCTCGCCGCCGCGGACCTTGAGGGGAAGCGCGTGCTCGTGCGCGCCGGCCTCAACGTGCCCCTCGATGACAGTCAGAACATCACCGACGACACTCGCGTTCCGCTCTGCCATCCCCACCATCAAGCACCTCATTAGCAATGGCGCCAAGGTGAGAGGAGGAGACGACCCCAGCCAGGGGCCTATATGCAAAGCAGTGGGTATTTTTGCAAATATTCGGATCGCGATTACTAATCGCGATCCAAACTAGGGTGTTATATGTAAACATTAGGGGGTATTTTGTAGATACACGGATCGCCTTCAGTAATCGCGATTCAGTTCAGGGGTTATATGAAAATATACAGGGCTATTTCTAGAAAATCCCGGAGCACGATCCAGTCCGCCACCACAGCTCGCCGGACGTTTCGTGTATATCTCTTCTTCCTCCTTGGGACCTCGCGGCCGCCCAGCTCCCCTGGACCGAGGGTGGTCAGAGCCCCAAGGGGCGGTCGGGATTCCGTCTGACAAGATTACAAGAAATGCATCTCTGCTTCATTGGTTGGTTTCCAGATTACGAATCCTGAGCTGCCCGCGATGGAAGAAGACGGCCTCGCCGTGGGCATCGCCGGCGCAGTGTCAGCAGCGCAAGCCCACAGGTCATCGGCCCAAGGTCTCGGCGGCCCAACAACAGAATTATCGGCGCAGAATGGGTCTGCTATGTGTACTAGCTGAGAGAGAGAGTAGGCATTCATTCATGTACGAAGAACAAACACTTGTCCCAAATTAATCTGTCCTCCGATCCTCAATTCCTGCTTCCCTTCCCGGACTCCTTTCTCCCCTTCTGATTCCCTCTACCCTGCTGAGATCCTAACACGCAGCGTACGGGCTTGGAGCGGGGCAGTGTGGGGTCAGAAGCGGCGCCCTCGAAATGCATCCCCAGTTGTATAAGCGGCCGCGGAGCCTATCTGGGCCGCAGATCTTGCCGCCGTGGCCACCTCGTGCATGCCGACTCGTAATATTTCTATTCGCGCGGTCCCACGCTGGTCAAACGAGCCGTGCCTCAGGGCTCAGGCACTCCTCCGTTTTGCCTGGGGAAATGTGCCTCGCGAAATGTCCCCGTGCCTCGTGAAATGTCCCCGTGCCTAACGCCTTTGCTGCCGAGTCGTTACCTGGAGGATCTTAATCAGCACAGTCTTCACAGGTATATCGATCCTCAGCTCCTCACCCTAAGAGAACACACATCTCCATTAGGAACAAAATATATTTTTGCAGCGAATGCCAAAGTGCTCAGTTCATTACCTTCACTAACAGTGAGAGAGGAGTAACAGCTCCTGGCATGCCACCAGGCGATGCCGCAACCCCAGTGCTTAACGGTGAACTCGAGAACTCCAACTACAGCACAAAGGAATGAAGGAAGTGCAGTGAGTAGAACGGCAACTAGATCAATGGAACATAACACAACTTGTTAATTCCGACGTGGAGTTGGCTGGACGGACCAGTCACTTACACAATTTGGATTTCAATTCCAAACTAATGGCAGCTATAACATGGTCTGATAGAACTAACTAACGGCTATAACACCTATATAGCATGAAGTATTCTACCTCTGAAACGATCTAATCCTAGATCATACGAAGAAATTTTCCAGAACTATCTTAACACTTGAGTGAAGAACTGCATCTGTGGCATAAAAACAAATAAGAAGACGAAACCCATACTTCTCACTCTAAACAAAACTTCTTACTCAGCAGTCCTATAAGCTCCAGCGATTCTACTGTGTCTGATCTAGATATACATGCTAACCCAGCGTTGAAGGGCGGCGGAAGACCGGCTCCCAACAGATCCACCAGACGACTCCACCCTAGCAGCGGCGGCGGGAGGGGGGGGGGGGGGGTGGGAGGGCTCTCCATCGCGGCGGTAGGGGACGGACGACCGGCGGAAGCGGCGGAGGAGCAGGAAGCGGCGCTGGCGAGGAGGAAGTCTGGTGGCGGCGGAAGCGAATGAAAGAGTAGCCACTTTAGAGCCGTTTTCCCGGACGGGAACGCCTCACAACAATGCCGGGGAGAGGCAAACTACCGGCGTTGACTGCAGCGGTCCCCACATAATATAAAAACACCGAGCGGCACACTTCAGATCCGCGGTGGCACGTTTTCGCGTATCCCCGTGCAGCTGCGCGCTTGCCGGCCGCTGGATAGGCTCCGCGGCCTAGATTTTTCGCTGCATTTCTGCCTCGGATGCGAACTAGCCGGCGGCGTGGTCCACCACATTCTCGTACGCACAGTTGCTGCCTCCTGCGGAGTGCAGTTTCAGACAGACTTGCAGGGGGTCCAAACATGTTCAGAACAGGTCAACAGCTGAACAGCAAGTTAACAAATTCTTAGATTTTTTTAAGGAGAAGTGACTGCCCCTTCCAAATCAGTAGCTGTCTCCGGGGGCTGCAGAAATTCTTTAAGAAATTTAACATATCCAAATATCTCAGTACTCCTTAAAACAGTACAAGATTACAAATAACTATCCTCCTTATTGCTAGTGGAGCATTAACAGCTATCAGGGTAATCATACGTATGGTCAGAATGTTTCGATTAACATCTATTAACAACGAAACTATATTTTTCCATAGTGCATATTGCATTTATGAATCATGAGATTTTTTTTGAGGGAAACAGGAGGGGCAAGCCCCTACTAGTTCAAATTATGAGATTTTATGCTGCTTGTTTACTTCCGTGCACAGCATTGTTGCAGAGTTTTGTATATTAATCTTTTATTGTTTAAATTCACACACTAGCAGCTATCTGCTCTAAACTGCCACTCATGGGTGCTGCGATAATGAAGACTACTCAATGTGGTAGGTAAATCGCAACTTTTTGGCCTCTTGTTCTGTAACCTGTCGGTGTTTAGTCCACCGAGGGATACCCTCGAGGTGGAGCGTTGCCGAGACCAAGTTCAACACGAAATTTTAGATAGATTCGAACCGCCAAGAGCGTAATACCCTACGTCCTGTGGTGGTGGTTTGTATTGCCTTAGATGATATGATGTTATGAAGGGGTCCTTGCCCGTCCTTATATGGTCTGGGGGACAGGGTTACATGAAAATCCTATCTCGATACTAGCTTATTAGTCCTGCCCGAGTACTACTCGTGTAGTTTACTTCTGTTCCGACTAGTCTTACTCTTGTACGAGTAGTTACAATTAATTGGTGTAGGGTGTGGACCATGTTCCATCCCATATCCTAAAATATTTACGCCATGCAAGCAGTCCCGTACCTGCAAATCTGGCATAACCAGTAAAATTATTGGGACAATTAGCTAGTATTCACACTGCCGCCGGTAAGAGATTATTAAGTAATAAGGTTTTGCTTGTTTAAACTGCAGCAAGTTGATAGTACCAATATCCTTTCAGAACTACATTTGTCCTTATGTTCCCATGTATTGTAATTATTTTTTTCTGTACAAGGTGTGTTGTCTATGTTTTTGCTACATTAGCTCAATGTTTCTCTTGTCCACTGGAAGCAGCAGTTATGTACTGGAAATGTTTACTGGTACACTTTTGCAACTTCAGTAATCGATATAGGCTTTTGCTTCTCATGTAGTACTTTCTGATGAAATCTGAATGGTCTAAAAAAATGTTTTTGCATCAATACATGGTGTTTCAAAACTTATTCTCCGATTATCTGGTGACTTTTTTTTCTACTTTACAATTTTAATCACATTCCCATACTCTATAAGTTTATACATCAGAAATTGTGAATTATCTAGATTTTAGCATGCTTAGACCCTAGGACCATAACCCTAGGTCAGTTGCGTAGTGGCATCTTAGCCAGAACACACACGGTGAGTTGCCATAGGGTTCAGACTTCAGAGGATTCCACCGCGTGACATTTATCTCTCAAGCAGCATACAAGGGATTGAGGGTGGGAAGCTTGAACATCTTGGCACAAGGTGTGGTTGATCTGAACTTTGTATATCAACTAATGCCCTGAAACTTAATCTTTTGCAATATATCTGCAGGACAAAGCATTGTTGTCAAATTTGGATTCAAGATGTACATGTAAGCGGAAAGTAATAGCACACCATCAAGTACACTGAGAAATCACTGGAATGGCCAAGTTTTATTTCATCACTGAGCTAAAGAATCACAGATATGTTCCTGTCGACAATAGTCAGAATCTTGCAACTTTTCAGGTGTATGCCCATATTCATACAGACATGCTTACCCTCTGAAGATACACTCTCTCTTCGCAAATCAGAATCGAAACATGGCATTCAGGCTTCTGACAAATCCAGAATATGGGCTCAGCAAACCACTGTGTCCGTTGCTTCGACCAGACACCACAGCGCCTCGCTGCAGATGGTCGACCTCGCAAAGTCGCAATGCTGCACCTGCACCGCAGGGAAACAATCTCTTTCTCGCCATGATTGATGTTCACCTCGCCGGATCAGGCACAACCCGAGGGCGATGAAAAGTTGAATCTGACTAGCTGTCATGTGAGCAGCATTTCAGCGAGTAGCCTCTGCACTTCTTGCCACCAGGCGGCCCTTGCTGGCAATGGCGGGCAGCATCGCAAGCAGCCCCATCGGAGGCCGAGTGGGTGTGTGGAATCCCCACAAAAGCGTCTCGGATCCAGCACCGCCGAAGCTCGTCATGCAAGGTTTATGGGAGCTTAGTCGCGTGGCTCCGGATGGCATGGCGGGTGGGGTCGACGGCGGCAGCGGCGGGAGGCGCTGAACGGTTGGGGGAGGAGACGACCCGTCCAGGGGCCTATATGCAAATATTGGAGGTATTCTTTGCAAATATTCGGATCGCGATTAACAATCGCGATCCAAATTAGGATCCTATTTGTAAATAGTAGGGGTACTTTTATAAATATTCGGATCGCGATCTATAATCACGATCCAAATTAGGGACTTATCTGCAAATACTTAGGGCTTTTTTAAAAAATCCCGGATCGTCATCCAGTCTTTCGCGGCTCGCCGCCGCCGAATGCCGGGCGTCCCGTCTACCCTCTTCTTCCCTCCGGGGACCTCGCAGCCGCCCAGATTGCATGGAGGACCGAGGGTGGTCGGAGCCCCATGCGACGGTCCAGATTCCGGCAACAAGATTACAAGAAGTGCCTCTCTGCTTCATTTGTTGGTGAATGATGAATGATGAACCGCCTGCGATGGTAATGCGATGGAAGAAGACAACCTCGCCATGGGCGCCGCCGGCGCATCGCGCAGACTTGGTTCGCAGCGGCGTTGGTTCGCAGGCGACATCCTTGAAGCGAGCACCTGCGTGAACTGCCCGCGGCGTGGTCCATCAGTCGCAGTTGGGCAACTCAGGCGTTCGAGCACTTCCAGGGTTGCCACTCGTCACGAGTTCTCAGAACAGAAAACTGGAAAAAGAAATGTGAAGGAGCAGCTGTCTGCCTAATAATTCAGAAGCTCTGGATCAGCAGCAAAAAAAAAATCTTTTGCAGAATTTAAAATGCATTTAGTGGTAAATAATAGAAGAGGGGAAGGTAAATATGAACAACTAAATAAAAACGAACCTGATGGTTATAGTTCCTTCAATTTTTTTTTGAGACCATGGTCATAGTTCATTAGTTCCTTCCTGCAGGCATAAAGAAAGCACCATACCGTTCTCCCTGTCTGACTTGGGATGCAGTATGTTGTTGATACATGCAAGCCTATAAAAGGATCAGAAACTTTGTTCATGAAACAATCATCTTTTGGGAAAAAGTGGTTAAGGGAATAATAAGTGGGTAACAATACCAATCAGTCGTTAGATTCCCATTCTCTCAAGTACATCTTCACACGCTTGTGATCTCTCTTTCACAAATCAGAAGTAGAATAGAACATTCAGAATTGGACCCAGCATTTTGGCCGGTTCATCTTCAGTACCACTTACACAATAATGCCTGATCGAATGTCTTGAGATACCACCACTAAGCAGCTCTAAGAGGGGGAAAAACTGCAGATCCTGAACCTCTCATGCTTCGGAGGAACAGTCTCCATCTCGCCATGATTGACGGCCAGTCTGACGAGGAGTTCCAAAGCTCACAGAAACTAAGTTGAACCTGACCTGCTGCCATATCAGCTGGAGCGCTCTTCCGTTCAGGTGGCGGCCGGCATCCGTACCGGCCCTGTAGGAGGGCGAGCGGGTGTGACATCTCCGCAGTTACGTCTCGGGACTGCCACCGCTCCACCGCCGGAGCTTCGCCATGCCCGGCCGGTGCGAGCTCAGCCGTGCGCGCCTAGCGTCCGGCCAGATATGGCTGCAGGTGTAGATGGGCGGAAAGCTTAGCGATGCTAGATCTTCAGAAGATGTCTAGTGGGCAGCACGAAGCTTTGCGGCTCTGGGACGATGGCGGCAACGGCGGGCGGCGGGCGGCGCTGGATGCATGGGGAGAGACGACCCGCACTAGGGGCTTATGTGAAAATATGGGGGATTTTTATGCAAATAATCGGATCGAGATTAATAATTACGATCCAAATTAGGGGTTATTGTGCAAACATTCGGATCACGACTATTAATTGCGATCCAAATTAGGGGGTATGTGTAAAATGTAGGGAGTATTTTGTAGATATTTGGATCGCGCCGAATCGCCATCCAATCCTCCGCCGCCGATACCCGCCCGGAGCTCCGCCTGACGCCGGGTCGCCGTCTCTTGTGTACCTCGTCTTCCTTCTACCTGACTCGCATCCCCAGTCGTCGCCACGCTCGCCGGCAGCCCAAGCGAGCGTCTCCCGTCGCCGAACCTCTCTGCTCGGGCGACCGGGTTCCCGCCGCCCCTCACTCTGCCCCAAGCGAGCGTGGCGCGTGTGTCGCCTTTGCTTCGTCTCGGCCCGCGCCGCCGCTTTCTATCCCGCCGTCGCCCGGAGCGCGCGGTGCTGATGTCCAGCGACGCGCCGAAGGGATCTGGAAACTTCGAGGATGCTTTGCTGTGCTGGCCACCTGGCGTCCCTCCTCATCGTCGCTCTGCTCTCGGCCGGATCGCATAAGGATCAGGTAGACAGGTACGCTCCACTCATTCTGCTATGCTGTTTTTTGAGGAAATTGTGTGCAAGAAAACTTGACCTTGAACACTCTTCTGCAGGCAATGGCAAATAAGTTAGCAGAGCTTAGTGGCAAGGGCGTCACTACAATAATTGGAAGTGGTGACTGGTGACTCCGTTGCAGCTGTTGAGAACGTAGGAGTTGCCGACGCTATGAGCCACACATCAACTGGGGGTGGTGCGAGTTTGGAGTTGCTGGAAGGGAAGGAACTCCCAGAAGTAGTTGCGCTGGACGAAGCTTAGTTCCAGCGCTGCCACGCTACATTGAAACGTTGAGAACATTTTGCGATTTCTGTAGAATGGCTTGAGATCTTAAAGACTAAAGAGTGTGATATTTCTGAGATTTCCTGGAATTGCTGGAACAATCTGCTAGTACTGTGTTTTCTGACATCATGTCGTTGCAGAGTACTTCAATACGAGGAACATTTCTGTCGATTCTTGAGAAAGTTCGCCGTACTGTGAATGCTTAGATTTGCTTTTCTGATAGGCGGTTTCAGACGTGAATCTGAGAATCTAGGTGCAAAATTCAATTAACGTTAACTGACAAAAGCCCAACTGAACATGGAAACATTAGCACATTTCATTTAGTTCCATGCTAAGAGCATCAAATTACTCATCTCCTATATCCTATATATTTTCTCTCTCCATTGTTAATAGTATTTTTTTATTTTTGGCAGTGAATGCCATAGTAGATTAGTCAATGGACAGGGTGTATGGAGGAATCCTGGTATGTTTTAGTGACCATAAAATTTTTTTTGGTATTGACGATGAAATTGGTAATCTGCTTGAGCACTTTCCATTACCAAAAGAATAGTTTTTTAGTATTAGAAAGAGAAATAAGCAATCCGCTGGAGATGCTATAACCTCCGCAATGCCGCTTCTGGTCTTTTCCAATAGGCTGTAAAGCGCGACGGGGGATGACAGACATGGAGGCAGGAACAACCAAAAGACCAGAAGTCATCAACTGTTAATTCGGGACAAGTGAATAGAGCTTCATCATCAGCATACGCAGAAGGAAACAAAGAAAGCACTCGTTTTAGCAGAGAAGTCCGATACAAGATGAAACTGCAAATGCAGGACGGCCACATAGACATTTTACTTCAGTGAGCAAAACAAGACGGCATTTCAGGCCCCATCATCACATGGGTATTGCATTCTGATACAGCAGACAAACATATACCTATAGACTATAGTCCTATAGAAAGTTAAATGATATACTCCAAACTATCAACTATGGCAAAAGCAGCACAATGGTAATACACTATGTTCCCACTTTTTTTTTTGTGAAAAAGGGGCAGGAGCTCTGCCATGTCATTTAAGAGAGAAGAAGAGAGGAGTTCCAAGATTACATAGTAGCGATTACATAAATAAGTACACTGTGTTCCCACTATGAATGTGACTACATTGCAGGAAGCACAAAGTTCTATCATCTTTAAGAATAAAGCAGTGGCAACAAATTATGCATCAAATGATTCATCTAGTGGCAATCTCCTTCCTGAAGGATGTGATCGGATATAGGAGTATCTGATTGGTCAGCACTCACTTATATTGCTTCACAGAAAACTAGTGATCTGTGCTTTTCACTTAAAGCTCCATGTGAATGGCAGTATCGTTTTCAACACCATTCATCCGAGTCCAGATATAGTTTACCAACAAGAAAGGCCTAACACTAACTACAAAGTTTGTAATACTAGGAAGGTTGGAAATTACGGAAAAATAAATCCTGCACAAAAAGAGGACCAATATACAAGTTAACCAAGACCTAGCATCTCTGAAAGTAGAGTAAAGTTCTCAATTTCAGTAAGGTTTGGCTTCCTGATGTAACAATGGAAAGCATGATGCTGGTTCTTAATATTCAAATGAAGTATAAGCAGTAATAATATACAGAATAAGAACCAATAGAACATAGATTTCACATGTAATTTCAGAAACATATTCAGACACAACAGTTACAGAAAGCCTGAACGGAAAACAATGATCGTGATGTACAGTTTGTCTAGAGTATATCAATATAATCAGCATCAATTCCACATAATTTCTTTCTAAAGTGTTATTGGACACTTGAAAGAAAGATATTCAGCCAAGTAAACCAAGAGCACCAGCAGTCTGGCAGACATTAGCAAAGAATAACCAGCTATACACTGCTAGCCTCTGCTCTTCAACCTTAGAACCACGAATCACAGTCAACATCAATAGCAATAGCATGACTCGCAGGAAAGCTAGGTAAACAAGGACACGGTTTTGCCAGACGAAAGATAACCTTGTTCATACATCTCTGTTGCATTCCGCACAGTGGTTCCATACTGCCCACTATCACTTACAGATTACAAGCTACAGAACTACTACACTGAACGAGCAACAGGAGAATAAGTAGCTCCTAGAAAAGCAGTCTTCGTTTGAGCCAGATTCACCAGACACCGCTAGTATGAAGCAAAGAGGTGAGCAACTTACCCTTCCTCTAAGCTCCAACCTCAAGGTTCTCCATCTGGATATTGCTCTTGAGCGGGACGTACTCCCCAAGGTACCCTCCGAGGTGCTCGTACAATGCGGACCTGTCAATATCCTGGTTGTGGAAGGCCTTGCAAGCGTAGTAGAACACGCTCTGCGCCAGCAATCCCAGCAAATTGACACAGACAAGGACGCACACCAGCACGGCGCCGACGAGCAGCCGCCCGGGCAAGGCCAGGCCGAAGCTCCCCTCCTCGCCGTGACCCTTCACGACGGCGGCACGGAAGAGCAACGAGGTGACGCCGCAGATCGCGAAGTAGGAGACGACGAGCGTGGCGGCGATGCCGGTGCGCCCCTGGAGCAGCTGCTTGCTCTTGGCCATGGCGGCGAGCCCGCAGACCGGCTCGAGCACGGAGATGACGCTGGCGAGGTGCCAGAGCGCGGAGATGTAGACGTGGATCCCGAGGAAGACGAAGACGACGACGATGAGGAAGAGGACGAAGGAGATGGAGGGAGGGGTGGACTCGGAGGCGCCGTTGGGGATGAAGATGACGATGAGGAGGAGGACGGCGAGGGCGAAGACGAGGTGGTAGGCGAGCATGAGGAGGGAGACCCAGAGGAAGGTGCGGAGGAGGCGGGGCAGGATTGGGGGCAGCGCGGTGAGCGAGGCGGAGATGGAGGCGGGCTTGCTGGCGTAGAGCGAGGCGACGGTGAAGACGGCGGCGGCGGTGGAGAGGAGGGAGAAGGTGAAGAGGACGATGAGGTAGAGGAACTGGTAGGCGAAGAGCTCGAGCCACTGCGCGGAGCGGGCGCCGGAGCCGGCGCTCTGGATGCGGCGCACGACGGGGTGGGTGAAGAGGGAGTGCGCGAGCACGGCGAAGGAGAGCGGGAAGACGAGGCAGGCGGTGAGGAGCGCAAAGGTGCGCGGCGCCGCGCGCGGGATCGAGGCGGAGGCGCGGACCAGCTCCGCCGCGCCCATCGCCGCGAGATCGCTCGACGCCAGCTCCATCTCAAGCGGCTGCGGCTGCGGCGGCCGCGGCTAGCGTCGCGTCGGCCCCGGCCGGCCCGGCTGATTTGGTGGGGGGAGATTTGGCGGTGTTCCGCGGGGTCCGGCCGTCGGCTGGGTTTGGGGAAATCCGGCGGGGTTCCAGGCGCGAGGAGGGGCGGTATGCCGCGGCTGGTAGTGGTAGGCGGAGGAACACACGGCCGGTGGAATTGGTGGAAGGGGATGGAGGAGTTGGGTGGAGATCCGGCGTGGAGTGGCCGTGGCGGACCGCGTGTCGAGTGCGTGCGGCCAGCCGGCGGGCGGGCGGTGCTCGGATCAGAGCCGGGACGGGGGTCGTCGTCGCTATGCGGATGCGGTTGCCTTTAAAGTGGCAACGGGTGACTTCAACGAGAAGTATCTTGCGAGAGTAAACCACGGTCCACGAGCGCTTCGTGGGTCACCACAACCATCTCTACAGCAACCAAACCAATCTAGGAGGGAAGTGGCAGTCTGTCAATTTTTGCCATTTTACATCCCAGTTTCTGAATTTCACAAATAAAGCATCAGCAGTTCAGCACATCTCAATCTCATCGAGCAACCGTCTACACACAAGACAACCAGTTTCTTTTAGTACTCAAAGTTCCTCGACGCATTGCAACCACGGAGAAGAAACACCAGGCCTGACGGGTGCGCGCCGTTCGAGCTATATGCTAACACTGGCCCGTCCAGAAGCACCGCCCGCGTCGAGCACGGTGTTTGGCTGCTTGCTTGCGCGCTCGGTTCTCTGGCACGCTGAATATGTCCATGTCCACATGTCCAAGAGAGCTCGAGCACGACCAAATCGCGCGGCCGGGTCGGGGTGACTTCAGAAAACGAGGACGCCTATCGTTTGATTCGTTTCGGTGCCGGAGCCTCTGCCACCGAGACGTTGTACTCATCCAGCAGCCTCTTGTACTGCTCCTTCGCCTGCTCAATCTGGATCTGCAGATTCTGTTCCTGTTCGGCACGAGCAGATCAAATCAAAGTTCGTCAGGTTCGTCAGCACGGTGCAAATCGGTTCGGACGCCCAGTTCTGCGCTAACTGCTAACGAATGACAACCACGCAGGGTGGGCGGAGAAATTACCTTCAGCAGTAGCTCCTTCTCTTGCATCTCAAATTGTGAGCACCTACACCACATAACGCAAAAAAAAAGGCGGTTACATCTTTGCCCAAAATCACTATAAGGGTGAAAGGAAAGTAAGACTCACTCTTCACGGAGCATCCGATTCTCCATCTTCAAGAAGGAAAACTCCCTCAGCTCTCGATCTCCCATATACTGGCATACCTGTGCCGTCCAGAGGCATTAGCTTTCCATACAACGGATATTGCATAGTTTGATTAGGGTGACAGAGCGCAGAAGCGGGGTAGCATGGACGAGCAGCATGATTCTTCGCACTAACCTGATCACCAGCGGAGCTGCTGCCGACCAAATCATCCGTGGCCTGCTTTTTAGACGAAATCGTCAGAGCAGCATCGTCATTCCCCCGTTTTCTTTTTCCTACCAAATCAGTGCCAGGAGCCAAGGAAGATGTGGTCCTCTGGTTGACTTGCATGGTCTGTGAGTCTGACGGGGAGTAACCAGTAGGTGCTCTTGGTGCAACACCCGCTGTTCCGGCAGGTGCTGAGCCAAAACAAGGGTGTGCAAAAGCAATTGGAACTGCATTCACGCAGGTGCTCAAGGGTGGCACTGAAACTGCAGGTGCAGGTGCACTCCACTCTGATGGTCCAGCAGCACCATTCTCTATTGGCAGCATTGCTGGAGGACGAGGAGGAATGGGAGCCGCACGCATGCGTGGCGTTTTCGCATATCCAATCTTATGACAATAAATATCCCTGAGGAACCGAAACATTGCATGGTGATCATTGGGCCGAAGCAAGCCTTGGTGCACACTAGATTTGGAGGAAACAACTATCATGCATGGAGACAGAACCTGTAACGTACCAGTACTCGGTAGTCATGTCTCTCAAGTGGTTCATCAGCCTCTGAAACAGCTGTGACTTCTCAAAGTCCTGTTTGTCGTGAGTCGGCTTGATGAAGTCTATCTCAAGTACTCCAGCAACGCCTCTACCTTTACTGCTTGCGGAACTCAGAGCTCGATGAAACGGCTGCAATACATAGATTTTTTTTTTGAAAAAATTGTTAGATTATGTGAACCTTATTTTTATGTTTATGCATCATCAAACAAAGTGAATGAATGTAAGCGATCAGAAGCTCAGAAAAATAAGGCGATTCCTATGATAGATATTAAATCCATGCACACTAATTGTTGGAGCGCCATTTAAGAATCCAATGGTCGTAATAACCTCAGCCTGAATCAATCAAAGCAGGTGAAAAAAGGAGAAATGAGAACAAGAGTATTGACTATTGAAACTACACATATGTAAGAGTAAGCAAGCGAGAAATGTTGTGAAGCTAACAAAAGGTTGTTCTTATTTCCAGACAAACCTCTTGTCTTCCGCAAATTTGGGGTTTATAACTGATGCATTCAGGATATATAATGTCAGCAGCAATGCAATGACGCTTAACTTCTTGCCCTCGAAGTATGATCCTGAAGTAATCTGGTAGCTGCAGATACAAGACAGAAGTGTAGACCTGCAGAATGATATGTCAGCAACCCAACCCATTTGTATTGTGCAGGAGTGGCCAACCATATGATACTGACCCTAAGAGAATAGCGCAGTCGATTAGCCAAATGATTCTCATTAGTCCTTTTCACAGCGTTACTAATCTCTTCTGGTTTTGGTGCACCACTAATCATAATATCCTGAAATACAAATAAACAGCAAGAAGAAAGCACTGTAACAATGTGCAACGTAAACAAAATCCTTTTTCAAAAAGAATCTACGAGACAAGGCAAAGTTTAAGGCTAGTTTTAGACTAATGTTAACAGTTGTCCAACAGAAGTCACTTATAAATTCAGAGTTAAGGATGTTACTTTAACACAATAATTACGCGAAATCATTCAAGTGAGATATCTGATGGTTACCTCTGGATTTGTGTCAAAGTCAAGCTCCAAGTTACCGTCATCATTGGACCACAAATTGAACACTATAATCTTGGTGCCATGTGGGCCAATGTTGCTGAACTGTTCATCAACCACGGATTAAAACAACCATTAGCATTTTGGATAGGCTCTACGTTACTAATAAATACTAGATGAGATTGTACTAGTTACACCTAAAATGCATTTCCAAATAGCAAGGAATCTGCCCAACTTGTAGCTTCATTAAGGTCTAAGTTAGTCAATTTAGCAGCGTAGTTTCTTCTTAGAGTAAATTAAATATTGTATCTCTAGACATGGAATGGATGATCATACATTCTGCAATAACTCTTCTTCTGTTGCAAAAGGGGACCATTTCAACAACACTGACAAATTTGAGGAAAAGTGCTCTGAACCATGTCGCTCCAATCGTGCAGTTTGTCCTCTTAATAGATTGCATTTGTAATCCACCTAAAAAGACAAAACATATCATCAGAAACAAAGAAAGTGGTGCATACGCAATGTCTTGTGCGAAAAACAAAAATAAATTCACACAGCACACCACAGGAACTACAACATCTGTCTGGCCAGTTTCCACCAAGAAAGTGTAAGAGAGGTGACCAATTGATTGAGTAGGCCCACTGAAACCAACCAATATCTTGGCATTATTTCAACTGAGAAAGAAAAGTAGTTTGCAGAAGGAAAGAAATATGAGTGAGTTTGTACCCACTCTTTGTGCAACGGGTGAAAACAATAACATCTGCCCCGAGCCGCATTGTGCTAGTCTTAAATCCATTTCCATCTGATCAGAGTGGTAAATGCCAAAATGTTAGTCATCCAGTTTTTGGGCGATGACTAGCTGATTATAAAACAGAGTTAGTAGGCAATACATTGTCCAATCGAAGATCCTGATTGTTTCTCTGAACATCCAAAGCTCATGCAACGCCTCAAGGAATCAGGATTCATGCCTCCACCATCATCTGTATGGTAAGTTGGTAACCAGAAAATTTGCGCTCCATCAGTTTCAAACTAGAGACATGGCATTCGTACCCAGATTTTCAAATGCAATTTCATTACGGTGCAAGCATTGACCAGACTCTCTAGTTCATACAAATTCCATAAAAAAAGGATCAGGAGGCTTTGCAAGTTCATGTTTTAGTTCTTTATTATCCAGAACAAATGCTACTTCAAAATGTTGTCAGATTAAGTGAAGGAAACAAGAATATAGCATGGTAGTTATCAGAACCTTGAACTAGCAAAGCTGGTGATCCGTTGCGGTTGTTGATGACTTTGTCCACCAATATTTTTGTAGCGCCACCAGTTTCAATCTGTTTAACAAAACATAATCTAATCACATATTCAACCATGAATAATCAAAGCGTGAAATGGAACAATAAAGCTGTTTTATTACCTCATCTACCGCGTTGTCCAACAACTCTGCCACGGCTGTAACAAGGCAAAGCTGAGTGTAAATACACAATGTAACTGTAAGATTGTAGTCTGGAAAAAGTCTGCACACAAAATCTTACCTCCAAATGGCCATTTATGCGAAGTCGCGTTGGAGTGGAGAAATTCAGGGTGAACACACATGCGATTCTGCACAGCTGCAACAGAGCAAAGTGGGCAACGTCGAGTGTTAGGCACAGTACGAAGAAGTTACAAAATTTGCACGAAATACTTCAGCATTGCGGCATACTGGGCTGTGGCGCAGAGCTCCCGGCCCCCGCATCGTAATCGCCGGCGCTCCAGAACTTCCTGCTGAACCGTGGTGCAGGGCAAGGACAACGAATCGAGGTGCCCTCGAATGCCTCGTCGGCGCAGCTGGTCCGATCGCCGATGCCACCCGACAGCTCCGAAGCTGCCCGGTTGAGGGCGCACGCCGCTTCCGCCAGAGTTTGCGGTTGCACCCCGGTTAACACTCGAGCGCCGCCGCGCGACAATTGCCACGCCGCCGCCTGAAAGGTGCTGGGCCCGTGGAGGCCCCGCTGGATAGGGGTGGCGGTGATCGGCGACAAGAAGGGCTTGATGTCCCTCTGCGCGTCCATGGCGTCCGTCGTCACGTCGCTGGGGCGGTTGCTGTTCATATGCCAGAGTGGAGGGAGCGGTTAGTAGGGACGATGGTGAGAATTTCAACGTCGACGCTTCGAAAAGACAACAAGCTTTTTCTTTAAAACCAGAAATTTCAATAAACTGACTGAAAACATTTACAGGAGTATTTTGTCAAAGGAAAATTCGCTGGAAGTGAAGAAAAAGAATTGAAGCAAATCATGAAAACGTCTCGCCGCTCAAGCCTTTCGTCGAACAGGTTGTGTGCGTGCCTTTCTTGGTTTGCCCGTCAACCCGAACACCGCCACGACGACCCTTGTGTGGGCTCGCAACGCTGCGCGAACTTCCCGGCAACCGCGCTGTCACCACGGTCGGAGCCACAGTGCGATGCCAGAATGCTCTAAGGCGTGTTCGGTGTCGCGACTCCCGAAGCAATTGTGACAGTGTGCCCGACATCGTCGACCACTTCAGGTGGCGGCACCGTTTGCAGGCGGCTCAGCGCTGGAAAATTGCAAGCAACAGTGCTCTCGAGCACCAGCACCCGGGCACCCGGACGTACAGGTGGAGGTGGAGGGAATGCAAGTGGCGGCGGGTGGAGGCGAAGGCAAAGCGTATCGCCGGCGGAAAGCGCGGCGTGGCGAGAAGCCGACTAGCCGAGGGAGTGTTTTGTTTGGCTACCCAAAACTCTGGTGTGCGACCAAAATTTAACGCATGCAAAATTCTAGAAATCATTAGATACCAACCAAATGAGTACCAAATTCATAACAACATGCCAGAAATTTGTAAAATTGGTTCGTTACGAATTGACTTTTATTGTTTAGCCTCCAGATCGGGATCCAATAACTCGTGCTTCTTCTCAATCTCTTCACTTCCGTCATCAAATTCCCCACTATACGTCGTCCCGACCATCAAATTTGCTTCCGCCATCAAACTCTCTACTATATATTTTCTGGTCGTCAAATTCACGACAGTCGTCCACAACCAAGTCATGGCGCAACCTCCTATCGATGTCCTCTTACAACCCACCCCACGAGCCCCTTGCCGTGGCGCCGCCTTTCTCATCAACCATCACAACCCCTAGGTAGATCTAGTTCGGCGTCATTCCCTTTAAACCTAGGGGGTAAGATAAACCTGAGCTCTAAACCTACACCAAACCCTAACTTCGAACGCTAAACTCGTGGAGCCGAAGATAGAGTCAACGACAGTCGAAGATGGGACTGAATATCATCGAAGTCGGAGAGGTGGGTAGAAACCAGCCGAAGATGGAGTCGGAAGTAGCCAAAGATGGAACACGAAATCAGATCTCGCTGGAGTTGGGGAATAAAACAAACATAGGGAGAGGTGGGAGATCTAACAAGGAGGGACAGATGGTGGGGTAGGGTGGAGGGGGGAGGAGTAGAAAAGGGTTGGAGGAGATACCTGTATAATAAACCATTTTATCTTTCGCAAAAAAATAAACCATTTTATCTTATCGGATTAGACTGAGATTTGCTCGCCAGACAATCTGAAAATTTTACATACTTAGCGCATCCAACTTAGCACACCTGAAGATAAAGTTTTAATAGCACTAAAATTTTGTGGTATCTCTTTAGTTATACTAAGAAGTACGAGATTGTAATCAAATGAAACATATGGCTACTAATAAGCCGTGACCTAAGCTATAATTTAAGAGATGGCTTATTAATGAATACCCGCGTCTAATCTAGAATTGAAGTAGTTCATTACATGTATCACCAATAAGAATTATGGGCTAAGAGATCAATAATGTGTATCAAGTTCTATCGAAAGAACTAGTTCCCGTATCAAAAAAAAAAGGGTGGGAACTATACCTGTATCCCATTCCCATGAGAATTTGGGTTAAGAAATGAAGGACTAATCTACCCATCTGGCTATACCAATCTGTTTTTGCAAGCTATCATATTGTGCACAGGAGGAGACAGACGGGTGCAACTGCGAGATGAGATCGATCGATGCATATGTGCTCGCTGCTCACGTGGGATGAGTCTACTTGAAAAGATGATTGGGGAAGAGGAAAGACAGAATCGATTTGTAGAAAACAAAACAAAACAGAGAGATAGAAAGAAAACAGATATCATCCATGAAGAAGGAACACATCCAGATCATACTATGTCTCAAGGACAATAGAGATTAAAACGGCATTGCACTCTATTAACTTACCTCATGAATAGCAATTCAATCTTGATATTTTCCCTTGTTGGCTTCCAACTGCAGGTTGATATATTTGAAGGGTTCTTGATGTGATCAGATCTTTTCCCTTGTTGCCTTAAACCTGCAGGCCTCAATTTTGATATGGATCAGATCAAGCAGCCCAAAGGTTTTTGAAGGGTTCTTGATATGATTATATCAAGTTCCTTCAATGCCCATTCCTTTTGGCCCTTGATCACCTTGATGACCATTGCAAAACCCTAGCACCTCCAAATCTGTAATTTTAGGGAAGGGTATCATGGAATCCAAACTTGCATATTTATATGCCATGAAACCACCCAAAGATTTGTTTTTTATAGGGAACTACCTCTTGTAGATCTGCTGGGCCAATCAGAGTCCTATACCAACAGTAATTAGTACCTTTGATTGAAGCCTAAATATAGAAGCCTATCTTCAAGAATCTGTTGGGCCAAGCAGAGTCCAAGTCAAGCACATGATGAAAACTTGAACAAGAAAGGTAGTTTCCTTTGACATGGCCCTTTTTGTTTGGATATGATGTCAACTACCATGTATATTTCTCTCCCTGGCATGGGGACCAGGTTGTGTTATCATGACCTACCCACAATCCCACATACAGTAACAGATTACAGTTCAAATGCATCTATCTGAATTTGACAAACTTGTACAGCAAGGACACGTATTTCTACTCGACTTGGAGACCAAAATTCGGCCGCTGTCAGCATTCGGGGGACTAAACGGGCCTTTCTCCTCGCAGAAGACTGGGAGGCCCACAATGCGGCCCAACCTGCCCGACCCAAAATAATGCCAACGCTAGGCCGAGCCACCGGGCACCGCGCGCCACGGCCCATCGCTCCCCGCCCCCTGATTCATCCGAACCCGCCGCGGCGGCGCCGCCGCCGGCACCGTGTCGCACCCCTGCCCCCAGCCCCATGTCCCTTACTCATAACCTCGCCGCCGCCGACCTCCTCAACGCCCTCCGCAGGGCTGCCTGCCCATCCTCGGCACTCCATCTCTACTCCCTCCTCCGTCTCTGTCTCCTCCCCTCGGACCCATCCTACTTCGCCTGGCGCGCCGCCGTGCTCACTCTCAAGCCGCTCTCCGCCTCCTCCTCACTGCCGCTGCTCTCCCACTTCCACGGCCACCTACTCAGGTCCAACCTCCTTGCCTACCCCCACGTCGCCTCCTCGCTCCTCCGCTCCTACTCGCTCCTCTCCCCGTCCGCCGCCCACCAACTGTTCGATCAAATACCCCCCACCACATGCAACATCTACGTACTCAACATCATGCTCGCGTCACTGTGCCGCTCCTCCGACCTCGATTCCGCGCGCGCATTCTTCGATGATATCCCCGACAAGGACGCCGTGTCTTGGTCGACCATGCTCGCTTGCTATTTATCGCGTGGTCGCCTCGCTGACGGGTTTGCCCTCTTCCGTTCGGTGACATTTTCCACCGATATTGCTGCGGATTATATCATGCTCACTACCATCCTCACAGCCTGCACTTCAGCTGGCTTGCTGCCGCCGTTCTGCAGATCCGTTCATGGTTATGCTGTACGCTGCGCCCTGCCTGCCAGTATGCACCTCGGGACAGCGCTCATTGATTGCTATGCCAAGGCTGGCCGCCTTGACTATGCTACCCGTGTGTTTTCTCGGGTGCCTAATAGGAATGTTATGCACTGGACAGCTATGATCTGTGGTATGGCTTCACATTTGCGCAACAAGGAGGCTGTTCAGCTATTTGAGGAAATGTGTCAAAGAAGAGTGCAACCAAATGAGATGACATTCACAGCCGTGCTCAGCGCATGCGTGAATGCTGGGCTGGTGGAGAAAGGGAGGGAGTTCTTTAAGCTTATGGTTGACAGATATTGCCTTGAGCCAAATATACATCACTATGGATGCATGGTTGATCTCTATGGGAAGGCAGGGCTATTGGAGGACGCTTATGAGGTTATCAAAACCATGAAAGTGGAACCAAATGTCATCATCTGGACATCATTGCTGGCGGCATGCAAGAAGTTCAAGAATGTTGAGATTGCCATCGAGGGAATGGAGAAAGCATTGGCCCTGGAGATATCTGATGAAAATGCTGGATTATATATGTTGATATCTGACCTTTATGCTATGAGTGGATGGTGGGATGATATGATGAAGGTTAGGAGGTTGATGGATGAGCGTAATGTGCGGAAGAACAGAGGTTTGAGTTCTATTAAGGTGGATGAACCCCAGGGTTTGCCATCTGCTGCTGTCAGTTGATTCTTGGCTTGGTTTCGTGCCTCCAAATTTTTTGGTGGTATGGTGGATGCTAGATTCTTTGGTTTGTCTCATCGTGGAGGTATTCAGAGGATAGGTCTACTTGTTGTATGATGTAATCCAAAAGAGAAAATCAACCAGATAAATACAAACTCCCACTTAATTCTTTGAAGGTAATGGATTGTAGTTGGTATGGTCCAGTGGGATGGCATGGCACACTGAAACATTGGAAGAAGGATCTAGGTTATATAGATGATTTGTGTGCATATATGAATACAAGATCAAGAGTTTATTTAAGCAAGCCATACTCATTGTTGAATTCCTTGGCTTTTGGATGAGTTTGAATGCATTTCTGCACTCTTAGTTCTGTGATTCTGGGCTTTACTCTTCTTACTAGACTGCAGATGTTAGATGAGGAAATTTCAGTGAGTTGCTGTTTGTGATTTCATGAACTTTCGCTGATATGGTCTTTCAAAGAGTGCTGAAAGGAAATTAGCATTGGGGTTTCAGCTCCCACTGTTTTGCCAATAAACTATGCAATCATTTATTCAAGTGAATTGTTGCTAACAGTTTCCAGCTCCAGTGTCAATAACAGTCTGTCCAGGTGCCATATCTGCTACTCTGTCTTCTGAACAATAGGGGTAGGTTACAAATTTTTTTTTTGTGCGCTACATTCAAAGATACTCAGATGTGCCTACTGGAAATTACTGGCCGATAATCTCGAGTTATCTTTTGTATATTTAGTTGTTGTACCTGTATCAAAAGCGTTTGCATGCGAAACATCATATTGCTGCAGATATAAATTTGAGGACTTTTTTTTTGTTCAGAATCATATTGGCCTTTGAGGTCCCTTTTTTTTTTTTGTTCATGGTCAGTGCAGTTCGGAATCAGTAGTTCATGGTCGTAGGAATCATCAGTAGTTCATCTTTGCACATATTGTACGAAGAGATAATTGGTTTGTCAGATTTTCTGTTGTTTTGGTTCGCTGTTATGTTTGGGACTTTGGATGCTGGATTACTCTAGAAACCTGAGGATTTAGTTGAAGATGTTTTTTTGAACATGGGGGAGAGCTGCGTACCATTAATTCATTATATTAAAGAAGAGGAGGAGGAGGAGGAGGAAGAATAAGAAGAAGAAGAGGTTACATTTGATGCTTCATTTTTCAATCAATTGTGAGAAAAGAGTTCACAAATTTGCCGATAAAACGCCAGGTACAGCAGGGAATTCGTCGCTGAATTTATCTATGCTGCTCTAGCATTTTGCCTCTGAACAAAATAGCTAGCGGCTGTGCTTAGAAATGTTCAAACTTCGAAGAGGTTTTGAAAGTTTACCCCCATGCCCTAAACCTGAAACTGAACGTCTACCCAGCAGGATACCGTGCAGCGGCAGTCCTCTAATGATCAATGCCATCACGGGAAAGCGGCCTGGCCAGTTTTCTCTGATCTCGTTCATACTGATACTAATTTGACCTCTCAGTCACACGGAGCCAGATTCAGAGCAAGTCACGGCGTGACTGGAGCCCCTGTATCCGACGTCCAGAACCCATCCGACGGTTGCAACTTGTTAGATGCCTAGGCCTTACCCTTTTGACGAGAAAACAAAGGCCACAGCTCGGGCAACCATCGCCGCCGGCTAATTTCATCAGCGCCGGTCAACGATTCTCACCAAGAACTAGTAAAATCGATTGCCCATGACCTCCTCTTCTCTCGGATGCTCTCAATTTTGTTGGAGAAGACTTAGTTTTCTGGTGCCTGCTGCCGCTATTAACTTACATGGTTCTGTCTGCTAATGACGCGTAGTCCTCGGCAATGGCGGTCTCGATGTCTTCGCCTCCAGGACCACGGGGAGCTCTGGCATGTCTTCTTATCCGGAGTCAGTGCCGGCGCAGGTCGGAATTTGAGCACGGATTTTTCGTCCCCGGCCACAAGCTTCGCGGTGACAGCCCGCCTCCCTCCACTCCGCTGCAGCCTGCGGTGGCCCTTCTCCACGGCGTCGACGGGGAGTCCCCAAGCGGCAGCGCCCCTCCCTTTCCTGTCTCCTCTATGGCGGTCCAGTCTTCTTCTCCTCCGAGAGGCGCGGACAGTTCCGGCGTGGACCACCATTTGTCCATCTCCTCCGTGGCGTGCGCCGCGCGCCTAAGTGTGCCGTTCTAGCGTGCTTATACCGTGCCTTCCGTTGGATCGCGTTTGGACGTCCGATAGGAGGCCTCCAGTTACGCCGTGACTCGCTGAAGGTAAGTTACTCAATCTGGCTCCGTCACACACCACCTTTGGCTATAGCATAGTGGCTCGACGTACGCGATGGCGTGACGCCCTGGTGTTGTGCGTCAGCTCCTCAGTTGATACGTACCGGTGGAGCAGCGTTCACGCCAAGCCATGTTTTCAATTTCGTTCGATCCAGTAAGGCAATATCTGCAGGTTGTTTTCAGTACCACGCTTGGGATCGGAAGAGACATCCAAGCATATCCAAGAAGCCTGAAGTTCTGGGGATTTTTTTTTTCCGGTTCGTGAAACTCGCCACGTACTCCTGCTCCGATGGAGAAGCAGAAGCATATTCCGCGGGGATCGGTGAGCCGTGCGGAGGCGGCGAAGCCAGCCACTAGCAGCCAACGGAAACTCCGCCGTCAACCGTCTCCGTCTGAAAACTACCGCCCGTCGCGACGACCCATCAATGCGCCCCTCCCGGCTCGTCTCGCCGAGCGTTGGCGGCGCACCGGCCGTGCACGTGTCCCGTCGCCGATCCGCCCGCGCGTTCGGTTGAGACAATCCTTCTGTAGAGTGGAGTACTTGCCAGTCTCGGCCACCATCAAACGACACAGTTAACGCTGGCTGGGCCTCTTTTCCGTCGCCTCACCGGCCGCCATTTATGTGGCTCGCCGTAGCATGATCCATCAACCTGCAACGTACGGGACCACAAGGCTGGCGGGTTCATAAGGCGCCTCTGGTGATGGCGACGGTCGGACAGACAAGGAGAGGGGATCGGCAGCTCCGCCCGTTCCCACCGCGCTCGCTCCTGTTCGGTTCCCCTCTCGTGGACGCAGGAGGCAGCTGGACGCCTCCCTCTCTGTCTCTCAGTGCCTCCGCTCCCCGCCCCCTGCGTGCGACTGCGACTGCGACTGCGAGATGCGTCCGTCGCGGCGACGCCTTGCTAATCGCCGTCCACACGGGCGCGGCGCGGGAGACGTGCCGTTGGCGTTGCTGCGGCCGTCGGGGCCCCGCATATAATAACCTTAGGCTGCCCTCCAGGCACATTTCGCGCGCGCGACAGCCGCACACGTAGCTGCGTGCGATGGGTTTCTTCAGCTCCGGCGTCGTCCCGCCGCTGCTCGTGCTCCTCGGCCTGTTCGGCGCCGCGGCCTCGCCCTCGCCGCCGCCGCCGGAGATGCTGCACGGGAGCTACGCGGGCAAGTCGGAGTTCAGGACGGTGAACCGGAAGGAGCTCCAGTCGTGCCTCAATCCGAGCCCGTACCTGGCGATCAATGTCAGCACCGGCGGGGCGCCGCTCCCCGACGAGGCGCTCCTCGAGGTCACCGTCGCCGGCGTCCTCAGGCCCGACGCCTCCGACTGGGTCGCCATGATCACGCCTTCCAACTCCAGGTGCTTATACCATTACCACCGCTTCAACCCGATCGTTGTCGGTCGCTCTCACCGCGAAGTTCACTGATGCGTGCACGCGCAGCGTTTCTGGGTGTCCGCTGAGTGGCGTGAACTACGTGGAGACCGGCGACCTGGCGAACCTCCCGCTTCTGTGCCACTACCCTGTCAAGGTCAGCTTGTTCTCCACCTTTCAGTTTTTGTACGCGCTGGCTGTTCCTTAACAAGCTACTAAAGGTTGCGAATTGCTCTATCAACATCTTCCTGTCATGTTCGAGTTTTCCTTTTTTTTGAGTATTGAGTATTGACAAGGACATAGTACTCTCTCCGTTGCAGCATGTCCATGCATTTGCCTCCCTTTAATGGGTATGTCTGTGCAAGGAACAAGGCTAATCAAGATCTCGCGTGATAGACAATCCGTGTGTGCATGGTTCAAAACGGGCAAGCCCGTAAATACAACTGCGCGTGATCTTTAGGGCCGTTTCCATATGGTGGGCCGAGTTACATGGGCTTGCTAAGCCCAGTTTTTGATCCACCAGAAAACTCCTTCCTCATCTTCTTCACGCGGAAATGCAGGCCCAGTACCTGGCGAGCGACCCCGGCTACATGGGCTGCAAGAACGCCGGGTGCGGGAAGCGCGACGCGTCCGGCGCCTGCAAGGCCCGGACCTGCGCCGCCACGCTCACCTTCCACGTCGTCAACTTCCGCACCGACGTCGAGTTCGTGCTCTTCTCCGGCGGCTTCAAGACGCCCTGCCTCCTCAAGCGCTCCGGCGCGCTCCGGTTCGCCAACCCCTCCAGCCCGCTCTACGGCCACCTCTCCAGCACCGACTCCAAGGCCACCTCGGTGAGCAACAGCCATTCCTGTCCCACCTTGCCATCTCTGCAAATGCAGGCGCGGGCGGCGCTCCTATCTTCTGACTCAGATAATCTGAGCGCTGGAGACTCGGTCTGTATCAGATGAGGCTTACCTGGGTGAGCGGAGACGGGAATCCGCAGCAAGTTCAGTACGGAGACGGAAAGTCCTCTACTTCTGAAGTTGCAACGTTCACGCAGGAAGATATGTGCAGTGAGTAATCCATATATGATATATTATTGGGGATTTTGCAAAATGGAGAATTATACTGTAAAAGGAAATGCCACCGTGTTTGATTTTCGAGTTTTCTCGGAAAAAATCGGCTGCCTGCAGGTATCTCCGTGTTGCCGAGCCCTGCCAAGGATTTCGGGTGGCATGACCCGGGCTACATCCATTCGTCCGTCATGACTGGGCTCCAGCCCTCTCAGTCTTACAGCTACCGTTACGGAAGGTCGAGCCTGAATTCTCCTGCAACCAGATCCTTACAAAACGAAAAAAAAATGATCAGCAATTAGTGGCTTTCTTGTTTGTGCAGTGATTCTGTGGGTTGGAGTGACACGATTAAATTCAGAACTCCACCGGCTGCAGGTTCAGATGAGCTATCCTTTGTGATCTATGGTGATATGGGAAAGGCTCCGCTGGATCCATCAGTGGAACACTACATTCAGGTAGGTGAAATTGTTGGCTCGATGCAAGAAATGCTTCAGCCTGAAAAAAAAAATTGCACTGTTTATTTATATGCCACACATTTGCAGCCTGGATCGATTTCTGTGGCCAAGGCAGTGGCTAAAGAGATCCAAACAGGAAAGATCGACTCCATCTTCCATATAGGAGACATCAGCTACGCTACGGGCTTCCTGGTGGAATGGGACTTCTTCCTTCACCTAATCACGCCACTTGCTTCTCAAGTTTCCTACATGACCGCCACTGGCAATCACGAAAGGTGACTTCTGCAGATTTGCAATCTTGCACCTTCAGTGAAATTTGAGTAACAGTGGGTTTACATGTTGATATAATGCGCCGTTGTTATCATGATTCAGGGATTACGCAAACTCTGCATCTGTGTATGTGACTCCTGATTCAGGTGGTGAATGTGGAGTCGCCTACGAGTCATACTTCCCCATGCCTGCTGTCAATAAGGACAAGCCATGGTATTCGATCGAGCAAGGGAGCGTTCACTTCATTGTGATGTCTACCGAGCATGAGTGGTCGGAGAAGTCAGAGCAGGTACATAGTTCTGTACCTTATCTTCTTCTCTTTTAGGTCCTGGGAACATAGAATCTCCTCTGACAATTTTGTTGTTTGATTAGTACAATTGGATGGACGAAGATTTGTCATCGATTGATAGATCAAGAACACCATGGGTAATCTTCATTGGGTGAGTGAACTACTTAAATTTTCTTCTGGCAATAGCCTGGCTAAGATCGGGGCAGGGAAACAAGGCTGCAGCATCATATTGGCCTTTTTTTTCTTGGTTTATTTTGTGTTCTGGAATCTGTCCTTTGATGTGAGAAACAATAAATAACATCTGTCCATTGCAGGCATAGACCAATGTATTCCTCCCATGGCGGTATACTGCCCAATGTGGATTCCAACTTTGTTGCGTCTGTTGAGCCACTTCTGCTCAACTACCAGGTAAAGAACCACGCTGAAAGTTCAGTATACATTGCGCCACGTTATTCCTGAAATAATAGTCGTCTGATCACAATATGCTGTCTATAGTGACATGTTTTGATTATGTGGGGAGTAGGTGGATTTGGTTTTCTTCGGACATGTACACAACTATGAGAGGACCTGTGCCGTATACCAGGGAAACTGCAATGGCATGCCAACAAAGGATGCAAACGGAATTGACGTCTATGACAACAGCAACTATACCGCTCCTGTTCATGCTATTGTTGGAGCAGGAGGGTTCAGCTTGGATAACTTCCCTAATAATGTAAGAGTTATGGTAACAAGTCATATATGTTCTTCAAAACAGGCAGCACGTAAACGTAATCTTGAGTTGTTGGCCATTAACAATGGTCCAATTAGCTTTAGGAATTGATAATCCTGAAATAATGTTGATATACGGTTGTTAATATTCTTTTCTCAATGTTCAAATATTTAGGGGGAGACATGGAGCTTATCGAGGGTTTCAGAGTTCGGCTATGCCAGGGTTCATGCCACAAGAACCGACATGCTTGTTCAGGTGCGTTATGTTTCCTTCATGTTCAAAAGAGTTCATCAAAAGTTTAAAGTGGTTAGACAAAGTAAATGTCACTGCTAAGTATTAACGCAACAAACTCCAAAAAAATGTGGGAAAGCATCCTTTTTTGGTGCTTCTAACTTGTTCGGCATTTGCCATTGAAGTCTGAACAACTACTACCATGTTTTGTTCAGTTTGTAAACTCAAGTACGATGGAGGTCCGGGACCAATTTAGGATTGTGAAGGGATCTTCAGCAAAGAAGTCCCCGAGCCTGACAATTCAACAATAGCTGCAGCTCAAGAGAAAGAAGATTAAACTGAAGCTACCCCTCTCTATTTTGAAAAAAAAAACTTGTTTATTTCTTTGTTATACGGTAAATAGTTGCTGAATTACGCATTACTACATTAGTGTATATTCTACATATACACGTTTACAATGACATTTACATGAATAGACGTCCCTTTTCATATTAGTTCCTTATTGTTATGTTGAAATAGCCAATAGGCTTGCACAAATTGTGCTGCCGTGTATATCTTAGACTAGAGGATCTAATATTTTTATATTAAACAGGGCGCAGCTCTGTTTAACATAAAAATAACCTATATATTTAATTATATACAGTATATAGGTGTACAAAATGCAATAGGCGCAGCTCTGTTTAATATAAAAAATCCAGATTCTCTAGTCCAATATATACAGCTGAGAACTATATGGTTGGACAGCCATACTTATTTACAGTGTTACGAAGCACAAAAGAAGAAACTACACTTTGACATGTCACAGATTTTGCTGTTAAAATCTCTGTATTCCCACATTAATTTTCCTATCGATTTGTTATTAGAATTCAAGGGACTTGCTCCAGCTCATTAGCATAGCATCCGGACCAAATGTTGACGCCATTCAAGCCCTTCTACTCAAGCCTTACAACCATTCAACCAACATGATGCAGTCCTACGGCTTAATTAGTTCTCAAAAGCTCTCTCTTAATTAGTTCTCAAAAGCCCTCTCGATGTTTAGAGCATTTCCAATAAATTACTCATCTCATCTCTAATACCCAAAAAACTGTCATTTAGGGGCCGTTCGGTTCTCCAGGAATGACTCCATACAAGGATTCCAGGCCGGAACTGTTAGCTAATTGATATAAGTTTTAACTCCCTGGAAGGATTCCTGGTCTAACCGAACGAGCCCTTAACGAGATTCCCCAACAGACTATCTATCCCATCCCCGTACCACTAAACTTTTTATCAAAACAATATCATTTAGCTAACATTTATGGCCAATGGGGTGCTGGAGATGCTATTATATATACGGAAGGTTGATATTTTCTTTTTTTTTTGGAAAAAAGTAACGGTGATACTTGGCATCGGCCGTCTGGACGCTCGGACGCTCCATCACGCCCCCTTCAATCCACTCATTTTGCTCCCATCCACTATTAGTGCCTTCAAGGGTCAACTAATATAACATCCGAGGGTCAGCTGCGCCTTCGAGCGCGCCGAGGCCGAGCCGCTCCTGCGCCTGCTCCGCGCGTTCCCGCTCGATGACGTCGTGGCCACGGCGCAGGAGGAGGCCTCGCCCCCGCGCCAAATCTGCCGCCTCCGGTGAGCCACTCTTCAATTTCTCACGGCTACGGGGCCCCTCGTCCTCCTTGACCGATTTGAGCTCTCACCCTTCCGTTTCGTCGCCGTGCAGGCCCTCCCTAGCGACGAGCTCCACCTGCCGCCGTCACCGCCCGTGGAATGTCCTTGTCGCCGAGTCTCCCCACACCCGCGACCCCCCTGGTGAGCCTCGTCGTGTCCCCGCGCATGCCCCCCTGCCGTTCTGCTGCCTCTCGCCACCGGTGAGGCCACGGCCGCCCCTGCGCGTCACATCGTGCGCGGGCTGGCCACGCCCCGCGTTGCAGCCGTAGGGCGCCGAGCTGAGATGTTGCAAACTTTCCTTTTCCTTTTGATGTTGCAAGAGATAATTTATGATGTCGCAATAGGTGATCGGTTTTTATTCGATATTTTCAATTTGTGGTTTTCTGATGTTGCAACATATAATTTTTTACCCCAAAAGGTAAGCGTTAATGTTGCAAATATTATTTTTGCATGTTATCATTTTGAGCAGATGTTGCACGAAATATGACGTAAATATTGCGGTGAGAATTTTATCTCTCGGAATCAGATGTCATAATCAATTTTACGTATGATTTCGTATGTTGCAAGAGATGATGTCCGGTGAATTTTCAATATTACAGCGGAGCGTCCGAAGGAAAATTTCCGAGCGCTAGCAGCGCCGAAAAAAGTAATGTATCGGTGTAGTCCCCAAACGGGCAACATTCGAGCCGCGCGCGCGCCTCGTCTCGCTGCTTATATAAGCTTAGCTTGGGCACATTTTGTGCGCGGACGCACGTAGCCACACGCGCGCGCGGGGAGTTGCCATGGGTCTCTCCGGTTCCGGCGTCGCGCTGATGCTCGTGCTCCTCGGCCTCTGCGGCGCCGTGTCGTGCTCGACGGCGCCGCCCCTGCCGCCGCCGGAGATGCTGCGCGAGAGTTTCGCTGGGAAGTCGGAGTTCAGGACGGTGAACCGGAAGCTGCTGGGGTCGTGCCTGAACCCGGGCCCGTACCTGGCGATCAGCGTCGGCGCCGGCGGGGCTGTGGCGCTCCCCGACGAGGCGTTCGTCAAGGTGACCGTCGCCGGCGTCCTCAGGCCCGACCGCGACGACTGGGTCGCCATGATCACGCCTTCCAACTCCAGGTAAATTCAGAAACGAGGAGCGGCTAGCAATCCATTGCTTGAATGACTGTTCATTTCGATCGATCGGCTTGACGGGGATCTCCGCGAACGGCGGCCGCACGCGCATGCAGTGTCTCCGGGTGCCCTTTCGGTGGTTCGAACTACGCCCAGACTGGTGATCTAGCGCGTCTCCCGCTCCTGTGCCACTACCCTGTGAAGGTAACCTTTTTTCTTTTGTTATTTTTCTGAAAATTGGTGAAGCTAATAACCTTTTTCTTTTCGCTGGTTTATCGTTGCCTAATGCCTACGTAATAACGGTAGTTGCCATGAATTGTGCTCTGTGAACTTGTTTCTGTCTTGTTCAAGATTTTGCTTCATTAAAGAGGTTGCTGAGTTTACGAAAAGGCACTGCTCGTTGAAGCATTTCGTAATGACATAGTCCGGTACCCAATGCAAGCCTCGCTCACAAGAATGGCCATCCATGAATGAAGCAAGCCTAAGCTAGCGTGCAAACATCGACCACCCTTATGGCCTTATGGGCTGTACGTTCCATTGCCATCACATGCGTGTCGTGCGTTGCATGGTTTAAGCGGGCAAGCTGTGTAGGCAGAGCTTAGAAAGTTTGGTGTATCCTCTGTGTTAGCGTAATGACGAATCGCACAGTATGATCGCTAGGGCTTTTTGGGCCAACTCACGGCCCAGCTTATTATGGGCTATTTGACGCGGGCCTACTACGTGGTGGCGCAGGCCCAGTACCTGACGAGCGACCCCGGCTACCTGGGCTGCAAGAACGCGGCGTGCCAGAAGCGCGGCGCGTCGGGCGCCTGCCGGGTCCGCACCTGCGCCGCCACGCTCACCTTCCACGTCGTCAACTTCCGCTCCGATGTCGAGTTCGTGCTCTTCTCCGGCGGCTTCGGGACG
Organism: Panicum miliaceum; assembly: GCA_032594955.1. Taxonomy (NCBI): domain Eukaryota; kingdom Viridiplantae; phylum Streptophyta; class Magnoliopsida; order Poales; family Poaceae; genus Panicum; species Panicum miliaceum. Next base: position 7,046,122 of record CM064063.1, on the reverse strand, counting down.
CCGTGCGTCCTCAAGCGCTCCGGCGCGCTCCGGTTCGCCAACCCGGCCAGCCCGCTCTACGGCCACCTCTCCAGCACCGACTCCACGGCCACATCGGTGAGCGATCGCGCCGTTTCCACCGCGCCTTTCTTCCTTCAGGCGCAGAACTGTACGGCGCTAGCTCGTGCCTGAGCGATGGGCGCGTGGTGGTTGCAGATGAGGCTTACGTGGGTGAGCGGCGACGGGAGGCCGCAGCAGGTTCAGTACGGTGCCGGCAAGTCCGCTGCTTCTCAGGTCGCAACGTTCACGCAGAAGGATATGTGCAGTGAGTACTGATCGTCTGTTGATGTTCATCACTGGGAGGACGTTGTTCACGGAAATGTGACCATATTTGATTCTGGGGATTTGTTCGATAAACTTACTTATCCTCGTGCAGGTGTCCCCGGGTTACCAAGCCCTGCCAAGGATTTTGGGTGGCATGACCCTGGCTACATCCACTCGGCCGTCATGACCGGCCTCCAGCCTTCTCAATTCTACAACTACCGTTACGGAAGGTAAAGTTCTTCCGTGACTAATTTCCTTGCAAACATTCAATCAGCAATGCGTTCAAAAAAAACATTTGATCAGCAAGTCTTGAGGATTATAAAATACCATGGATGTTAGAAACATTCTGACGACTAAGGACTGACTGAGATGCTTCACGAGTGCTCACAGCTTTTGAGTTTGTGCTTGTGCAGTGATTCCGTGGGTTGGAGTGACACAAACAAATTCAGAACTCCACCAGCCGCTGGTATAGACGAGACATCCTTCGTGATCTATGGTGATATGGGGAAGGCACCGCTGGACCCATCAGTGGAACACTACATTCAGGTATACCCAAAAATGTTGCCTTCGTGCAAAAATTGCCTAGTGCCAGATCCTCTGTATGCAGGTTGTATCTTTCCATATGAGATGCATTGATCGCATTAAGTCTGAAAATTACAAACCGGTGTAAATAGTGCTCATGGGTCATGGTCACGGCACACATTTTGCAGCCTGGATCAGTTTCTGTGGCCAAGGCCGTGGCTAAAGAAATCGAAACTGGAAAGGTCGACTCGATCTTCCATATAGGCGACATCAGCTATGCTACAGGCTTCCTGGTTGAATGGGACTTCTTCCTTCACCTCATCAAGCCACTAGCTTCTCAAATTTCGTACATGACCGCTATTGGTAATCACGAAAGGTAACTGCTGCTTTCAGTATCCTGTACTGCCAGTGCAATCTGAACAGTGGGTTTGCATTGTGAAAATCTCCCATCATTGACCATGAATTTGTGGTGTCTTCCTCAGGGATTATGCACAATCCGGATCTGTGTATGTGACCCCAGATTCAGGCGGAGAATGCGGAGTCGCGTATGAGTCCTACTTCCGCATGCCTGTTGTCAGTGAGGATAAACCATGGTATTCAATTGAGCAAGGGAGTGTTCACTTTGTTGTGATGTCGACTGAGCATGACTGGTCAGAGAAGTCGGAGCAGGTATATAATCAACTGCAACCTTTCATTTTGTTGTTCAGTCTTTGAAATCTTTGTATTGTTTTTCTGAAAAGTTTGTGGTTTGAGTAGTACAAATGGATGGATCAAGATTTGTCGTCAGTCAATAGATCGAGGACACCATGGGTAATTTTCATTGGGTGAGTTACATTACATAGTCATGTTTGTTGTGAAAATACCTTGGTTACAGACAGTTCGTATGGATCAAAAAAGTTGCAACCCGGGCTTTTCCATTACGTACTATGTTTCTCTTGATTCTGAAATATGTGCATTCAGATACAAGAAATGAAATCAGCAGCTACTTCAATGAAAATTGCAGGCACAGGCCGATGTATTCCTCCCATATCGGCATACCAGCCAATGTGGATCTAATTTTTGTAAACTCTGTCGAGCCACTATTGCTCAAATACCAGGTAAGAAATCACACTTCAAAACTGAAGTTGACTGCACCACACTGTTGTGAAAAGAAATGGGATCGGAATACGCTGACTGTACTAACAAGTTTTGGCTTTGCGGTGAGCAGGTGGATTTGGTTTTCTTCGGCCATGTACACAACTACGAGAGGACTTGTGCATTATATAAGAACAATTGCAAAGGCATGCCAAAGAAGGATGCAAGTGGAATTGATACTTATGACAACAGCAACTATACCGCGCCAGTTCATGCCATTGTTGGAGCAGGAGGGTTCAACTTGGACAAGTTCCCTAAGATTGTGGTAAGAGTAGTAACAAAACTTTCTATGCTCTCCAAAGCAAGCAGTGCACAATCTTGAAGTAGTGGGGCAACTGATATACGATACACACTCGTTAACAATCTTGCCTTGATTTCCAAATATTCAGTTGAACAAGTGGAGCTCATCAAGGGTTTCGGAGTTTGGGTATGCCAGGGTGCGTGCTACAAGAACTGATGTTTTGGTTCAGGTCAGTTCTGTCTTTCCTTTTTTTTCCCCAGTCTTCTCTTTTCGCGTGTCTGAAATAGTACTTCGGAGATTGGAAGTGGCAGTGCAAAGAAAACTACATTACCAAAACGACTTGTAACATAACTAATTCCAGAAAATGTGACAAAATATCCACCATATATATGGTGTTGTCTGAACAACTATTACTCTGTTTTCTTCAGTTTGTAAACTCAGATACGATGGAGGTACGTGACCAGTTTAGAATGGTGAAGGGAGCTCTAGCAAGGAAGCTATGAAGCTAGCTATGGAGTAACTTCTTTTTTTTTGATATGCCATAAGTTGGCGCTGCACTATACATCAGCGCACAGCCTGTACTCTACAATTGCTTGTATTATAAATCTGTACATCAACAGTACACGTATCTGTACGAAGTGTTTCGACTCCAGTTTCTTCTTGCCTTCCATGCCATTCTGTTACTGTAGTTAGCTTCTGAACTCTGAAAGTCCCATGTACACTTTTGCTGGTTCTGAATTTCTGATACTAAAGCCAAAACTTTCCTTGTCTCTGCCGATATGCCGCTACAGAGTGCTCTGGTTACAAGGCAGACCCTCTGAGGCTCTTTCCATGCCATCAACAGCAAAGCACCTGCCGAGATCCTGCAAGCGACACAGCATATTACTTCCGAGGTACACTTATTTGATGAAAAGAAGGTAGCAATTAGCGCGATGTTTACAGGTGCCTCTGTCATGTTTAGGGGACACAATTCATGAATGAATCGTCACCGTGCCACAATCACAACAGAATCGAGTCATCGAAATTAGTGGACTGAAGTTTGTTTCGGCATATGGTATGGCTAACCAGTACGGCAACATCTAAGAACTGCAAGGTTTACAAGAATGCAGCTGGATTGGCCAGCTGAGAGAACAAAAAAAAAAGAAGAAGCGAAAGCGACATCCTGTCTCCTGGAGCGAACTGAATCATCCAGTGATGAATGTATGGACGCCTTGTAAATATAGCAGATGACGCCCCCGTCATCTGGACGCCACATTTTTCAGCCTTGATTAGAGTTTTGAGTACAGAGTTGCAACGATAAGTTGGTGTCGATTCCAGAAATTTGATTTGGCAGACGACGGTATGTTCTTCACTTCCTGAGAAATCAAATAGAACAACCACTATATTCTACTACTACTACTGAAATCTGAACTTGTTTTATTCATGCGTGCATGGTACTACCATGGGGGAGATACCAAAGCGCCGAGGAGACATCTAGCGTCCAGATTGACGTCAAGTGTGATCATCGGCTCTGACGATTTTTGTATAAAATGCTCCGGTGACTCCGGTCTGCTGTGTTTTGCCATGGCTGGACGGCTGAAGAAACGTACGGCAAAACCAAGGTATATGCCATGCACACCCACTATACTTTGTCTTGTTATGGGGACCATGATCCTACATAAACCCAGACATCCAGAGCTAGCAGACCACGGTTGCACATACTGACACTAGCAGCAGCAGCTGTGGCCCGCAGCAAACCAGCTACCATGGCGACAAAGCTGTTCCTCGCGTGCGTGGTTCTGCTCAGCGTAGCAATGGCCGCGGCGGCGGCGAGGCCGGCGACGGCGACCGATGACGACGCGCCAACGGGGAACTGCGACCAGGACCTGCAGGACCTGATCGCCAACTGCCAGGACTACGTCAAGTTCCCGGCCGACCCCAAGATCCCGCCGTCGTCGGCCTGCTGCGGCGTGATCCAGGGGGCCAACATACCGTGCCTCTGCTCCAAGGTCACCCCGACGGTGGAGACGTTCATCTGCATGGACAAGGTCGTCTACGTCGCCAGCTACTGCAAGAGGCCCCTGAAGCCAGGATCCAACTGTGGAAGTAAGTTTGATGCACTACCACAAGTATACCATGCACAACCGTGTTGTGACAGGAACGTATGCTGGATGGCAGCCATGACTTATCAACTGTCGTGTCTTTTCCCCCCCTTTTTGCAGGCTACCACGTTCCTGGTGGTTCGCTCCCTTGATGCTCGTGTGTCGAATAAGAACGAACGATGCCAATTAATTTCCTCCCTACCTTATGTACCGTGTACATCCTCCTGTTCTGTTCGCCTGTCCGCGACGAGAGATGTAGTCTGTGCCGTCAAACTGTCTCTGAATAAGTTTGTTTTCATGGCATGTAACGAACGTATTTACGGGTGATCCGACCTTAGCTTCTACTCTTTTGCTGATGTGGTCTATGTTCGTATATATTCCTGGCTTTATTTGTTTTGTTTTTTTCTAAAAAACTTTTTTCTGAACTTCTTTTTTTTGAAATTATATTCTAAAAATATCTCAAATAAATGATAGCTAAATTTATGCTATCCTATACTCTCATAACGAATATATATTTGATTATATTGTCTCCAGCATGAAAATAGTGCATGCGTATCCTTATGTGATATGCCAATTAAGAGGCTATTAATAAGACTGGAGAAAGTTGTCCATATAGTGGCACTGACTGTCATAAATGTGCCTATGTAACACCAATACTTACACACGTCAATATAATAGGTACCAATTTTAACACTTGTAGGCGTAGTAACATCAGTTTGGACATTTGTCAATATAGAAGTACTATTTTCTACACTTGTGTATCTATTAGCATCAATTATGCCACTTGTATATGTGTTGGTATCATTTTTTTACACCTATCTAACATGCAACACTAATATTTGACATTTGTCTAACATGCAACACTAATAGGAACACTTGTCCACATAGCTCGTCCCAACAGCAATCCTAGCCATTGATTGTGTATCCGATGGCTAACCTGAACACACTGCAAAACATAGGAGCGGACCTTCCCTCAAGGCTTCTATATAAACTTGAGTGCCATTCTCAAACACTCACACCAAAACATAGTTCTTGTGTTAGCATCCAAGAGAAGTCCACAACTAGTAGATCTAATAGACATGGCGAAACTCCTGAGCTTGTTCTCAATCCTTGCTTTTGTAGTAGCCATGTCCATAGTGGGCAGCCAGGCTGAGGACTGCGCACAAGACCTCTCAGGCCTGATGAGCGAATGCAAGCAATACGTGATGTTCCCTGCGAACCCAAAGATGCCTCCTTCAGATGGCTGCTGTGGCGTGGTCCAAAAGGTGAATATCCCATGCCTGTGCTCCAAGGTCACCAAGGAGATTGAGAAGGTGGTGTGCATGGAGAAGGTTGTGTATGTTGCCGATAAATGCAAGAGGCCATTTTCCCATGGCTTCAAGTGCGGGAGTAAGTGTTTTATGTGGATCTTTTCACAAATATTGTGTAGACTGTGAACTACAAATATGCACTAGTTATGAACTATCCATGGTAATTGTTCTGACCTGAGTTAATTGTTTTTCAGGCTACACAGTTCCAGCAAAATGAACAGACCACAAGATATGATGGGAAGTGCTGGATGTAGTCCTCAAATCTCAACTGCCTAGCCGATCTACCTTCTGATAAATTTGCACTATGAGGTTGTGTTGAGACTACTGTAGGGCTTGAGACAGATCCTTTCGTGATCGAAAATATTGTGAGCTAATAAACGCCTCTCAAATTTCCTGATTGCACATCGTGAATTGATTTGTGATCCATATTTCTCCAAATAGGAACGGAAAAATAAATAGACATAAGTATGTTATACTACCTAAACAAATATATATAACACCAGCAGAAGGCGTTCTGGGTACCGCAATAACTAAAGATAAAATTTACGAGGAAGAAGAAGAAAATTTTATGAATTGTCTCATTAAACGAGAGAAAAAGAGGTGGCTTGGTAAGATTTGTCCAGAGACACCATATTATTATAACATAGAGATTAATTAGTCAAGAGTGGTTACATATGTATTTTTATTCTGGATACTACACAATAACTAAAGTAAAAAAAGAATATTATGAAGAAAAAGGAAATTTTATAAATTGTCTCATTAAACGAGAGAAAAAGAGGTGGCTTAGTAAGATTTGTCCAAATACACCATATTATCATAACGTAAAGATTAATTAGTCAAGAATGGTTACATAAGTATTTTTATCCTTTTAAGATGGTAAAAACACACTTGTGCATAAAACTATTTATACGTATCCATAACAATAAATAGTCTTAACCGAATCGCTGCTCAAAGATATCTGCTAATTAGAAGTTACGTATCTTGAAAATGCACAACTCATTTCATTGAATTCTAATACCTAATATTTCTTTCCTACTCCCTCCGTTCCAAAATGTAGATCGTTTTGGCAAATCTAGATACATAGCTTTTACTATTCATCTAGATAAATATTGTATCTAGATATATAGCAAAAATTATGTATTTAAAGTTACCAAACGACCTATATAAACTCAGCCATCCGTCCATTCCAATCAAAACACTGACAGAGCCTCGCAAAGTAGACACACGCTAGCAACTACAATGGCGGGAAATCTGGGCTCGTTCTGGGTCGTCCTCGCCTTCACAGCGGTTGCGACGACGGCGACGGTCCGAGAGACGCCAGCCGCCACAGGCACCGAGGCCACCAGCTGCAACTCGGACCTGTTCTCGCTGATCCCACGGTGCATCCTGTACGTCATGCAGCCGGACAACCCGAAGGAGGTCCCGTCACATGCGTGCTGTTTTCGACGCCTACCGGGAGGTGGACGTGCCGTGCCTGTGCTCCAAGGTGGACAAGGGCATCGAGGAGATCATCAGCATGGCCAAGGTCGTGTTCGTGGCCGGCTACTGCAAGCGGCCGTTCGCGCCTGGCGCCAAGTGCGGAAGTGAGTGGCGTGATGCTTGGGTTCCTTTTTTACTTTCAGCAATGCACGATGTGTTTGTTTGCGTGTGGTTTATGAATCGGTTGTTCTGGCACGCGTTCGATCGATTTTTGGATTGTTTTGCAGGCTACACCATTCCTCTCAAGGTCCAATGACTGGATGGAAGATGTTCTACGACTAGAAGGGGAATTATTGGATCCAGTGCTGAGTCTGGGATCTACATTATTTTACTAAAGTTGCATCTTATTAACTGCAATCTACGAGGCCTTGTAGAGAATAAATTTACAAGTATGAAGCAATTCTCGTGACCTCTGTACGTGAGAAACCTGAAGTGCTGTGCGCCTGTCCCTGTGCTGTGTTATGCATGACCGATCTGCAAAAGAAGCACCGCAACCAATCCCGCCCCCTCGAACCAAACAACCACTTTGGATGGGCCTTCGGTCTGTCGCCGGTGCAGTGATAGCCCCGAACGGATCGGTCCCGACGAACGAACATGGGTGTTGGATGAAGTCTCGTGCCCGTCCCGTCTGGAAGCTGGCATGGCACCGTGGCTCGCCCTCTCGGCACGCTCCCTTCGACGGCGTCTCCTCGCGCGACACGCGCCGCGCCACCGCGATCCTCCCCGACCACGTGTGCGCCACCCGCGCGCACGCACCGCCCAGCCCAGCCTTCTCCCACCGCGACCTGTTCCTTCCCCGCAACCTTTGCCGTACTTCGACGAGCGTACGCGCCACCGGTGATATAAGCGCACGGCACCCACCGGCCGACGCGCACGGATCAATCTGCGCAAACCCGGGACACGACACACGAGAACAAGCTGCCTCCGGTCGCGAGCCCGGCACCAACCTGCTGGCTGCTGAGATGCGCCGCGCGGGCGAGGCGACGGCAGTGCCGGCGGCGCGGCGGGCGCCGCCGCCCCCTCCCCCTCCCCCGTGGGAGGCGCTCCCCCTCGTCGCGCCATTCCTCGACGCCGCGTCGCTCGCCGCGGCGTCCTGCGTCTCCACGTCGTGGCACGCCGCCTTCGCGGCCGACTACCTCTGGGCGCGGCTCTGTGCGCAGCACTACCCCTCCGCGCTCGGCCTCCTACGTCACCTCCCCGACACCGATGGCTGCTCCAGCGGCCGGCAGCAGCGCTCCTCCACGCACTGCCGCCTCTTCGCACTGTTCCGGTCGGCGTCCATCCGCTGCCGCGCGCTCCCGGCCCCGCGCCTGGCACTCGCCGACGTCGCCTTCGCCGTCGACGTCTCCACGGCCGGGGGCGAGAGCATCGTCTCCTTCGCGGTCCCCGCCGCCGAGGCCGGTGGCGTCAAGAACGCCGCGGGGCTGTTCCTGTTCGGGATCGACCTGAGCGACCGGAACGCGGCGATCGGGCCGGGCGAGTGGCGCATCCGGTGGACGGCGGTGCGGACGGGTAACCGTTGGGACGGCGGCGCGCCCGTGGCGGTTTTGATGATGGACACCAAGGTGCCGGCGGCGAGGGCGGCGGGCGCCGTCAGCTTCGGCGGCAGAGGGGAGGCCGGGGTCGCGGCGAGGCTGCCCGCGCCGGGCTGCGGCGGCGAGAGGCTGGAGGCGGAGGTGGTCGTGGAGCTGGCCGGGGAGGAGAGGCTGGTCGAGAAGGTGAGGCTCGGAGTGATGTGCGAGTGCAGGTACGTGGGCGCCGACGAGGGGCTCAGATATCTGCAGCATTTCCTCATGTGCACGCCCTCCTCCGGTGATATCGTGCACGGTCGAATCAGAGCTCCGATGATCTGATCCTGAGTAGAATATGTAGTGCAACAAACTGAACTCTCATCTGTTGTTCTTTCCCCGTTCAATGGATTAATCTTGTGGATTGTACATATGCTCGTACGGTGATGGTCCAATGAGCAAGTTTCTCCGCTTGTGTTTTGGATAATGCATTTCAAATTTCAATGCAAATTCCTTATCAAAAAGAAAAAAGAAATCAATGAAAATTCAATCGTCAAGGAAAAAAATGTCTTGAGAATTCAGCAAATTTGACTAATCCAAAGTCACTGGACTCATTACTCAAAAAAAAAGTCACTGGACTCATTGTCGACTTCACCAGCAGCGTATTAACTTAACTGAGAAGATCATGCTGGTTTGCCAAGCAGGCCGGAATTGGAGGGCAGACCATCAGAACGGGCCTAATATGCCAAAACGCGCCGCACACTGTTTTTTTTTTGTGTATCAGGCTTGCATAGTGCAGGCCCGGTGTGCCCACACAGCCCACTTCCCCACGCCCACGCAGCCACACTCGCTCCTTCCGGCGGCTTTACCGCTCCACGTCGCGGCGCCTCCGCGCACTCGCTCGTCGACCGATGCCACTGCTGCTGCGCGGCGCCTCCCTCCTCCGCATCTACCAGTACGGTACCTATCTTCCCCCCGCCTCTCTCCTCTCCTATGGCGCATTGGCTACCTTCGGGTCGGTTTAGCCCATGCGGTCTGTGTCGATTCGGTTCTTCGGTCATCTGAGGAGCAGCAGCTCAATTGGGGGGCAAGGGTTTGGCCGCCAAAGGAGATCCCCATTCCCTTTTATTGTATGCTTTCAAACGTCAACAGCGTCCTTGAGGTGGATTACGAAAATTTAGTCAAGAAATATGATTATGATACATATGGCTCCGGTCATGGGGCTGGTGGGCTTCAGGTTTTATTTTAGGAAGTTGCTTAACCTCAAACTCATCCGCAGGTAGCATGAAACCCTACATCTATGTGGAAATCCCCAACAATGCTTTGAGGATGCTTGCCCACAGTTATCTCATACCTGAATTCATTGTCATAAGAATCACTTTAGCTTGGAAGGGTTCATCGGTAGATGGTGAAACTTGTCTTTTCCTTTTCACAGGTGTAGCTGTGGGCTCCGAGGTGCGAATTTTAGTTCCAGAAAGCCCGTGCTGACAAATCTGAACTTCATGAGGGACGGAATGCGGGCTACATATTCGCGCAAAGCTGTCTCTAAGAAAACTGAGATCAAGAATGATGGGAAGTCAGTCATAGAGGAGGTTGGTCTTTTCCACTTTGTGCTCATATTCTCCTACTGCCATTTTATACCTTTCTTTTTGGACTCTAGGAAGATGCTGCTGGAAGCGATTTGGAGATAGAGCGAGTGAAGAGTGACCCTAGCCAGCTCCAATCAATGACGGTGAAAGAGCTCAGGGAGCTTACAAGGTTCAAATTCTCCCAATTCTGCCCTTATTTCCTATTGTTGATAGTTGATTTGTCTATCAACTCTTTTTGTGAACTAAATCTTGAAGGAGGATGGGTGTTTCTGGGAAAGGCACCAAGAAAGATTTAGTATCAGCACTGATGGATTCTCTGGGGGTGGAAGGAAATGGTATGGATACTTCAGATTTGTAGCAGTAGATTTGAACTAAATCATTGTTTTCTTCATTAGAACTCGTTTGTTTCAGTTATACTCTCTCACCAATAAGATAGTATAATGGTCAGATTTGCCGCTTGAAATTGCACTTTAGGAGTAGGTAGCAAGTGAAATAGTGAACCAAACATGTCTGTTTCTTGCATGAGTTCTTTTGAAAACTCTTGTGGCTTTGCAATATCAGCACCACAAGGTATTATGATGGAGGAAAGGCAGGGGCATGAATGCATCTTTGATAGCCATGCTTTCATATGCTGACCTTTTTAAATACAATGTTATTATGAAGCATTTTAGCTGGAAGCTTGTTTCCTCTCCACAGGTAAAGGGGGGAAGTCATCTTCTGAGCTGGTTAGCCCCTCGGAAGAACCTTTAAAAAGAAAAGGTGGCGCTTCAGCTGTGGTTGAACAAAACCTAGAAAGTTCTGAGGTTATATCTGAAACTCCTAGCAAGAAAAGAAGTAGAACAAAACAGAAATCAATCAAGGCCACCACTCTTGAGGAGAATTCTGTGAGTAGTGTCAAGATAAATAAGACTTCAGTCCAGAAGGAAACACTTGTTGGTACGCAGCACATTTTTTCACTTGTCTTTAATTGAACTTCCTTTTTGTTGGAAAATTACTTTCCTCTTGGCTAACTGCTGGTTACGCTACTACAGTCAATGGGGCCGCTCCTAAGGCAGGATTAAGTCCTAATGAAAATTCAGAACCTTGGACTGTACTTGTACATAAGAAACCACAAGCTGGGTGGATTCCTTACAACCCTAAGACTATGAGGCCTCCATCTCTAAGTAAGGATACACGGGCTCTGAAGATTCTGTCATGGAACGTCAATGGATTGAAAGCATTGCTCAAATCAAGAGGCTTCTCTGTGCAGCAGTTAGCAGAGAGGGAGGACTTTGATGTGCTATGCCTACAAGAGACAAAAATGCAGGCAAGATTTGAGTTATGTTCGTTAAGTTCACTTTTAATTATGCTGCAAAATAGTAATAACAAGATAGTTTTTTTGACATGGCACCTTTTATACTCTCTGAATCGTTTCCTGATGATACATTCACTATCTTTGCTTTTGTCGAGCAGGAGAAGGATGTTGAAGTTATTAAGGATACTCTGCTGGATGGCTACACAAATAGTTTCTGGACATGCAGTGTGTCAAAGCTTGGCTATTCGGGAACAGCAATAATTTCACGAGTATGCATCACCTATCTAATGCTTCACATATATAACTAGTAGAAATAGAACACCCCTTGAAGACCTATTTGTTTGTTCTGTTTTACTGCCTTTGAACCAACTGCACACATACTTTATAAAAAATGGAAAGAAGGAACAGCCAGGATATGCTCCCTCACTTGGGGATAATCACACTTATTTCTCTTCGATCCTCAGCCTTGAGGATGTCATATAAGTCAGCTAGAGATTTACTTTAATAGGAATAGCATGTCTAAAATATCTAGCTCAAAATACCTTTAGAGTTGATAGTTTGTTCTTCCCTTGTGGGTTATACTGGTATGGTGGTTCCCAATTAGTCATGGGTCAATGTATCTGATTTTTAGATTAAAACTAGACAAATAGATATCTCGTATTCTGATACTGGCCTGATCATTAGTTAACTTTCTTATGCTTCAATTGATTACAAATCTCCTTAAGCATAAACTTCTGCCTCAACGAATACAATGCCAAGACTATTATTATATTCATTTTTTTCTATTGATCATGTGTTCTGTGTTGCCTATAGGTGAAACCCCTCTCGATCAAGTATGGGCTTGGTGTACCAGACCATGATACTGAAGGGAGGGTTGTGACTGTGGAATTTGATGACTTCTACTTGCTAACTGCTTATGTGCCGAATTCGGGTGATGGTCTAAGAAGACTGGTAAATCATTGGTATTTTCCTTTATAGTATAAGCCACTTGAGGTTAAAATCTGAAATCCATGAGTATCTATTTGTGCAGACTTACAGGGTCACAGAGTGGGATACATCCCTTGGTAACTACATGAAAGTATGTCTTTTTTTAGTCTGATTATTTCGAAGTATTTTCTTATGCTACTTATCCTCTTCTTTTTTTTTAAAGTACACCTTTACTGAAACAAAACTATCTGTCCCGTTTACCTTTCTGTCATTTTCTCCACTGTATTGGTTCTTTTCTTTTCCTTCCTATTCCTCAGTCCTTACTGTTTCTTTGTGCTACTTGGCGTCTATTTTGATAAGAGAAATTGGATAAAAAATTCCAAACATATAGGATTTAGGGCATATGTGAACTAGGCTGCAATCACTGGGCAGGTCCATGAAAATATGCATCAAAATGTCCAAATTTAGTTAGAGTGGCGGATATAAAAATTTTAATACAATAATTTTGGGCATCATTCAGTTCTCATCCTCTTTCTTTTATTGGCTATCATCTCTGAATCTCTTCCTAGTCCTATTTCCTTACCAATCAAGCTAGCATATCTGAACATGATTTTTTTTTTCAGTGGAATAACCATCTTGTTTCTAAACCTTAGGCTTCTTTTACTTTTTCAGCAGCTGTTGTGGGGTGCATCATGCTAGTCAGATATGCATTTTTCAAACATAATTCCACGTCCTGCATTTATAGGTTTCAGTAGCAAGCAGCTGCTAATACCATTTTTTTAAAAGAAAAGGCATGCTTCTAAGTTCTTACATAACCTTACGCGTATCTTATGATCGTTCAGGAATTGGAAAAATCGAAGCCTGTCATACTAACCGGTGATCTTAACTGTGCCCATCAGGAGATTGATATCCATGATCCTGCTGTGAGTAACCATCTGTTTGAATTGTTGTATTTGGAATTGTCTTGCACTTAACTGTATGCTATACTTGGCTATTTGTTTTATGCTACAAACATTACCATCCTTATAAGAAAGTAGAATTATGGAGAAATCCTCGTTTCAAACTATAGAAAGGACCAAAAGTTATTTAGATTTTAGATTGTCTTTGTTAGACCAGAGAGTTGTCATCCAGTCAATTTTATAGAAAGCTTGAAGAGTAAAGTTTGCCCAAACTGTGAGATAGTTAAACCTACATTGCATTATCAGCTGTATTTGAGCTACCTGGACACCCTGGTGCTCATACATATATATGTGCCTGGTGACCAAAATCAGGTTGAATAGACAATATCAGTTCCAGTTAAGCTTCTTCAAACTTTTCTTTCTAGGTAATCTTCACTGATGTTTAACACATTTTTGTCCAGGGCAATCGTAAAAGTGCTGGCTTCACAAATGAAGAAAGAGAATCATTTGAGACTAACTTTTTGTCCAAAGGATTCGTTGACACATTTCGGAAACAGCATCCCAACGTTGTTGCATATAGTTATTGGGGTTACAGGCATAATGGCCGCAAAACAAATAAAGGTATGTACTATGTACTTGTTCTTTTCTGAAATAATGTACTATTTACTCGTTGACATGGGCTTTGCCACCAGGCATTGTTCGTTTATGAAATGTGTAAGCCACTGCCACTTACAAACTTACCTATGATTTTCAGCATTTTATCCCACAGTACCTTTGCCACAGTTATCGTTATCATACTATTTTGCATGGTTGTTGGGCATTCTTACATCCATCATGCACAATCTTTATGTCAAAACTAGTATATTCATTAGTTGTTTCAACATAACTGAAGATCATGCTCACTATTTCACTTTTTGTTTCTGTCTGTTCATTGGATTGAAGGTTGGCGCCTGGATTACTTTCTTGTGTCGGAGTCTATCGTGGGAAAGGTGCACGATTCATATATTCTTCCGGACATCTCTGCCAGTGATCACAGCCCCCTTGGCCTCATACTGAAGCTCTAGGCTGCATCACTAGCATGCCAAACACTCAATCTGAAGCTGGGGCCTTAAGTTTCAACAACAATTGCGCGGACCTGTGGCAGAGTCTGCGATTTTGCATCAGGCCACTAGTGAAAAGACACCAGCTGATACTAATGCTGCATTTTGTGATGTAAATATGTCGGCCGATGAATAGATTGCATCTTCGGCCTCAGTTCTGTAGCTCAGTACGGGGAGCCTATTGTCCGGTTATGAAACTTATGACTGAAAGTACGCAGTGGGTATAAACTTGCTCAATGTCACAATCATTGTGTGTTTGTGGTTTAGCCGATGGACCCTACAAAATGCACGTTTTGCTTGAACATCAAGATGCAGTTATGTTTATTGTTGTGACATTAATCACCGAGTAAAAACCTGGCTGTTTTCATGTATTTTTGGTAACCCGGGTCCACCTAGCAGTGAGACAAAACAACGGTAACCGACATTGCAGTGTGACGTAAGCCAGGAAGGCGACTAGGCGAGAACGCCTCAACAGCTCATCGACCTCGAGTCGGATCGAGGCCTACAAATATCCGACGGGTTAAGCCCCGCGGGTTTAACCAGACCTAGGTTAACAAATCACCTGCGCGGCGTCGGCGGCGATATCATCGGCAAGACGGCGGGGGTGCGCGCCAATCTCCGGCTGTGCGTCTCTCTCTCTCTCTCTCTCTCTCTCTCTGATTGCTTGCCTTTTTTTGGATATTCCGTGAATGCTGGATGGGAAACGATGACGCTTTCTCGGATTTTCTCTGTATCTGTCTTGCATGCCTACCTAAAAGTGGAATTGATTTCTTTCTTTCTCGCTGCGTGAGGGTGGGAAACCGTGTGAATTTTGGATTAGGAAAGGGTTTTGTGATCAGACTTCTCCGTGAATTCTGGAAGGGAAAACTATGGTGGCGGATTTTGTTGGTAGCCTCACGTAGCCAGTCTTGAGCGCCTTCCCTTTGAAGTAGAAGTGGTTTCGTTCGTCCGCGAGCTTTTGAGATCCTGCGGATTTTGGATTGGGGCAGGGTATTGTGATGAAACCCCTCCGCCGCTTGATGCCGATCGGAGGCGTAATTTTGATGAGGTCGTGCTCTTGTTTGGGGACTGGGTAGCGGATGCGCACCTTTTGTCGAAGTGTGTCTCTGAGTAGTTGTTTTATTTGATCATCAATGGTGCTGTCGTTCAAATTTCTCCGAGGGCTGCTTAAGATGTTCTGAGTATGAATTTACCCTTAGCCACAGGATTCTTCTGCGTAGAATTGCTTGATTTCGGATCAATAAATGTTCCCTGATCCCTCTCACATGGATTGTTAGTTTGTCTGCACGTTAATCTTAGTCACTTCAAGATACATAATGCATCTTTGTCATGAGCTTTGTCCTTATGTTTGCATCGATGGAATTTTCTTCTGAGATCCTCCTTGCGTACATCACACTGGTAGTTCAACTGGTGGATTTAGGTTCTAGCAACAACTTTAACTCGAACTTCCCTTGTCAACTCCTTAGAAACAGTTCTCTAGGCATTAAGGTCAGGTTATCTTTTGTTATCTGTTTGTATTCGCGACCATTTTAAAGCCTCATGATCAAAACGTTCCTGGCTTTGGCAAACAAGTTAATTTCATACGACAATTTAGCTAAATATCTAGCTCCTGAACTCTTGTTTCTGCAGTCGTGACTGCCTGATTCCTGGAATCAAGCGCATCGCGGAGAACATGAGCAAGGCTTCTCAGCGTGGATATCATGCCCGGAGCAATGAGCCCTGGACTCGCCTTTCCCATAGAGAGAGGATACCGGGATGGTTTGCGTATAATCCAAGGACCATGAGGCCTCCACCTCTTAGCAGTGATACCAATTTTATGAAGATTCTGTCCTGGAATGTTAATGGACTGCAAACTGCTGTAGAGCTAGGATTTTCTGCTGATCAACTGGCTAGTAGGGAGAACTTTGACGTTCTATGTCTTCAGGAGACACACTTGCAGGCAAGTTTTGTTGCTTCTATTCTCTTCATATATACAGCTTCCAGTTTTTCTGATGGGTTGTGGGTTGCTTCATTGTGAACACAGGATTTCTTCGTGATCCAATATATCATGATACAGTGGGTTTTCATTATGATGCACATGTCAGTGTCATGACCATGTTTTCATTCTATTTTCAGGAGTGCAATGTCAACTTCTTTAAGAATCTGATACAAATACAAGACTTCGATAACAGCTATTGGTCATGCAGTGTCACAAAGCTTAATTACTCAGGAACTGCAGTGATTTCACGGGTATGTTCTTGCTGCGATTAATGCTCATCACCTCCTTTTATATATGCTGACCATAAAATGAACTGTGCATTGCATTAAATCTGCATCTCAATAGCCTTACATCACTTCTCTTCTTCTGTTGCATTAACAGGTAAAACCAATCTCTGTCCAATATGGACTTGGCATACCAGACCATGATCATGAAGGCAGGGTTATTACTTTGGAGTTTGATGATTTTTACTTGGTCAATGCTTACGTGCCAAATTCTGGCCGTGGTTTACAGAGATTGGTAAAAACCAGTTTTCCTTTATATTATTGTTGTTGGTTTATTTTGTACTGGGTACTGCTGCTAATGCTACTGCATATCTATTTTTTTTCTTGCTTCTTGGCCTTCAGAATTACAGGGTTAATGATTGGGATTTATGCTTCAGTGACTTCATAAAGGTGCATCCACTTAGCTTTCAACATTGTCCATTTGACTCCTAGAAACATGTGTATCCACACTAGTATGGCCTGTTCACTTTTTATGTCATTGAGGAATTGGTATTGTGCTTCTTATGTGCTGTTCTACATCTTATCTCATGTTCAAACTTCACAATATGTTTATCGAAATATTACTTTGCAACGTGCAACTGAGGTATGTCTTTTGGTCTGCAGAAACTGGAATGTTCCAAACCAGTAATTGTTGCTGGTGATCTCAACTGTGCTCGCCAAAGTATTGACATTCACAATCCTCAAGTAAGTTTGTTTGCACAACCTTTCATTAAAATTATATTCCAAATCTTTTGAGCATGCTTCTGTTCTTTTTATGTGGTCCTCATTACTGACAGGATATATGTGCATTGTTAGATGCCACCTTTATTTTTCCTTTTTAAGAGAAAATAACGCCATCTTTTTGCTACATATGCCCTTTTTTTCTTTTTTGAGAGGAAATGCCACCTGGATATATATATATATATAAATATATATATATAGGCAGCTATATGGTGTTAAGTCACAAGCGAGTTTTTGTTTAGGCTGTTCTACCCTGTCTACTTGTGGTTCTCTAGCACTAGCACTGCAGTCAGATACGAAAAGAATGCCTCATGAAGTCCTTTTGAGCATTTTCGACATTAATGAGAAAATTACAGAGAATGAAACATATATCTCACCTTGTTTGGAATCAGATAAGATATGTACTCTAAAATGCTTTGAGATTGTCCCTGAGCAAGAAAAATATAACAGAAAGCTCTGAATTTTTTTTTTGAATGACCACATTTGCTTTTTGTTGTGTCAGTAACCTGAGATTAAAACATAGCCCTGAACTGTCAGTTCTCCACCGCTTAATATTGAATATGCACTACCTCCAAATTTTTTTAAAAAGTATTTGCCATTAGGATAATATCTGAGCCCAAAACTGTTAATATTATTTCAAAGTTCCCTTCGACTTCAGTTTGCTTTCTTGCTACACGCTGTAGCCTTTAGGTGGATGATAACTTATTTGAATGCTGTTTTTACAGGCAAAAACTGAGGCTGCAGGTTTCACAATTGAAGAGAGGGAGTCATTTGAGGAGAACTTTTCTAGCAAAGGCCTTATTGATACTTTCCGGAAACAACACCCAAATGCTGTAGCCTACACCTTCTGGGGTGAAAACCAGGGCATTAGCAACAAAGGTATGGTGCTGTATTGGTGATTGGCGAGATGAATCCATAAATGTGGTCGCCTTTGCATTTCATGTGCTTCCTTTCCGAGATGAATCCACAACTAAGAAACAGTTTCCTGGGTCTCCTTATTTTGAGATCAAATTATCGAACGTTATTATTTTATATAACCTGCTACTAGTAATAGGTTAGCCCGCTACTAGTAAGACTGCCTCCTCTTCTCCTAGGTTCGTTTTATTCATTGTTGGAAATGTAGAATGACCTGTATTCATCTTTTGTTCTTCATTTAACAGGCTGGAGATTGGATTACTTTCTTGCGTCAGAATCTATTGCTGACAAGGTCCATGATTCGTACATTTTACCAGATGTATCGTTCAGCGATCATAGTCCAATTGGCCTTGTGCTGAAGCTGTAGGCACCAACGCGGCGACGCGTCTCTCAACTGAAGACTAAATAACATAGCGTCGTCCTCGACAGAAGACTTGTACAAAATTTGCTTGTCCAGGCTGGAACTAGTCAACGCCAGGTGGTGATACTTTGCGCGGTCACCTGTGGAGGTAGTAGGTTCACTCCATGTTCGTGAAATTGGATGTCTACATACGTAGAGCGATTTGCCCATCTTTTTGAGATGCCTCGTGAATGCATTCCACCAAAACCAAATGGCGTTTACGTGTCTGCAGCTTCATTACTTCATGAATTTACATTGATATACGTGTTTTGCTTGTCTTGGGAATGGACTTATCCGTGCTACACCTAGTATTTCTAAGCTCTCGTTACCCATGCATGCATTGATCACGAATTCATGATCAGGCTATGTGTCTGCTTAGCCCTCCTATGACGTTGCTATTCCTATTCGAGACTTGCTTTGTCAAGTACTCCGCATTATGCATTTAACAGCTGGTCAAACAGATCACGCTGAGGCTTAGCTGGTCAAACAATGCTTGAATCATTTGCAATAATATCACATAGGACTAGCACCGTCAAGTTGAACTACGAGCTGCTGGCGTTGTTCCTGACCCAGAACACGTCTGTTCCTTTTTTACGACACAGCTGAGCACAGGAAATGGGTAGATGAGAATAACAAGGGAGATCACGGTAGCCAGCAGGCGATGTATAGATAGCTGAACAAGACAGGATATCAAGCTTCTATTCCTGCCATTAGCAACAGAGCATCCCGGCTTACAAATCAGTCAGGACATTTGTTCATGCCTCCTCGGAAGACATAAATTAAACAGGCACCGTCCTCATTTCTCATTACAGTAACGCTGAAGCTGCAATACAGCTAGTAAACAAAAACTAGGGGGCTCGACAGTCGACATATATATACACACGCACACACAAGACGGGCGCCAATGAAGCTCAACAAAACTGTCACTAGGCTGGTAGTCAGAACTATCTACAGCAGCTTCAAGGAGGGGACGTAACCCTGCAGGATGATCTGCTAGCTCTACTCTACCAGTCTACCTTATCCGAAGATGTCCACCATTACTACTGCTGGTGCAAAACAAATGACACCTCCAAAGACAGAAGTGCCCGGCAGAGAGGAGATCTCGGTATCTTCTCTCAATAGCTGCAGCCCCCCACGTAGCTTCTTAATTACATAGCTAGTGACTGCTTAGCATAACCAGCTTGCTCATAGGAGTAATAGTGCATGTCATTTCTTACTCGGCAGTGCCTCCAGCTATTGTTCACACCACTGTGCTCATCCGCCTGGTACTTTGATTTCATTGGCTTAGCACTGATGGGGCCTCCTCTATCCCTATTCTTGCTGCTCCTTCTGCCTGACTCATTGTTCCGCCTTCTCCAGCGAGTCCAGTGTCCATATGACATGCCGTGGCTGTCAGGCACGCCGTGGCTGTCTTGATGGTTGTCCCATGGATCGGTCTGAGTGGCTGCAGAACCCCAGCCGTAATCATGTTTCCATGTATCCTGGGAGCTATCTCTCATGTTCCAGTTGGCGATGCAGGGATTGGTCTGCTCCCTCCAGCTGCTGGTTTGATCTTGCAGTGCCTCATACACGTCCCAATTGCCTGTGCTTTGCTGAAGAAATGTTTGAGCGGGCTGCTCGACATAACAGTCCCAATTTCCCGAGATTTGCTTACAATTTGCTTCAGGCTGTTCCAAATGACTGTCCCAGTTTACAGAGTGTTGCTGGCCGGCAGTATTGCTTGTCTCTGTGTCACCCCATCCTGTAACTGGAACTGGCTTGTCTGAGAAAATAAAGGAGTCCCAGACATCAGGAATACCGTTATCTTTTCTGGGGACACGACGGCGTGACTTCTCCAGATCAGCCACCAATTCAGGATCAACATGTTCATCTGGGTTAACTGTATCGATATACATGTCTGGGTCAGGCAAAGGGATATCACAATGTTGACCATGATATACAGCACAGAAGCGCGCCTTTGCATCATTGAAGGCTTCTAATGCAGCTGAGTCCTCCCAATCCACAACATTTTTGTACAGAGACATCAATCTCTTGGTCTCACACAGTTTACCCCAGGGGATGGCGCATGCATCGGTGCAAAATTTCTTCTCCCACAGTGGAACTGAGAAATTTCCCCCACCTGAAAATCACACATAAACCATGCTTAATCTATGCAGAGGAAAGAAAACCTCATTTTGTTCCTAGTGTTACAGCACCCTATTACTAGGCTTGCTAAATAAGAATAATAATCAGACCAAACACTGCATCGAGAATACTGATCAGAAGAAATGCTACAATGGAAATAGGGCAGCAACAGATAACCGAACAGAATAAGCAGGTGGTCAGCAAAAGAGCTGGCGGTAATTATGCCGATAAACAGAAACCAACTTGGGGGTAATTTCTTCCATTACTAGCAACATATCGAGAGCACAGAAAAATATAAGAATATTAATCAGACAAAACACTGCATCAAGAATACTGATCAGAAGAAAAGCTACAGTGGAAATAGGGTAGCAACAGATAACCGAACAGAATAGCAGGTGGTCAGCAAAAGAGCTGGAGGTAATTATGCAGATAAACAGAAAAACCTGGGGGGTACTTTCTTCCATTACTAGCAACATATCGAGAGCACAGAAAATTATATACGAAATAATAAAACTAGATCATAAAACAAATATATAGTGCATATAAAACTGTAAAGCGTCTCCAAAACTGAGTAGGGATCAGAGGTTCCATGAAAACCAGAGTACAGGTTCAGCTTAGTCAGTCGGAGAGATCAAAGTAAGTGGAGAATTTTTCACAGACTGATTTGGCTTGAAAAGTGCTAAGTCCCATTATTTTTTAGCATGAAATGTGTATTCTAAGCAGTAACTACCAAGTTACCAGCTTTCCAAAACTGTGCTCACAAATCATAAAACGATCAAATCAGTATCAAATTTTAGCACCATCCAGAAATCTTGACGTCAAGCCAGAAAATAATAGTTATTTTCAGACGTATGAGGGCAATTTAGGGACTAGCAAGATCCTGAGGAGAAAGAGGGGGGCTTTCTAAAGATGAGACCATCTCTTCAAATTTGGATCCTATTCAAGCTCTGGCAGCAGTGTAGGTCAGAAGATGAACGTTGACAACTGTCCAGATAAGATGGTCACCAAAATGCCCTAATGCCATATAATATTTCTACCAAATAGTGTACTAATTCAGCAAATGCATTACTATGTTGACATTCTCGCAAAAATGGAGTAGCTTTACCTTAAGGGTATGCACTATAAGATGTAATGATCAAAGATATAAAATAAACTCATCAACTAGCTGATAAAATTACTACCAGGGCATTTTCACAGCACTGGCACAGCCAACACCAGAAACGGCATGACTTACTGACACGAGCCAAATTTACACGAAGTGCTGCCGAGTGCCAGCATTGTCAGGGACACACGGATCAAGGTAAGACGGGGGATTCGCTACCGAGTCCGGAATTCGGGACACAATATAAATTACCGTGAAATTCCAACACAGGAACCCACTCCAGGAAATCAGGAGCCGAGGAGCGGCGCGACCCAACCGAAACCGACCAAACAAGCAAGCAACGCGTGGATACCAAGGCTGTAGACAGGACGGTGGACGGAGAGCGATCGAGGAACGCACCGTGAGAGCGTGGCGGCCTCCGGGGCTTGCCGGTCTCCCTGTAGATCGGCCGCCTCTCCGCCATGGACGGACGCCGGGGGCCTCTCCTCCCTCAAGCCCCTACCTCCGGAACGCGGGGGAACGGGCGCCCTCTCCCCGCAGCAGGACTCGTTCCACGACGAGCGGGCCGGGGCCGGAACCCCAGCGCGCGCGAACGGGACCCGCGGTGCGACCCGGGAGGCGCAGGCTGCCGCCCCCGCGAAACGGCGCGCCCGGTTGAGTCGGCGGCTGAAGCGGCGGGGAGTGGTAGCGGGAACGAGTCGGGCGAGCGGCGAAAGGGACGCGAGCACGGCCTGAAGGAGGGAGGGAGGCGCGGGGAGGGGAGAGGAAAGGAGAGGAGGCGGCGGTTCGCCGGTTTGGGTGGCGTCGTTGGTTTCGCCCGCGGCCGGCGCCGAGGAGCGGAAAGGGGGGGGGGGGGGGGGGGGGGGGGGGGATTAAAAAAAGGCTGGAAAAAAGCAGGGATTTTTTTATCGTGCGTTCGCACGTTTCTGCGGGAACGGGCAGGCGTCTACCGCCGCCGGAAGCTCTGCCGCTGGGATTTTTCTGCATGTGCTCTCCTTCGGTTCGCCTCCGTTTGTGGGTTTGGGCTTTTGACCTTCTCGCCTGTTGTTTTTCACACGCTGAAAATCCAGAGTTTTTTTTCTTTTCAAAAAAAAATCCAGAGTTTTCTGCGGAGGAAGTTGCGTATGGCACAACAGAGGGTTCCTCCTCCTCGGCTAGATTTAGTCAATCGTGCTGACATGGACAAATGGCGAAGGAGAAGGAGAAGAGGGTAGGGCCTGAGGCACAAAGGTATCCAAGGCCGGCGACGCCGAAAATGATGCATGCGAGGGGCTACCGGTGACAGTGCAAAGACGGATTAGATAAAAAAAATGAAGATAGTAGTGGTGGCAAAAGAAAGTAGGAGCCCATTTGATGATATGTTATATGCAATAGGGCAGACCACGAGGATGGAAAAAGAGCAACTATTGGAGGAAGATGAAGCAAAGCGAAGCGTTTATCTGAAGGAGGAAGAAAAAAGAAGTATGTTAGATCCGACTGTTCGGAACCATTAGCTGAATATGCGTGCAGCTGAAGTAGTGTTTTCCTTTCCCTGTAACAGCTCCGTGCCTCTGTTTAAATTGGGATCCATGCAGCTAATTTCAATGGGTGGATCCAAACCGTGCGTTAGTATAACAGTCAAACAATTTCCTTAGTTCCCAATGTAGAAAGAAAGAAAAAAGTGAAGTTCGCCATTTTCTGTGCTCCTGGCTGGCTCCTACTCTCACTTAGAAATCTGCAGCAAATCACTTAGAAATTTTATGGCGTGCCAAATGCTATTCACGAACAGAGCAGTGACTAACTTTAGGCGGGCGCCACAACTGTAGCTGCGGCAGATTGTGGCGGGATACCAAACACCCCCTAACTTTCCTGGCCCTGCTTCTCTTCTTCCCGGCTGGACCAGCCGTAGCCGAGCTGTTTCCTTCAACTCACGGCCGTATCAGAGGCAACAGCGCACCACAAATGTACAGTGGCTATGGGTGAGCGATACACAGTAAACAACGTGGGTCCTTGTGTGTCGTACCGGATAACATTAGGTTCGCATCATATGTTGGGCCCCAGCTCCGTCTCCAGTGTGCTGTACTTATCAGGAACAGGTTTGTTGACTTGATGAGAACTACACGTCGTAAAGCCAAAGAAACTTGCGATTTTTCTTGGTTCACGCCATCTGCAGGACTCCAAGAGATCTTTCTTGGTTCAGACTTCGGCATCTGCGGCACAGTGTCATCAATTAACCCCTTTGAAAGAAAACGAAAACAAGCTACACAAAAAGGCACGGAATGAAAGCAGAGCTAGCCAGCATTTTACACATGCAGTAAGCCCGACGTGAAGTTCTCACGTTCCAAACTGCGTTACACCACCAGAGACCAGACCTGCTCTGCTCTGCCATACAAGTCTTGTTGACAATGACATGAAACTGGACGCTGTAGACACCCAAAGCCCATAACAGGCCTGCACTGCAGAAGTGAGACGTGACAAAGAGGGGCATGCTAGGCCGTATGCATGCGCGCTGTTTCTGTACCATTCTGTGAGTCGATGTGACACGAGCTGATCAGAGAGATGAAATCCTGAGCTGGCCGCCGGAGCAAAGAGCCTTGCTTTGCGTCATGGAAATTGGAAACCTTGATCGGAGAACGAAGAAAAAGCAGGCCCCGAGTCCCCGCCCCGGCCATTGATGCTCGCGTGCGCGACTCCCGATAAAGCCGGCGATGTCGGCTGGGGGCTTGGGTATATAGGGTACTTGCCCCTGTTGTACTTGCCTCGAAGGGAGCGGTGCGGCACGGCTGTCCGCCGCCCATTCGCCGCCGACCCTTTTGCCCATTCCGCCGGCGACCGGAAAGTGGCCTGTCCATGGCAGTAGGCTGGCGTCCAGTACAACACGAAGAAACGGTAGGCAAAATACTGTGCTTCTCTGTGTCCCTATCGGTTGCAAGGATGAGGTGACGCGAGCAATGCAACGGTGAAGTTTCACGGAGGAATTCATGGATCGGCGAAGGCCGGTCATGCAAAGCCAGTACACGCTCCAACGCAGAGAACCGCGCAACCGAGAGCGGGAGAGCGCTTGGGGAATACCGCATACGCCCGCGGCCAGACGCTCGAACGCAGGGAGGGGAAGAAGGGAAAGATGGGTGAGAACAAGTATGCAGCCCGTGCCTTGATTCAGCCCATTTAATGTAAAGGCCCAGCTACACGAGCATACGGTGTTATCTGAAGAGAAGCCACTTCGAAAAAAAAACTAAAGATAAATCAATGTTTGTGCAAGCAGCAGTTGCATATTGATGGAACATAAAAGAAAAGTCTCGAAGATATATATGCAGCGTAGTGACTGCTACTTACTGATCACCGCCAATATAAACCTATAATTCCGTCTACTATTGTGTACTGGTACTAAGACAATTCCAGTACACAGTTGCATAGTGTAGTTACCAAGATTGAGAACTAGTTAACTGTGCCGTGTGCCAGCTGAGTTTCATAGGATGAAACTTATCTCTCATCCTACAAAACTCTCTTCTTCTTTTTCCTCGTCATGTCAACAAAATTGACGATGTAGCATAAAATTTAATGCTATGAAACTTTTATTGGGACTGCCTGCCTGCAACTATTTTACCTCTCCTAATAAGTAATAACTCATGCAAAATACTGTAATGCTGACCCATCCTTAGCCCACCACGTTGCTTCGGCCGTCGCAAAAGTCTCTACGCCGAGGGTCCCGCCGCCGTGAAGTCGACGTGGTACACCTCGGTCATGTCCGGCTCGAACAGCCCGAAGTGCCGCTCCACGCCCTCGGGCTTCTGGTTCTCGTTGAACATGGCGAACACGAACGCCTCCACGGCCTTCCCGGGCCGCCGCGGCGTGCCGCGCCCGCTCCCGACGCGCCGCACCACGTTGTTCACGTACGCCGCCGCGTTCCCCACGCTGGCGCCGGCGCCGCCGCCGCCCGACGGCCACCCGGTCTCCGACACCACCACGTCAACCGCGCCGGACGCCGCCACCCTCCCCAGCGCCGCGTGCACGGCGTCCACGATGGCGTCGAACATGTTCGTGTACTCCACGCCGCCGTCCGTCACGGTGGCCGCGGAGGCGGGCTGAAGGAGCGCGTAGTCCAGCGGCACCGACGACGGGTCGGCCGCGTAGGCGAAGTAGGGGTACGCGTTCACGAGCAGCGGCGCGGACCTCGACGCCAGGAACGACGCGATCGGCCCGACCGTCGGCAGCGCCGCCTCCGAGAAGGCGCCCTGCGACGGCGGGTACGAGGACCCCAGCACGGCCGTCGACACGGCCGTCGTGACCGCCACGCCGCCGAGCCCCGCGCCGCGGAGCGCCGACTCGAGGTTCCGCATCGCGGGGAGCACGAGCGCGGCGAGGTCGCCCGGGATGACCTCGTTGCCCGCGGTCACGTAGCGGAAGCGGACGGCGCCGGCGAAGGGCTGCACGTAGGACTGGACCCACGACGCGGCGAACGAAGTGTCGGAGGCGAGGCGGGCGAGGTCCTCGTTCAGCGTGCCGAGGACGACGCCGAGCCCCGAGCCTCGGAGCGCGGCCAGGACAGCGGTGTCCGGGTGGAAGAGGCGCACGTCCGTGATGTTCCTGGCCCTGCACAGCGCGATCACCTTGTCCGGGGACGGGAGGTTGTTGGCGATCATGCCATAGTTCACGCCGATGCCTTCAACTCCTGCAAGTAGAGACCAGCCACGTTCCAACAGTAAGCAGAGGACAAACGATCATCTTATGAGATACTCTTAGGAATACAATGGAGACTCGCAGCATCCTCTGATCTTGTTTTTACCTTGTTCAACCAGCTAATACCAACCTGACGAGATTTGTTTCAATTTGCAAGGGGAATAAAATTATCTTAGATTTTGGTCGCTGTTAAGTAACTATCGCCAGTAAGGGCGTGCACTGTGTACTATAACCTAACATTAGTTGCCCCTTCATGAGGGACTATACTCCGATGAAGCTTCACTATCATCACAGTTGAAACAGTACAGAAACTATCTGCTGACTGACAAAGAAATAAACGGAGATGGCAACAAGAAACCAATCATGTTCAGCTGACATGGCCCGTGAAGATCATTGTCAAGAAGACAGCCCACCCATGCATTAACCTGAAGACGAAACAGAGCTAGAGATAGCAACCCACCTCCAACAGCAAAGCGGCTGACGGATAGGCAGAGCAGGAATAGACAGGAAGATATAACGACAGGCCACAGCTCCCGTGAAAAAAAAAGTCTAGATAAAGCAAACTGTAATCTTCAACGCATTGGCAGAACTCCTGCTCCTTCCGTTCAAAGGGGGTGAAAAAGATAAAGGAAACAATAAGAATACCTGGCACACTCGAGATCTATCATGTTAACTTGGAAAAGATTTAGCCTACTAAGTAACAACTTAACCATTGCCCTGCTCTAAGCCTCTAAGGTTTCTCTGAAGGATTATTATATCAACAGACTAACGATATCGAAGAAGCCACGCAGCGCAAACAGTAGGTATACTCACACCGATCAACATCGCAACAAGATAAACAGAAGATAGATAGTGTAGGAATTTCACCATTAGCTAGCAGCAATCAATCAAGCGATCAGTAAAGAAGTAAAGATTAGCTCACCTGAGGACGACGACAGGAGCAGCAAGCCGCAGGCAGCAATCCACAGAGCACCCATCATCTCGACCAGACGACTACCCTGAAGCTTGCAGTCGCAGCGGCTCGAGCTTGTCTTCAAATCTCTTTGCTTCCTTCTGACGAATCCTCATGGCGTTCAATATATAGGGGGCAGGCAGGGAGAAGGCGGCAACCACCGATCCGCCACGACCCTACAGGCCCGCGCGGGTCCATGTCGCAGGGGCTCCGAACAGCACGGCCTCAACGCGTACGTGGTCACGGCCTCACGGGAGTCGCGCTGCGGCTGATGCCGCTGATGGAAACTGCACGTCCGCCGGCGGGAAAGTGCTCGGCTACCGCGTAGACTTTCCGTGCGTGGCCTCCCTCCACATTCAGCAGGTTCGGTTGCTTGCTTGCTTCGAAGGAAAACTTGCTCCATTATGGCCATGGGCAATGATTTGGGATGCGATTCTGCTGAAAGGAACCTTACAATTTAGGCTAAGTTTTCGGAAAAATACTACTACCCCTAGAGTCCTAGTACATGTACCTTAGAAAACATGCACATGACTCAGCTTAGGAAACATGCAAAGTAGTATGAGTTTAGAAAGCATAGTGCCTTATTCGGGTTATTGTATCTCAGGATGTAAGTGAAAGTATGAGTCCAGAAAACATAGTGCCTTATTAGAAACAGAAGAAACAGGTAGACCGATTTGGAGTACATGTCCAGGGTCGAACCAGACCCCCAATTTCGTTCGCACACAAAATGGCTCATTTCATCTGGCCCAGTAAGTGCGGCCCGTGAAAGGACGAGCTTCGACACGACAGTATCGACGGCCGACGACAAACTCGCCAGGTAGCTCCTCCGTGCCGGCGTGCAACTCCGAATCCTCTCAAGGAGACAAAGAGCGTTGAGCAGCAGAAGATTGAACATACCTCGCGGACGCCAAGAGCGGCAGGAGCAGGTCCCACTGCATCTTCCTCGGCGCCGGCCACATCATTACACCTGCGTACCACGGCAACGCCAAGAGCGAGTGTGAGCGGCTCAGGAAGCTCTGCGGTATCTACTTAATCCTTTGGAATCTACCTGAAACAATGCAGAGATATTTGGTGCTTCCTGGACATGTAAAACTGGTGTCCCCAGCTCTGGTTCTGTACCTTTTATTCGCTTTCAATATAAAGCAGAGATTTCTCCCTTTTTTTAAAAAAAAACAATGTAGAGATATCTACAGATTAGGTAGTCCCAGCTATGGCCTTACCATGTTCTGTTGCTGCATTCAATCTACCTGCATGTCCCTCCCATACTCATACATTGTCATAGACAGCAAACATACCGGACTCAAATTAAAGTTACTTGAAGTGAACTTCGGCATTGCCAAACCAAATCCAGCAATATACTATTTAGTTCGAGTACATACCAACCGTGTTCAAATTAAAAAAGTTGGAGTACAAATCAATGAATCATCACTCACAACAGCTAAAATTCTGCAGTCTAGGGCGAGCACTTTAGAGACATCTTGGACCAAACAGAAGTAAAATGCGTCTGTGTCCCATTGTAAAACACAAATCTTATTGTCATTGAATCACCAGACATGTTATATACACAAGCGCGGCTTGAAACACATCAATCTGAGTACTTAACGAGCTCAATATTATCCTCTCAGATTTCACTAATGTTACAACAACAGGAATAGTGTGCGTAAGAGCACATAGTGACATAGAGATCTTAGAAGATCGTCTAAGTTCTAACCAATAAGACAAAGTGGGGAAAATAATTCTAGGCTTTTACATCTCCTTTTGGTTGACCAAGAAGAGATGGTCGGTAAAGTGAGTGACCTTGTGCCATCTCGATTCTTTCACGTGGATCATACATTGTCTCATCTCTTATAGCCTGAAGAATCGAATCAGCAGGACGGTCCCTGCGCATGTATGGACAACTCAATCAGTTCAATTTGGCAAACTTTAATTCACTAAAGTATTTACAAACTTCTAAAGATAAAGTAGAATAGCATGGCACCAGGGGCAGCAACGCCAACCAACATATCATATATGTATTTGTTAGTAATATAGGTTATCAACACAGGTAATCCAGCAAAAAAGTAATTGGCGCACAGCACGTGGCCTTGGACCTAAAATTGTTTTTAAAAAATGGCTTTTGTTGGATTACCAAAAAACAAGAAGTGGTCTGACCTTTTGATCAAAATTCTATGTAGCGCTTTTAAAATTGGGCACATCTCAACGGGCGCAACAGATTTGTTGGCTTCTGGATGCATCACACTTAAGCTATCCTGACTAAGAAGCTCATAAAATGCATCAACTGCAGAGACACCCTGAAATGAAATGACAGCAACATGAGTATTCATTACATGAACCATCTAGGCATATTCTTGCAGTTATTGGAAGTTTAGATGGCAATTAAAATAAAAGGGCATACCTGAATGGTCCCTTTGCCTTTTATGCTGTCACCCATTTCTAATGTCAATTCCCCTTTAGCTAACTTCTGCCCATACCAGGCATTACGACCTTTCAACAATGTGACATAAGTGTCTGCTAATAACGGTCCGGCAAGTTTTTCAGGTTCTTCTTCCAGAAGGTGTGTGATGTAGATCATCTCAGATGTGCAAAGTGCAAAGTAAACAGATTTGCTCGTTGCACTCTCATTGGTTAGTGCTGCTACCATACCTGCAAGATAACGGAATGTTCAGAAAAGATAGCCGAGCATCTTTGTATTAAAAGTTCACCGAAGCATGCATTTGTCATCACATCTTGACAATTGAATCGTTCTTGTGGGTAATAACAGCAGTAAAGATACTATAGCCTACTTGTTTGATTTTATTTTAAGACATCAAATTTTGTAGGAATAAGAGCATGAGAAAATGCTAAAGGAGGGCAAGGTGCTGAATATCGACAACATTACTTCATGTTGGATGGCAGTTCTAAATTTCTGAATTTCGAATAATGGGGCATGTGTACAAAAATCATATGCTTAAGTGGAAATAGAACATAAGAAAACCAGTGAGACAAGCAGAAAGTGATTACCAGCGCCAATAGCATATACATTTTTTAAGCCTCCCATAACCTCGTGGGTGATGAGGTCACTATTATCCCACACAATAAAATGAGGCTGCCTCAGGAACTTCGCAAGAGGTTTCCTCCATTTGTCAGCTCCACAAATACGCGCATTTGCATATTCTTTGTTGTAAATTTCAGAGGCGATATTTGGGCCACCAAGATATAGAATGTTCTCCAGAGGAACCCCAGCTGCATTAAACCGATATAATCCAAAAATCACAAGCACAAGTTAAACAGACGAGAGAAGAACTTTGGTGTTAAAAGCAGGCATGGAACATATACCACAGGGAATGAAGTTTGAAGTTATGAACATGAATTTGCATAAATGAAAGCTGTAAAAATACACTACATTGTTTTGTGTGCACACACAGGAAACTAGCACGCTACTGATTCAGGCAGAAGTCTCGACATACAATGACTACAGCTATCTAGATTACTCTAGGTAATAGAGGCACACTGCAAGTTGTAGCAAAACCATATCTGAAGTTATATTATCGGGAACTCTGATTAAAGAGGCATCCATTCACATGTGAACTAAGTATCTTCTACAACAGAGCTGGAATAACAAAATTCTCATCTTGAATTCACGAAAAGAAATCCTAACAAAGATGGGCAGTAGCAATCGCTATTACAGGTACCCAACCTGAAGAAGCTCGAGACCAGAGCTCCAAGTTCGATTTAACCGAGGAGAGTCACCAATAAAAACAGAGGCGCAGCTTGAATACAATAAAGAAATAGCACAGTTGAAAGGGTTAGGTAGATTAAAGGAAGAGGAACCTCACTTGCATTGCTAATCATCTGCGTGGGAGTTATGATCCGTGGCAGTGGATCCAGGGAGGCCTCTATCCCCTTGGCCAGCGAGATGATGATGGGGGCAGTAATCCTCTCCTTCCAGTACCTCCCAATCTCCCCGAAGACCTCCCTGGTGTCTGTGGAGGGCAGGCCGTTGACGACAATGTCGGCGTCCCAGACGGCCTCCTGCAGGTTGGTGACGACCTTGAGCGGGCAGAGCGGCGTGTCGATCATGTTGAGGCAGAAGCCATCCCTGAGTATCTCGTCGGCGTAGAGCGTGCGGTCCCCCAGGCGCGCCTCGACGTACTTGAGGTAGGCGCAGCGGCGGATCAGGCGGCGCAGGACGTCCTCGCGCGCGTTGATGACCTCGAAGAGGTGCTCGGCGGTGGCGCGGTCGACGGCGCGGCCGGGGCGGCGCCAGATGCGGACCTGCGCCTTGTCGCGGAGGTGGCCGTACGCGTCCTGCAGCAGCGCGCAGAAGACGCTGCCCCAGGCGCCCGCCCCGACGCCGACGATCCGGAGCGGGTCCCCGCCCGCCTTCCCCAGTTGCCGCCGCAGCTCGTCCAGCTTCTCCTCCACCACGGCCCCGTTCGCGTGGCCGTTCGGGTGGCCCGGCCCCTCCGCTCCCCCCATTGCCGCCGCCTCCTCTCGCGTCTCGCCGCGGGCAACAACGAGGGCAAGCGCGGGCGCGCAAGCTACATAGCCCGGCTCGACTCGTTCGAGGGAAGAGGAGAGACGGGCGGGGCTGGATTTCGCGGCGCGACGCAAGCTATAACTAACCGGGAGAGAGAAGGAAACGGACGGCTTCCCTTTCGGGCAGCCAGCTCGGCGGACCGACGCGAATCCGGGTGGGTTTGGCCGCCGGATCGCGGCGAGGTGGCGGAAACAAAGCGCTGCCGGCCGGAGAGGCCGAGGCGGGGCGCGGGGCTGGGGCCTTGCTGCCGGGCCGGCCGCCTCTGGAGCTGGAGCGGCTGCCAATTGGGTTGGTGCGCGGGTACACGTCGGCTCTCGCACGAGGCGGAACAGTGACCCCGGCCGGGCGAAAGCGAGGCGCGGTGATGTGATTTGCGTTTACGGCGCGGTACGGAGGCGAGGTGGCAGGTAAAGTAGGTGGGCGGCCGGACGTGGTGGGGGCGGGTGGTGGAGCGTAGTAGACCGGTTCGAGGATTTGGAGGGATCATGGATGGTGACGGCGGGCAGGCGTCGCCGCTGCCCGCTGGTGCGGTGGCGTGGCACCGGCGCCAGATCGGCGCAGTCCGAGGCGCGGCCGCGGGCACGGTCTCACGGGCGCGCCCGGCGTGTGGCCATCACGTCACAGCCTCACAGGAAACGGATGCCTCTGCAAGTGTTTAGCCCATTGTTTTCTCTTATTCACCAAAAACATTTTCACTGTACAAAATTCATGTGTGTAAACACGGCTCCAGCAAAGGTGAAACTTGCACGGAATCAAGCAGCCCTTTTCACATTCAACTTTCAGCCTGGAAAGCAGGAAAGGTACAAGTAGAAATTTGGGGGCGATATGGTCAGGGCCCATGAACCAAATTAAAAATATGGTACAAGCAAGCCGCAATTGATCCTAAACACGGATATCATACGGCGCGACGCGAGTGATACAGAGGCTGGCGTGCTAGCGCGTCAGCAACCATAGCCAATGCTTATCCACCAACCGTGCTTGACAGGACAGATTTTCTGAGAGCGACAAACTTGCTGAGTTTCTTTCAGAAAAAGGAAACAAATTTGCTGAGAGCCAACACCGCCGAGTTCCAAGGGTAGTCGATCGTGCAAGCCAGTACACGAGACATGCACTGCACTAGAGACAAACCAGATACGTTCCAATTTCCAAAGGTCGTTAACAGTTACGCCAACTGAATCACAAAGTTGTAACAGTTATGCTAACTGAATCACAAAGCTGGTTTCCAGTTTGAGAATATGCCAACTGAATCACAATATTGAACAGTTAGGCTAACTGAATCATAAAGTTGGTTTCCAGTTGAGAACGCGCTTGAGAGCTGAAACAACACAACATAACAATTCAACCCGAGCTGAGCTGGGTAACGAGCGCACATGAAACATGACAAAGAATTCAAGTCTCCACGAATGACAAATGTCAAGATGTAAAAGGTAGAATAGCTATTGACTACAAAATGTGTCACCCCGCAATCCAGGATCATGAACAATGTGCCTAGGAAATGAGTTGCTAGGCAATGTATGAAGAATTGAAGATGGAGGCACGCCGACGGTTTGCAATATGATTATTCAGCTGCCTAGATGTGGGAAATGAATCTTCGTTACAAAAGACAAAATACATCAAACCACCTTACTGTGCTGCGAAAACACGGGACAGATACTGGCAGTTCAGATCTACTTCACAGTTTCTGCTTCAGCCACCCTGGAGAATGTCTAAAGACAGTTGAGAAAATTTGCGTTGAAACAAAAAGTTATCCCCATCACTTATATGGCGCCATTATCCTCCTTCGCCGTTTTGGAGTCTCCCTCTTCACATACATCTTCTCCATATCGTTTAGTGGACGGCTAGATCCATCTGGTAAGCTGATGAACTTCCAGCCTCCTCCTGTACCGCGCTTTCCCTGCAGCCCAAGCTTCTCGACCATGTAGGTCCATCCATCATCTGGTCTGCGTCTGCTGTACTTGTGGCACTTAACCTCCCCTGCCACCTGCAGTCCAGTATATCATGGGTCTCAGTTTACCATTTCAATTTAAGCAGCATATCATACATGCAATTAACAGGAACATTGATACAGTTTCAGCTGTAATTTTTTTGTAGCCATGGCATAGACAAAAGATAGGTTTTTAAAAGTATAAAATAACACATATAAGCACTGAAGTCATCAGATTGCTCAATGGAAATGTAAGGCAGGTCCAGTAGATGATGACCAATGAAAGCCCTTACCTTCTTCTTGTTGAATTCCAAGCGCTGAACAAATTCTTCATACAACATCTTATCTTCCTTCATTGAAATTTCATATAGAACCTCGTCAGGATCTCTTGTTGTGCCATCCCAGCCCTCAGGCATCACTTTGAAGTCAGGTTTATATGGAAGGGATGCCACATGAAATTCCCTGTCATGGGAATTGAAGAACCTGCGAGACAAAAGTGCATATCATTGATCACTGACAAAAAAAATGTTATAATGAAAAGTGCATGGCACTGCAATTGCAGATGTTGCTGACTGTTTATCATTTTTTTTAAAAAAATATTACAAAGAAAATGCAGGACATATCAATTGCATGCAGTTATCTTGACACATTATTAGTATTTCAAATTAATATGGGTTAAAAATTACAGATAGTATCTTACAGAAGGATGTACTGACCCTTCTAGCAAGAGAAATATTGGGGGGGGGAAATGCACAGAGATGTTGATGTCTATAATGTGCTGAAATGAATACATCCACTAATAATTCTGCAAGACAATTAGACATGTAACATTTTAGCAGTTGAGCTAATCAATAAAGATATATGGAGACACGTTCAGAAATTAGCCTGACAAGATTGAACTCATCAAGTTTTTCTTATGCCAAATATCTAATCAGTGCATCCTCATATCCTGAACAAGAAGTTGTCAGATCACTCCTGATATATCTAATCACAGTCAAAACATGAAATCCGAACTACACCACACCCACTTAGAAACAGGCACAGGTTTCAGGTTTCTGTTTCCAGATCATGTAATTCTAAGTTGAGCCTACGCATTGGAAGAGTGGTTGTGGGTCGGAGCACCTGACAATTCTATCCAGGTTGAATTTGCTTGGAGCAACAACTGAGGGTCCTTATTCAGCTGGCATTTCTAACAAATCGATGCTATTTACCCAGCAGTCTCTGTCTGTTTCTCGCTTATTTAAAACTTTCAGTTGTTCCTGAAGTTGAACATGCCTAAACTATGAGAACCTGATCTATGCATATCAACATTAAAAAGGAGCAAACGAGCACTTTCACATACTCTGGGCAGCTGTCTAGCAGGATCTCGATGGAGTCGTCGAGTGGCTGGCCCCTCTTCCGCTCCTCCTCTTCCTCCATCTCCTTGAGCCACAGGATGGCGTGCACGCGCTGCCGCATGACGCGAAAGTCCTTGGCGAGCCGCTCCACGGTGTACGTCGCGGGGTCCTCCTTGTGCAGCCGGTACATCTCCTGCTTCTCCGAGTCCTTGAGGTACGAGCCCCGGGCGCCCGGCTCCCGCACCTGCTTCAGGAGCGCGCAGGTCTCCCGCATCCGGTCGCCCCAGGAATCCACGTACGCCTTCGACTCGCGGTTGTCGCGCTCCAGGTCCCGGATCATTTTGTCCTCCTCGTCCATGGCGCGGACGGCCGCCAGCTCTCGGGAGACGGGCGCCGACGG
Source organism: Panicum miliaceum (assembly GCA_032594955.1). Taxonomy (NCBI): domain Eukaryota; kingdom Viridiplantae; phylum Streptophyta; class Magnoliopsida; order Poales; family Poaceae; genus Panicum; species Panicum miliaceum. Next base: position 7,010,421 of record CM064063.1, on the reverse strand, counting down.
GGACGGGACTGGGCGGCCGACGGAGGGCGAGGACCCGTCGAAGTGGTCCTTGGTGAGTCCGGTGGACCAGGTGGAGCCCCATTCGTCCCCACCCCCGCCCCCGCTGGGCAAGGAGGAGGCGCCCCATTCGTCCCCACCTCCGCTTCCCCCGGTAGAGGAGGAGGAGAGGAAGCGGAGGATGGAGGAGATCCAAGACGGGGCGGCCCCGGCGGCGGCCGGCGGCGCAGGGAGGCGGCCGTGGAGGAGGGTTTTGCGAAGGGCGAGCATTTTCGGGTTTCCGCTGGTTTGAGTGGGCTGTTGCTCTTCCACGTTTCAATGGAGGAGGGAGAGAGCCTGTCCGCGGGTAAAGCGATCGGGTAGGCCTGGGCTGAGCATGAGGCCCATCTACTTTGGCCCACATCAAACGCACCCATTCAAATTGTCGGGAAACTAGTCCTACTGATCGCAATTTACTCGGTTTGATTAGCATCCTATCAAAAAATTGAAACATTTACAACCAATTTGAAAAATATGGGAAAACATTTGCAAATATGCCTTTAATACTTTTATAATCTCGTCAAATGTTATATTTTTAATATATTGTAAAAGAAATACTAGTCTAGGTCCCACCTCAAAGACAGCAAAAAAAATACTAACAATAATAAAACAAAGTTAAAAAGAAATATTTATGCAGAAAAACTCTATTTTATTCAAAGGACGAGGGTCATGAGGACTTAAAATTTGTAAGCATAGCTCACTCAGAATCATGTTCACTCGGATCGATTCCCAGTCCTGAAACAAAATGCTCGCTCTTGTTTCAGATGCAAACAATATAGATGGACATTATATGTGTATACGTGGATTGTGGATGCATCCAGCTGATAGTTCGAGGTTTAGACCCTAATCTTGTTAGCATGGTTAAATCTCATATGAATATTACAAAATTCCTGTCACACAGTGGTTAAGATTTGTCGAAGATATTTAGTCGACTTGTTCGAGTCCTGGCTGAATCCCACCAGGCCAAATGTTTTAGATCGAAGTGAATAGGAAGAGAATATTGCAGGAGGGGAATCATCGATCGACAGAGAGAGAATAGTGTCAAGAAGCCGAGAACGAGGATTCGCTCCCTTTCTATCCTCTCCGCCGCCTCAGATCCGATAACGTCACTCTCCTAGTCTCCACCTCTCCCCTCCCTCTCTTATTTCCTGAGGTTCTCCTCCCACCGTGATTCCTGAAAGAAAAGGAGAAAGGCGAGCCAACACCAACATAAAAGATTGGTCGAGAGGAGACGGACCCAAAAGTGAAAAGGGCTAGAGGAAGCCTTCTTCTTGCAAGAAGCAACCCTGTGTTGGGAGGTCTTCCCTCAGCTCCAGACCCCTTCCGCCATCAGGAAAAGAATTTGATGCACTTCGTCGGCTTGGGTATTTTTTGGCTCCCTCCACTGGTTTAATCCGTTATCAGTTATTGATGTTGTTTATCTGATTTGGATGCTGATCACCTATGCAGGGGGTTCTTGCCCTGGTTGGGATATTGTGAGGTTGTGCTATTTAGCGGTCAGAGTTTTCCATATGTTCATGCTCCTGACCACCATGGAAATTTGGTACTTACATGATCTCTTGACTATTCAATCACAAACCAGTAATCTAGGGGTAACTTAAATATCTTCTGCTTTCGAAAAAGCACAAATTCAAATTTCTTTCGAATTTGTTTCGACTTAAATGAGACCTGGCTAAATCAGTGAGCTTTTCTGGAACATGTTTACCCAGTTCTTGAGTTATTGAAGTGCTTTGGCACTTCTGTTCAACTTGGGCCACTTAACCGTAGAGGGAGATTTTTCTGGCACTTTTTGTCACAATGGACGATGGAGTAGACCTTCCAAGCCATCTTCTGTTGTTACACCATGAGATCTCTTGTGGATTTGACGATTTCCTGAAGAGTACAACTGCATGTACTCATACACATACTTGTAATCCACCGGGTCCATCGGCAGCTATGCATACCCACACATGCCTCCACACGCACACGCAAGTCGTAGCCTCTGACGAAGAGCTGAGGAAGCCCCGGAAACCTTTGGGAAATAGAGAGGTTGTGCGCAAGTACCGGGAGGAGAAGAAAGCACATGCAGCCTTCTTAGAGGAGGAAGTCAAGAAGCTCCGTGCCACCAACCAGCAGCTGCTGAGGAGATTGCAGGGACATGCAGCGCTGGAGGCTGAGGTGGTGAGGTTGAGGGGCCTCCTGTTTGATGTCCGAGGCAAGATCGATGCAGAGATCGATTCGTTCCCGTTCCAAAAGCATATCAGTGTTGATTCTGTTTTCTGTACAGACCCTCGTCATCAACCCTGATGCCGAGGTAGCAGCCCGGGTGGCCAGCTCTGGTGGACCAACAATTTTGGATTTTGAGATTGATGAAAATGGCAGTATTTCACGAGAAATCGATATTCCTGAAGTGGTTAATTCGATGGATGCTGCTGGAAGCTTGCTGAACTCAGACTCATTAGTTGAATGACTTTTGACAAGCTGCTTTTGAGCATTTTCAGATCCATCCCAGTTTGGTTTGCTTCTTGTTGTTGGTACTAGTTCTAGTTACTTGTACGGTTGTACCCTGTTTGAATAATTGGTGGCTATGGGCAGGTGTATGAAGCTGATATACCCTGTTTAGACGCTGCTGGTTATAAGTTCTAATTCTACTTGTAACTGCTCAGTGATCACTGTACTTGCATAATATTAGTAATGGAAGAAGTGCTATTCTTTGTTTTGCAGACTTGACTGCAAATGTAGTATAGGCCTAAAATGTTTCCTGATGTCAGCCCTTAGTATGTCTATGCAGCTATTGTCTTACTGACAGCAGCAGTTCACTGTTAAAATGGTATCTGACTTGCTACAAGGAGATGACAATAGCATTTCTTCATCATCGTCTTTCAGCTAGTCCTAAATGTAGTTTGCTTCCAAGTTTTTTGCTTTCCAGATATAATTCTATATATGTGGGTGGCTACCATTGGTTGCTTAAATAAAGTGCAATGTGCCACTGTTAACAAAGTGTTTGCTGTATCTGTAAATTTATTTATGTGATCTCAGAGCCGCTATATGTCTATCTAGTTTTTCGTATCCCACTGTGAGATCCCCCACGACTCTGGTCTAGCTGATATTTAGTAGATTATGAAGCCTTCAAAACATGTAATTATGAATTTCAGGGTACTTGTTTGCTTTATCTCTTGCATGATGGAAGCATATTCCTTTGTCTCCATTCTTCTGTTGATTGTAAGCAGATGGTCCTCGCAAGTCAAATGCGTGGTGCATCAAGTGTTTGCATCTGTCGTCGCCTAATCATGTAATGTTCAGCATCAACAATACTTTGTGCTGTGTCCACTTACACATGTCAAGCTGTTTTTCTGTCTTGATATCCTTTCAGGAGCTACCTTTATCAGTTATTCGATGATTGAAGTGTAAAGACTGTAGAGGCAATGAATTACTTCCAGTCTTGGCTGGAGCAGGCTGGCCAGGCAAGTATTTGATTTCGGAAAAAGAGACTCTCCACAAGTTTGCCCTCCTTGATAAGCAATGGCTGAGTTGTCGCGGTTGCCTTCTCTGTATAATTTCAATGCGAATATAAATGCTTTATTTATGTAGACGAAAATGTTAAAAATCATGCTACCAATGATTGACAATTCTTTAAATTTCCTGATGAAACGCAATGTAGACATTCCAAATACGGACGCATATCTCTTTGCCCAGAATGATCGCTGCTTGCAAAGATGTGAACCTGTGGCGTTACCGTCTCAAGACTGCAGATAGACATATCGCTGAAGCCTGGTGCCAAACGTTGTGCTCCATGTAGTACAACAATCCAAAAAAAACTGTATTTCTCGTTTTACCTGCTGAAAACTCCAAGTTGTAAGCTTTGGCTTGAACACAGACCCTTTGATATATTCAGGTAGGGGATTCTCTCCCCTCCCGTTGACCCTCGAAAAAAAAAGGGACGCATATTGGACGTTCAGGCCGTGAATTACACTGGAAGCCTGAAGTTGTCCGCATGTGAGGAGCTCGGGTGTGGTGAGCGTTTCTGGGCGACGAGCGCAGCGGAGGTGGAGGTCAGCGGCATGGTGAGCGGAGGCGAGGCGGCGGAGCCACCCTGGATGGGCTGTCGTGGGTGTGGTCCGGGAGTGCCAAGCCGAGGGTATGTAGCGAGAGGTTTGCTCCGGGCGAAAGCTCTTACTGGCATTCTTGCTGGTAGAGATGACGGCGGCGCCCTAGGGTGTCGGTTTTTCGGTTGGGGGTGTCATCTTGGAGCTACAATCTTGTTGCACGGGGCTCTCTAGGTGAAAACCCTATCCAGATTCTGGACGAGCGACGGCGGCGCCTTTTGGCGTCGTAATCTCCTTCGAGGCGTTGTCTGTAGAGACCCACCTAGGCTTATGGTATTTCTGGTCCATTGGACATGGGCGGTAATGGACGGTGTTACCGCCGCGTGGCAAGCTGAACAGGTGTTGTCGAGCTCTCGTGGTGGCCTTTGCAGCTATGGTGGCGGTGGGAGGTTTGTCGCACGTCTGTCGGTTGTGGTTGCTTGCAGCAGACCGCGGCGGCTGGCATTGCTTGGCAACTGTCAGTGCGGCGTGGATCTGCGTCGAAGGACGGCGCTTGCGGCATCAGCACCATGGGGCGACTCGGCTTGCAGCGGACCGTGGCGGGCTGCTCAGCTTGGCTGGGCTTTCTGATATGGTACATCGTCGGAAGATGGCGCAAGCGACTTCTTTGGCTTGCTGGCACGACACCAGAGGTCATGAGCGCGGGTGAAACAAGTAAGTGGGGTCGGCCTGCGGCGGTGGCTCGGCATTGATGGAGTTCTGGGGACGTGGGGCAACATTGCTCACCACTCCAACGGTGACAAAGAAAACGGAACCGTGGCATGGAGTACTGTGGCGGGCGTGACAAGACCCTCGCGTGGTGTTTTTTCGAGGTGATGAGAGCGAGGTCCAGCAGCGGAAATGGCGAGGCCTCCGCGCGTTGTGTTATCGTGGTGGCGACTGCGAGGCAGCCTTCGAGAGGTCCGGTCCCTGCGGTATCACTCCGTCAGGTGAAGGGTGGTGTGGCAGCGGCATGGCGGCGGAGGGTCCCGCATGGCAGTGGTCTTCCCGGTGCAGTGTTGTTTGCATCTTTCGGTTCCGCGTCGACGCAGGGTCACGTCTGGAGGTTCCCGACGACTACATGAGTGTGATGTTTTTGTGGGTGCCGCGGGCTCCGTTTCTTCTGCGTTTGTCAGGTGGAGTAATTTCCGACCGGGTAGAGTTATCTTTGGAGGCGAGTTGTGCGGCTTGTGTCGATGCCGCAATCCGACCAGCCTGAGTTGTTGAGTAGTGTTGGTTTCGGTGCGTATTGATGCTCCAATCCAACCCGTCGATGTTGTTTGTTATTTAAGGGATATAATTTTGTATTTTTCTGCTATATTAATAGAAACACGCTCGTGTCGAGTGTTGTTGTTAAAAAAAATAAAACTCGCCGGTTCGAGCCTGTACGTGTAATGGAGCAGATACTCTGACTCCCTATCGCCAACGTATCATGATCAGGCCTAACTTTAGACAGCTTCCCTCTCTGAAAGAAGCAGCAACGCCTGTGCCATTGTCAGGAGCGATCGACAATGACTGGAAACAGAAAGGATGGAAGCAGGTTTGATCTCGCTAACGAGGTTTTGAGGTCAATTTTTTCGACCAAAACCAAGCTGTAACCACAAGGAGAGAGGCAGCCGGATAGTAAATCGAGGTTCCTATGTAGCTCGTGGACGCTGGTTAAACAATATAGTTTTAAAGTCTATTAGGCCTAAATTAGAGATTAGGCTTAAATTAGAGATCTAAATCCAACCTTTTAAAAGATTAGATTCAACATTTTCAAAAATATAGATCAACATTTGAAAATAGCAGATTCAACATTTTTTAAAAATACAAATCAACATTTTAAAAGTAAGTACAAACATCAATATTTTTCACAAGCTGTTTCAACATTTTAAAAAATGAATTCAATATTTTCTAAAATCTAGATCAACATTTTCTTTGAAATAGATTCTTTCTCCTCTTCTTCTCCGGAGGAGGAAGCAGCAGGCAGCGGCGGCGGATGGTAGGATGGTAGGAGGGAGAGGAAAGCTGGGCATCAAATCGGACGGACTACCTGCTTGCGCACGAATCTCAGGAAAAAAACTACTGGAAGCCGGATAGGTTTGACGCCCTGTGTATGCAAAGTGCTTTCGTGCCACGGAGGCCCGGTCCACCCAAACCCGGCCCCAGCCGCCACTTCTGGCCCAGCAAGCATGCCGACGGGATCCGCCTCCCCCGCCCCACACACCCCCCCAGCCCATAACGGCGCGCCTGGTAGTATGTGTGTGGTGCGGGAGGGCGCCACGCCGCCTCCCGGCCTCGCGCACGCCACCAGGCACCAGCCACCACCGCGCGCGGGCCCCCGTTGCACGCACACACGCCGAGCGGCGCGCTGCCCACTCCCTTTTTTTTTCTTTTCTTTTTCTTTTTTTTTCGCTGGCAACTGCTCACTGCGGATTATGCACACTGCACAGCGGGGCGCCGGGGCCTCTATATGAGAGTGAGGGATCAGCAGCCGTTCTCGCTTACACGCGCCCGCGATCAGGCGCACCGGAGGCGCTTCGCGTCACCCCTCATCGTCACTTCCCCGTCTCTCCGCGACGCCACCCCCCCCCCCCCCCCCCCCCCCCCCCCCCCCACACACACACCATCGCCTCGCTCCAGGCACCAAGGTACTCTACTCTCGCAGTCTCGCTCCCGCTCTTACGCTATTCCCCGGTGGATTGCTGTGCGCGCTGGACCGATCGATCGCCCTCCCGTGTCCGATTGCGCGCGGTTGGGTGGGATTGGTTCGGAATCGGGTTGAGGGCGAGTGGTTGCTTCGGTAGATCCATGCATGGCAGTTCCCGTCTCTCCTGTTAGTCGTTTCCTCCACTTCGATGAAGGGGAATTGAGCGAACGCCTTCAAGGCCCGTGCCTATCACTCGTGATTTCCGACAAAGTTGTGGGGATGTTAGGTTCGCTTGCGCCCTTTCTTTTGCGCCAGGAGAATGCGTGTTTCTGGAATTGGGCGCGCAGCGAGGATGTGTTGCCTGGCTCCATTCGACCTTTCCCCCTCTTTTAATCTATGCTATTAGAGGAACACCGAACACTGGTACGGGCTGCAACTTTCTTCTGCTACAAAAACCCCTTTCCACTTAGCAGCAAGTAAAATCCAGTCGTTTCGCATTGGATCACTAGGTTAGCTGGTACATTCATCTCCTGCTTTATACCTCCATAGGAGCCTCGTGATGGGCAGTTGGGCACTAGAATGTTCTCAATCATGAGTTAGATGGTCCATGAGTCAAATTTCAAGTAATCAAATCTGGATCCCTTGAGAAGACAGTATCAGTCGGGAACTCGGAACATCATTCATTGGTGGTTCTGTTCTGAACTGGTTACTCAAGGTAACTACGGTTTATGACTGTCTGAAAAAAATTCATAAGGAATTTGAAGTAGCCAATCTTTTGAAAAATAAGATTCGGCATGTGATTGAAATTTGGCCACAGACTGAAACCGCTTTTGTTTGGTTGTTTACAAAGGCACTATTTAGGCCGCCCCTGAGTTTTTCAATTTACTCCTATTTATTCAGATAATGTCATGCACTAATCTGTTAAGTGGAAACGATGGAAAATTCGGATCCACTGTGCATAGATGAACCATAACAAATCATAGATCCTAAAAGTGAGTTATTTGTTACCGAATCCTGGGGCCAGTTCCAGCTCCTAGTGCTCAGTACATAGTAACGAGCTGTAAATTGACTCAGAAATATGAAGTATTCTTCTCTGCTGCATCCTTTCTTAGAAGATGGACCTGTATGAGATACCCTTGAAATGTTAACCTGCCCTATTAGAGGTATACAATCAAAGAGTATACGCTTAGGCTTTTGAGAAGTGTACACGAAATGCAGTAGAAATTACAATTCCATTCTAATTGGAGAGCTCCACTCATTCGTAATATACTATCTTGACCAAAGAATCTCATTTCTATCTGTGGCAAGTTAAAAATATGAGATGGCTGTTTAGGCAGCAGTTAAAACTTTAGACAAAATTCTGATGGTTCCTTTCTGACATGTACTTGTACCAAGACTATTGTACAGTATGTATGCATGCTTCTCTAGAAAATGTAGTGGGTCAGAAGTTGGTATGGCATCTGCAGCAAATACACACTGTTTTCACCGCATGAGACGCATAATATGTATGAGTGTGCTTACCATTCGATTGGTCATGTGTGTCTGTGTGGAGGAGTAGATTAGTTGCCATGTATAGTTTGGTTATTTCTAGCCAGCTCTTCCGTAGTGCTTTGCTTTATTAATCGTTGTCCTTAGTGCTTTCTTTATGTAAACTTTGTACCATGCTGAGTGCTTAATTTGTCACAGGAACTAGATGTCAAATAGAGCCACGCATTGGTGTTATGCCTGTCGGAGGCCAATTCGCCTCTGCGGACAGGATATCATATGCCCCAACTGCAACGATGGTTTTATCCAGGAAATCAGTGAGATGGGTGGCATGTTGAACACTTATGGACTAATTGAACCAGACTTTGAAGAGCGTCGAGCTAGAAGATTTGGGATGATGGAGGCCATGTCTTCCCTTATGCGGCAACGTATGGCAGCAATGGACAGAATGGCAGAAATGGACAGAAACAGTGTTTTTGATATCCATGGTAGACAAGGGACCAGCACTGAACATGGAAGGCGGCCAACTTCTGTTCCTACACTGATATTTGGCAGCAACCCTGCTCCTGTTCCTGGAAGCGATAGTGGTAATGTTAATGTTGTCTTCTCTGGAGGCCGTAGAGTTGGCATTGACCGTCCAAATTTCAGTCGTTTCCTTGTTGGTCCCAGCCTTGAAGCTTTATTTGAGCAGCTACTCCTCCAGAATAACCGTCAAGGCCCAGCTCCTGCTCCACAGTCGGCTATTGACTCCATGCCTGTGGTGAAGATAAACCGCAGGGATCTCAATGACGATCCACAGTGCCCAGTTTGCAAAGACAAGTTCGAGCTTGGAGCAGAGGCGCGGGAGATGCCATGCAAGCACTTGTACCATACCGACTGCATCATCCCCTGGCTCGTTCAGCACAATTCTTGCCCTGTATGCCGCCATCCGCTGCCATCACGACAATCAGGCATTACCAATAGCACCCGCGCACCTTCAGCCTACTCCAATGAAACTGCTGGTCCTGGTGTCACCGAAGCAGATACCGAGCCTGTGCTAATAAACAATGATGGTGCAAGTCAGGAAACACACAGCTCCTTCTCGTCTCTCTGGCCATTTGGCCCGTCGAGTTTCCATCCCACTTCTTACCAGTATCAAGAAACTGTTGATGAGCCTGCAGCATACGATCCAAACCAGATAGGATATTCCGAGTGGTACTATGACCACTGACTGAACCCCTGCTCCAAGTCCAAGCGATCAGCGCAAGTATTGCCTGGAACCTTCAGATTTACGTGGATGTGGTGCCTGTGATGGTTGCTCTTCGGGTAAAAAGGGGTGGCTCCTGCCTGTAGTCTTGTGTTCAGTGTATACCTTGTTTTTCATGTGCAGTAGACCTGTGTAAGTCTGTATAGAGAGACTAGAGACTACTGAGCGCAATGAACGCTCCTGTAATGCCCCTATATCCCTGTTTGGTGTGTCAAGGGTGCTTCCTTCTTGCCTGTACTGAGCACAACGAATTCTGCATATCCAGTCTTAAGCTATACATAAGATTCCTTACTAGCAGTCACCGATGAACTGCTTGCATCCAGAATACTTGTTTTACCTTGATTCCATGTCTGTCTTTCTAGGCGATCATAGCATCTTGAAATAATCTTCAGTTTCCAACTCTCCTGAAACAGTAGGAATTCCAACACAGTTAATTATTTTTTGGCCTGCAGTTGATCTCAGAGCTTTCTGCCCACAACTACTCAACTGGCTGGTTGCAAGTTGCTGCTTATAATACTCTGATACCACAGCTGATACCTTGCCGAAGAGTCTGTTACATGCCAATTTCCCTGTTAGAAAACGAGAAGCATGCGTGTACTGCTGAACCAGATTGGAGAACGGTTAGTGTATTCCACGCCTCGCACGAGTCCTAGCACGAGGGAGAGAAAGTCGCGGCATCCCGGCGTCCATTTCGTCATCGGCAGACGTTCAAAAATGCCTAAACCCGCAGCAATTTCCAAATTTCCAAACACATGGCGATGACCCCTTGACCGGGCCAGACGCTCGGACCGGTCGTCCTATCCGACTCCTAAAACTTGCTCCGTAATATCCAATCCAACTCCAAGGCAAGCGCGCTACTCCGGGCAGCGGCAGCGGCCATGGCTTGCTCCGCGCACCTCCTGTCCCAGAGTCTCTACTCGTCCCACCGCGCCAGCCCGGCCGCGCGCGGGAACCTCCGCTCCGGGGCGCGACCGCCGGCGCGGGCGTCTCCCGCGGCGAGGCCCGGCTCGAGCGCCAGGGGCTGCCGGGGTGTCAGCCTGAGGGTCGCCGCGTCGTTCGAGCAAGGGAGGCGGCAAGTGGAGGTACGCGCCTCGCTAAACCCTCAATTGTGCGCGGGGATTGGGAAATTTTGGCAAGGGTTGTTCGGATTGCGGGAGAAATTGGAGGAGAACCGTTCGATTCGCGGCGCTGTTCGCGGGAATGCACGAAACGGGGAACGGGAGGAGGAATTTCGTTTCTGCACCGATTCTATCCATTCCCGCCGCTTCTCTAGCTCGCCGCGCTGTCCTCGCGCGGCGATGCCATCGCCCACCGTTGCCTGTTGCCAGGGCGAGCGTCTCCTCCCTTACGCGTAACGTCCCTAACAGAATAATAGATGGGAACCTGACCAATGAAACTACGGAAAACGTCTTCTATAGTCCCTTCTCTGCAGCTATGAAACTTGTTCATGCTTTATGCTGTCCCGCAATGTGGCATCCAAACTTTTTCCTATTTTAGGCCCCACATTTTTTCAACTAACCTGAGATTATATGAAGATACATTCATGAAACTTCCATAATAGTGTATAATGCAAACTTTAAGGAAATAAGCTCTGCATTAACATGTCATCATACTTTTAGGCCCCACTGATTTCTAAAAGGGCTCGATCCATTATTTCTTCTCTTTTGTTTTTTACTAGTTTTTACCAGCTTGGTTCCTAAATTCTTGCATGATTGTTTTTTTCATAGAATTATGAAAATTCTTCTGCTGGCTAGGGAATGGTGAAAATATGTTGCAATTTTCTTACCATCGTGAGTTATGACGGTGTATGTTTTAGGTCTCTTATGACCCACAAGCAAAGTTTAACCAACTTGCGGACCAAATTGACAAGGATGCGGGGATGACACGGCTCAACCTATTCTCACCTTGCAAAGTATGTTGCTATCTTGTTTCTGATGACTGATAAGTATTGGCAACGTTTTGGTTTCTTCTTTTGTGCTTCAGATTAAGGCTCATGCAAGTCTTTGCAATGCAGATTAATTTGTTCTTGAGGATAACGGGGAAGAGACCAGATGGGTTCCATGACCTGGCTTCTCTGTTTCATGTGAGCCTTTTTGTGCCTCTTTTGCTTCTCCTGCATGAGTGTTACACAAACGGTGCTTTTGTATACTTGTGTGTTGTCCAGCCTTATTCATGACGCCCTACCAGTTTAAGGAAAAAAACATTCTAGGGCTTTGGGAACAAAGAGTGTGTTTATTAAGTTAAAAGCAGTATAGTAGATATGTTGTGCAGGAATTTTGTATCTGCATGTGACTTAGACATCAAAAGGACAAAGGATAAATTCACATAATACTATAGTCAACAGTAAAATGAATACCATTGAAAATGTACTTGAATTTTTTGTTCAGAGGGTGTTGTTATGTTTGTGCATGTTGCAATTGCAACCCACTCAACTTCCATGAAGCTCTAATTCTTCTCTTTGCAAGACTTCGCTCAAGAAAATATGTTTTGATGTTGTGGCTTAGCGTTGCCTTGTGATATTTAGACATTCTAGTCTGAATGGCAACTGCGGCGAAATATCATCTGTATGCACTAGCTCTAATAATGAACTCCCAGGTCATAAGTTTGGGTGATACAATCAAATTCTCATTGTCACCAAGTAAGAGCAGAGATCGCCTGTCAACCAATGTTCCAGGTGTCCCAGTCGATGAAAGCAATTTGGTATGATGGTCCTATATATTTTGACATATTAGTAGTACTAGCATATGCACACTTGATATTTTCAGCTTTCTTAACTTTCTTTAAACCTGCAGATCATCAAGGCACTCAACCTTTACCGACAGAAAACTGGAACTGATAACTTTTTTTGGGTACTGTCAATTGTGCAAACCCTTTTGTCTTGAGAAATTGCTCATTCTTTTGGCATTAAAACAATTAAACTTTTAAGTTGGGTATGAAGTTTGATGTTATTGACATCTGAATGTAGATACATCTTGATAAGAAGGTCCCAACTGGTGCTGGTCTCGGTGGTGGAAGCAGTAATGCTGCAACTGCACTATGGGCTGCTAACCAGTTTGCTGGCTGCATAGCTTCAGAAAAGGATCTTCAAGAATGGTCTGGTGAGATTGGATCAGATATCCCCTTTTTCTTTTCACGAGGAGCAGCGTATTGTACCGGTAGAGGAGAGGTATGTTTCACGTGGCATCTAGTAAATTCCTAAAGATTTTCATTCTTGGTAATAAATGTAAGCTCTTCCAAGTTTAGTTCCTCTGATCCTGCAGCAGAACCAGGATTAGAATATGAGGGGGCCCAAATAAGCTACAAACATCTAATTTCATTTCATGGCAAGGGTCTACCTCTAAAATTCTCCTCATCTTGAAGTAGTGCAATAAAAAAAACATGGTGCACATACATACTATTGATGAATGCTCTGTTGCAGTCCAGGCATGAATGACCTTCCTGACCCATCGTTCTGGTTCTACTGATTGAGTGAGGCTCCCTGTGAAATTGACCTGCCTGCTCTATATCATAACTTAGAAGTACAGTATGGGGTCTTCCCAAACTACTGTAGTTCTAGTGAATGTTAATATTTCCAGTAGTTTGCTTCATGTTCCTCTCTGTAAACCTTTATGTTAAAATGATAGGTGATCAGATTACGCACAAGAAATGGTTGCCCACAAAAGTACTGATCTAGCAGGGTGCATCTGTATATCATTTTTTGAAGTTGGGTACAAGTGCATCTGTATATCATACTGTACCACAGAGTGAAGTTGATTTAGCTGATCATGTTATTGCAGTTTAGCTTATCCTGTGTTACTTGTTTCTTTGTGTTTTACACAAGTAGCCTTCTTTAAACTTTGATTAGCTACCTGTTTTAGTAATAACAATACACTAGATGGTGACATGTACATCATGTGCTATGTTTAGCTCCGTGCAGTTTCTGTCATAATCTGTAGATTTCAACTTAAATGTAGATTGTCGAAGATATCCCAAATCTCTTGCCAGAAAATTTATCAATGGCTCTTATAAAGCCGTCTGAAGCATGCTCAACTGCTGAAGTTTACAAGGTAATTAGTGAACACTTAGTTTCTTTATTTGAAATGCATGGGTTTTGCTCATAAGCTTCTTGTGCTGCAGAGATTCAGGTTGGAACAAGCTAGCAAAGCTGATCCTTTGACCTTGCTCAAAGAAATAACTCAAAACGGGATATCACAACATGTCTGTGTTAATGATCTAGGTATGCATATCCCGCAATAATATATTTAGTTAGAGCATCATCAATATCTTAATGACTTAAGTTTCATCAACATCTGTGCCTCTGTTTCCTTTTTTCCAGAGCCTCCAGCTTTTGAGGTGCTACCATCACTTAAGAGGTTGAAGAAACGAATTATTGCCGCTAGCAGGGATGAATACAATGCTGTTTTTATGTCAGGAAGGTAAGGACGGCTATTTTGGTTAAGCTCTCTGAAGAATCTGTTTGTTCACATGTTTTCAAAGATGCATTGGTGCCAATTGCCAACATTGCATCGTTTTACATGGGATGTAGTTAGCACAAAGGGCATGTCTGTAGAGCACCGGCTATGAATTTAACTGTAGGATTGTCGGTGTAGGAACCGCCAGCCATTCTGTCTGCCAATTAGTGTATGCCCTATATGATTTGTGATGCTGTGATGTGTATCTACCATAGCTTACCAGGCAGAACAGATCCCTCCTGCAAATTTTGATCTGTGTGTTTCTGACTGTACATTATTGCCATTGTCTAAGCTGTGACACCACACCTTTGATGTCCCTTGCAGTGGAAGCACACTTGTTGGAATTGGTTCTCCAGATCCACCTGCATTCGTATACGATGATGAGGACTACAAGGATGTTTTCGTATCAGGTATGCTGATCGTTCTACTCCACATTGTTTTCATTTAGGTGCAGCCAAGGAGGATTCTGTCACTTTTGTGGTAGTTGCATAAGTTAGCACACTGGAACCATCATTTTGAAAGGGTCGGTGTGTTTTTGTGCAGAGGCTTGCTTCCTCACTCGCGATGAGAATGAATGGTACAGGGAACCAATCTCGTCCAAAGCCGCGTTCAGCAAAGACGACTTACCAGCCTCGGTTACTGACTGAATTCTGATTGACTCCGGTTCTGCATTTGATCTCAATTTTGTGGGTTATACAGGTGAGGGTTTACTGCGTGTTGGGAAAAAGAATCGACAAGGTCACTTTGTTCATAAGACAATCTGATCCCACGAAATGGATATCATTTTTCAGTATAGCAACCATGATTTCTGTCAACAGACAGTTCGTGAATGGCCCCAGGTGAATTAAGTTTCTTGGTTACAATCAGTAGCATTAGTATCAACAGACAAAATGGATCGCATTCCTCAACTTTAACAACGTAAATACACGTGATAACAAAACAACAGTGATCATGCATCTTATCAAAAAAAAAAGTGATCATGCATAGAAATCTAGGAGTGGTAGAGGGAACCAATCTCGTCGAATGCCGCGTTTAGCAAAAGAGGATTTGCCGGCCTCGGTTACTGACTGAATGACTGATTAAGTAACCATTGATTTCCGAAACAACGGTCCGAATACTACTCCGTCATGAACAATGGCATTGATCGTTCGACGCCAAGGTAACCAAGTGACACCCCGACTGGCCGACCGACACGAGGTAGTAACAAGTCTTGGTGGGTGATTGTATCGTGATTCAAAATATAATCCTGGTATTGTCAATCTATACACGCAAGTGTTTCCGAGAGCAAAAAAAATCGTAAGCGCGTGATGGGGCTCGCTCGTGGGTGTGCGATCCTCAATATCGGACAAAATGGATTGCATTGCTCCTGCTCGATTGTTAACAATGTAAATGAACCAGGTAGTAGGAACGCACTGGCAAACAAAGCAATCAAACAAAGCAATCAAGCAATCTCAGGGATGTTTGGTTCCACAGAATAAACTTTAATCCATGTTATATCGAATGTTTGGTTATTGAGTATTAAATATAAATTAATTATAAAAACTAATTGCACAGATAGAGATTAATTTGCGAGATGAATTTATTAAGTCTGATTAGTCAATGATTTGATAATATGGTGCTACAGTAAACATGTGATGATAATGAATTAATTAGATTTAATAGATTTATCTCACCAATTAGCCTCCATCTATACAATTAATTTTATAATTATATTATATTTAATCCTTCTGATTAACGTTGGAAGATTCGACGTGATAAGTACGATCTAGAGGCAGAGTTGGACTACAGCTGAGCTCATCTGCTTGCTACTACTGACAGTCCACCCCAATAAGCCACTTCGATGGCTGTTCAAAACCAAGTCACCGTTCATGTCTGGACCTGGCCATCGACCTCGCCGCCCACTTCGTCGTTGCCCTCCGCCCCACGACCCGGCGCCGAGGGGACCTCACCGTCCGCCTCCACCGAACGACCCTCCCCGCCGGCGCCGCGCTCTGCATGCTTCGGATCGAGGGCCGCCGGCTCGGCGTCTTCCCCCGGCGGGTTGAAGGAGCCGAACTTGGGCGTGGTCTCCGGCGCCACGAACCCGCTCCGTGCGTGCTGGAACGAGAAGGACGGCGCGGCGTCCGCGTCGCCTCCCGGGCCAGGCAAGCCCGCCCCTCCCGCGTCCGCGGCCGCCGAGGGGACGCTGTCGAGCGCGGCGACGCGCGCGCGGCGCCGCTTGGGCTCGGGCAGCAGCCGCCGCCGCTCCCCCTCCTCCTCCTCCTCCTCCTCCTCCCCGCTGCCGCGGCCGTCGTCCCCCGGGACCGGGAGCGCGCGCTTCTCGGGAGACGCGGAGGAGGAGCTCCCGCGCGCGGGGGGCGGAGGCGGCACGGGCCCGGGGCTTTCGGCCTGGGCCTCCGCCGCCATTCTGGCTAGGGAGCAGGGCGTCGGCAGGGGGAATTGGGATTGAGCGCTGGGCTGGGCAGGGGTGGGTAGGTGGGTGGGGATGGCCGGATGGGGAGGCGAAAATTTTCTATTCCGGCCGATCCACCGTGCGCGCGCGTGCTCTGCTCGCCTTCGCCCCGCTTTGGCGATGACTTTTGGTGTCCTGACGGGAGAAGGACGACGACACCGCCCACGCGCTGTCCCCGCGTGCCGTCGCCCCACTCGCTCTGCAGCCTTGCAGGTGCTGTCGGGCCGTCGCGAGCGATAACGGGCTGGCACGAAATGAGCAGAACTGGAGGGCCCAGACAAGAGGATGCTTGCGGCTCGCTAGAATCTCGTTTCAGCTCTCACGCAAGCCCGCAAGGAATGCAGCCCGACAGTTTGTTCTGGTTGGGTTTTACGATCCTGAACTCACGGGCTAGCTTCATCTTGCGGTCGGTCATCGTGGGCGTGGCAGGGCAGCAACCTACGCGCGACAATTCGGCTGCGGTCGGTCATCGTGCGCTTCTCATCCCAACCTCACAGCCGATTAACCTGAGACTGAGATCGACCGACGCAATCTCTGAACTCAGAGTTTCAGCAGTCTCATGCAACACGCGCTGGCACGACGAGAAAGAGACCCATCCACTCTTAAGATGTGTCTTGTCATCTTGCTCTTGCAGGTCATGCTCAGGGGGCTTACACCTGTACCACTCCTCTGCAAGCATGCGCTACAAGCAAACCTAGCAGCATCGATCTTTGCCTGTCAGATATAAAGTGATTCCTTCGCTCGCCCCGTCTGATTTCGGAGGGCTAAACCCGTCACATAAAAAAAACTATTATCTAAAAATATTAAATAAAATTTATCTATAAATTTTTTTACAGATAGGTGCTAATTCGCGAGATAAATTTAATAAGCCTAATTAATCCATAATTTACAATAGTAATGCTGCAGTAACCATCCGCTAATTATAGATTAACATATCTTATATTTTATTAGATTCGTCTCGTGAATTAGCCCAAAATTTTCATAATTATTTTTATAATTAAAATTTATCTAATAAATAATAAGATTCTTTTTATGTGATAGAACTAAAATTTAACCATCAGAAACCAAATACTCCATAAAACCGCCACAGCTACTACTGGGCCTCGCCAAGACGTTCCAGAAAAGTGAAAACTTTTCTCCTACTGGGGTTCAGTACTACCACGCACATTTCTAGTTTGCGCGACCGTCGTCTAACGTGTCCACCTACGAGTTGGAAAAGCACACGCCAGATACAGTATTTCCCACGTCACGCTCCATGCCCTTTCCATCGGGTATCTAGAACCCATTCTCACGCACTCCGGGCATCAACTCGAGCAAAGAGGAAAGAACGAAAGCGCAACACGAACCGCACCGCCGTCGGGGGCCAAGCGTCTCCCAAGCGGGCACGCCACGTACGTGTACGGTCGGGATGCCCGTTCCGCGCCCACCAAACGACCCGCACAGGGCTCCCCCCGTGCCGACACGTGTTACCCAGCCGTGACGCACACACGGCGAGATATTTTCGCGCCACGGCAGCAGGGCTTCACGTGTCGCCTTCCGCGCGCCGCACCTGACGCAGAAAAAGGCCCGGAATCCGGCAGCCGGCACGGCCACACGCAAAAGGATTTGGGATTTGGATATTGGATGGGGTGACGAGATAAAACCCGGCGCGGCGGCGGCAGCTGCCCGCCTGCCCGGACCGGACGTGACGTTTTGGAGGAGGGAAGAAAAAAGGCCGGGCCTGGAGGCCCGCCACGCGTCCCGCGCGCGGGGCACGCGTCGGCCGGAGGCGCGGCCGTAGGTGGAGGGATGGGGCCGCTCCCCGGGATTCGGCGGGACACGTGTGCGCCCGCGAACGGGCTGGTCTCCCGGCACGTGTCCCGCGGCGCGCCCCCATCCCGTCTCCTCTTCCCCTTGGAGCTCATCGAGGGACAGGACGGGCACGGGCATGGCTCGATTCGGAAAGGTGGCTGGATTTAACTATCCGTCCGGATAGGACCCGGCGCTATAAACAGCCCTGATTGATCACCGGAGAGCCGTCGGGCGACATGGACGTCCTAAAAATAGCCCGGACGCGTATAGAAACGGCAATGGCGCGCCAGATCTTCTGTCAGGTAGCTCTCGACAGTACTCGACTTTGGTGGGGGGGGGGGGGGGGGGGGGGGAGTAGGTGATGACTGCGATTGAGATAATCAGCACCGTACCAGATCAGCTGAGCTCCATCCTTACGTTAATTAGCCGTACTTGTTTTTTTAGCTCCAGCTCCGAGCAAGCGGCAGATATTTGGGAGGAGACCATTGACGGGATGGTTCTCGCGCTGGTCGCACCTGCACTCCAGCTAAGCCCCGTAACTAATTATTGGCGCGCGACGCCGGAGTGGTCCAGTTGTCAAGCGGCCGCCGGCGCCACGACCCCCCGCCGGCCGGTCGTGCCCTGCCCTGCCCCGACACCCGCGCCTTTGGGGAGCACGAGAAGTGCTCGCCGCCGCCTCGCGTCTATATCTCCTCCGCCCCCCTGGCAGTCTGGCACTGCCCCCTGCACGCTCCGCATCGCCTACGCTCTTCTGGCGCCTCCACGACCTGCGCCACCAACGTGCCCACGGATCCCCGAGTTCGAGCTGCCAGTTACCGGTCACCCGCTGCGCCACAGGCCCGTAACTCCCGCGGGGTTGCCGAGCGATGAGCGACGGCGCGCGGAACACGCGCCGGTTCTTCGGCGCGTCCAGCAGCGGCGCGGGCGGGAGCGGCGCCGGCAGCGCGAGCTACCGGGGCGGCGGCGGCGGCGGCGGCGGCATTGGGGCGGCGCGGGTCAGCGACGTGAACACGGGGATCCTGGACGAGAATGTCCTGGCGCTGGTGTTCCGGTCGATCAACTTCGACCCCAAGGCGCTCTGCACCGTGGCCCGCGTCAGCCGCCGGCTGCGCGCCGTCGCGGAGCGCGTGCTGTGGCGGGAGCTCTGCATCTCGCGGGCCCCGCGGATGGTGGCCTCGCTGACGGGGGTCCCGGTGGGCGTGGCGGGGGCGCCCGCGCCCCCGCCCCCCGGGCGCATTGTGGGCGGGTGGCCGGCGCTGGCGAAGCTGCTCCTCTTCTGCTGTGGCGCGGCGTCGGCGGCCGTGCCGGGCCACTTCACGGGGGTGTCCCGGTTCTCCAAGACCTCCGGGCGGAGCTTCCTGTCGCGGCGGTGCCGGGGCGACCTGCTGTACGTGTCGGACCCCTGCGAGCACGCCGTGCCGGGCGCCGCCGACGACGTGGGCGCCTACCGCGGCGTGTTCCGCGGGTTCATGCGGTCCCGGACGCGGGCGTGCCTGGTGGGGCGGCGGGCCGCGCTGGAGACGCGCGTGCGCTGCCCCTACTGCGGCGCGCGCGTCTGGAGCATGGTGGCCGCCGGGCTGGTGCCCCGCAGCGCGTGGCGCAGGCTGGGCGCCTACGAGGGCCGCCTCGAGTACTACGTCTGCGTCAGCGGCCACCTCCACGGCAACTGCTGGCTCGCGCGCCTCACCTCCAGCGATGGCGAACACGACGGGGACTCGGATGACGACGATGACGACGACGACGCGTCCACGGAAGGCCGCAGCGACGACGGCCATGTCCCGTCCTAGCTGCGGGCATTCCAGGTCCACCACCATGTGTTTGTTCGATAGATCGGTAGCAGAGAGACTGTAGCACAGATACTGTAGCAGAGGTCGGTGTCGATCCCGATCCCTGGCCGGTGCCTCCGTCTTTGCGTTGGGGTTGCCAGCAACAGCCGGATGCGTGCTCTGCTTTGACTGGCGGCGGCTGGATGGATATGGCACGATGTCTACTGCTCCGGCGAGCAATGCGCGCGGCTGGATGGAGCCTTTTTGCGATGTGATCTGACCTCGTTTTCCTTGGTTAATGCTTTGACGGTTGCCGGCCCTGTTCTACCCTGCTCTGTTTTTTGCTTTCAAGTTTCAAGCTGTCGTGTGTTGACTTACTCGAAGCGGCGCTCGGATCTGTCGGAAATATTAGTAGCATGAAATAAGGTGGAATATTTTTTATATTATTTGTAAAAAAAATTATTCCGCGTTAAAGATGTTCTAAGAAAAATCAATTGAAGATTTCATGGCAAAAAAACACAGTGGTGGTTTTAAAAATAATAACCGTGTGATATATTAACCGGTGCAGTCGGATTTTAATTTAAATATACGGTTTTGAAAAATATAACTATATAACACTCAGGCCAAGATGTGCGTGGTGTGGTTACTTTGAGAAAACTATTCATGTACATGTACTCATTAGATGGGCCGGCTCAATCCACATGTACAGGCTATAAATTCAGCCCGTATGAATAGGACTGGGATTTAATTCAGCCCATCCAAATATGGTCATGCAATTTTTCATGTCCCAGCGTTTCCAATATTTAAATATCATTAAGAATTATATACAAAGATTCTTTCCCGCTATCCAAATGATGTGGATCATGATGACGCTTGAGTGGGTGTGTTAGCTATTGATAGAGGAGAACTGGAACTGAGGAAGAACAACAAGAATTGCAGAATCAGATGCATTCAGGAGGGCAGTATTGGATTTGGGATAGTTCAGTTCATAAAATTCATGAATCGTAATGAAATATGTGCTCAAGCATGTTTGAAAATAGAGAAAATTTATGCATATCTTGACTCACATTTGGCTTGTTTGGGAATGAACCTCTTGTTGGGCCTTCGAACCTTTGGATGCCTTCAGAGTGGTGGGAGCGCCTCCTCCATCCACCCCCTATTATTTAAATTTATTTAGCAAATCTAGTACATGGTCCAATTAAATACTACATGTGGCCCAAGTCTATCCACCACGAGTGTTTATTTAGTCTAAGTATTTTGCAATCTCAATCCAAGTAAAATTTGATTTATATAAAAAACAACTTAATCTATCTATGTCTATAACGACTGTGTGATGGCATACATGCATGATGTCATGACACAGGAACCAATTTCTTCATATATATGCAACTACACATAAACCAAAATGAAAAAAAACAATATTATCTCGGTCAAGAACAAAGAATTAAATACATATGTTCAGTTCCACGTGCTTACATTGTTCGATTTAAAATTCAAATTCGATTAGATACTAATCCAATTTGATTGATCGTGGATGATGTACTAGTTCTCTACACAAAGGACTCGCTAATGTATGATGGGCACAGAAGAGGAAAAATCTGTATGGCGACGGGTACACAGTCCTCCATGTCCTTGTCGCGAATGCGGTGTCGCTATAATACGTACAGCGGTGCATTTGAGTCCATCGCGTTAGTGTGGTTTGTCATCTCTATGTGATGAAACTTAGGTTACAGGAAAATCTGGGCACTGAAGGTCTCGACGTAGCAGTAGAAGAAATGGAGAAACAACACTGCAGAACCATTATCTCAACTCCACTCGATCATGTCCACCCACCAGCAACCGTCCATGTATCGGCCTCGGTGGACCTAGCGTCCAGAACGCATCACATTATGCTCGCGCGACATTTGGTCTTCCTCACATGCAATGGCGGACACATGATTTTATAAATGTGGGTGTATATATTATTTGTATTTTTGTTTCTACTTATTTATTATTCTACTATATGATTTGTAACCAATTGAATAATTATTTTAAGTTAAAATAAAATTTTACCAAATATTCAATGAAGAACTAATAATAATTAACACATAGGAGCATACAATCTCCATATGCTTTGGAAGTTATGAGTTCAAGATTTTTCGAGCTTTCTAACACAATTCTCTCTCTCTCTCTCTCTCTCTCTCTCTCTTTCTTCACATATCTATACCAACAGAGCCATGCTCAATCGGTTAGCCATGAGGAACTCATTGTTTAGTTGGCTTTTGTAGATATTTAATAATCAATCATATTTTAATTGTCCTAACAAAAGTATCAGAAATTACTAGTGCTTCCATATAACCATAGTCACATATATAATATATATACTATCTGGTTGTTATGTAAAAAATAAAATATCATTTGTGCATAAAATCTTTTATCTAGATACACCCATAAAAGTAGTAAGCTTTGTATGATTTATAAGAATTATATATATACATTTTATTCAAATAATATTTTAGGAGTTTTCTTAGCAGGGTCAAGATTTTTAGAAGCACCAATTGGTATGGCAGATTTAGAGCAACTCCAGGAGACTTTTTATATCTTTTCTCATTGTTAGGAATAGAGATTTTGACGGAAAAATACCCTCTAACAGCTTCTCTAAGTAGTTATCCAAATGTAGCCATCCTCCACTCCGCATTTCTCGCTAGCGAAAGATAGATAATGGAAATGAGTTTTTAGAGTGTACACAAGATATAGAAAAATTGTTAGAGAGTGAAAATATATGAAAAATAATTTTTATGTAGAAAGCTCTTCAAATGATAATTTAGAGAGTAAAATTTAGAAATACATTGGAGATGCTCTTACACCAGTTTTACGGTTGAGCAGCATATCTTCGTTGGCTCGCTGCTAATCAGGTTCATGGGCCATGGCGTTAGCACCCAGCTGCAGCTGAGCGGCCCCGTATACAGATAACTGGGCCGGAAGATAATGATCATGGATGATTATGGAAATGAAACCCATCGGCGGCTCCGTGGCCTTGCGAGTTGCGAGGTCTAAAGAAAGACAGGAAGAGAAAAAGAACTGCGGCACAGGTGCGCCGTGCCTCGTTTCTCTCGTGCAACGTGCCTGTGGTTGGCGGTATGGTACTCAAACTCAAATCAGAATTCACAAACCATGCCCCTCGAAAGAAATAAAAAAAGAATATGACATGCATGGCCCTTCGTAAGGGCTCACCCGCCGAACCAAGTCAAACCGCATACGCTGGTGTGGTGCCGCGAAAACGTGCGAGGGCGGTAGAGACACGCTCACGCCGTCACGCGCAGCAGCGTCTTCTGGCCAAAAGAAACAGGGCCAGGGCCAGGGCCAGGGCCAGGCGACTCCACGGGTCTCCGTCCTAACCGTTCGCTTTCGCTTTCGCAATGCCGCATCCGATACGCGTTCCGCGATTCCGTTACTTTGGGTACGTTCGCCCACTAGATCATTATATATTCTCTTTTCAAGGATTTTAGCATACTAAGATAGCAATTAATTCGGCGCTACAGCACGCGATTAGCTGCAGTTGCTCGCGGTAAATTTGAAATGCTGTGGCAGTGCTCCTGCCTTCTTTCAAAAAAACAAAAAAAAAAATTGACATGAGCTGGTTTCCGTTTCTCGCTGTACACTGAATAAATGTTTCAACACATAAGCTACCATCTACCGCGTGCTACTCATCATGTTGACCGCTCTTATTTTTCGACAGCGCAAGTAATTGCGTTTCCCCTGCGCCGTCGCGCCTAAATCTTCTCAGCCAGTAATCGCCGGTTGACCTATTCAATCCCCGGGTGCAGCTCAACCTTTCTCCTTGATCACAGCCCCAACAGTGTGTAGTACACAATCGTGACCGGCAGCGAGATGAATATCCCGAGAATGACCCTGAAAAGACAGGAACGAACCGGATCCTTTTTTCAGTCAGAGTTGGAATTCTGGAAAACCAGTGAAAACTAATTATAAACTTCATATTAAATTAGTCTGCAAAGTTAATAGCAGCAGTAACTAGTGAGTGGTAAAAGGCACAAACTAACCCTGTGCTCATGATGTCGGCGTGGACCTTGTACTCCTCCGCGTACACGAACGAGGTCACGGCCAGGGGGAGCGCCGCCTGCAGTTAGCACGCATGTGCATAATTGTGAGCTCATCAGGTAAACCACTCGTATTTTCTTTTCCATATATAAGTTGTATAAACAATATTAAGCTAGCGTGAGGCAGATGGCTTCGTCCTGTACGGCCATTTTGTTGTTGTTCTGATAACGGCGTTGATCTTGTTTTGCTCTCCGTTTTCTTGTTCTATTTATTATCTAACTAGTACTACTTAGTGCTAATTTGATGGCAACCTGATCTATCTTCTTCCGTGCTTGCCAAAATAGACTGCACGTCAAACGGTTCAGAAAATGGGGTTCAAGTCAACCGTGCATGCACGTAGTCGAATGAGGTCGCGCCGCTGCACGAGAAATGTAATCGTAGGCCTACTTGGAGCTGCCTCTTTGCCTGTTGGCTCTGTGTCACATCTAAGCCATACTACTTTGCCACCACCACTGCCCTACGTTACGTAACAGCACCTGACTTAGAAGCGTGTGCCGCTCAGCGTCCTGTTCATTATGAACGAACGCCCTTTCTGTTATGCCACAACTGAAAGCTGCGGCTGGCTAGGCAAACGCCACCGTCTTACTGTGAGTATGCACGTTTCTTGTTTCAAAGTTTTGTTCAAAAAAAGGTTTTGTGTAGTCCAAAGATGGAGTCGAATTTGTTTTCGTCCTTCTTTTTAGAGGCTCCTTGCTTTAGTTTAAGTTTGTGTGTTTAAAACAAATACTCTCATCAGGAAAGAAATTAATGGAGGGATGGCGTTCGTGTGCTGGCCTTACCTGTACAACAGCAATGTGCAGAAGGGTGCCGTGCATTCCGATGGCGAGCGAGACGAGCAGCATGAGCACCGGGCCGATCAGGAACTTGAGGACCATGGACAGCGACGCGATCGTGTACCCGCACGGCACGAACCGTGACTGCCGCGCAATGAATGTCCCTGAAAACGATTCGTACGTACATGTTTGCATTATTATCAGAAGAAATCAACAAAATTCATGTTCAAGTTTAGCAAAGCTTTCCAAAATACTCAAAGTCAGTCAGGGTCAGACTAAGACCTGAGGCGAACATGCTCAACCCAACGGCGGTTGTGTAGATGATGAACAGGGAGTCGTCAACAATTTTCGGCATCGAGAATCCAATCCTGCAGAGGAAACGAATTATTAGGGCAATCATTTTAGGAAACAAAATTAACAAGGGCTAACAAGTTACTAATAATTAATAAAAAAAAGGAACGAACGAATGGGACGAACTTGAATGCCATGAGAGACCAGATGAGGCCAAGGAAGCTCGCGTAGGTGTTGGGAATCTGGAGAAGCTTCTTCACCGCCATCCATACGATGTGCATCACCGGCGGCACCTGCTGGGCCGGCGCCTCCCCGGCGACCTTATTATTATTAGCATCTGCATCTGCGGTCATCTCCTTCGCGACCGCCGCCGCCGCCGCCTCTTCGGCCGCGCTGTCCGGTGCCGTGGGCGACGCAGCCGCCGCCGCCGCCACCTCGGTGATCTCAATGTTGACGACCACCTGGTGCTGACTACCCTCGGCACGAATGCTTCCGCCGTTCTCGCCGATACGATCGCGGTTCTCGGCCGCCGCCGCCGCCACCGACACGGGGCTGATCTTGGCGCTGCTGTCCCGCGCCGCCATGAACTCGTAGAGGAAGATGACGACGTTGTACCAGATGCAGAACTGCATGACGACGATCTGCTTCATGAGGCCCCCGGACACGGACCCGTACATGCCGTCGAGGAGCGGCACGCCCATGATGATGGTGTTGGGCAGCGACGCGACGGAGAAGTTGGTGACCACCCACTTGATCGGCGACGCCGACGCCCCGTCCTTGCCGCCGCCGCGGCGGCCGCGGAAGTGGGACCAGAAGGCCCAGGCCGTGAGGGCGAGCAGCATGATGGCCTTCTGCAGCGTGTCGGCGGCGATGAGGCGCTCGTTCATGTGGTAGGGGTCGTTGGTGGAGACCATGTGGAAGATGAGGACCGGCACGGCGTAGAGCGCGACGAAGTGGTTGATCCCCGCGCACTGCTCGTCGGAGAAGGCCTTGAGCCACCGCACGGACGCGTAGCCCAGCACCGCCGCCGTGTACAGCGGCGCCATCGCCTCCACGACGTGGTACACGGCCGACCCCGGGATCATGGCGCCGGCGGCGGGCCCTAGACCACCTGCAAACAATCTGACGACAGGCTGTATGTAGCTAGAGGACAATCGGGAACCTCGCTAAACCCTCGCTCGCTCGTCGATCTAGAATCTAGATCTCGATCAACAATCTGGTGCCTAGCTATAAATTAAGATCGATGCAGTTCGTATGCGTGTGCTTGCTCTCTCGAACGATCCTGCGAGCGATCGATGGAATGCAAGCTGCAAAGTGTTGTAGTGTGGGAGCTTAGGTTTTTGGGTTGGACGTGTATATATAGTAGTGTCAGATTGAGGAGGTGGTGTGGCTCGTCGCGGGTTGACGCGGAGTTTGATCGGTGGTGCGTGACTGCATGGTGGTGTCAGGTTCGTAGGTTCCGTGCGCCGATGGTTTTGGATCGCGGAAAAGGACGGCAGGAAACCGGGAACTGCTAGCGCGACGCATGCACGTACTGCAGGCGCATTTGGACTAGTTAATGGAAATTACTAGCTGGGTGCTGACACCACTAACATCTCAACAAAAGTGAGTTTGACAGGGCCGTACAATACCTACGAACCAGTGCTGTGGTGTGCATGTGCTGTCCGTATGCTTAGCTCGTGCAGGGAATTGCGTGCTATACCACAGGTGCCTGAACTTTGGCAATGTTTCGTTGCGACGTACGGACGCTCTTAGGCTCGTTTGGAGGTTATCAGGAGAAGCTAAAGTTGGCGAAGCAAATAAACGGACTTTTAATTTATTTTCTCTTTATTCATGAATCGGCTCTTGCTACAATATTGAAGTTAGGGCCAACGGAACCTTAATGCTCATTCGACGGTCACAACAAAATCTGATCCTTTTCATCATGTTCTCCAACATTGCTCTAGACGTCCACAATCGCGTGCAACCCACCGTCCCCGACGGTTTCCTCATTGCCATTGCTCTTTCCTTGCTAACATTCATATTTTGCCTCTTCCCCGCCATTGAGCCATCCTAACTGCCATCCACCACCATTCGCAACTAGTGGTGTTTCCTACTGCCCTGGGGAATTGACCCTCGTACAGTACCACGGCACCAAGCGCTGGGGAATTGACCCCAAAGGCCCAGACGTTGCCGCGCAACTTGCCGTGGAAATTGGAATCCGGCCATTGCTAGAATGATAGGCCACGATTCTTGCATTTTTTTTTGGACCCTTAATTCCCCAGCTGCTGGCCAGTAGTACCACGTACTGCCAAATTTGTGCTCTCTAACTTTTTTTTAATGAATATATGATGCGTTCTACTCGTGTCCCAGCTCCAAGCACCCAAGGTGACCCACGGCTCACGGGGGGCATGCTCATGCACGGTGCGCGTCGCCGTTTCCAAAAGCAAAAGGCGACCACTAGAACCTCGCTTTTTTCTGCACCGGTTTGTAAATTCTTGACCAGACATGGAAAAATTCGGATTTCAGTCTAGCTTCACTAATTCACCATGATGTTTCCCCGCCGCCTAATAATGCTCTAGCTTGTCTCTTTAAATCTGTGACTATTTTTTTTCGGAAAAAAAAATCTGTCAATATGGAGCTTCTCCGTTAAATATTTATGCCATCATCGGCACCGTACGAAATCGACCACTGCTCCCATGTACTTCGTCGATCGACCAACCGTTGTTGCTGATAGTGGACAGCATGCTCGTAGCCCTTTTAAGTACCGGGCTGTAAACAGAGAATCGCGCATATATGCAGGTGCTAGCCGACGTGTTCTCAACCCCAGAGTGGCTGGCCAGGCCTGGCCTTTTTCGGCTTGGCGAGAGCTGTTTCGCGGGCCGCGCCGCCGTTTCGCCCCCGGGCCGGCCGGAAAGGAGGACGAAGGTCAGCCGGCGGCCACTTGGGCACTACGGCCGGCTGGGACGACGCTGGGTGCGGGCGGACGGACGGGTCCAGTCTGCCGTCGCGAACCAGCCGGCAGATGCCGAGAAGTGACCTAAAACGTGCCGCACCTTTTACGGTCTGCCACTGCCAATGCCAAGACCACTGCTTCGAGTTCAACAATCGGGAGGACCGAAGAAAGATCGTCCGTTTCACACCGGTGCCTTTTAATTTTTTCCCTTGCGAATGGAGAACGTAATTCTTAGTCCCAAACGGCGAACTATAGCAACTCCCCCCCCCCCCCCCCCCCCCCCCCCCTTTTTGCATCTGATTGCTAGTTGTTCATTTCGAACGATGCAAAATTGCAGGTTAAAAGTCGAAACGTTTGAGTTCAGCAGTGTGCAGGCTGCGCTTAGTGCAGCCAGCAGCGAATTCGCATGTATTTCCTCAAGTGTATGGGAGACTAGAAACAGCTTTACAAGAGTACTACTCGTGGTCGCGGAAGAGGACGCTTTTACTTTGTGACAAAAAGAAAAGTGAAATCACAAAAGCGAACCATGGCATGCAGATGCAGAGCCCTGGGCGGAGTTCATGGATTCATACTTGTGAAAAAAAGAAAGAGCCTGCGACCTTACTGAACCTGGATTTGGAACTGTGACGGTGGGTTTGGAACGTGCAATCACGCTGAATACTACTAGGATGGGCCGTGTTGCACTGTTGTTGTTGGGTTACAGTATCAGCAAGATACTGCCTGGTCTTTTGTTGGACTTCGATTACACAATTGGATAGGGGCGTGGCAGAGGGCCACGGTATCCTTTTGGGCTCAGTGGTTCGAAGGCCCAGGGCGCTCATGTGGTTTTCGTGGGCCTCCAACCCCAGTAAAGCCTACCAAGGAATCATAACGGGCTCGGCCCGTTGTACCCGCCTGATGCTTTAATAGGAGGCAGAAAACGACGACGCCATCCCGAAATGACACGCAAAGATCCCGCACGCGCATTGAAAGCCTTCGTCAACAATCCCGTCCCGTTCCGTCAGGATCCCGCCTAACAGCCAGAGCTGTTAATACGGGTACAACGCGGATCACGTGAGCCGCGGATCCGTGCAACGACCCGCAGCTCTTCCGCAGGCGCCTTCCGTTCCCAGCAGGCAAAGGCAAATTGGCAATCCAATGCGCCGCGGCAAGTAGAAATCTTGCTGATCTGTGATCGAAAGGCTAAGACCCTCAATTGAACGGCAACGGAGAGCAATGGGAGTTCCTGTTGTCAGAGTTCATGTCCTTGCTAATGCATCAACCATTGGACTTACCGGTGTCAGAACGCTTCATCAGACACTCGAGTTTGCCCCCTGGTTCGTGGCTCCTGAAGAAATTGAGCTGATCAGAACGAAACTCCCGCGCTCCATGCAGGTGATCTCCATGACCCTAGTGCTTAAAGTTTAATGAACCGTATCCCGCTGGTTACTGTAGACAAAAGGCATGCTGGACCAGTCTTTGTTAAAACTTTATTCTTCTGTTGGGGCCTTGGAGGGCGCATCCTGCGTTAAAGGTTGCTACCAACCAGCAAGTGGTGATGTCTGCGCAGGGAGAAAGGCAAAGCAACCGAAACTTTGTATCCGGACAATGTACTACATGTACCGGAGGTGAGCTACTGTCTGTTGGTAATTGCACATTGGTACTCTACTGGTAGTGTGAGTTCTGTGCCGTAGTGGCAACACACAAGTCGCATCCAGACCCTGCGACGAACTACAGTAGAAGTGGTTAGCTCGGCTGGTTCAGGAAGCACCACACCACATGACGAGGCAAAGGAAGTAGGAACAGACTGACTGAGTTGCAATTCTCAGTAAGATCAATACATATATAGAAGTTGCTATTAGGCATTTGCACTACTGTAGAGTTTCACTTTCACTACACTATCTCGGGCATCAAGAAGGGATGGAATGGAAAAATAACAGCAGACAATAGTATCGGCGTAAGATATAAGATAAAAGTTTCTCCTAGTCCTGCTCCTACAGCTAGATTTTAAGGTGCTGATGCTCCCCAGCAACCAATTCTTCAGACTCCTGAACCCCCATTGGATATTTGGATTCAACCAATTAGACAAAGCATGAAAACGAACCAAAAGCGGGTCCAGCTCCACGGAGAGCAACCATACACCAAGTTAACAATTCACTCGTGGATCCAGTGTTTGCATTGGCACCAGGTCTCCTGTCCAATATCCCAACATAGTTAGAACCATAAGTATCGATGAGAAGATTACCAGTTCAATAGTAAATTAACTCTAGAACTGATCAAGATTTGCATTTGTTTTGCGAGACAAAACCGATCATCCATATAGCTATATAGACAATGCAAACAATTTTGCGTACTGTGGAAGTACGTAGTAACAACTACAGCTGGTCAAAAAGACAAGAATTGCTCATATATTTTCACATGTTGGACACAAAGCTTTGCATCTTTCCCGTGCTTATTTGCCTTGCTACCACCAGACCAAGACAAGAGATGAACAAATTTTGCATCAAACTTGTAAGGATCGGATCATACAGTACACTAGGGGGGACTGGATTCAGAACCGACCGAATCGGGCGCGAGCGGTTGGATCATCAGATCCGTCACACTCGCTACGCCTGGTTGTCAGTCTTGCGGTCGGCGTGGGAGTCGCGCTCCTGCAGCAGCGACCCGGCCTCCTCGTCGGCCTGCGCCGCTTTCTTCTGCGCCTCCTTGGCCTTGAGCGCCTGCAGCTTCACGTGGTTGTAGTAGCCCACGCCGAGGAAGGCGATCCCGTAGCCGAAGAGGTTGATGGGGGTGACGGTGTCGCGGATGACGGACCAGGAGAATGCGATGAGCAGCCAGTCCTTGACGACGCCGGCGACGTTCATGGTGAGCGCGGACGTCTTGCCGACGAGCAGGAAGACGGCGAGGTTAAGCGCGAAGGCGCAGAGCGAGTTGGTGCCGAAGATGAAGAGGTCCGGCTGGAAGGTGCCGACGGCGCGCAGCCTGGGCAGCTCGACGAAGACCCAGGGCACGACGAGGAAGGCGAGGCAGCAGGGCGCGACGTAGTAGAGCGAGGTGATGGGGTTGAGCGAGATGCCCTTGGATGTGAGGAGGATCTGGATGAGGACGAGGCGCGTGGCCTCGAACGCGACGGCGGCGAGCTGCAGCGCGACGCCGCGGACGTCGAAGCGCGCCTCGCCGTAGGCGGCGATGGCGACGCCGAAGGAGATGGAGAGCATGTTGAGCATGGAGGAGGACTTGAAGGTCTCCTTCTTGAAGAGCACCCCGATGGAGTAGACGGCGACGGGCATGAGCGCCTTGAGCATCTGGATGAAGGAGACGGACAGGTAGATGTACGCCGAGTTGGAGAACCAGAGCGAGAGCGAGTAGAGCGCGCCGATGGGGAGCACGGAGGCGACGTAGAGCTGCGGCGTCATGGCGGGCGACGATGGAAGGTCGACGACGCGGAGGACGCGGACGAGCGCGACGGCGAGGGAGGAGCAGAAGGCCATGTGCACCATGGTGAGCGAGATGGGGAAGGGCCAGTTGTACATCTTGGGGTCGAGGATGTACTTGTTGTAGACGATGACGGCGAAGGAGAGGAAGATCCACACCGCCACGTACATGTACGAGACGAGCACCTTGCGGATCACCGACTCCGACATGCCGCCGTCGCCGCCGCCGCCGCCGCCGCTGCCGGCGCCCTCCTTCCCCATGGCTGGCTTCTGCCCGACCGCCGCCGCCCCCTGTTCGCCCCTGCTCCTCCGGCGAGGGGGCGCGGGCGGAGGCGGTGGATCTCGCGCGGGAGCGGGAGCGAGATCTGAGGAGGGGGGAGGAGTCGGATCTGGGAGGCCGGGAAGGTGGTAGGTGGGGGGGGGGGGGGGGGGGGGGGGGGGGGGATTTGGAGCGGGTGGGCAGGGGGTTCTTGCAGGCTTGGGAGGAGGGGGCTGATGGCCACGTGGACAATTGGGTTGCTGCTTTGGGGGACGTTTTATAGGGAGCTTCTGTTTAACGGAGGGTGCTTTGACTTGTTTTATTGTGGGCCCCCGGGGGGTCGAGGCTCGGGGCTTCCATTCCGTGCCGTGTCGACCCGGTCCGTCACAACGGCAAGTGCCGTGGGAACGGAACGGGGATTTCTTGTGTACCGTGCCGAGCTACGGTGCACTGCGGATGCTTTGAGATCAGTACGAAGCTCATGATATCAGTCAGGGTACATCGTACGCACGAAACCAAGGGGGTGTTTGAGGAGGTTCTTAGGAGGAGCAGGAGTCCTTTTGGAGGAGTTGTTTCGTCCATAATAGCTCCGGCTCTTCTATTTTTCACTTAAAGTGGTTTCTCATATAAAATATTTGATAGAGCTCCTCCGGAAGAGCTGGAGCTGGAGCCAAATAAAAACTCTAACAAACAGGGTCCAAACTGGCTAGTTAAACGAAAGTCATACAATAGGTGTGGACGAACTCAGACTCGGAGGTTATATACATTAATACATAAATAGTATGATCGTGTTTTAAAAGAATAGATTTACGTCATGAAACTGAAAATGCTTCGTCCCCTTTCAAAAACTCCGGTTAGGTTCGGAAGTCGCTGTATTACCATATATCCCAAAATGAAATATGCAGGCTTCATAGAATGATAGATCGTTTGCTGATCCGGCATGTTAGCCTCCATGCTGCAGAAGTTAGTTTACTGACAGCCCACTAAAAAGAAAGTCCAATCAGCATACTCCTATGGAACTACTATACTGTCTAAACAAACGACAGGATGTCGGTCGATTTTCTTCTATTTTGTTTTTTCCCTCATACTAGTACTATGCTGATGAGATAGCAGCTGATCAGTACTACTACTATGCTGATGAGATAGCAGCTGAGGAGAGGATGAGGCTTTATTCTGTGAAGAAAGCTAATCACATGGCCAAATCCTATCATGGCCGCGTACAGCTAACAGCTGTGCGTTAGATCCCACTCTGGACTTTACCGTGACCTGACCGTCGCACCGACGGCACGGTTAGCTTATTCCAGTCTGACAAAAGGAAGGGAAAGTTATTCAGAAAAGAAAACTTTTCAGGATTCGGTCTTCAGTGGCACGAACATGCTTGGAGACCCTCACGGCGTGCCCGTTTACAGTTGCAGCGTTCATCGATCGACAGCGCTTGCCATTGTCATGTTCTTCCCCTGGCAATGCCACCGGGCCGGACTCGACTCAAGATGCCCGCCGCAGAAATCGGGCGGCATCACGCGTGTCTCTGCCTCGCCCCCTCTTCTGCTGTCTTGGGAAGGTCCATCTCCACCGCCCAAGAACAGATGCCACTGAAATCATGAACCGTTAGACTTTCTGACGCTATGGGCGTAATCTAATGTGATCGGAACCAGAGTCCAGACATCTTTGGTTGGCCAGGTCTGACTTTTGACGCCGAGATGGGATCGATGAAGTTCAGGGAGAAAAAGAGAGGCAGAGAGCACAGGGGTGATACCCTGAGACGCGAAGCCGCAACTGCAGGCCGTGCCGTGCGTGCCCCTGCAGCCACTCTCCTGTGACTGACAGCCCTCCGGCCTTCGGGGATCTAAGAATGCGCCGCTCACCTAACTCAGACAGGAACCCTTCTTCCATCCAGAGCTTGGGCCACAGCCTCGCCAAATCGTGATCACACCGTGCCGAACCACGGCGAGGAAGTGGACCATCCAGCGGTGGATGAGCAAAGACTCAGGGGCCAAGAGCGACGCTGACACGCAGTGGTAGCGAGGCGCCGGAGCCCGCGTGGAAAAAACAGCGACCAGTTTGGCGCGGTTCGGCGAGGTGGGCTGGCGTCTGGCGAGGCCCCGGCGAGAGGTGACGCCGACGGCGGTGGAGCGTTCTGTCCGAGGACTGAAGCTGCAGCGCAGCGCAGCTCGGCGCGGGAAAGCGATGGGATCGGTCGAATAGGGCGCGAGCGGGGAGGTTGGCGGTGACCGCCGGCGAGACGGGCTGGTGAGCTCGTTCGCGCGAGCGTGGCGTACATGTGGTGGACCGGCCCGGACGGGGGCCCTCCCGGCGAGACGAGATCTGGTTCGAGAATTTCTCCTCTTTCTCCAGCGCTTGTGCTTGTGCCCCCGGCATATTCCCACGTGAACCGCACCGGCCGGCCTCGCAGTGTCTGCGCGTTGGGTCATCGTTGGTTAGCAAGGCTTCCGAGGATCGGCCTCTTTTGATGCAGAAATGTGCTCGATCCGGGCTGGCCATGCGACCTGTCACCCACTCGAGAGCCCCCGTCAAGACGGCAGGCAAACAGCTTTTGGCGTCCCGTTCGCGAGAAGCTTCAGATCCGCAGCGAGCAGAGAGTTCTTCGTTTTATCCTCATGGGCAGATTGACAGGCGACCCAAGATGATGTGCGCGATCGAGCAACGGCGATGATCAACACTTCAACAGCATGATAGATAGGGTGTGTGCGTGTGTAGGCGGTTAAGCAAGCCTTGTCTTCGGTAAGAGAGGGATGTAACGTGCGCGGGAGGCAAAAACCGACGGAAGCCGATTACCAAGATGGTGCTCTTTGTTATGGACGTTGAGCCCACCTGCTTATTATGGATCGAAAGCTTCATGGAGACCTGGGCACTGGGCAGCTGGGTGAGCTGAGCCACTTTCCCCTGATAAGGACAGTGTACCCAGAAACTCTGATGCTGCTGACGCACTGCAACTGCAGCGGTCACGTTCCCTTCAACAGCTTTCATCGTTGTACCGCCTCATTTCTGTTCGCTGCATGGCAAAAGTTCAGTACTGTTCGCTGCCTGTCGACTTGGCTCACTTGAGCTGACACCCCTTCCATCGTAGCAATATCCTCAGCCTATACGTCCACACCGGGGGTGTAATTTGCTGCGTTCTTCTTCTTTTTTTCTGTGGAGGCGTCACGTCAGGACTTAGGGACAACCAGCATGAGCGGTGCCCCCTTCCATGGGTTTCACTTCACTACGAGTGATGACACTCAGATTTGTCAGATGCTCGACTTGAGTCCACATAGCCTGATAGGGACGCCGGAGCGATAGCGAAAACGATCGTTTCTAGTACCTCACCTCCCCGATCTTGTCGAGAAATGTTGGCAATAGTGGCCCCTTTCTATCTTTCTACTCCGTGCAGTCAGTGGCGAACGAGTGGCCGGTGCATCGTCAGTCAATTTGGTTCCGGGCGCGGGCCTTTTGCTTGCTAGTGGGCTAGTGGTGGACTGGCGGTGGCTTGCACGGAGAGAAATGCCGTCGTCGGGGGTCGCGATCGAGCTACAAGTAACAACCAACCCACACGCGGCAGCGTGAGGCCCATCACCACATCCACGAACACGTCGGTTGCTTTTGGGCCGGATGGGATGGGTAACGCGGGCCTGTACTATTGGGCCTCCTCTCATCACCGTCGTCGTAATCATCATCACTGCAAAGCCGCGCGGCTTCGAGGCGCAGGGTTCATATTTCGTGTCGTCGAATTATAGTTGATATAGACTTTAATTAATACAGAGTAGTAATTATTGTATGTGTAGGTGTTATGGTTTGCACCCCGTTATTATACTTGGTATATATTTTGGACTCTGTATTATGGTGACGCTACTATTTAAGTAGAATATTATTTTTATATGGAAATGGAACTATCTTTTTTTGTTATATTCAGTGTTTTTTGGTTATAGTATTTTTTGTTACAATTCATTTTAAAAGTTTGTTGTGTAGCAAAGCTTAAGGTTTTGAAATTTTGAGGAATTTTTGTATTCAAAATTTTTTGGCGTAAAGATATTTTGGTGTCCGGATCGTAGGTAGAATGGATCCTACGTAAATATTTATGCAGATGAATTGTAAAAGAGCTTTGAATTTGAAATTGCACCATATAATAAAGCTGTAGATTTTGAAATTCTGAGCAACTTTTGTGTTGGACAGTTTTTAATTTGAAGATGTTTTTGGTGTCTATATTGTAGGTACGGCGGATCGCATGCAAGCATTTGTGCAAACGAATTGCAAAAGCGTTTTAAATTTTAAAATTTGCGCTATAATCAAGTTGTAGTTTTTGAATTTTTTACCAAAATCTATATTGAACAACTTTTGATTTCAACGTGTTTTTGTGTTCAAATTGTACGTATAACGTTGCTCGTGTAGAAGTAATGGATGGAACGTGTTGTGGTTTGATTTAATTAAAATTCGAGGATTTTCCTAAGAAAATTTCTGAGAGAGGACCAGGACGGCGGATTGATTTTATAAAAACTTAAGGTTTTCTTTGTAAATTGCTTTGAACCGAAAAAGTTGAACCGCGGGTTGATTTTGATAAAAGTTATGGGCTGTTTTGCAAATTACCTAAGAGAGTAGGCTGGACTGCGTGTTTGTTTCTCTAAAGTCCGAGGGCTTTATTTTTGCAAAATGATTAGGATTTGCACGCGCTGGGTCGTCCGCCCGGCTGATCCGACGGCCGGGAATAACCCACGACGTGACCACACCCTATTTTGGTGCGGAAATCGTATATAGACATTACTAGAAAATTGGCGCGCCTTTGGCGCGGCCCATATGGCTCCATCAGTTGAGCCAGCAAACTCTGTTGTTGTCATGGTCGGATTTTCTTTATGATCCATGGATTTGCTTCATTGGCTTTACGGTAAAAAGTTCAGGCGTCCTCATAGCATAAAATGGTCCAAAATTCCAATACAAATCTACAATGATCATGGGCACAGGTAGACTTCATTTATGTTGCTTTAGCATAACCTACTGATATACAGAAATCAAAACTCCAACCGCCGCATAACAGCCAGAAATGACATAGCATCATTTGTATGCAAGAAATTTGACTGTAGCATACCTTACCAGACGTTGAGATCAATAGAACTAATGGGGCATTTGGGGATGGTGACGCTGCCTGTGCACAGGAATGGTTGGTTACGGCTTTTAGCTTCCATGCAGCATCGTTGTCAAATTTTCCATCAACCTTGCAGGCTGCAGCTGGGAAGGTCCTCTCGCGTGAGGCAGTGCCTAGGCGAATGCCAACCAAAAGGAGCTTCGAGTTAGCCGTAGAGCAATAGTGCTGCTTCCCAGGTGCCCAGCCAACGTAGAAGGAATGACCGCAGGCATTCAATCAAACAAACTTTTTTTCTGATAAGGAATCAAATAGACTATTCTGATAAGGGAAGATATGGAAGACGCCAGCAAAGGGCCGGGCATTGCGAGTTTGGAGCTTGAGCCGCTGCGTCCGCTTTCACGGCTAGGCGCTGCTGGGTTGGCCTGCACGAGGAGGGAGAAAGGCGGTAGAGGAAGAATCTGGAATCTGTTAGGAAGGTGTCGATACACCAGAAGATCAAGGATAGATACGTGTACGAGAGACTTCGTGATGATATGGTGAAGCATTTGTTGGCGTTTTATGACGTTGTCATAGTTTGTTTTGTGTCATGTGGTGTGGGTGTGGACAATTTTGATATGTCATGTGATTTTATATTTTAAATTATTTAAATTTGAATTTGAATTATCATATTTGAAATCATAAATTTGAATATGATTCATTGTTATACTCCAAAATATTTACATTTTAATGGTAGTCGTTAGAGATGAAAGATATATAGAATACATTAAAATAGAAGAGAAAAACAATATGAGCTGAGATTAAGAGGCTCCTGCTGGAGTTGGATTTAGAAAGGAGGACCGCAAAAGGTAGGAAGAGCCCCTACTTAGAAAGCTACTCAGAAAGTAAAGCTATTTATTTTTAGGGGCTATTGCTGGAGATGCTTTAACATATTTTTCTTACCGTTAGTTTTTAATCTGAAGGATAGAATTTTTTTTAACTGACGTGGATCAACGAGAACCCAGGAATGCACCGGCTGTAGGGGTGAAAAAAGATTAGCACTGCGAAGCGAAGCATGCAAACGCTGCCGACGCAGCTCCGGGGAGAAGAAAGGAGCGGTGCGCTGTGCTGTTGTACGTGATGGTGCCCGGGGAGGCAGACAAGCCAACAACCACCGCTTTACGGCTACTTGCGTTGCGGGCCCAGAGAACTGAAGGCTGCACAGACACAAGGCGACTCGTGTGGCATGCAATCAGTGTCGGAAATTAGGGGGCTTGGCTGGGGCCACGCAACCCCTTAAAAAAAAGAAAACCAATGCATAGCAAATAATTGGTTGAAGAAATTAGATCAAATTTTTTAGAAAATAAATGCAAAATTAAAAGAATTGGGAGAATTGCTACATCCTCGAATTTTTAATCGGGCTCAACTTCATCCCTAAACTTTCAAAATGATCGTTGCAATCCTCAATATTTTTCATGCAGCTCAATTTAGTCCTTCATTCTTTGTATCTTACCTCGTTGGCATGCTATGTCAGCATTCAAAGGTTCTTACTTTTTAGAAGCAATATATATTGGTTCACACGTATTTAAAGATGATAACAAACTTTAATTTGAGTCTACATGATTTTTTTAAAAATACTTTTGTACGTGTATAATAAATATGTTCGGATCAACTTTCTTCCTTAAAAATTGTACATTTTAGTTTCGTCAAGGTGAAACTTTTATAATGATCAAATTTATAAAAATATTGATTTTTTTATCAACCATAGTTGACTAGATGTGACGAGATATGCTAACATGGTATGCCATGTACGATGAAGAATTAAATTAAACTGGATGGAGAAGTTTGAGAACTGAAATAATTTTTTTTCAATTTAAGGGTGAAGTTAAACTTCTGCTAAAAATTTAAGTTCAAAATTACTACTCCATGTATTTAGCTCCCTCAAATTTTCTATCCAATTCCGCCACGCGTCGACGGTATCCCTATGATCACTTCTCATCGCTTAGAGCTCGACGATGCCATCTGGAAGCTGTGGACCTGTCGTCGAGAATCGAGATACTCTTCATCTGATCACTTCATCCATCCGGCGGGTAGCGAGCACGACCTCTCTCTCTCTCTAGTCTCAACCTAGCGCAGGATCTTTTCTTGCTCCGACGAGCCTTCACCACGAAGAACCCAGTTGCGGTGAACCCACGAGTACCCTGTCCCTATACCCGGAGGCGTTAGGATCAAACCGTTCCCATTCCCTTTCCTTTTCCCTTTCCCTTTCCATTCCCCCTCCCCCCACGATCACAACAACATCGTGTTGACGGATCGTATCCTCCTCCGCCAGCGTCTCCCCTGGGGGCTCGGGCTATAAATCCCGACGGCCCCAATCCTCCCGATCCAGATGCGCAAACACCGAATCGCCGGACTCGTGGCTGCCCTGCTCGCCCTCGCCCTCTCCTCCTCCCGCAGCGCGCAAGAGGAAGCCATGGCGGACCGCGGGCCACTGGCGGGCGGCGTCACGGACGTGCCGCAGAACGACAACGACATCCACCTCCAGGAGCTCGCCCGCTTCGCCGTCGACGAGCACAACAAGAAGGCCGTAAGAACACCAACCCCCCCCCCCCCCCCCCCCCCCCCCGGCGTCATATCCCCTTCTCTTCGACGCGTAAAGGTCCGTCCAACTGAATCCGTGTTCCGGTGCCTAATTGCGCGGCGCTCACGGCTTTGATCGCGAATTCGTTAGTCAGTAGTGTATTTGGTGCCCCGAATTGTGTAAATCGGAACAACTTTGCCGAGGCATGAGGTTGAGCAATTGCCATTCATACAGATCCAAACAGAGCTCCCACCTGGACGTCACGGATTCTTATTTTTTAAAATTTTTTCCAGAGGTTCAGTAGATGAACTTTGACTACGAGAAGAATTGTGCGGCCCATTGAACTTGATTTGGTTGCTTGGATTTATGAGTAATTACCTACCGCCACCCAAGAGGTCACCTGTACATTGAACCGGCATTACTGCCATTCAACTGTGTAGCTTAAGAATACTAGATCTGCGAGGTTTCAATGTTTTGTGGTAAGGTAAGCAGATCAAGAATATTCACTGATTCACATGTTACCATTATCAGTATGCAATCACAAAACAAATGGTGCTAATTTACTGTTTGCATGCGTGAAGCGCTAGCTTATTTTACACAATGACCTCTAACAGGATTGTCTGATAGGTGTGTTACTCAGTAATTGCTTTTCTTCATTCAGTACTAGAATAGCAGTCACGTTATCCCTTACAAGGATATGCTAAGTTTCGGTCCGTGACAAATGAAATTTCAGGTCGCAACTAACCTCTGCGTTGCCCTGTGCAGAATGCTCTCCTGGGGTTCGAGAAGCTTGTGAAGGCGAAGACGCAAGTGGTTGCTGGCACCATGTACTATCTCACTGTTGAGGCAAAGGATGGGGAAACCAAGAAGCTCTATGAAGCTAAGGTCTGGGAGAAGCCATGGGAGAACTTCAAGGAGCTGCAGGAATTCAAGCCTGTTGAAGAGAGTGCTAGCACTTAAGGTAGAGTTTTGCATGCTTTACATGGGTTTCAACTTTCAACCAAAGAAATTTCGTTTACTTCATGCAGCAAAGTATTATCTTTCTCCTTCGTCAAGTAGAACATGCTGTAGATAACTATGCTTATTTTTCATCCTGTGTTATAACACGATGAATGGTTCTTGCCGTACTGGTCAATTTTGCAATGTGCATATGGAATCTGCAAATAGTTGCCATTGAACCCGTTTGTTCCTTAGTTCGTTATACTTCTCTACTGGCCGTCGGTACTGTTCATTGCTGAATAATGTCTATTACATTCATTCCCAGATTTTGGCTTTTCTGACAGAATTCTTTGATCAACACCTACCAATTGCAGGATCTCTCGTCTTCCACGTGCAATTGCTGCCTGAAGCGCTAAACAGACTTGCAGAATAAGGAGCTGGTTCGGATGTAAATATAATAGCTGTGTCGTTGCGTGCTCCGTTGTGTAGTATCATAAGATCACGTTGCCCTTTGTGTGATGTCATGAATAACAGTGCCCTTTGTGTATAACATGATAAATAACAGTGCTGAGTATCCATCAGTACGACTCGTGACGGAATTCTCATATCACAGTCTTCAACTAGGAGCACGTTGATTGCTCAAGTATTCTGTTAGCTTGTTGGAGTTTTGCTTGCAGAATTTTCTACTTGCATGACAATCCCATCCCATCTCGTCTTAGACCATCCAGATTATATCTTGAAGACCAAGCAAGCGCCTAGAATGCAATTGCCAGGTTGACCTGTGATAACCTGAGAGGATATGCTTGTGATCACTTGAGAGCTGACGACTTCTGATGTGCCACAGACCTCAAGATAGTCAAAGGTTTTGCCGTCCGAAACCATCCCTCTTCTTTTGATCCTTGACCGGTGTTCTGAAATTTTTTCCTATTGTTTGACTTATGTTATGTTATCCTCTTTAGATTTTTGGTGAAAAATAAAAAAAATCTATTTTACTTCTCTCAACAATTCACTTTATCCACTTAACCCCCTGAACAAAATTTAGATTTAATTTACTTTTCCAAACTATTTTAATTGGTCCAATCTACTCTTTGCTGAGAGTTCTCTTTTTATTTCTTTGTGTAAATGGAATTTAACTTCAAATTTTGCAA
Source organism: Panicum miliaceum (assembly GCA_032594955.1). Taxonomy (NCBI): domain Eukaryota; kingdom Viridiplantae; phylum Streptophyta; class Magnoliopsida; order Poales; family Poaceae; genus Panicum; species Panicum miliaceum. The sequence continues at coordinate 6,969,011 of CM064063.1, read as the reverse complement.
TATAACTTATAATATGATACCCTATGCTAGAAAAATACATGATGATTTTTTATGAATATTTTTCATGCAAAATTGTATCTCTGTAATAAATTTCGTGTTAAATGTTTCCAACCTATGAAAATAACTATGAAAAATTATTCTTATATTTTTTTAACATAGGGCATCATGTTCTCTATCTACTTACAAAATTTGAACTTAAAATTCAATTTGTATGCAGAGAAAAAAAAATAGAAATATTATTAGAGGATAGATTGGATTAATTGGAATTGTCGGGAGACTAAACTGAGTCTAAATTTTGCTAGAAGTTAAAGGGACAAAGTGAATCGGTAAAGAGAGTAAAATAGACTTTTCGTAAAATAAATGTGGACGTCTATCTCAGGCGGCAACAGCCAAGGAGCCTTGTATGGTCCAACGCTCCCTGTCGAGTGTCGAGAGGTGTCAAAATGCTACTGCATCTGCAACAAGCAGCTGCGTCGCCGAACGCCATGACGGGCCTGATGCCGGATATAGCGGGGAAAAGATCATCAGCGATCGAACGAAAGCTCAAGCGTCAGTGTCCCCTCGACGCTGGCCTCAGCGCCGAAGCCTGCGGGCCGGGCGCTGATACTGTTTTTTTTTTTAGAAATCCTGTGTGAGCGAGATGAGAAACCGAGGAGGGGTGCTGGGAAGAATCCGCGGCTGAAGCTGGGCTGCCGATACGCTGCTCGGCCTCCGGTGGCAGGCCTTGCGGATGTATTGCACTCGTTTGGTAGTTGGGCTGCTGAGACCGGGCCGGGCGAGCGGTGCACAGGGAGGGCAGTTTGGGCTTCTACTCCACTTGTGTGTGTGTATACGTATAATAAATAGTATAAATTCTCAAAGAGTAAAATGCACCGTCGGTCCTCGAATTTGGCTCAAGGTGTCATCCCGGTTCCTAAATTTTATGCATATTTAGATCCTCAAACTTGCTAATCATATCACATGAAGTCCAAATCATTAATTTTAAGTTATAAAGTGAAATTGTTCAATTTATATGGAGCTTACACGTGGGTTGAAATTTTATTTTCAAAATTTTCTGCTCTACTCCTATATTTTTAAAAAATTTCAAAATTTTATTTCAAAATTTTATGCCGAATATTTTTTTGCCAATATTTCCTCCAAAATTTAACTTTTCTATTTTCTATCTTTTACAAATTTGATCGTTTTACAATTTTTCTATACACATCTTCTGTATTTGAATATCAAGTAAATTGTTTTTTGTGCGTATATATTTTTTATTTAAATAAATTATATAACTTTTAGTTTAGCTTAAACAACTGTGATTTGGATCTTATTTGTTTAAAAATTTGAATATGCATTTTGAAATTTTGATACCAAGATAACACCACGAGAGTTCGAGGACCGGGCAGCGCATTTTACCGGATCCTCCTGTATCCTCGCTGCAAATCTGTGGGCCCCGATCTACCCGGCCGGGGATTATCGCGGCCGCACCGCACCGCCTTCGTTATGCTTGCCCTTGCCTCTCGCCGCGCCGCATCATTGTCCACCTGCACGGCTGCACACCGCCACCATGAGCGCGGAAGAGATGAAGGCGGCGGCCTTGGCGCTGGCGGGGGAGAGCGACGACCAGCGGTGTGGAGGCGTCCGCGATGCGCCCGGGTGCGAGAACGACCTAGGCGCCATCGACCTCGCCCGCTTCGCCGTCGATGCGCACAACAAGAATCCTTAACTACCCTTGCTCCTGTCCTCCTCTCTGTAACTTGCAAGTTGCAACGCCTCTATTCATGCAGCTTGGTTTGTCCTGTGGCATCGTCTTCCTCGTCTGCCTCCACAGTCCAGTAGACGCTTCACTTGTCAGACCTCCTCAATCCTCGCCTCATCCATGGCTTACTCCATGCTCCACACTCTGCTACTCTTTCTGTATCAGATCCATCTGCGGAGAGCCCTCACGGTCGGGACGGAAGTTGCCGGCGGCGGAGGAGCCGACGGGGCAGAGAGACGAACCAGGGGGCACATTGCGAATTTCTTGTCCAAACCAAGGGGGTATGAGAAAATAGTCGTGATCGCGATTATTAATCGCGATCCAATAAAGGGGTGTATTTGCAAATAATTGGATCGCGATAATTAATCGCGATCCAAAGTAGGGGTGTATTTGAAACTATCCGAATCTACTGAAGGGCCATTTGCAATTCATCCGGCCGGCGGCATAGCACCCGCCGAGGCCGCGCCGCCGCCGCCGATCTCCGCAAGTCGCGCTGTCAGGCTTCCTGTTTGCGCTCGCCTCTCGCCGCGCCGCATCATCTTCCACCCGCACGCCGCCGCCATCAGCGCGGAAGAGATGAAGGCGGCGGCCTTGGCGCTGGCGGGGGAGAGCGATCTGCGGTGTGGAGGCGTCCGCGATGCGCCCGGGTGCGAGAACGACCCAGGCGCCATCGACCTCGCCCGCTTCGCCGTCGATGCGCACAACAAGAATGCTGTAACCACCCTTGCCCCTGTCCTTCTCTTTGTAACTTGCAGGGTCTCTGTTTCTGCAGCTGGGTTGTGAGATGCATGGTCTCAGCTTTGGGCACAAAAAATTCGTAGTAGATTAGCACGCCCTTCAGTCAAATTTCAGTGACATGGCAAAAATGTAGATTTAGGGAAGACATCTATCTTGATATGTGTATTTAGGATCAATGCTTGGGTTTAGAATTTTAATTATTCACAAGGACTTAGACCTCGTCCATCTTTTGCAAACTGAAATTAGAGAAATGTTCACTTATGTCGTGTGGGTTTTGGTTTTCTATTTTTGTGTCATTTGATGATACATGACAGGTAAAACTCTTAGGGGTTGCTTTCAAAAAAACAAGAACTTAGAGAAATATTTGTTAAGATTATAAAGTTGGCAAATGGAGTAGGATGCACTACGTTTGAAAGGCAGAGTTTCTGCTAAGTTGGTTCTGGGGAAACAATGGAAAATTCTTTTAGCAATATCTGTACTCTCTTAGCGTGAGATATGCAAAAGTTAAAAGCTGCATTCTTTTGGACACTGATGATCAACGGATGTGTGTACGGAAACTTATAACGCTGCAGACTACGATCAGTTTGGATGCTATCCGTTTAGAGTATATATGTGTTTTGACTTTTGTCACTCTGCCGTGTCGATCCTGTCAGCAAAGTCTTTATCTAGCTCTTTTTCTTCCCGCAACGATGAAGAGATTAGCTGATGCATATATGAGCTGTACAGGATTGAAGTTGCGTTTGCCGACGGCCGCATGCATGGTAAGCCAATGTTCCTTCCCGAGATACCTACATAGCTTCGAACATTAAGTTTTTCTTGCCATATGAAGCACATATACCCATAGAAGGTGTTCTACAGTACTATTTTAGGCATCTTGTTTTTGCACTGTAGTATCATCATTTAGTTTAGGGACAAGTCAGACTTTACAACCTTCAACTCTGGGTTGAATCTGGTTTTCAATCTTGAATTATGAAATCATTCACTTTTTAGCTCTCAATTATCAAAACTATCCACTTTTTGATCATGGCTTAATTTTAGGGTGGTTTCGTGTGACATGGTGTTGACTGTTGACGTGGCAACATGGCCAAGGCTAAAATGACCATTGTGTTTTAAAATTGGTAGCACATCATCTCTAACAAGAATTTATCGTTTGGCATGTGAATAAAGTCGCCATCATTGTTCATTCACTAATCACTAGTAGTCAGATATGCACTTACCCAGAACTAATCATGTTTTCTTCCATCGCAAATGAGGTTCTGTATTGGATTATTGACCTTTTTTCTTTTTGCAAAAAAATTATTTAAGCGCCTTGGTGTTCCCTTGTTCAGGACAGTCAGCTGGAGTTTGAGAAGCTTGTAAAAGTGAAGGAGCAACTGGTGTCTGGCACGCTGTACTATTTCACAATCGAGGCGAAGGATGGGGAGGCCAAGAAGTTCTACGAAGCAAAGGTCTATGAGTGTCCATGGAGGAACCTTACGGAGCTGCGGGACTTCAAGCCCGCTGATTGCTGAAGGTTTTATGCATGTCTTGCATGGATTCTATCATGCTACCAATCAAATAGATGAAATTTCTCTATTTGATACAACAGAGCAGTATCTCTTTTCCTATGTCAAACCCCACCGGATGTGCAGACGTTTTTATCCCTCGTTCGTGGTGATAGTGACAATTTAATGGGCGTTTATTTTCTGAGTACAAGGGTTTACATCTACATGAGGTACATCTGTGATTTGGCTAGGAAAGTTCTCCGAAGAGCATGCTTGCTGCATCAGAAATGTTTTGCTCTGTTCAGGCTTGAATGGTCGCAAAAAAATATTAACTGTTATTCGCTCTTCATGTCAGATGTACAATTGCCCAAAAGAAGAATGTGCTGATGTTTTGTTCCATTACAGACGAGGTTTTGGAACTCGTTAGTGGTTGTGGTGCTGCGTTTTGAAGAAAGATCAGCTGGAGTTTTGAGACTCTTGTAAAGGTGAAGCAGCAAGTGGCTGCTGCCACGATGTACTACGATCTCACAAAAGGACAGGGGAGTCAAGAAGCTCTCTGAAGCTAAGGTCTTGGAGAAGCCATGGATGAACTTTCGGGAGCTGAAGGACTTCAAGCAAGCCTGCTGAATTCGACAATATCACCTCATGTACATTTATGCACGCATGGTTCACATGAGCACCTCTAGTTCATGCAGCATACCGGCAGCCAGCACTTCTCATTCGTCATTCATTCCTGGAGAGGAATGATCTCTTCGCCGTTTACTGACAGCGGACAAAATCTACCAGTGCCAAAATGCAGGCACATTCCATCTCTTCCCATGTGCAACAGTTTGCAGAATAAGGTGCCGGTTTGGAGTATATTGTGCTAATTGGAGTATGGAGTATTTGCTAATCGCGACGTAATTGGAGTATTGTGTAAGCGGTGTTTTCTTGGTGCAAAAATTATGAATTACTGCCTGCCTGACAAACAGATAAAGCGTGCAAATTCTGAAGTACACAAATGCTCGTCCTGTAACTAGAACGCCAGAAAAGAGATACTAATAACGGGCCACAAATTTGCAACGACGTCGGCTTTCGATCGAACCTGTCCGGTACCGGGAAAACTACACGCAGACGCGCGCCAGCATCGCAGGCCGCAGGCCGCTCACATGCTCACATCTCGGACGGCACGCGCCTGTACAGCTCCTCCCTGTCGAGGCGCGGCGTGGCGACGGCCTTGAGCGGCGTGGCCATGAAGGTGACGAGCCCGGGGGTCTCCATCATCTCGAGGTCCTCGGGCCGGGTCCCCTCCGGCAGCGACCAGCTGAAGTGGTGCAGCATGTGCCCGAGCATGGACGCCACGAGGTTGATCCCGAGCTGCGCGCCGGGGCACACCCGCCGGCCGGCGCCGAACGGGAGCACGCGGAAGTCGGCGCCCTTGATGTCGATGTTCTCCCGGAGGAAGCGCTCCGGCCGGAACTCGAGCGGGTCATCCCAGACCTTGGGGTCGCGCGCCACCGCCCACACGTTCACGATGACGTTGGCGCCCTTGGGGATGTCGTACCCGGCGATCTTGACGCCGGCGCTGGCCTTGTGCGGGAGCATCAGCGGCGTCGGCGGGTGCAGCCGGAGCGACTCCTTGACTAGGGCCTGCAGGTAGGGCAGGTTCGGGAAGTCCGTCTCCAGCAGGACCCGGTCGCGGCCGACGACGCGGTCCAGCTCCTCCTGCGCTTTCTCCTGCACCCTGGGGTTCCTCACCAGCTCCGCCATCGCCCACTCCACCGAGATCACCGTCGTGTCCGTGCCAGCGGTGATCATGTCCTGCGTCCATCGTTCATCGTTCAGCCACGGTCGTCAGTGATCGAATCGATCAAGAAGCAGGCCTCTCATCGACTTCAGACAAAGACCATGCACGGGCCAGCTGCAGGCAGCAAGCGCGTACCCAGAGGAGGCCGATGACGGTGTCGTCGCTGAGGTCGTACTGTTCCCTGAGGGTGAAGAGCGCGTCGACGAAGTGCTGCTGGGCGCCGCGCTGCTTGAGGGCCTTGGCGTGCTCCTCCATGATCTTCACGGTGAGGCGGTCGCGCCGGTCGCCGTGGGCTTTGAAGACCTGGTCGTCGGCCGGGGCCAGCCACCTCAGCCACGGGATGTACCGCGCGATGGAGAGGGACCCACCGATCTTGATCCCGTCGGTGACGATCCCCTTGAACTCGCGCCCTTGCTCGTCCAGCTCGCCGGCCGCGTTCACGAACCGCTTCCCGAAGGCCAGCCGCGTGATGTTGTTGAAGGCCACCATCGAGAGGTGGTTCTTCACCACCAACGGCTTACCTTCATTGCCTGCGTGTAGTAGGTGGGCAAAATAAGCACAGTTTAGAGTGCAACAATTTCTCAGTTTGTACGTACTGTGATTAGTCATTACTCACTAGTAGTAAGCCAAACACTGATATTTATATTTTTTTTCTGAAAAATGAGCTAAGATTTTCAAAATCAGTTTCGGCAAATCGGGTAATCATAATCCATGGTAAATCGGGTCTTCATCAGTCATTAAGCAGCCTGTTGCCTTCGATCAATTCTGCTAAAAATCACTCACACCTGGTTCAGGCTACACAGTGGCGACTCAGTGACTGGCCACCAACCAGCAATGGACCGCACTCCAAAAATACTTCATGTCGTTGTCGATCTATTTTCGTAGCACATTATCAGCAAGAGTCAGTTGATGGCCTCGTGCGGTCGTGCCCAATTCAATCTACTTTTTTTCTTTCTAAACGCCCAATTCAATCTACTACTAAACTAGGCCAGCAACAATGGCGAAGCGAATGAGAAGTGTTGTTGTTTATTGCAAGAGCAAGCAGAATTAAAAAAAGCAGGTAGCTTAATGAAGACTGAAGAGCAAGCAGTGGGCGGAGTATTTAATTACCAGGCGCGGTGACTACCCTGTGCACGGACTCGACCATGGCGGTGACCTCGTCCTCGCGGATGGGCCTGAGCGCCTCGAGGCGTCGCGGCGTGAAGAGCTCGAGGTTGCAGAGCTTGCGCACCTTGATGTAGTGCGCGCCGTAGTCGGCCCAGATGAGGTCCTTGCCGCCGCGGCTGAAGCGCTCCGAGGAGACGTCGCGGTGGCGGTCGGCGAGGCTCTGGTCGTGGGTCTTGAGCACCTCCCGGGCGAGCTCCGCCGTGGACACCACCACCGTCGGCTCCGGCCCGAGCCACACCGTCATGATGGGGCCGTACCGGCGCGCCCACTCCTGGTAGCAGCGGCAGCGCACCGGCTGCACGTCGAAGAGGTTGCCCACCACGGGGCGGGGGCGCGGCCCCGGGGGCAGCTTCCCGTAGAGGAGCCGGTTCAGGAGCAGCAGCGAGACGGGGACGAGGGCCGCCAGGGCCAGTGCCACGGAGAGGAAGGAGGCCGCGTCCATGGCTGGCTGCCCTTGGCTGGCGCTGCCGGCCGGCCGCGCGCTTTATGGACCGAGCTGGCCGCGGTGGTAGTTGGCTTGTGGCTGCGCCGCGCCCGTGGTTGGTGGGATAGCGGCTTAGCGCAGCGCAGCAAATGGGCCGGGTTCATCAAGGCTGCCCTGCCCTGCCCTGCCCTGCTTGAGGACACTGGACACGGCACATCCCATTGGACAGTGATGCATGCACGACGCTGCAGTAGGATGTACTGAAACGCTGGTCGCCGGGCATTGGGTAATCTATTGGCAGCAATATCCTTTGACAAAAAAAAATATTGAGGCTGGATGCAGGAACACGCGCTGGATCATGGTTCATGGACGCACGCGCTCCGCTCATTTTCTCTTTTGTCGTCTTTGGAAAAAGGGGCGCTAGCAGGGCCCAGGAGGACCGGACCGCCGTGACGAGTAGTACGTTCGTTTTCTTTCTCCATTTTCTTCGTTAGTGAAAAAGAAAGGAGGCGTCTAATTGTTCTCAGAGACTAGAGAGGCACTACCGGTACGCGTAATTCCTAGTCGAGTGTGCTCGTCATATGCTAATATGTGAATGTTGCTGCTCCACATACCATATCAGGGAGGCCGTGTAGGTGCTTTAATTCCTCCGACTCAACACATTTGCAGTTTGTACTTACCACATTTGATATTTGCAGTGTGATTGTAATCCTAATGTCTTTTTTCCAAACAAAGTAAAGGAAGGAGATACCTCGGAGTATCCATTATCTGATATCATGTTCTCCTAATACAGTAGTACACGACATAAAAGAAGCAAACGGAACAAAAGTGAGCGTATATTGCTACAAGACCTAGCTACTGGCTAATAGCTGCATAAGCCTACTCCCTCCGTCCAGAAATACTTCCTCGTCTTAAAATATAGCCACTTCTAACATTTAAATTTTGTCTCGTAATATAGCTACTTTTAAGTTTCTAAGTGAGATTTTTGTATAAGAGGTCTAGAATGCCCCTCCTTGCATGCAAATCAATTATGGCATGCAAATCTGCATGCAGGCTAAATAGGAAAGTCATAATTATTCTCTTGATTAGCGCATGCGGTAACTAAAGAGGGGTAAGATAGAGGGAGTATAAGGTATTGAAGGGTTCAAAATTTGTACCTTATATCTCAGAATATTTTGAAAACTAATTATTTTATTTCCAGCCGGCCATGAAATCAGCAAAATAACAACCAAACAAGGTATTAAATAGAGGTATATACGTCATTTATTCATCTTTTTAATCTATCATGAAAACACTAGTATACCCTATATTACAGGATGGAGGGTGTAAAATACAATGAGATTCTTCTCCTACCGTACCCTAAGCGCCAACCAACATAAGAGTCAGGATGCAAAATTTCTTAGGTCAACCCAATGACCCGGAACCCAATTCCTGACTAATTCCTGACTAGTCGGGTAGAAACCCAAAGAGCCGACCCAAAAGAATGTTTAGTGCTACACTTGTTCATCTGATGGGTCATCGGGTTAATAAAAAAACACCGCCACAATGGAGAACTCCAGAACCAGGCGTATGCTCTTCCTCTCTCTTCACGACGGCCATGCTCGCAACAACCTCAAGCTAACAAGCTCCCTCCCTGATCTCCAGTGCCGCTCTACCTCGCTAACCTCTCGGGAGGCTCTAGTGGCCATCGTCTTCGACCTCGACCTTCTCCAAGGATCTGTGAGGTCGTCACCGATGGGAGAAATTCCATGTGCCTGTGCTGGCGTTCTGTAGATCTCGATTTGACTGTTTCTAGATCGGTTCGAGGCTAGCTAGTCTGATCCGATGGAGGAGGAGCTCAATCCATCACCAATAAATTTGATTTGAGCACCGGAGAATCTCAATTTGGTGTCCGCCATGGACATCGATCGACATCAATGGTCATGGAGTAGCGCAGTTCGGAGTCACGAGCAAGGAGATCGATTGGTCGCGGTGGGCCAAGGTCGCGCTTGGCAGCAGCATGAGGACTGGGGCATCTTCCAGGTGGTGGGCCGCGCGGCGCGGAAGCTGCGCTCGTGGTCGAGATGATGTGTCTGGGAAGCTATTTCTTCTAGCTCCCGTTGAGGAGCTCCACTTCGACATGTCCGGCGGATTCAGGAACATGCTTTTGGTACCACTAGTTTTTTTAATCTTATGCTTATTATTGGATCAACCCATTACTTAGGCTAATTAAATTGGGTTGAGCACTGGTTGATACAAAACTGACCCAGTTGCATCGTGACACAAGAGCATCTCCAGGTCCAGCACTATAATTCTAGAAAAGACGCGATCAGACACGGCATCTCCCCCGCAACCACAGCGACGTGCACGGCTCGTGCTGCGAGCAGCAGGACCCAGCCAAGCTGGTTACCACTCTTGCTACAGTAGGACATCAGTGACGCCTAAACCAAACGAGACTTTACCGCGACGCGTGCTTCACGAGTTGTCTTGGGAATTTCTCGCCCGCCGTCGTCGTCTCTCCGTCTCTCTCCTCTAGTGAGCTGCTGGCTGACGTTGGCTTTTCTCCTCCGCAGTGTTAGCCAACTGGCAACCGACCGACGTGGACAAGCATACGGATGACGCACGCACGCATAATCAGGCCGTATATAGTAATATACACCGTTTTTTTTCATGGAACGTACAGTTTCCCAAAATTTCGTATGTCGCTCGTATGGCCACGACCTCACACCGAGGCCATCGCCCCCCCACACGCACACACCCCCAAAAAAAGCCCTTAGCCGTACAACATCTGATGTGTGATGTCTGCGTCACGTGCCAAGGCACGTTCCTGGAAAATGTGTGATGTCTGTGTCTAACACCAACTCGAGGGTCTTTTCTCTCTCCCCCTAAGCCAGCACGGCATTTTCTAATCGACATCGTCTCCTTTGCTTACATTTTTGCTGATGTTAGGACCATTGTGGTTCCTTGAACGCCACTTGTTGATAGTTGTCTTTATATATGTTGCTGAAAAAAATGGCTCGGATGATGATTCCTCACGCGCAATATATGAGATCTGTTTAGCTTCAAAGCAGGTCCTGAATCTTGAGGTCTGTGGCATGCAAGTTTGATCTAAAGATGGCAATAAGTACAAAATATCCGTGTACCCGCGGATACCAAACCTGGTGCGCGCGGATACGGGTCTGAGTTTGTGCCCACGTGCATGGGCGTGGATACAACTCTAAACCCAACGGATATCTTGTAACGGGTTTGAAAAAATGATATCCGAGCCCGCAAACTCGCTGACATGTGGACCTGAATACCCTATATATAAAACGTTTCTAGGGTTTCACCTCATTTCTTTCCCCATCCCAGCCGCCACCCCACCCCCAGTGCCCCTCTCGGCCGGTCCGCCCTCTTCATCGCACCCTTGTGCGGCGCCACCCACCGGCTGCCGCTCCCCCTCCTCGCCTGCAGCGTGTAGGCGCCCAAGCCATGCGCCGCAGCGCCCGCGCCGGCCGACGCCCCGACCCCCGCGCGGCCTGCGCCCGGGCTCCCGTGCCGGCGGCGCTCGACGCCCGCGCCCAGGCCCACACGCGGCCGCGTCGGCCCCGCCCACGTCCCCGTGCCGACGGCGCCCGACGCCCGCGCCCAGGCCACGCGCTGGCGTGCCGAGCCCAGGTGCTCTTCGTCCTACTCTTGCACGCGGTTACAGGTATCCTCGGGCATGCGGATATCTGCAGGTAGCGGGTACGGGCGTCGTTGCCTACCCGTGGCGGGTTGCGGGCACGGGTGCGGGCACAGATTTTAGCACGCGGGTATGGATTTATGAAGTTGATATCCACGTGGATTTTACCCGTTGGCATCTTTAGTTTGATCCTACAACTGACAAGGTAAAGATAATCCCTTTGAAGTCCGAGACGATCGGCCGATCAGGCTGATGTGATCCTTGTGCTGGTAGCAATAGTACCGCAACAAAATAAAATATGATAAATAAGTTATCAGCTATGAGGCCGATTCCAGCATCTTGATGAGCATGTATAAGTCATCGGCTATATGAGCCGAATCAATACAGAGGATGACCAAGAAGCACACGCTATCAGCCAGTGGGCCGATGATGATCAAGCAACTACTGAACAGTTAACTTATCGCAAAGAAAACCATCAAGCTAATAGTAATTAATCTATCGTCACTATCAATCGGATCAAATTGGGACAGCATTGACGATAGGGTAATAAATTAAAAGCTACGAGCCAGTGGATTTAGTCACGATTGGATAAAAAGTACAATAAAAGCTTAAATAAGGCCAAGACAAGAGCTATCGGCTAATATGAACTAATCTAATATTTTTATTAAATAAATCAATCTTCCACCAACAGCTAAACAACAGATTCAAAATATATAAGCCGATATATCTAAACAAGGCTAAGATAAACTGTGGTTCTATCAGATCTAGTAAGAGATCGAACGATGCAGCCTTACAAGACATGATAGGAATCGATAACTGGTAGATGAACTAGACGAAATTACAACGACATGCCGATAATCAAAGCCTAGAGCACCTGAGAATAGCAATACTTGCAGGTGAACCGGAGGTCGAGGCGATGCAGCCTGTTCATCGAAAAAGATGCTGGGTAGGTACATTATTTCTATTCTTAGAGTTTGACGTTGAGCCAAAAAGAAAATAGAGTTGATGTCTTGATTGAGAGATGCTGGGTACGAATTTATACCCTGGCTAAAGACTCATAGTTGAGCTGTATAAGGTTTGCCTAAAAATAAATATCTAAACTAAATGAAGTGCTAAAATACATGAACTCTAATTTTTTTTTTATAGAGTTCTGGCTAATAAAGCTTCTTTATCGGCTTCTTTCCATATACTTCATTGATCAAAAAATTATCAAATTTTGGTGTCAACAACTCCATTGGCACTAAAATTACCAAATTTTGGTATCAATAATATGCTGCTAAGATAAGACATGTTTGTTATTTCTTAAATAAACTACGTGACCAGAAAAAACGAAAAACCTCAGCGATCAGCAAAACAAAATGTCCTGCAAACCGTGGCGCTGTTCTTGTTCCCGTTCCACATCACCACATGCGTGGCGCATCACTAGTTTGGAAAATCTATAATTTTACTACAGGTAGTACTGCTGATTATATATATATATATATATATAGCAAATTTTACTGCTGGCTCCGTGTACCATCCCAACTCGGTTTATCGGTTGAGAATTCCCTGCTAACTAATCCCAGCCAACCGGGGCGCTGGCGCCCCATGAATAGGCCTGTCGTGTATGCACCCCATGCCCTCTCCCCCTGTCATCGGAGAATTTATGACGACAGGCCCACCCGGACCTGCCCAACAGGACCATAGATACCCTTCCCTCCCTCTTGCAACCTTCCCTGGGCCCGCAGCTCCGATCCTGTTTTCCTCCGGATCTCGTGGCCCGACGTCCGTCCGTGGCCACGGGCACGGCCCGCCGGCGTTTGTGTAGGGCGGCTACACCGTCCACGTACGCGAGTCTCTGTGGTTGTACTCGTGTGATCGGGTCCGCGTTGGACCTGTGACGTCGCCTTCAATGGCCGCCACACCGCACGACCCTAGATGAACCGATGGGTGCGTCGTTGTTGCGTACCGTACGCCGACGTGACTGGCCGAGAGCCCGTGAGCGTGTCGCGTCCTCACGTCTCCGGTATGCTACTGACTGATCTGCGGTGATAGGTGACAAAGGCTGCAGACAGACTGCAGGCTGCTGTACGTGGTTGTGGGCCTGTGGGGCTCAGCCGCTCAGCAGGGAGTTGTGTGTGGACCTTGTGGTACGGGAAGGCCTTCGTTCTGCGTCCACGTGAAGCCCACAGTACTATCGTACCAGTAGTGTACGAGTATAATGGAGGCCCATCAATGACAAGAAGCAGCCCACGTAAGGCATGCGAAAAGGCCGTTTACTCTCGCAATAAGCGGGCTCAAACAGTATGCCGTGCTTTCATTCATTCAGGCAGGCAGGCAGAAGGAACTGGGTATAGGACCGGGGAGAAATTCCGATATTTGACACCGAATACGTACGCCTCACATGTTTTGACATCCGATTCGCATACCTTTCAAAATATAACCAAGCACGCCAATTCTTTCGATTAAAGGGATTTCATCCTCTTTTCTCTATTTCTCTGATTTTCCTTCTTTTTTTCATTTTACAGCCCCTAGGAAAAGACCACGTTGCCCTTACCTTATCCTTTACCACCGATTGGATCAAATCGGCTCTGCCGGGCTTTCTTCCGTGCGCCTCTCTCCTCCCTCTGTTCTCTCGCTCGCCCAAGAACAGGCGCTCGCCAAGAACAGGATGCCGGTGCCGCCGCCGAGAGCCCTCCGCTGCCCCCGCCTTCCTCCGCCGCTGTCCTCCCCATGTCGCAGGCGTCCAGCTCGGCAAGCAAACGAGGGAGAACATTCAGCTTGGTAACGACGATGACGCTCGAGGACTTGTTCAGAAGGTGTTGCGGCAGGGTGGGAGCTCTATAACTACCACGAGTAGTCTCTCATCTCTTGCCACTTGTGTTCGCGTTGCCCGGGGAGGCGAGCTCAGCTAGCGTCCTAGCGAGCAGCGCTTCGTGCGTTCGGCACAATGGGCGCCGGCGATGGGAGGACGGAGGCAGGGCAACGGAGGCTCTCCCGGTCATTGGTTCTGGTGGTCGGAGCCGGAGGGTTGGGCTCGGCCGTAGCCCTGTATCTGGCTGCATGTGGCGTTGGTGGCTGCATGTGGCCGTAGCCCTGGACGCCTGCGACATGGGGAGGACGGCGGCGGAGGAAGGCGGGGGCAGCGGAGGTCTCTCGGCGGCGGCGCCGACGTCCTGTTCTTGGCGAGCGTCTGTTCTTGGGCGAGCGAGAGAACAGTTTGCGAGGAAAGAGGCGCACGGGAGAGAGCCAAGCAGAGGGGCGATTGGATCTAATCGGCGGTAAACGATAAGGTAAGGACAATCTAGTCTTTTTCTGGGGGCTGTAAAACGAGAAAGAGAAGGAAAATTAGAGAAATAAGGAAAAGAGGATGAAATCCTTTGAATCAAAAGAATTCGCGCGCTCGGGGTTATATTTTAAAAGGCATGTGAATTAGATGTCAAAACGCGTGAGGCGTGCGTATTCAGTGTAAAATATCGAAATTTCTCACTAGTTGGGGACGGACGGTCTCACAACTTTGCCCCAAGTTTCGAACATTTCATTCCGAATTTAAACTAGAGTGAATGAAAATCCTACAAACTAGAGCAAGTAACACCATTCAAATTCGACTAGTTTGCTAGTAGTTCGGAGCAATTTGAATCCCTCTACGCGCTACTATGTTAAAATGACCACTCACCCCTCTTAATAGAATACGTGCCTTCTTTTTCTTTTGAATAATTTTTGACGCTACCTGTGGCTGTGCCAATCTGAGTTAGGAGCGTTCAGGTTGCCTATGCATATGCGTGTACTGTTCCAGCCTTCCAGGGTCACACGGAGCAAAGCTTAGAGCTTACATGTTGGTCGCCACAACTATAAGCGCATGTGGATCGGATCGGAACACGTTGCTGTGTATTTGTTCGCTCTCTGTGTTGCCACCACCGTTCAGACCGTGCTGCTCCACTGCATACGCGCGCACCCATCTCCAGCAGTCCAGCGTAAGTAAACAATCATCGTCGGAGCTCCAACCACCGGCTGCCCCAGCGGGAGCCGACAGCGCCTCCCAATAATTCCCCGGACCAGCCATTCAGGGCAAGCTGACGTCGCCGCACTACTCGGCCGCCGGCCTACCGGCCGTTCCAGGCAGCAGGCGCCCGGTGCGCTCTTCGGAAAGATCACACGGAGCGTGACCGCGGGGGGGCACACGTACAGCCGCGCTGGGGGGCAGGGGCGACCCCGCGTCCGCGCACGCTGGGGTGCGGCGCGCAGTTCCTGCTCCCCAGCCCGGCCGGCGGGTCGCCGCGCCGTCGCGTCGGGCGCCCCGGTTCCCCCAAGCTGCCCTACGAGTGCGAGGCAAATTTAGACGGGGTTTCGAAAGGGGTTTGAGTATGACTTGGGTTTGGGTTTGGGTTTGGTGCCGGGCGCTTTCCCCCCGCGTTCGCCGGGCTCCCCGCGGCGCACTTGGCTCGCCGGTGGTTGCACGCCGCCGTGATTGGACCGTGCGGCGTCGCATCGCAGCGGACCAAGGGTAGCTAGGCTGCTTTGCGCAACGTATTTGTCCGTTTGGTACAGTGGATGCACGATGGCTCTTGGACCTTCCTTCATCAGTTCACGAGGATTAATCTGATAGCTAGGCTATTATTATAGGCAGCCGTACTAGGTTGTGTCCGCGCGCTTGGACGAAGTGACCATATATCATCATGGTAAAGCATGCTCTCTGAAGTCCGATCCAATGATTGGATTATTGGGGGTAAACGGCCAGTCCTTCTCTTACTGGTAGCATATTGCCTCTGTCACCGTGTCATATGCCCAGTTTCACAATTCATATTCAAACTCAGGAGTAAACTCTGATCTTGCCGACTTAGCCAACCAGAGGCAATTACTAATTAACACTTGCAAGGTCTCTCCACCAGAAGAAAAAGGCAGACCCAACAATGCAACCCAACGCAAAGTAAAACGAATCTGCCATTGCTTAGCCTGATCTCCAGATCTTTCCTTGTTGCATTCGCAACTCCTTCCCTCTGACGTACACCTTCCCAGCACCAGATTATTCTACGCATCAAAGGGGACTAGACCAAAAAAAGGCGCCCTTTTGATTTGCAGTTGCGGCCTCATTTGATTCAGTGCTATCTGAGTAGGGAAACCTCAAGCAAACCACTAGCTAGCCATCGTGGATCGGATGTGGAGGGGGCTTCGGCCGCAGCAGCACAACTGCGTGTCTGCGTCCTCCCTCCCTCTCTCTCACTCCCCCCTCTTGTGCTGCATGCACAATAAACAAGCGCGAAAGCTCCCCTTGCCCCCCCTGCTTTTCTGACGACTCTCCGGCAATGAACAAGCAATGTGGCCTCCATGATTTCCCTCCACCGAGAGCGACGCCTCCGCCCGCCTGCTCGGCTCCTTGTAGGAGTCGACTAGCCGCCTCGCCTCGCCATGGATTGGTTGGTGGTCACCGGTCAGGCCAGGCGCAAAGGCGTGTGGAAGCATCGCAAGGCAAAGGAGTTCCGGGTTTGGTGAAAAGAAGGAGCTCCGTTCCTGAGATGGATCTGCCTGCCTGCTTTGCCCTCTGCGCAACGGGCAGGGGTTATGTGGAGAAACGTTGGCGCACGGCGCCGCACTCAGCTAGCGATGCGGGTGGACTCGTTTGCCAGGGCTCTGCTGCAAAGTCTGCAACTTCTTCTCAAGTGGCTGCCGTGCAGGTAATAACTCCGGTAAAGATGCATCCACTCGGGGGTGTTAAAGTTACTAATCGAGCGGATTAGTGCTCCGCTTATAAAGGTAAAGCTGATATGAGGATTTGGCATTAAGAAATGAGGGCGCAGCCAAATTTTTGTTCGATTTGGGTTTCGTTGTGGTAATGCTGGGCTGAAAATTCAGTCGAGCCTATCGCTTCGGAAACTGATAACAGCAAAACGACAGGTGAATTGCCACTCTGAGAATTCAGACACACACCGTGCTGCTATGCGTATGAAAGCATAATGAGACAAGTGTCACGACACTAATAGTATATGAGCAAGCAGAGGTTATCTACTTCGATTGTCGTTACTATTTCTAGAACTGGGGCCTATGATAAGGAAGCAAACGGTTACTAGCTAGGAGTCGTAGGAGACACGGAAAAAAAGATCAACTAATATTTTAAACCTACTATGGAGCAAGCCTTTTAAATTTAGTATACGAGATATATCAGTTAACCATGGATGATTTTTGGGGGTGAAAAACTTCGGCTATAGATGACAATATGAGAAAAAAAAAGACTAACACAAACAGAAAATGAAAAGGAAAAGGAAAAGGAAGAGCTAGCTCCGGCCTTAGCGACAAGTAT
Source organism: Panicum miliaceum (assembly GCA_032594955.1). Classification (NCBI taxonomy): domain Eukaryota; kingdom Viridiplantae; phylum Streptophyta; class Magnoliopsida; order Poales; family Poaceae; genus Panicum; species Panicum miliaceum. The sequence continues at coordinate 6,951,754 of CM064063.1, read as the reverse complement.
CCAAACAAATGTTCATGGATCCATGCCATCAATCATCAATCAGTCAGTCAGTGACCAGACGTTACGCGCAACATGTCGTGTCAGTTCATGCTCCTGCAACGAATCGCAAAGTTATGGTTCAATTTTCACGCAATAAAGTGGTTTTTGTTTTTGTTGGGACTTGCCACCTATCGAGCAGGCTAAGGTGCTCTGCTCTATTAGTGGAGTCTGAATGCAAGTCCATAAGCCCCCACTGATTCTGGTGAGGGGATACATGCTTTTGCACAATGCATTTCATACATGCAGGTGCTCGGTGATGCATGCATGCTGAAAGGGACACACTCGTCGGATCAATGGAATACTACTCTGTGCTTATATAAGCACCCTGCTTTGCACAGTGACGAATAAAAACATACGAGATGTTTGATGAAAACATAGAACAGTTCCACTGCTTTAGCAATAAAATATAGCAAATGTGTAATATTTTGAAATTACTATTAAAAAAGAATATAGTAAAACCATTTTCAAAAGGTAATTTAAACTATTTAATAACTTTAAAGAGATATTTATGGTCAAAACTCAAAACTAAAATGTGTTGCATACCTGCATCCTAAAACAACAAATATTTTGATACTGGTGGAGTATTTGTTTGCCCAATCGTGATCTTTCTTGTTCAGTAGATGGATCCTCTGGACTGTATAATTAATGAACTTGGTTACCGAGGATATCCCGGTTCATAGTTAATGGAAATTTTTGCTTCTGCTAAAAAAATTTATCACTTAAGAGACAGTAACTGTGCAAATATAAACAACAGTCGGGATTAATCACTCATGCCTTATTTGGGTAGACGGGTCTTGTACCACCCAAACAGGCCTCAAAATGCTAAAGTTTTTATGGTTATTACTCCTCGGAGTATCTGACAACATCTAGAGGGCAGGAAGGAAGTTGCATGAATTATCACACTTGTCAAGGGAAGAAAGGAAGAAACTACACCGTTTATTTTTCTCGCTTGTAGATCCCATTCTGAATGAGAGTGGTGCAATTTTACCGTACCTCTGTTTCATAATTCCTGGATGCAAATCCTTGATCTTTTAAAGACAAAGTTCGGGTTGGATCTGAGCATATTGAAACAAACGCTTGATTTCATTTAATAAACTACGATGCCTTTGACATAAGTCTCAGAACATAACTCTCTTTTTCCACAGGAAAGCATAATAAAATACAATTTAAATATACTAGTAGGTCCATCATATTACAAAAAGGATAGCAACAAAGGAAAAAAAAGGTCACAGAACAAAATTATTCCAGTCCTTCCACTCTGCAGTGCAGGTGCAGCCTCTCTCAATCATCCGACCCTAATGCATGCAGCGTCAGTAAACACATCATTTCAGGGACACACGCATAGGCACATGACAAGACAGTTAGCACTTGGGAGTCTTGGACAAGGCCCTCTTCCATCCAGCTGCTCGCTGCGTGCGCTCAGCTCAACGCTAGTAGCTTGGAATCGCAGGTCGCATCAAACTGCACCAGCTCCGTGTCCGTCGGAGGATGACTTCACCCCATTCGCCTTCTTGCACTCCGAGTCGTCCCCAACAGCGGCGGCGGCGGCGATCTCCTTGATGAACGTGGCATCGTCGTAGATTCCGATCGTCTTGGACGACGCCACGGGCAGCTCCATGGCCACTTCTTCCTCCTTCTCCTGGGCCTCCTTGTGCTTGCCCCAGAGCACCGAGTAGAGCCCCATCACGATCAGGACGGCGCCCAGGACGCCGCCGAGGAATATCTTCTCGGAGAGGATGAAGGAGCCCATGACGGCCACGATGATCATCATCAGGGGGCTGAACGCCGACGCGAACACCGGCCCGGTCTTCTGGATCACCAGGCCTTGCACGTAGTACGCTATGCTCGACGTCACAATGCCCTGAAACATCATGTGCATGCGACATTATTAGCAAAAATGGCACAGCAATTGTATACTCTACGGCGATGGAATCGATGGGGGAGAGAGACTTACGGCGTATGCGGCGGCGAGGAGGTTCATGTCGAAGCCGATGGTCCAGACGGAGGGGCGGTGCTCCATGGCGAAGGTGACGACGATGGCCTGCAGGGTGCCGACGAAGCAGATGAGGGTGGTGAGGGAGAGCGGCGCCGCGTAGTGCTTCAGGGTGTGCGCCTGCAGGATGAAGAGCGAGGCCCAGGCGAGGGTGGCGATGATGACGAAGAGCGAGCCCAGGAACCACTCCCGGCCGCTGGGGTCGATGGCGGCGACGGGCGCCTCCGCGCCGTGCCCGTGCGCCTGCACGTGGCTGCTCCACGCCATCTTCATCAGCGGGCCCTTGTACAGCGTCATCATCATCGCGCCGGCCACCGTCACCAGCGTCCCGGCCACCTTCGCCTGGCACCTCACCTTCTTCAGGTCCACCTTCTCCATCCTGCACACATGCCAATTCGAGCAATGTTAGATGAGTGCTCCCCAATCCAATTAATAAGCAGCTATTTTCTCTTGCGTTCGTCGCATTCTTCAATCAGATGAGATGTATACCTGAAAATCACGGCCATCACGAAGGTCATGGCCGGAAGGATGTTGCTCATGGCGCACGCGAAGGTCGGGCCGGTGAACTTCAGGCCAGCGTAGTAGAAGTTCTGGTCGATCACAGGCCTGCAGTTACCAAACACGCACGAGGTTGATTACATGTTCCTAGACTTCATAAAAGCTGACAATTATTTCGTGATGCACTACTACTAGACAGTACGGTACTAATAAACGCCTTTTATTGGGCAAAAGAATAGAATCTTCGAATTGGAGTGTCCACTTATCTATGTCTTTTTCTTAAATAAAGATGTCAAGTTTGGTACACAAAATGACACGAGGCACAGAAATTTATTTGTGCGCAGTGTGCACTAACCCGAGCAATGCCAGTACGAAGATCTGGAGGAAGACTGACCACGTCATCTTGGGCCTCACCTTCCTGCCATTTCCAATCAGATGATGATACGACGATCAGTTTCAGAGGATGAGGACAAGAGAATTCCATTCCATTCTGTGTGGTGATTGATCAGATAGCCAGCTACCTCTCGAGGATGAGAGCAAATGGAGCAATGGAGACGGTGGCGAAGGCGTGGCGGTAGACGACGAGCACGTAGTGGCTCATGCCGTGGTTGAGGGAGACCTTGGTGATGACGTTCATGCCGGCGTAGCCGAACTGCAGGGAGATCATCGCGATGTAAGGCTTGGCCTTCTCGAAGAAATCACCGTAGCAGCCCATGGCGACGCAGTCTCTAGGGGTAACAGCAAGCTGCGAGCTTGGATATCAGCAGGGTGGCTACGTACTAGAGAACTCAAGGAGCAAGACAAGGCCTTGAGCTGAAGGAGATGTGCCGGGCGCGCAGCTCTATTTATATGCTCGCGGCAGGGGCATTTCCGTCAGCTTCTGGGGCTGAATTTCCGAGTAAGGCTCAAAGGCTGGTTGGCCCCTTCCACGCTGGAACCCGTTTGTGCGCAGACGTCGGCTTTTCTCCGCGAGTGGCATCGTGGGTGGCTGGGCCAGGACGGGCCCACACGTCGGTGGGAGAAGGCCGTGGGCCTCTGCTGAGTTTGGGCAGATCCGGTGGTGGAGGCAAAGTGAAGATCACCTGGAGAAACAAGGAGATCTGGACTGTTCCCTACTGTTCGTGGTTGGGGATAGTGCTGTAGCATCAGCCCTGATTACATTAGCAAGGGAATTAAGTGGCAAGCCAACAAGAACTGGTCATACTTGACATGAACAAGAGGCAACCAGATGGTTGCACATATTGGAAGACAGAGGAATCATCAGAGGTCGTCTCCGATGTCACAGACCACGGTGAATCCAGCCAGAGGCAGGCAGCATCCATGATCAGGATATGCAGTTACAAACTTGTAGCCGACATGCCTCTTTGCCCAGTTGCTGTTTCGATTGTTTTTTTTTTGAGAACGTTGCTGTTTCGATTGTGGTTGCCAAATTCAACATCACTGGTCGGCGATGAGCTCTAGCTCTATGCGGATGTGCCGACACCATCTCATGCTATTTTGAAAGCTCTCAGGGATCGAGGCTTAAGAGGGTAAGCTTTCAATACAAAATTAATTTGTTTCTTTCCCTGAAACTCCAGTGGCTATTGCTCTGATTGCAAATAGTATCGTTTAGCCAGATATAGAATCACTACTGAATAATACGTTTTTTTTTCCTGCAAAAGTACTGTGAGCCGAGCTGCATGCCATATTTCCATGGAAATGTCGCCGTCGAGCTCCTAAAGGAGAGGGCATTACAATATTCCAGGGCTGGCTCTTATATGCTGAATATGTACGTGGAGTTCACTGGTGTCGAGCACTACAACTAATAAAAATGCTACCTTTCGTTTCGTGAGCGACGCAACAGTCGTCACCACAAGAAGGAAATGGTACAGTACACGGCGGACGCAATGCGACGCGAGCGGCTGCGGAAAGCTACGTCCCCGGCCATTCTGCGAGCAGGAGAAACGACCCAGAAGGCAGACCTGGTCTGAGTGCGATCTATGATGGACCATTTTTTAGTACCGGATTTGATGGGTGCCTGTCAGAGTGTGCACCGGTCGCCTAGGGAGTTTTCACTCAATCTTTAGACAATTTAACAGAGTTATATTTTTAGTTCTTGGGTTGATGGAAGGAAACAAAAACCACTTCTATCAAAAATATGTATTCCTTCTATCCTAAAAAGAATGTCATGATAGTTTTATCCTAAATCAAACAATTCTAGTTTTGATAAAATTTATACAAAAATGTATCAATGTTCCTCGCAAATTAAAAAAAAGAGTATCGATGTTCATAAATTTCAATTAAGTATAATTAGATTAACAATAAAATATACTTTTCATAGTATACCTATTTGGTCTTGTAAATGCTTATACTTTTCGCTATAAATTTAGTAAATTGGAACTAAACTACAAGGATATTATTTTTTTTGGAACGGAGGGGGCATGGCACAAAATAACAGGTGCCTTATCTCCAAACTCTAAATGTTAGCTTATATAAGTTGATTATTCCTATTTTTTTAAAAAAAACTTTGACGCCCTCTTATTGTAATCTAGCTGTCATGGGCCGCTGTACCTGACCTTAAATCGATTGAAGAGTCCATGTCTCACCGGTTCTTCCTAAGTCATATACATGGCTTAGCTATTGAGCATTTGTCCTTTTTGTGCTTTTGCTCTTCCAAAAGATGTCAGCAGCCCGAGAAAGGAGAGGAGGAACGTGAGAAATCAAGCATGTACGAAAGCCAAGAAGAGAGGCGCATGCATGCATGCTCAGAGATCAGATTCATTGCACAGTTACGTCAAGCTGCATAGCCCGCGCGCTTATTATCTTTCGCTTTTTCGCTGCATGCTCGTGCCCTCTCCTGCACTTTTGCTTTCTTCGAAGACCTAGATCCTGTTTGGAGGAGCTAAAGTTGAGTGCTAAACTTTAGCACATGTTGGCACTCATGCAGTACTAAAGTTTTTAGTCTTGATTCAAATTTAGCACATCTCATTAGCACTCCCATTTGGATGAGCAAAGTTTAGCACTTTCACCCATTAACACTTGAATTCACACGGACCTTAATTGGGAAGGCACATGATGAGAAGCCGGATTTGACTTGAAATCTGTATATAGAACTGAATTCTACTGCACTAATTTTTCCCCTCTGAGGGGATCAGATATCATACTAGGTAGTATGTACTAGTGTGTGTTACTCTAACTTTGCATTGGCAAGCGACCGATTTATTTCAGTTTTATATCGTCAAGAGCTAGGTTGGGACGTATAGATGTGTTATTGTAATTAGCTACGGACCCTAATTTTTTTTTTAAAAAAGAAAATCTAATACTCACATCTCTCAAAATTTCTAGCCCTTGCATCTGATGCTTGCGTCACGAATCAATGCAAAGTCGGTCCCAGCAAACCACGGAGAGGCCCAATCCCTTTCTCGCGTGAGTAGCTTGCAATCGAGTGTGGATAGGAACGCACAAGGCAAGTGTCGGGTGACGCCCGCCCTGATTTCGGATGTTGATCATAGGCGAGGAGGACAAGGATCGGTCGAATGGCAACTCACAAAAGCCCTGCTCCACACCTCTGCCTGCAAATTAAAAGTGATGCGCACAGCTCATAGACTAATGGTGCCACGTGACATCACTCTCGCCGCTTGATCCTATCGCAAGTACTACTGATAACACTGTGAGATGGATCCTATCCTGTAATGACGGCCTTGGCCGCTGCGGTGACGCATCACTGGATTATTATTCTTACCGACCGGACCGGGCTCGAACTGATGCTCCGATCAATTCCCGCGCGTCTAATAATCTCTCTGCGTGATGCGTGGTAGTAGTAGCTTGGTTGAATTTTTGAAGCGGGTTGTAGCTGGAGAGAAGACGAGGAGGATAATAAAGATGCCGTGATGCATGCATCGCAGCAGGTTCCGTTCGATCGATGCTGAAATCTGCATGCTTGATTACCTCATTTATTTTTGCGTGGTGGGTACGACCCGACCCGCAAGCATCGGAGTCTGGGATTTGGCGCTTTGGGCCTTCGTTGCTGACATTCTGTTTCTCCCAGGAAACAACGGGCCTCAGCCCATAGGGCCCAGCATGACATATGGGCCACGGATTTCGATGCGTGACAATAGTTCTGTAAGCTAAATTTGGCCCGATGACAAGATATGCTTGATTTGTACTCCTTCCATTCCTCCCTTGGGTTTCTAAGCCGTACTACTCTCATTTCGGTAGGACAAGCCTTTGACCAACGATATTATTCCATCAATGTGGTATTTATGTAACATAAAAGTATATCCATAAAAGTATTTTTGAACATGAACCTAATATAGAATCATTTTATGTCAAGAACTATGCATGGATAGAGTTACTATTGGTCCTAGTCCTAGCGCAACAAAAACAAGCTTTGTAATTTCAGTAGTAGGAGTACTTTTATGACGCGGTTGACTTGATGTCTTGATCCGCAAGCCAATCTTAAACAAAGCAAAGCATGTCATATTTGGTATTGATTTGCCCTCTTGTCACCAATCATTTCATGCATTAAATCCCTCCGGACCAGATCGAGCAACAACTTTCACTAAATTAAACGCTACGGAAACTTCCTAGTAGTTCTGACCAAAGAGGGTGTGACTTTCTTTTGTAGTAAGTCTCTGGGCCCACATTATACCCCATCCTTTGTGCGTATTGATCTACATTTTGTTGAGTATTTTTTTCATACAATATGCTTCTCTTTTTTCTGCATTTTATGCATAGTCTACCGTGTGTACCAAGGAAGCATTTGCTCTAATAAAATGAATAAATGAGGAATTTTCCTTTTTTTATAAAACATTAATTAGAAGTGGAGAGGGCAAACAGTAAATAACTGCAGTCTTGATTTTTTAATAAAGAATTGAAATGTATTCTTCCGACTCTATGAAAAGAGAAAATAATGCTCATAGCAACAAAATTATGATCACTTCAAAAATACTTTTAGTTGAGAGATGATGAAATTATCTTTTCACAAAATTAAACATTATAGAGTTCTAGGTCAATCAGGTATTAAAGTCTGAATCATGCATTCGTGCCTTGTTACAAAAGAAACCTAAGGACGGAGTCCTCCAATGTACCAAGATATTTGTACGAGTGGCACACAAAGAACATGACGCGAGCTGATCTAGTCGACCTCACGGGCCCGTACATAAAACGAGCGATCCTTGGCCGCGAATCGCTGGCACCACTCGCAAGTCGAAGCCAAATCCAAATCGACATGGAGCTCTCCCTGACCTCACCCCTTGCTCTCCTGCTCCTCCCCCTCCTCCCTCTGCTCTGCTTGCTCCTGCGCCGGGACCCCAAGAAGCAGCCTCGCGCTCATGGCCTCAAGGCCTACCCGCTCCTCGGCACCGCTCCCGCACTTCGTCAAGAACCAGGACCGCTTCCTCGAGTGGTGCACCGACGTCGTCAAGCGCGACCCCACGCACACCATCTCCTTCAAGGCGCTCGGCCTCACCGGCGGCGCCATCACCGCCAACCCCGCCAACGTCGAGCACATCCTCAAGACCAACTTCGCCAACTACCCCAAGGGCGAGCTCACGGTATCCATGATCGAGGACTTCATTGGGCGTGGCATCTTCAACTCCGATGGGGAACAGTGTCTGTGGCAGCGCAAGGCCGCCAGCTACGAGTTCAGCAAGCGCTCGCTCAGGAACTTCGTCGTCGACGCCGTCCGCTTCGAGGTCGTCGAGCGGATGCTGCCCTTGCTCGACCGGGCGCGTCAGGACGGGCGCACGCTGGACGTGCAGGACGTGCTGGAGCGCTTCGCGTTCGACAACATCTGCCGCGTGGCGTTCGGCGAGGACCCGGCGTGCCTCGCCGAGGAGAGCATGGCGGCGCCCCAGAGCGCCGAGTTCATGCGCGCCTTCAACGACGCGCAGAACGCCATCATGGCCCGGTTCATGTCGCCGTTCAAGTCGCTGTGGCGCCTCAAGAGGCTGCTCAACATGGAGCCCGAGAGGCGGATGCGCGAGGCGCTCCGCACCATCCACGGCTACGCCGACCGGATCGTCCGGGAGCGCAGGGAGAGAGGCGAGGCAGGGCTTGCGTCCAGGGACGACTTCCTGTCGCGCTTCGCCGCGAGCGGCGAGCACAGCAACGAGAGCCTCCGGGACGTAGTCACCAACTTCCTCCTCGCCGGCCGCGACACGACGTCGTCGGCGCTGTCCTGGTTCTTCTGGCTGGTCTCCACCCGGCCCGACGTGGAGGACAGGATCGTGCGCGAGATCCGCGCGGCGCGGGCGTCCAGGCAGGGGAGCGCCGGCGCGGCGACGCTCAGCTTCGACGACCTGCGCGACATGCACTACCTCCACGCCGCCATCGCCGAGTCCATGCGGCTGTACCCGCCGGTGGCCATGGACACGCACAGCTGCAAGGAGGACGACCTCCTGCCGGACGACACGTTCGTCGGGAGAGGGTGGCTGACGACCTACTCCGCGTACGCGATGGCGCGGGTGGAGGACGTGTGGGGCAAGGACTGCAAGGAGTTCAGGCCGGAGCGGTGGCTCGGCGAGGACGGCGCGTTCCGGCCGGAGAGCCCGTTCAGGTACCCGGTCTTCCACGCGGGGCCGCGGATGTGCCTCGGCAAGGAGATGGCGTACATCCAGATGAAATCCATCGTGGCGTGCGTGTTCGAGAGGTTCGGCTTTCAGTTTGTCGGCGGGGAGGAGCGGCCGGGGCTCCTGCTCTCGCTGACGCTGCGGATGGAAGGCGGCTTGCCGATGAAAGTGATCAGGAGGGAGAGCTCGGTAATCTAGGCTGGACTTGTCCACTTTGTCGCTGGCCGTTGTTCCCACTTGGATTTGGTCCGGCAAATAAGAAGTGACGTGCTGTTGCTCAGTTAGATTGCAGATCCAGCGCTAAATTTTAGTACGGATCACATCGAATATTTAGATGTTAATTAGAGGAATTAAATATAATTTAACTATAAAAATAATTGTATAAATAAAGACTAATTCACGAGATGAATCTATTAAGCCTAATTAATTCATCATTAGCACATATTTACTGTAGCACAATATTATCAAATTATGGACTAATTAGGTTTAATTGATTCGTCTCACAAATTAATCTCCATTTATGCAATTAATTTTATAATTAATTTATATGTCGAAATATCCGATGTGATAGTACTAAAATTTAGTCCGAGATCCAAACCGCCAGATGATTTCCAACTGTCATATCACCATCCGTCGGCAGTCCGCGGCCTGTGGGTTGCGGCCCTGCTTTTGTCTCTCCCGTCAGTACAAGGTTACCTGGTTAAGGACACATAGTGGTGTAGGGGATTTCACTCTGGAACACATAGTTACATAGAAATCACAAATTGCACTGGAGAATAGGTAGTGGCCTAGTGGGCCATGTGGGTGTTGGGGCGGTTTCTTAAGCCAATCTCAACGGGAAACAAAACTCCCATTGGGATTAGCCTTAAGATTCAAAAGCATAGAGTGTTCAGATTAATAAAAAACTAATACCTTCCTCTACGTGACGGGGAGAGTGCGGCATTTGCAGAAGCATGAACATCGTCAGTTCTTATACTTGTTTAAGGGTGCAACTAAATTTTTTTGAAATATGAAATCTCAAAATGCAATTGAAGCACTTTAATTTCATTAGTTATTCACCTAAGGCCCAGATCTCCCAAGTGACACCTATGTCCACCTTGGCCAAAGCCTGAAATTGCATTTCAGGATTGCTGGACCTAACTGACAATCAAGACAAGTACATGAAGTTGAGATCTTGTTGGTATATTTTACTCTTCTGCGGAACATATGACCCTCTCTGGACTTGAGTAAATCTTAAACAAAGTGAGCACCTCGTGGAATTTGCCCTGTTGTCATCCATCACTTCATCTGTATTAGCAGGAAAAAGTCCGATTTACATCCTCGAAGTATCACAAAAATCCGATTTTCAACCCTCAACTACAGAACCGGGTAACATAGGCCATACAACTATCAAAACCGTGCAAATTTGACCTTTTAGGTGGTTTCAAAGGTGTAATTTAAAAAAAATTAAAAAATTCTAATTAGATCTAAAAAATCAAAACTAATTCACTTTAAATCAGAAAATATGAAATTAGTATCAATTTTTCTAAAAATATAACCTATCTATTATTCTCTATATGAAACTTATTTATTAAAAAATAATAGGCATAACTACAAGCAACCAAATACTATAAACATAAAAAAATTGGATCCAAATAACTGACAAGTAGAGTGTCATTAGATAGGTTACATTTTTTAAAATTTTTTGATACCCATTTCGTATTTTTTTATTTAAAATGAATTACTTATGAATTTTTTAGTTTAAAATTGTATATTTTTAAACTTTACAAAATGAAAAACCACCTTTGAAACTACTGTCAGACCCGGGGCAGGTCGGGCAGCGGGACTGCTCACTAGGCGTACATATACATGTAGTATGGGATGACACATGGGCCATATCTTATCCTCGTTGTAACTAGTCGTGTAGCACTAGAACTAGTCACACGTAAGGAAACTACCCGAGCCGTACTCGGGTAGGACTCCTCAGGCCATCCCGACTAGGACTTCCATGTAACCCTGTCTCCTCAGACTATATAAGGGCGGGCAGAGACCCCTCTAAAGCATAACCAACAATCTCATAACTTCTAAGGCAATACAAACCACACAGGATGTAGGGTATTACGCTCTCGGCGGCCCGAACCTGTCTAAATTTTATATTCTTGCACCTTTGAGTTCCTGATTTCGACGACACCCTACCTACAACCTACCACCTCGGGGGTATCCCTTGGTGGGCTTGACGGTAAAACACCGACAACCACCCAAAGGACCAAATTTGCACGGTTTTAATAATTAGATGACCTATATTACCCAATTTTATAGTTAAAAGTTGAAAATCGGATTTTTGCGATGGGTCTAAACCGGACTTTTATTAATTTAGACAAGCCTCACGCTCACAAACTTCTTAGTTGGGCGCACATGACAGTAGAATGGTGCCAAATGATGTGGGCACGCAAGAGCACGAAGCATCGAAGTACTGGGAGCCGCGTGACTCCTCTCCAGCTCGCCCGGTACACAGAGCACTTGAACCCAAAGCCAATCGCCATGGAACTCCCCTTGACCTCGTCTCCTCTCCTCGTCCTGCTCCTCACTCTCCTCCCTGTCCTCTACGGCCTGCTCCGCCTGCGCCGCGACCCCAAGAAGCAGCCTCGCGCTGACGGCCTCAGATCCTACCCCCTCGTCGGCACGTTCCCGCACCTGGTCAAGAACCAGCACCGCTTCCTCGAGTGGTCGACCGACGTCGTGAGGCGATGCCCCACGCACACCATGTCCTTCAAGGTCCCCGGCCTCGCCGGCGCCGCCATCACTGCCAATCCGGCCAACGTCGAGCACATAGCCAAGACCAACTTCGCCAACTACCCCAAGGGCGAGGTCACGGTGTCCACGATCGAGGATTTCCTCGGCCACGGCATCTTCAACTCCGATGGCGACCAGTGGCTGTGGCAGCGCAAGGCCGCCAGCTACGAGTTCAGCAAGCGCTCGCTCAGAAACTTCGTCGTCGACACGGTCCGGTTCGAGATCGTCGAGCGGCTGCTGCCGCTGCTCGAGCGCGCGGCGCGCGACGGGCGCACGCTGGACGTGCAGGACGTGCTGGAGCGCTTCGCGTTCGACAACATCTGCCGCGTGGCGTTCGGCGAGGACCAGGCGTGCCTCGCCGAGGACGAGGAGGGCATGGCCGCGCGCCGGAGCGCCGAGTTCATGCGCGCTTTCAACGACGTGCAGGACGGCATCATCCCGGTTCATGACGCCAATCAAGTCTCTGTGGCGCGTCCAGAGGCTGCTCAGCTTGGAGCCTGAGCGGCGGCTACGCGAGGCGCTCGATACAGTCCACGGCTACGCCGACCGGATCCTCCGCGAGCGCAGAGAGAGAGAGCGGAGGCCGGGCTGGCGAGCAGGGACGACTTCCTGTCGCGCTTCGCCGCGAGCGGCGAGCACAGCGACGAGAGCCTCCGGGACGTGGTCACCAACTTCCTCCTCGCCGGGCGCGACACGACGTCGTCGGCGTTGACCTGGTTCTTCTGGTTGGTCTCCGGCCGGCCGGACGTGGAGGACAAGATCTTGCGCGAGATCCGATCGATGCGCGCATCCACTCCGGCGAACGCGGGCGCGACATTCAGCTTCGACGAGCTTCGTGAAATGCAATATCTCCACGCCGCCGTCACCGAGTCCATGCGGCTGTACCCGCCGGTGGCCATGGACACGCGCGGCTGCAAGCACGACGACTTCCTGCCGGACGGCACGTTCGTCGGGACAGGGTGGCAGGTGACCTGCTCCGCGTACGCCATGGCGCGGGTGGAGGACATATGGGGGAAGGACTGCGAGGAGTTCAAGCCGGAGCGCTGGCTCAGCGAGGACGGCGCGTTCCAGCCGGAGAGCACGTTCAGGTACCCGGTGTTCCACGCCGGCCCGAGGATGTGCCTCGGCAAGGAGATGGCCTACATCCAGATGAAATCCATCGTCGCATGCGTGTTGGAGAGGTTCAGCTTCCGGTTCGTTGGCGGCGAGGAGCGGCCCGGCCTTGTGCACTCCTTCACGCTGCGGATGAAAGGCGGCTTGGCGATGCAAGTGGACAAGAGGAGCTAGGCAATCCAGGAAAAAAACCACTGAAGATTGAGCGCATGTTGGTGCAATTCACTGGCCTCACCGTGCAATCACACAGTAACAAACTAACAAAGGTTAGTGATTGTCTCTACCTTCATACTCTGAAGATAGCTGGTACTGCACACTTACAAGGTCAGGCAGTTCAGAGTTCAGATGGAGTCAATATTCAGAAAGTAGGAATCAAGAAATCTCATTCAGGCAAAGTCAGCATTCAGGACAGTAATAAAAAAAATCGTTCACACACCATAGCAAAAAGCATAATATGTTCTCACTTCTCAGACATTACAAAAAAGAGATCTAGTAAATACAACGACAACCAAAAAGGGTAGATTGAAGCATTTGATTCAGATACATTCGTGAAAACAAAAGAATTAGTAAGGTGACAACACGATAATTCATCACGGAACAACCAACGAGGGAACAGTGTAGATAATAGGACAGCAACATGATAATTCATCAAGGAACTACCTAAGAGTGTAACACGGCAATTCATCAAAAGACAACCTAGCTTAGTAAGATGACTGCCTTACTCTACTCTAGCAACTTGCTAGTTGCTACATACTAACCACAGCTAGCACCAAATTAAACTAGAGCAGAAATTAAGATTACGAACGGCAACCAGCTTGATCGATTCATATCGATGAATCGAACCCCATGTTAGTGTTACGCTGGGCATATATGCCTAGAACTGTGGTATTGCTGGGAGTCAACCCCAGGCAAATCCATTCCGAGTCGTTGTATTCAAAGAAAAGTGAGTCGCCGAACAGCTCCATCTCCGCCCCTCCGACAAATCCCAGTGTCACAGACACTTCCTCAACATCCTCCATAGTCCCAATGTAGCAACAGCCGTTGTTAGGATTGACATCGAAGTGCACCCTGATGAGAGAAATATCAGTGTCGATTTTCTTCTGCAGAGGGTAAAATATAGATTCAGGAAGCCAAATCCCCAGGGTTCCCGAGTCCACCAGCATTTCAAAAGTGCTCCCTTCAGGTCCTCCATCTCCAGGATATATGGGCACAGGTTGCTGCTGACTTGAGCGATTTCCATGCTGATATGTCACCCTCTTGAGGTGGACATAGTACTTGTCATTCCAGAATGGAATCCTCTTCCCTGAGATCCGGGCTTGAGAACCAAATCTAAGGTAGCTTAGTGCTTGATCATCATCATAACGTCTTGCTGGAGCTGGAACACAGTAAGGGAATTTGTCCACGCGCACTTGCGCTAGAAATGACAGGCTGCTGGTACCAAGAGCTAAAATTCCGGTGTTATATTCCCTTACAAATACGGATTTTTCAGCCGTGGCACAGCCTCAGACAACTTCCGGCTCAAAGTGGTAGTCAGTGTTGCCTTCCAAGCTGAAGTGGAAAATATCAGATGCTAGGTCCCCGAGGCCATACTCCCATCCACATATTCCCTAAAAAATTTGCACTGTCTGGTGCCTGATTCATCACAAGAGGCATCAGGAGCATGCTCGCAGAGTGGATCATCACAAGAGACACTGCGAAATGTGCTAGGCTTGAATGGAATATAAGGTGCAAAATGGCCCTGTCCACAGTTGCGACAAGGATAGCACTGCGTCCAGGATAGATCACTGCCTGTGTCAAACATGAGGTACCTCGAGGAGATGCGGTCGAGAGATCCACCGATGCGGAGTGGTACGAGGTACAGACCACGGCGGAAATGGGATGGCACAACCATCTTCTCACTGGCCAATGCATCAGCCCGCACATGTGACGATGCCAGTTGAATCTCTTCCTTGAACAGATCCCATGTGGTCAGAGTGGAATCCCGAAGTGGACTCATCAGGGCATTCCGGTGGATGATGGAGAGAGAAAAACCCGCCCTTGAAGGAAGGCTCGCCAAACGGAGGAGAAGCAACCTTCTCATGAACGGAAGAATCGACGGCCACGAACACAAGAGCAGTGAGTATAAGAATGCTCATCGTGAGTGTGGGAGAGAATTGGTAGATGTGGGAGCTGGCGAGCTGCTTAAAAGCTTGAAGGGACACGAAATTCATCAACTCATAATAGTCTTCTTAGTTTCCTAGGCAAGCATGCATCATGCATGTGGTAATAAGCTTGAACTGATTGATCACCTTGTATGTGCTGTGGACTAAGGAACCCATTTCCAAACTAGACTGAATCATGCATTTCATGACCTCTAGTCATGAGAAAAGATTCATGTTTTGGTGGCTCACGCAGACCACTCGTTTGATTCATGTTTTGGTGGCTCACGCAGTTCATCCGTTTTTGTCTTTCTGAGGCAGCACACTCATATCAATATAACTTGAAAACGTTAGGATGCAGTTCGGTTAGTAGCTAAATTTAGAAATAAACATAACGGACATATAGTTTGCAAATTATTGATTCAGTCATGGTGTTAAAACAGAAGACATTCCCTCGCTCTCAAACCTTTATCATAGAGAAAGACAAATAATCTAATCCATCTTACTATTACTAATTGGAGGTTTCTTTTGAAACCTCTACGTGAAGTCACCTAGATCCTAGGTGGACACTCTAAAAGAATACAGAAATCCTAAAAATTCTTATAAAAACAGAAACATCCGGCAATCAATCCATCAACTCTAATCAATCATAATAGTCATTGAATTTGTTAATTTTTCTAATAAATTACCCATCCGTTATTATAAAAATAGGCTAAAGTAACCCCTAACATGTATCTAAATTACCTACCTCTGTCATTATAAAAAAAAATCTAAAGTAACCCCTAATCTTCATGCAAATTACCCACATATGCTATTATAAAAATAATGTCAAATAACCCCTAAGTTTTTATATAAATTATCTAATTATGTTATTATTAAAAGGTAAAGTAACTTCTAAATCTGAATCTAAGTTATATAATTATAAAAAAATCTTAAAGTGCATCAGTATAAAATTCTAATTACTATGTCTATTATTATTAATATATTATTATGTTCTAATTACTTCTAAATCTGAATCTAAGATATAAGAATATCAATTTTTATATTGTTCACATAGTTTAAACAGATGATTCAATTAAATACATATCAAATACATATGGAGGTGTGATACAAAGTGAAAAATATTGTTACTAATTAAACAAATTACAACTAGATAATGTGAGTACGTATCTTTAGAGTATTGTACCTTAGAATATTTAATAGATAAAAGAGAGCATAGGTAGCTATAAATTTTATATTTATATTAATTCTAGTTAGCTCGTGCGGGAGCACGAGTTGATAGGCTAGTGAAAACAAATTGGCAAGAATAATGTAATAATAGATATAGCGTAAAATGCAATAAAGGTCTATCAACTTGTAATGTGATTTCACTTTGCCATAAACTCGAAAAGTGTATTTCTAGGTTCATAAATTTTTTTAAATTACGTCATTGGATCCATATCCATCTACGTGTAAAGCTAGCTCTAGCATGGCATGCTAATTAAGGATCTCCTTCCCCCCTCAGTCTTCCATTTTTTATCAAGCAAATTGTGGGCAAGGTCGTTAGTCTTGTCTTTCAACTCTGCCGCCTAACATGCTTACAACAGCATGATGGTGACGACGATAGGGGCGGATCCACGTTAGGTCTAGTGAGGATCCGTACCGCTACTTATGTAAGAAATATAGCCATATTAAATTATAATTGTAATTTTGATAATTATGTGATAATATAATTAATAGGACTAATAAAATTTGTGAACTCATATTTGTAGAATTTCTAGGTCCTATGGATATAGTCCAATTCATAGTTAAGATGTCCAAATCCTGTCAAGATGCCTAAATTATAGTAAAAATTTAGAGATGAATTGGACAAAACTCAGCATGAATGCATGCGTGGGATGAACTGATTGCATCGAAATATAATAGATCGGTGTAACTGAGAAGTGCAACCACGATGAAGCGCAGAAAAGCCAGTAGTATCGGATCGATCGACGCTAGGAAACAGAGGTCTCGGTGCATTGGTGCTTTGAACACTAAGTGAGCAATTTGCTTTAGAAGGTTTTGGATAAAATTGACTTCAGCACCGGTTTAACTGATGGTCCAAATGCAAGCATCGATGCAATCATGTTATGGTTAGTAAGCATGTTTCGCTCCAGATAGGTTTATTCAGCAAAGTCTTCAGCGCTAGATAAACCGACACCCGCCAGTGCAATGCGTCGGAGTAATGACGCCAGTAGAAGGGGACGTTAGGATTCAACGGCTAGCATGCAGGTTTAGTGTACTCGGTTAAACTGACGCCTATGACCGGCTATGTGTTGCTCTCTAGCCTATATAAGGAGTTGCCCCGTGTCATTTGAGGCTGTTAGAATTCAGGAGAAGCACATATACACTGAAGAAGACCTCCAAGCCATCTATAGAGCTAATTGATCACATCCATAGGCTTTAGCACATGCTTTGAGAGTGTTAGTTCTAGGTTAGGCCTAGAGAGAGTGAGAGAGCAAGGTGTTGTTGCCTTGTGTATGGTTCTAGAGTGAACCACCGCTGTAATCTTGGTGTGCCGACCCCTTGGAAGCTTGGTGGGACGAGGAGACCCTTGCTTCACGGGAATCTCCGTAGTGAAGACGACGTCAAGGTGACCGGTCAAGAAATGGTGAGCATTGCCTTTATGGAAAAGACTTCACCTACTTGGCGTGAGCCTTAGTGCGAGACCAAGCTCTTGATCGGAAGAGACTTGCTGACCGGGAGCATATCTTAGTGGAGCTCCAATGTGGACAAGGGGTGTACCACGGGAAAAAATTGACGTACCGACTTTGCATTTTCCTAACCCACACCTTTATGTTTCTGTATTTTTTCATTCAATTTGTGTGCCTTTACTTTCTTAGAGTAGCATCTAGCTAAGATTAGCTATAGGTTGCAAAACTCTTGTTTTGGGTGGGTTGGAACACTGGATAGACCGTAGTTGCGCATCTAGATAGCATGTTCTGGATTATATTTTGTGCAATTTAGATGAAGCTATAAGCTAAGATTCTAAGTTTGTCTAATTCACCCCAAAAATTATCATTCAAAAATCATTCGAATTCAAAACTATTTTCAAAATCTATTGCAAAATTTATCTCTTGAGCTCAACTCTTTTATCTTACCTAATCTCAATCCAACTATTCCAGCGCAACCAATAAATTTTCCCTCTAATCTCTCTTGCTCTCTCTCCTTTATGCCCTACTCTCACGTACCAAGTGGCATGCATTTGTTGCCCACTTGCCCACTTGTATGCAACTTGCCACTTAACTCACGTACAAACCCCACACAAGCACACGCATGGCAGCGAGCTGAAGTGCTTCAGCTCGCTGCCGTACGCCGCGTGCAGGCTCATCCAGCCTGGCCCTCCTGCCATCTTGGCTCTCGCTCGTTCCAGTAGCAGCGCACACGACACGCCGGTCCCACGATGCAACGGCTCGCTGCCCAGCACCACGCCGTGCTGCCCACCTCGTCTCCTGCGCTCCACTGTCACCACGCCCCCATACAGCAGCACCGCAGGCGCGCACGTCGCCCCGCCGCCGTGCCTACGCCATTGCCGAGTGAGCCATCAATGATGCCATTGTCTCAGCTACAAGCTTGCTGCTGTTCGCATTGACGCCGAGCTGCTGCAGCACGACGTGCTCGAGCTAAGCACGCACGTCGTCCCGGCCGGCCGCCCCGTCCTTGCGCGACGCCACTTGTAGCCATGGCCTTCTCCCCACGCCTATGAAAGGGAGAGGCCGTGCCGAGCTCCCTCACCAGCCCAAGCTCGCCGAGCCGTTCCGCTCCGCCAGACACCCCTCCACTGTGCTTCCCCTCTTCGGCTTAGAGGCCACCAATTGATCTCCTCCTACAGGCCGTCCCCCTCCGAGGTGAGACTGTGCTGAGTTTGCCCAACCACTCCTCTCCCTTTGCCAATCTATCTTCTGGTTAAGTTAATGCCAAAGCAAGTCTGCAGCCCACGTACACATCTCACGAGCCTAAAACACCTCCGGCCCATTAGCTTAACTAAGATCCTTCCGTATAAAACATCTCATTTTCGAAATTTAATTAGAAACCACCAATTACAAAGCCATATCTCACCCACCCGAGCTCCAATTCAATTGATTCTTTTTCCTAAATTCCCATAAAATCATATACTATCCATTCCTCATGATTTTATCTCCTTTTGAGCTCATTTTATTTTGTGTTGTGCTTGATTGTGTTTGTTTATCGTTGCGCTGTAATCGTCGTAGCCGACAGAGTGATCGAAGAAGAGAACGAGTTTGGAGGTCAGCACTACGAGCCGAAGTACGAAGGACAGTACCGTGAGGCGGAGCCAGACGCCCCGTACCGCGGGCAGAAGTTGCGCGAAGGCTTTGAAGACAGCAAGTCCAACCCATTCCCTTTTGATCAATTTATCCCAGTTTTTAAACACAACCCGTAGAAGCCCAGTATTGCTTGCATCCAGTTATATATAAATATATGCTTGAATTATTTTACTGCTTGATTTATTTATAAACTCGGTTGGATAGCCACTCCTTGTTTACCATTACCTCGCTATACATAACCTAGGATTCAACGCTAGACATGATATGCTCTGTTTATGCGATCTTCTTGATATTAGCTAAATGCTTAGGATCTGTTACTCAACATTTTTACTACTCATTTTATTCAAACAAGAAAAGGTGTTGAGTGTGTTGTTGGGTTGGGATTTTGGAAAAGAGTTACTGAACAATTAAGTGTGGGTGATCACCTTGAGATGGGACGGATCAGGATTCCTTGCGTGGGACACCTGGGAGTTGGCTCGTGCCTTTGTGGCTGAGTATGAAAGATGTCCGCCTTGTCTCGTTTAAGGACCGAGTCGATGTGTCATCTTGCCTAACCCAATTCATGGTACAACCACTCAACCCTTGTGTGTGGCAAGAGCTTAGTCTAAATCCCACTAGCTAGTCTGTTAGTCATCTGGAGGCGGGTGCGCAGCAAGAGGCTAAGGAGCAGGCATAAGCAAGTGCAGGGTTATTCGTGGCCCGGTTGGAGACCTCGTTGGAAGGTCATGAACCCCTTAGTTGGCTCTCGTGATGACTAATCATGATGATGCTATGGTGGGTAATGGCTTTGATGGATCCGCGCTGACACTAAGGTGATCATGTTGCGGTACCCTACTTGCGGATAAAGTGTACACCTCTACAGAGCTAAAATCTATTCGAATAGCCGTGTCCACGGTCTTGGACGAGTTATGGCTTGATCACTTTGACTAGTTTTGGGAATTGGATAAACTACTATGGTACGAGTAAAGCGTGTGTTGATTTTGGAAATTCCGGCAAGTGTGTCGTGTGCTGCTGTGGACAGAGTGTCCGGTAGCAAATAAAATTTGGATCCTTTGTGTAGGATCACCCCCACTCTTTCATAACGACTGCCTTTATGGTAACAATTTGTTTTACAAAAATAAATGAATTACTAAATAAACCTTGCATGTGTATGAAAATTAGCTTTATGCAAAATAAATCTCAGCCTATTCCTTAAATTATACTTATGCATGTATTCTTATATCCCCCTCCGTAGGGCGGGGTTGGATTTGCTGAGTGCGTTTGTATTCACCCTTGCTTGCTATTACAGAGGAAGATCCAGACTTCATTGTCGGTAAAGATTTTGAGTAGTTGGTCGCGTCTGCACCCAACTTGCCTGTGGCGTTGGGCTAATAAAGATGTTTCCGCTGCTGTTTAGTCCCGATTGTTGCATGCGGACCTTATTATCCGTAGCTAGCACTTTGGGTTTGTTCTGGTCTTTTGGCTTTGGATCACTCGGCCTATACCGAGGGGTTTGTATCGAGACTGAATCATCTGATGTAATAAATGTATGTACCAGCCTTTTTGGGACTGGTATTTGTATCACATTTAGTCCCTGTGCAAATGGAGGCGCTTCACTCAGTGAGCAATTTTGCTCTAGAAGGTTTTGGGCAAAATTGGCTTCAGCACCGGTTTAACTGACGGTCTAAATATAAGCATCGGTGCAATCGTGTTGTGGTTACTCATGTAAGCATGTTTCGCTCCAGAAGAGTTTACTCAGCAAAGTCTTTAGCGCCGGATAAATCGACACCCGTCAGTGTAATGCGTTGGAGTAATGACTCCAGCAGAAGGGGACTTTAGGATTCAACGGCTAGCATGCAGGCTTAGTGTGATCGGTTGAACTGACGCCTATGACCGGCTATGAGTTGCTCTCTGGCCTATATAAGGAGTTGCCCCATGTCATTTGAGGCTGCTAGAGTTCAGGAGAAATACGTACACACCGAAGAAGATTGTTAGTTAGTTAGTTACATAGATAGTTAGGTTGCATGACTGTTATATAGTTAGATATATAGTTAGGTAATGTAGTTAGGTAATCTAGTTAGCAAATGTAGATAGTTAGAAAATTTAGTTAGTTATTTTTGTGTATTATACCGTTATAACTTCCATGGTGTGCATACCAACTAGATGGATAATGTAGTCACCATGTATCATGGAGGAAGTGTTGAGCAAGACGAGTTTGGGAATGTCAGTTTTGTTGGAATGCACAGAGTCCCACTAATATTCGATGATCGACCGCTGTTTAGTGGGGTTTTTGGTAGGGCTCATGATGAGCTTTACTGCAATTCAAATGAGGATGCCATCTCAATTCAAGGGGTCCTTCTCTACGGTAAATCGGGCTAAATTTTTAGATGGCTGGTCCCAATTGAGGGTGACTGGGAGAAGTATGTCAAGACTGCCATGAAAAATGAGTTTCAACATTTGGATTTGCTCGTGCGGAATTTGTCAATTGATCACACCCCTCATGTGTATTCACCCCCTAATGGGCATTCACCACATCATGGGTTCTCGCAAGAACAGGAGAATCTAGCATCTATTGACCCTCCGTTACCCAACCTTGAGGTGGATGTGAAAAATGCGGTCGCTATCCTTGATGCTCAATCCACCCCGAATGAGGTTGGGATTTATCCTCAAGTTGGTGCAGAATGTCGTACTGATAATATTGTTACGGCCCTCAGGAGATTCCTTTGACCGAGAATCATCCAAGTAAGCGTGGTAGTAACACCTTTTCTTTTCTTATTCACCCTTGATTCTGTTTCTCCTCCTATTCATCCGCATCAAGACTACATCTACTATCTGTAGAATCGTATCTTCGACTTAGAAAGGGAAGTGAGCAGTGGTAACAAGGGCCAGGGAGAGGATGCCAGCAGCAATGGTGCTGGTTCACAGGAGGCACTATGCACTGATTCATATTGCAACTGCCCTTGTCACAAGAAGAAGAGGCCTTCGCTGCCGCCACCACCACCACCGCCTACAATGGGAGGATATGCTGAAGAAGGGGCAACACAATTTGTTATGTGAGAACACTACTAGGAGTGACCTATCTTGTTCACATGTTGCATCCATGTTTTTTTTTGTTTCGTTTAATTAACAAAGGCATGTTAGGTTTAGTCCAGTACCTCTTCACCCTTATTTGGTTGAGGTCCTCACATGCCACATCATATGTTGTGCGTGTTCAATTATGTACTACACTACTTTGTTAGACTTTAATTCCATCAAGTTAGCTTGTTTGATTACCTCTGCAGTATTGAAATAATTATTACGAGCAAGATGAATGAAATAACAGCACATTAGTCGACTGGAAGATACAATAAATAATAGCACAACGAAAAGTCAATTATATTAGAACACAGTGGAATGTCCAGTACATGACAACACAGGGAATACTACAATACTTAACAACTTTAGGTATGACTAAATCATAGAACTAAGCAAAACTTGCATACTACTAGGTGCAACGAGGCCACTTCTCTTTCCTCAGTGCATCGTGATTCTCCTCCATTGCTGCTTTCGCACGGTGAACGCGCTCAAGCTCTTGCTCCCTCTTTTTGCTGCTATGAGCAGCATACCTCCTTTCCACCTCTTCTTTGCGCTCCTTTTCTGCTACCTCCTCTTGACGTCTCTTCTCCATCAACTCCTTCCGCTCCGCATCCCACTCCTTCACTCTCCGCAGATGCTACTTGTCCTCCTCCTTGATCTCAGCGTCGATCCACAGCTCAAAATCACATAGGGGGGGAGGGGTATGCAAAACATGCAATAGTCACACAACTAATATTTCATATGATAAAAAAATTAAATAAATATTCAGAATTCTTACCATCAACCCAATACGGATCTGACGGGGTGTAGGGTCAAACACATAATTATCATACATCAAAGACCTCTGGTTATAAGGTTCCTCTTCATCAGGCTTTGCTACCTTGCAAGGATCGCCGCAGTAGCACATCGGCACAGGAACACCACTAGGCAGCGGCAGACGGGTGAAGGCAGTTCCTGTCATCACCCTTGGTTTCCTAGATTTACCACGCCTTGGCATCCTAAGGTTGCATAAGACACATATTAATAACTAAACCATAAACCCTAAGAAATGACGTACCAATGGTTCAGTAATACACAAAATATAAACCAAATCAATGCGTAAAATTTGAGGAGGGGGAAGAGGATATCTTGCTCTCGAAGATCTATGGATTAAATCAAGGTTTTCAAGGTCCAATATGTCGATTGATGAGGTTCGGCGGGTTGGGGAGAGGAAAAAATAGAGAATAGACAAGAACAAATGGAACAAGGCTCGGCCACAGGAAGGTTCAGCGATTTTTTGTAAGCAAGCTCGGCGTCAAGATCTGTGGTGCCTACCTTGCCGCCATAGGTCTCGGCGTCGTCAGTCGTTGCGCCGAGCTACCTGCCACGTCGGCGCTACCTAGGCTGCATACGTAAACAGGGGCAGACAGCGCGGCGCCATGAGTCACGGCACCGAGACGTGTTAGCTCGGCGCCATGAATCACGGCGCCAAACCCCAAGGTCAAAAGCTGAGATTACGTCGTGCTGAGGTCCAAACATAATTTTTTTCAAAAAAAGGATCAAATTGCAAAAGGTATGGCACGTAGGCTTGCCTGTTACAAGATGATGCATTAAAATCATGTACCACGTCAGATAAAAATCGGGATGGCTTACGGTGGGGGTTGTATTTCACCCGGTTTCGATAATTCGATGGTGCAGGCTATCTGATTTTGTATAGTTCGAGGGTGAAAATCGGATGAACGTGATAGTTTAGGATTCAAATATAAACTTTTCCCTATTCTTTATATTGCCCGTAACAATGCACGCGTATCAACCTATTTTTTTTAGAAAAAGGAGAAAACTTAAGTCGAAAGCCTAAGCTGTTACGAGAAACAGACGTATATACGATGGAGACTGTGGTCCAACTAATTCAAATACATATACATTGGGAGGATCTCTTGTAGCCCTGTCCGCCGCCGGTAGTTGTATACACAGATTAACCTATGGGCACCTTCTCCTCCGTGCGTGGCGTGCGCTCGCTCGCCCTCGTACTCCTCGCGTTGCCCCTCCTACATGGCGATGCGGCGTCCACTCACCGGGGGCTTCAAGGTACGTAGCACATTACCATCTCGATCGCGTTGCCCATCTCAATCCCATCAGCATTTTTTTGTTCGTTTACGCGTGCAGACGCCGATGCCCCCGAGCTCCTCCCGTGGCAGTACTGGGCGAACATGACCGCGGACGCCGAGGCCCACGAGCTCTTGCTGCACGGCATGCCCTGGGCTAGCAACGAGACCGACCCGGTGCACGCGCCGATCGCCAGGCGCATGGCGGCCGTCGGCGCAACCTACGGGTACGCTAGGTGGTGGCTCTCGTGGAGGTGCCTCCGGAGGGAGAGGAACGGGACCCTGTCCCGGATAGGCCGGCGCTGCTACGTTCGCGAGCTCAGGAAGCTGGAGGAGGAGGCGCTGCTGTATTCACGGCCGCCGCCGCAGGAGACACCGGACCAGGAGGCTCGCCGCAGAGTGCTTGAGCTCGAGCATCTCCCCGGTACCGGTGTATCCCTGGCCTGAGAATATCCTCAATCCAGTGATAAAGACAAGATTCCGCTCGCACACAGGATCCCATCTTCCCCGCCGCCAGCAGCCCGGCAAGTCCTGGCTTAGATGGTGATTCCTCTTTTTTTTTCTGCCTGTGATTATCGACCATCTATGTACTATAATAGTAGAAGAGATAGAGTATCTGACATAATTAAACATAATCAAATCGGTTGATTAGGTTTGTTTTTTTCACATTTCAGTGGTTATTATAATCAGCAATTTCGGATCCAGATTAATCAGGTGATTTGACCTGTGAAAACGGCTATGCAGTCCATGTTAATAAAACTACATGGAATAGATTTAGGGCATGTGGTTGCAGATAAAATTAAATGGATTACTCCTGCAGAGAAAAAAATGATCCTACTGCATCCAGATCAGAGCCAATGGACAATAGAAACTCTGAAGATACTACTGCACACAACTTCAGGGCCTACAGGCAGAGTCAACATTCATAATGAAATCTCATTCACGCACCAAATAAAACTTGGAAGCAGAAAGCATAATATATTAATATGCGTTCCACCAAAAACAACAGGGACTAAGGACCGCTGCATCCAAAAAAGGTAACTTGAAATTGTGTGGAGAAGGCGATTCAGATGTATTAACCAAAAAAACAGAAATAGGATGCTACATGATTGTTACAGATAGACAGGGGCTCAGAAGATTGGATGTAGAAAGCATACTTGCAGTTGCATGCACGTCATATTGCAGTGGAATTAGAACATTCTTTTCTTCCCAGTGGGTGAGTTTGTTCTTGTGCAGAGAACCTTCCTGCCTTTGGCACGCCTGCGCTTCAGTACCTTTCTTCCAGAAGTAGTCCGCATCCGCCTGCGGAAACCATGTGTACGGGCAAGTGACTTCCTAGATCTTGACCTCTTGGTCATGCAGAGAGCAGCCTTCCCAGCCCTAATCTGCAGACCACGTGATCTTCGTGTTGTCATTCTGTGGTAGCTGAACTCAATTCCCAAAGATGAACCTGCCACACAATATGTCAAAAGTTTCAGAGCAATGAAGGCACACGGCATTGGTAACCACTTATTTGTGAGTACCCATCTGGTTGTGTCTAGAGTTTGGAAAAAGGTTATAAATGCTTAAGTGTTTCATTTAATCTAATTTTTCTGTGCTTAGTTTAGGAGCTTTGGGATTGCTTTAGGTAATGGAAAAACTGACTGGGATTAAAGTGGTGTCAGAGCAGGAGCCTTGAGATCAAGTTTCTTGGAGGTGATTCTCCTTATGCTTCAACTGTGTTATCTGATCTGTTCTATTATGCTGGTTAATGGTTAGGTTGTGTGCTGCCCTTCTTAAAACTTGATTTCTAGTCAAGCAAAAGAAAAGGCCAATTCAATGTTGTGTAAGAGGTTGTCATGTCTAGATGATTCAGGACAGAAAACAAGAGGCGAGTTCTATGTGGCTGTAGATTCTGCAACATATAGATGATTCGGCACAGAAAACAAAAGGGCAACACTATGTAGCTATTTTGTAAGATTTTGCATTCATCAGAGGGTACATGGAGATGACAACAAAGATAAGAGTTTCATATTTACTCCTCATAGTCAGATATGAGCATAGTCAGTTTCATGTTTGGACACTAACACAAATAGCTCTACAAAGTACTCTACAAGTTAACTTCATCTCACATTCAAATTACAAAATAAAACTTGCTGATCCGTAATCGATTACAGGAATGCTCAACTCCAAGATATGAAATTTCAGATTTCAGAGAACCATCCATATCAACCAACAGGTTCAGCGTTAACTGAATTTCAGATTTTCATAATACCCACCAGACAAATTCCAGTATTTTCAGACAACTAACTAGGACGCCTTTATAATTCTGTTTCCACATGTTAAAGCAACACATAGATCCCCAATTTTTCCTTCTGTTCGCTATATTGGACTAGAGGAGCAAACTGTACTAGCTCCACCTCCCATGCATACATTTCCACCTTTCTGGTATCATTCATTAATTCTGTATAGCAACACGTACTGAACATCCAATTCAGCAAAAACTAGTGCCAACACAGTAACACACAGTGCAGGAAGTCGTAATTTCAAAGCCATTTCCCCGTGCGAGCGTAGTAATAAGTAACTACCCCCCCTAATTCCACAGAGGCTTAGCACACGAATATAGAGAAGAAAAGGAAGACATGATCCATCCTCACCGGAGAACGAGGAAGAGGACGTGAAGGCCAGCGACGCCGAGACCGCCGCCGAGAGCGAGGCGGGGGAGGCGGAGGCTGACGACGTGGAGGAGGACGAGACGAAGGAGCTCCGGAGAAACGGGGAGGCGGAGGCGCCCACCGGCATCGCCCTGCCAGTGCGGGCGACGCCGCCGATAGCCGCCGCGGAGATCCTCCCCGAGCGGAAGGAGAGGGACGCCATTGGAGAGGCCAGCGCGAGCGCCATGGTTGGAGGACTCGCTAGTGCTGCGAACTAGCCACTCCCTGGTGCTTTGTTTCCTTTATCTTATCCACCACCCACGCAGGATGAGACAGGCCTTACGGGCCTCCTTTTGGGCCCGTTCACAATGGGCCAGTTGCCTACGCTTTTTTTTTTCTTTTCTTTTTTGCCGTAAACTCCCTAACTCAGGTTGGCAAAAATCCCCACCGGGCGGAGCTCGGCGGGGACCCGCCTGTTACCAGCGGGGACGGGGGCGGGGCCCTAAAACGGAGTCGGGGCGGGGCGAGGTGGGTTGCCAATCTGCCCCGTGGGAATCCGTTGGGGATCCGAAAATGAAAAAGATAGGGAGACGACTAACCCATGTTGCCCGCTATGGCCCAACAGCCTGTAGCCCTAATATCTCTCCTCTCGTTCTCACTTTCTCCGTCTCTCCCTCACCCTTCCCATCCGCCGCCGCCGTCCATCCCCAACTCGTCCTCCATGGCTCCTCCCCATCCGCCGCCGCCGCCCATCCCCAACTCGTCCTCCATGGCTCCTCCCCATCTTCCGCCGCCGCCGCTCAGGCCCGCTCGCCGCTCGGGGCTCGGGCGCTCGCCCCAGCCGCGGGCCACCGCCGCCCCGACTCCACCGTCTCCATTCGACACCGACGCGCCTCCTGCACCTCGACACCGGCGGCGCGGCTCCGGAGCTCGGCCGCCCGAGTCCCGACGGCGTGGCTCGTCGTTGCGCCCGAGTCCTCCTCCCCCTCCCCGTCAGGACTTAGGAGCTCGGCCGCCCGTCCCCAACTCCTCGTCCTCCACGGCTCCAACCCATCCGGCCGTCCTTGGCAAGTTGCCAGCCACTGACTCGCCTTGATATGCCGTCCCCACGGGGCTCCCGTCGGGGATCAGGGATCCGCGGGGAACGGGGCCGGGAGGCAATTTCGCCCCGTTAACGATTTCAGGGCCGGGGCGGGGACTGCGAATCAAGGATCGGGTCGGAGATGAGGATCGCTCCCCCGGCCCCGCCCCGCCCCGTTGCCAACCTGATCGCTAACTCTTTCTCCTGCTGCTCGTCTCTTGCAATTTGGACTAAGCCCCCTGTTCATCCATCCACAGAATGGAAACTTCTGATTCCGAACACCACAACGCACTCTGACATTTGTTATAACGAATTAACGATATGTTACAGTGCACAGCGGAAACTGGCCCGGCGGTTGAGTTAGGCCTGATGACTTCTTTGGTTGGGCTCCGGTGGATTCGGAAGGGCGCCGGTTCGTGGGTACAGCAGGTCGGGTGGATTTTGGTTGCGTACTCTAACAAGTGGTATTAAAGCTGAAGGTTGGGAAATTTAGAATATCTTTAGGGTCACATGGTGATGGGGAGCCCGTGAAAATTTCCGAAAGGTCGCACGGGTTATGATGCGACTCAAGAGTTGGACTCAGGGCCTAGTAGAACATCTTCCGAGAGATCACATGGGTTGCTTGTGATAGAAGAGTTGGGCTCGTTGTGTGACAGGAGAGATTGTTAAATTTAGTCTCACATCAAAAATTGATGGTTGGGGAACACAACATATAAGGTGGGCAGTCCTCACCCATCAGGCTAGTCTTTTAGGTTAAGTTAGACCTGGTGCCTTGGTTGGTTGGGCTCCGATGGATCCGGATTTAGTAGGACGCCAGCTAGTGGGTATAGCGGGTCGGGCCGGTTTCCGCTGCGCACTGTAACATATGATATATGCACCTCTTTTGGAGATAAGATTTTGTCTTATTTTTGGTAAATTCAACTCTATGTAAGGCACGTCAGTTCTGACTTTTTTTTTTTTCTCTTTTTACCTTCCCAGATTGAGTAATCTCAATCACAATCCAAGTAAACGAAGCAATGGAAGAGAAACAGGTAAGGCTGCATCATCGCGATAGTAACAACAGCGATCTTCTGTACATATCCTGAAACACTGGATACTGGTTATTGGTGCATATTGCTGTTCTTCCACGACGACAGAAAATGAATGGTTCAAGTTCGACAGCACTAGTGGCCTAGCGGGCGTATTGTACAGATCTTAACGGAGCGATGGGGCTAGCTACTGAAGCTATGCTATGAACATGTCGAAGAACGGTGTCCAGTTGACCGTTTGGCACAGAGTGTGGCGTGCTCCTCATTTCTTCTTGAAGGTGATGGCGTTAGGCTCTTCCGGGATCTGCGGCAGGCGCTGCTTCTCTTCCTCCACTTGCTCCAGCAGGGCTTGCAGCTCAGCCTCCGACAAGCTCTCCAGCCGTTTCTGCAACAAAAGCGGCAGACCCACGGTGGTCAGTTTCTATTCTGCAGTGCTAGCAGGTGTGAGAATTCAGAAGCCGCAAAGCAGCTACTCTGTTGTACAGAGGTGGTGCCAATCGCAAAGGTGTAGCTCCCAACCTCCATGACTTGCTTCTCGTAGTCCCTGAGCTGCTGCGCGTAGGTCATGTCCTTGTTGGCCACCCGGAACATGTAGGTGGAGATCCACCCCACCGTCATCCCGAGCACCACCAGCAGCTGCACCACGTTACCGGCCTGCAGGGGGTCGACGCCGACGAGCTGCGCGTAGCGTTTATGAGTTGCTGCACGAACAGAAAACAAAACGCGGCAAGCTTCTTGTAATGGCTGGACATGGCGCCTCACCTCCAGCCCGTACTTGAGCCCGACGCCGAAGGCCGTGACGCCAAGGCCGATCAGCAGCACGTCCTTCCTCGTGTACCCGAACGGCGCCTGCAACGAGATGCGTGCCCCCCGCGCGGTTAGTTTTGGGTGTTTCGAGGCGAGCGCGCTCGTGTTTTCAGTTCCAGGACATGGAATCATGGATTACCTTCTCTTGTTTCGGGGATTGGGAATCGCCCGTGCTCGTCTCCGAGGGCGACGAGGTGCTGCTCCGTGCCGCCAGGCGCCTCCTCTGCCTCGCCGATCTGAGCAGGTCGTTTTTCGGTGGCAATACAGTTTTGGCTGGGGAACAACAGCACGAAAGAGCAAGATTTGCATTGGATTCCGATCAAATCAGCGGCGATATGAGGAGGAAGCCAAGAGGTAGCGTTGGCACGTACTGGAATTGCGAGTAGCCAGGGAGGCTATCCTGGCCGGGCGGACGCCGCCGCCGGGTGCGAGCGCCGCTGCCGCGGGGGAGACGGAGGCGGCCAGCGCTGCCGGAGCCATACTTGCCGAGTGCTGTCGCCGCTCGGCCGCACACCCCCGCGCGGCTCCTATATCTTATCCGCAGGCGGCTGACAAGAGGACGCTGCCGAGCCGCGCGTACGCACGCCCTCCTGGGCTTTGCCGCTCCACACTCCACGGACACGGAGGCGGTCACATGAACAGAACAGAGCGAGAAAATATCGCGCGCGCCCGTCCCGTCTGGATAAGGCGTCGCTCCCGCGCGAGCCAGACGCGACGCCGTGCCGCGAGCGAGCCCGTTTTCTGTCGCCCATGGCCTCTTCTGTGTCCTCCCCGCTCTTCGCCTCGCTCCGGCCGCCCGCGCCCGCCAGCTCGCGCTGCGCTCCTCCCCCGCAGGCCGCTGTGCCGTCGGCAGACAACGCCGTCCCGCGGCCGGCGCTTCTCGTCGCGGTTGCCAGCCACCGGAGGGAGCTGGTGCTAGGGGCGGCGCTGGGCGCGCTGCTGTCGCGGGCACCGCTGCCGGCCCAGGCGCGCGAGGTCGAGGTCGGCACGTACCTGCCGCCGGCGCCGTCCAACCCGGGCTTCGTCTTCTTCCGGGCCACCCCCAAGGACACCCCCGCCCTCCGCGCCGGTGACGTTCGCTTCTTGCCATGCTTTCTCCGCCCCCGTATTGCAGTTCGTCGGTTGATCTCATCCGTACCATTTCCAGGCAATGTGGAACCGTACGAGTTCGTCCTGCCGCCGACCTGGAAGCAGACGCGGGTGGCCAACATCCTGTCCGGGAACTACTGCCAGCCCAAGTGCGCCGAACCGTGGGTGGAGGTGAAGTTCGAGGACGAGAAGCAGGGCAAGGTGCAGGTGGTGGCCTCGCCGCTCATCCGCCTCACCAACAAGCCCAACGCCACCATCGAGGACATCGGCAGCCCCGAGAGGCTGATCGCCTCCCTGGGGCCCTTCGTCACCGGCAACACCTTCGACTCCGACGAGCTCGTCGACACCAGCGTCGAGAAGATCGACGGCCAAACTGTAATTGAACTCGAACCCCCTTCGTAGCACAGGAATTGCCTGTGCAGCAATTGAAATCTGTTTCTTTGTTCTTTCGATGCAGTACTACAGCTACGTGTTGGAGACTCCGCTGGCACTGACCGGTTCTCACAATCTGGCCAAGGCCACCGCCAAGGGGAACACGGTGGTGCTCTTCGTCGCAAGCGCCAGCGACAAGCAGTGGTCGTCGTCGGAGAAGGTTCTCAAGGCCATAGTGGAGTCGTTTCAAGTATGATTGCAGCAATGGACTCTGTGAGATGCAGATGCTTGGTTGAGCGGGTGATCAGTTGTTAGCTAGCAACATCACGTGATGAGTTGCCTATCTGAAGCTCTGAAGTATGAGGTATATAATCTGACGAGGCAAGCTACTGGTTTTTGAGGCTTGGGAAGTGGAGCAAAGAACGATTTTTTCTATGGAGTTGCTATGTACGGGGCTGTTCATAGCTTGCTTATTGAAGAGGAGAGGTTGTGTACACAGTGAGGAACAGATTGTTTCTAGTAAGAAATACAAGTTGTAATCAGCTTATTCGAGTATCTTGCAAATGTTTTTCTATATTAATTGCCACTTACTTGTTCGAGTACGAAAAAAAATCAAATGCAGAACATCATATAAAGGAAAACACTACAAAATGTCCTACCATGATGGAAAAGTGGAAAAGCCTTGATTTCTAGTGCAACGCAAGTTTGCTTAGCGTTTCAAATTTGGTCTGTGACTAAAGTCTGACACTCTGTAGACCAATACTGTGATGTGCTCTCTGACTAGTCTGCGACAGTGCGAGAACAAATGAAAAATGCACACAACATTTTGTTGCCGTGCAGTAGTTGTTAAGCTCCACCGAACTCGCTCTGCAGTCTGCAAGTAGCGAAAAATGGCCACGGCGGCGGCGTCTCGGCATGTGGTGGCGGTGCCGTTCCCGGGCCGCGGCCACATCAACCCCATGCTCGTCGTGTGCCGCCAGCTCGCCGCCGCCGACACCGCCCTCGCCGTGACCGTCGTCGTCACGGAGGAGTGGCACGCGCTGCTGGCCGCCGCGGGGGTGCCCGCCACGCTCCCCGAGCGCGTCCGCCTCGCCACCATCCCCAACGTCATCCCCTCCGAGCGCGGCCGCGGCGCTGACCACGTCGGCTTCATCGAGGCCGTGCACGCCAAGATGGGGGAGCCCGTGGAGCGGCTGCTGGACCGGCTGGCGCTGGAGCGGAGGCCGGACGCCGTCGTGGTCGACACCTACCTGACGTGGGGTGTGGCGGCCGGCGCGGCGCGCGGGATACCGGTTTGCTCGCTGTGGACCATGCCGGCCACGTTCTTCTTGGCTCTCTACCACATGGACCAGTGGCCGCCGGTGGATGGCCCTGAAGGGGAAGAAGGTTCGGCTACAGTAACTTCCTCTTTTTACAGATGTGCTGAATGCTAGATTGTAATTTGATCATGAGGAGTTCGATTGTTCAAACGTAGGGTAAATAAAATCTTGTTATTTAATTAAGTTGATGGAGGCGAAGGGGGGGAGCTATTTTCTTCTTCTTCTTCCCGCCGATTTAAGGCAATCGCTTACAAAATCGCGGTAGTCTGATATATTCAGTCTGCACGGCGTGATCTTAATTTGCCCCTTTCTGAAGAAAACTTTTTCTGTGGCCATTAGCCAAGACAATTACTTAACAAATATTACCTTCGTCCCAAATTACAATTCGTTTTGGATTTTTTAGATACATATATTTTGCTATGCATCTAGATGTATACTATGTTTAGATATATAGCAAAAACTACGTATCTATGGGAGCCAAAATAAATTTTAATTTGAGACAGAGGGAGTATACCTAAAAGGATAGTACCAAATGGCTAAATAGCTGTCCTTTTAGTAACACTAATAGTGAAGAATTAAGAGGCATGCTTCTTTTTATCATAGTCTATGCTGAAGATTCACGAGTTGCCATTGCAATCATGAAGGTTCAGGTATCTGAATGTCTAATGAGCAAATATTACCTGCTTCCAAGAACTTGGATGCAAAAAGGTTGAATAGTGTACTGGTGGTTTCAATCTAGAAAAAAATTTAAGTGAATCATTTGTTTGAATAGTGCATTGATGGTTTTGGTCTAGAAAAAGTTACAGATGCTTATGATCTTCAGAATTCAGAATCACAAAATTCACTTGTTATTAATAAAAAAGATATGAATGATAGCCCACTAAATTATTGCTGTACCATTAATCAATATCTTTACTCTTTAGCTGATCTGCTGATGTCAAGTTCCAACTTCCATGCATTCAGAATCTCCAACTAAAAGCACAATGGTATTCGGAAGTATCACAGCCATTACAGTGCTAATGTGTTTGCAAATGTACTTTTAGTTGCTCAACTCAGTAACTATAGACATCTGATCTTCTGTGATCTGCAGGCTGCAACTCCTTGGATCAATATTTGCCATTCCCAACCCTGTCGTCAGTAAAATGTTCTGATATCAAGGTATTTCGCTCCTGGGAGCTGCCGATGAAACGAGCTGCGCAAGTGTTCTCCAATGTGCGCAAAGCACAGTGTGTCCTCTTCACCTCCTTCTATGAGCTTGAAGCTGGTTCTATCGATGGAATATCACAAGTGCTTCCATGCCCCATATATACACTTGGTCCTTCAATTCCACATATGCCTCCTGAAGGCGACTCGGAAAAGATTCAGCGTGAGAAATACTCTGACTGGCTGGATGCCCAACCGAAAAATTCAGTGCTGTACGTCTCTTTCGGCAGCTATGTTTCGATGCCATCCTCACAGTTGGAAGAGGTTGCCATGGGGCTTCATGACAGCGCAGTCAGGTTCTTCTGGGTGGCCCGGGACAAGGCCACCACCACCACTCTGCAGCAGATCTCTGGTGACAAGGGCTTGGTGGTGCCATGGTGTGACCAACTGAAGGTCCTGTCCCACCCCTCGGTCGGCGGCTTCCTGAGCCATTCTGGGTGGAACTCGACCCTGGAGGCCCTGTTCGCCGGAGTGCCTGTACTCGCGTTCCCCGTTGCCTGGGATCAACTGGTGAACGCCCGGCTTCTTGCTGATGAATGGAAGGTCGGGATCAACTTGAAGGAACAGAGAAGGGAGGATGGCATTGTCAGCAGGGCCACAGTCTCTTCTGCCGTGACAAAGCTTATGGATTTTGGCGATGATAGTAGGCAAGAAACGAGAAGAAGAGCTGCAGAATTGCGTGACGCTTCACACAGAGCCATTCAGGAAGGTGGATCATCAAGCCGTTCTTCCAACAGTCTCGTGAGAGATCTCATCGAAGGAAGACTGAACGTTGCAGAAACTTCACATTCACAGTAGTTGCTCACAGGCAGAAACGTTGCAGTTCTGCACGAGTAGTACGAAGTAGCCAGTGAAGTTGTCAGATATGAGGCTCCTCTCATGTTTGATCCAGGTCTTATTGCATACGTGTTGAATGCTAGATTGAAATTTGACCGTGAGGAGTTCTTTCGTTCAAATGTATGTAAAATAAATCTCGTTCTTCTTCTTTTTAGACCAGAGACCCTCCGGCCCAGCTTTACTCGAGAGCATAATCTCGTTCTCCTACCGGCTGATATAAGACAGTCACTTGAAAAATCGCTGTAGAATGATATCTCCACTCTGTAATTCATTATCTGAGTTTGCCCCCATTTCTGAAGGAAAAATGTTTTTTTTGAAGGAAAAATGTTCTTTCACCATCAGTCCAACACCATAACTTAAACAAACCTAAAAGGAGAGTATAAATGAAAAATATAGTTGTCCTTTCAGAAGGGCAAATACTATGTACTGATTCACTTCCCTACATTGCACTGTAAAATTCACGAGTTGCATTGCGATGATGAAGGTTCAGATATCTGAATCATTTTCTGTGATGGTAGGACTTCACTGATTTCTATCTTGGGAAGTTTGGTTCATAGAACCTTTAATAAGCAGAAAATGTATGAGTACATATCTTAATCATTTTCTATTGATTTTTGTAGCAACCGACAACATATACATTTATAGAAAAATTATGAGCCAAAATGTATGTTGTTCTTGATAATTAAATCCTAGGAGCAAAAGCTTAGCAAACACACCACATCAAGTCGTCAACTGACTCTGCATACCAAAGCAACCATTTAATTTGTACTAGAGGAACGTCAACTTTGTGGACATGTTCATCACCCAGCCTCTCATCTCCTCCATGAGTTTGGTCTGCATCCACAGCGGCCCAGGCGCAAACGTGCAGCACAGCTCCTCGATGGCTGGCGCGTTCCGAAGCAAGAACTTGGCGAGCGTCCTCTGCGACACGCCCCCTTGGTAGTGCACCAAGTTGATCTCCCTGATCCGCTGCTTCATGCAGGGGATCTCGGCGCCGTCCGGCGCGGCAAGGGCAGCGTGCCGGTCGTACCTGAGCCGGTGCGTGCCGAGGCTGGCCTCCCCGTCGTAGGAATTGGCGTGGTTGTTGTCCGCTTCTGTCAGTGGCTCCGGCAGGAAGAAGAGCGAGAGCGTCTCCAGGATCGGGGTCTGCCCCAGGACCCTGGTCAGCGCCGCGACACCGGTGGCGTCGTCGCGCGGGCAGAGCCCCATCAGCTCGAGGCGTTGGAGGCTCGCGAACGTGGGGAACGCCGGCGAGGAGGGGAAGACGCCGTTGCCGACGCCGGCGCCGAGTTGGGCGGAGTTGAACTGCAGATGCTTCGCGCAGGCGAAGAGTTGGAGGAAGCCCCTGAGCTCCGACGGATACGTGGGCTCCTCGCCGCAGAAGTCGAGAGCGCACGACGAGATCCGTGGCGTACCGTGCATGGTCAGGAACGAGGGCGCGGGCACGACGCCCCTGTACTCGAAAACCCGGAGTTCCGACGCGTCCGCGGCGACGGCCGCCAGCTTGTGGCAGCACAAGAGGGCCAGCCTGCGGAGGCGCTTGTCGAGGACGGAGAGCGTGGTGAGCTTTGCGCAGGCCTCGAGCGTCAGGTCGGCGAGGCGCGGGCAGGCGGTGACCAGCCGCTGTATCTGTGCGCCGGCCCCCGGGCCAACGACCCGGGTCAAGAGCAGCGTGTCGAGGGACGGCAGATCGATGGCGGCCGGCAGGTCGAGCTGACTGGGGCCGAGGCGAAGTGACCGTAGCATGAAGAAGGAGAAGAGCCTTCTCGGCACAGGGATTGCGCGTGGAGCGGCATCGTCGTCTGTCAGCAGCAATGCGGGGTATTCTTCATCTTCCTCCTCGTCGTCATCACGCTCTCCACCGCACGTCGGGTGAGGCCCTGCGTACGGCTTGTCCTTGTCCTCTGGGTTGGAGCTACGACGGGCGAGGGAGCAGACCAGGCTGCCGCCGAGGCCTAGGTCGAGGTGGTCGCCGCCGGCCAGCTGCATGGCGCAGGAGAGCCACTGGTCCACCATGTCGGGGTTCAAGTTCAACTCGCAGAAATCGCGGTAGGCGACGCGGAGCTTGCGCAGTGGGGCGCCGGCGCCGGCGCGGTGGCGGCCTTGGAGCGCGGCGCTGATGAAGTCTCCGAAGGGTGCGCGCTCGAAGGGCATCGGCCACGGCCACGTTTCGACGATGTTTGGAATTGGGCGCTCCCACTGGTCCAGAGAGATTGTGTGGACGGCTCCAAAGATGTGACGCCACCGACGTGAGAGCATGCTCGCCTGTGCCGCCTTGAAGGCCGGGAGAAAAGACAAGATGTGACCGAGGACGCCGTCGCTGAGCTTGCTCAGGCGGTCACCGCACTCCGGTTGCGCAATCACGGACGGGTTTCTGCTTTCTGACAAATTCCTTGTCCATCTTCCAACCTTGCTGCTCAAGTGCTCACGTATTCTGTGATTTCCATCGTCGATATACATTTCTTCTAGGACCACTGCGTCTCGGCGAAGAACTTTGCAAGTTGGGCAACGAAGCAATTCGGCTTTTTCATCCGAAATTCCAAGCTCACTCTTCTTAGGTGTTTGCGCATGCAGTTGAATGAATGCTCTCTCAAGCCACTGATGTCAGAAACCTCCTCATAGTTGTCATCTCCATCTTCGTCCAACAATATCCTACGGTGCCTGAAGTGATCAGCTGACTCGTCAAAGTCAGACTGAGCCCTCACTTTTGCAAAATAAAGATGCAAATATGGTGCCCTTAGCCTTGGCCGCATCTTGCTCAACTTGAGCCGGAGGTCACGAACCACAGGGCGACAATGGAGCAAACTTGCAATTGCAAAGCCTGGGGCCTCGCTTCTGGAACCGTAGGTTCCTTCTAGCTCGAGGCGCTCCAGTTTGCTGAACAACTTGCCACCTAGAATGTCACCCAACTCCTCCTCGGCAATGACGATGTGGTCAATCGGGTAGCCCAGCTTCAGCTTCAACACCTTTGCGTTGTTGAAATTTCGCAGAAACTGCCAGCAGGGCGTGCGGACTTGGCTGTCTTCATCTCTAAGTGAGTAAACCTTGTCGAGGAAGTGCAAATCTACTCGATCCAAGAACGGAGCATATGATTTCAGTGATAGTCTCTCAAGAGCAACAAAACCCTTGAACCTCAAGTACCTTAGTCTCGGCACGTCAAGCGCGATGCCATCCTGCACGGACAATGGGCATGAGCAATTTTACAGCACGAGGGCGGTGACCGCCGGGCAGCGAAGCCGGTAGCATTGTACGACCTTAAACGGCGTTCTTTTTTCTTCATCGGTGGAGAGAGAGACGGATTCGAGATGCAAGGTGGCAAGCAGCGGCGCGGCGTCGATCAGGCCCTGGAGTTCCTTACGGGAAACCCTACAGTCCCGCAGTCTTATCTCTGCTGCCAGCCGCGGGAAGGGCGTGCCGGGCGGAGCAGGCGTGAATCTGATGCAGTTCGTGACGTGTAGCACTCGCAGAGCCTCCGATGGGTGGTGGGCGCCAAACCTGAGCTCGTGGAACCCACATCCCGTTAACGCGCCCATGGACGCCCCGACGAACAACTGAGCCCCGATGCGGAGCTCCTCGACGCGCCGGGCCGCCGGCTTGGAGAGCAGGGCGCCGATCATGCCGTGCAGCTCCTGCTTCGCGGCGCCGGAGCGAGACGGGAGCGTCTCCGGCTCGGGGCGGTCCTCGTGTTCTTCCAGCTCGACGTAGAGCGTGAGCTTCCTGAGGGGGGCGCGGGCGGCGGCGAGGGCTGCCTCGGCGCCGCGGAAGAAGCCGTCGCACGTCTCGCCGTTGTTGAGGCGGCGACCGTAGGAGCGGGAGTCGAGGCTGACGGCGCCGCACGTGCGCCACAGCGAGCGCCAGCGCCGCGAGATCATGGCGGTCGCGGTGGCCTCCTTGGCGGGTGCGAAGGAGAGGATGTGCCGCAGCAGGTCGTCCGGGAGGTCGGACAGGCAGCGGTTGGCAGCCATCGTTGTCGGTGGCGGCGGCTGGCGCGAAGCGTGGCGAACCGAACGTAGTAGGCGAGAGATCTGTCGGGATCGACGACTCGTATCTAGCCTTATAATCACGCGCACGCGCAGCGAGATCTCCTCTTCTTCTCGTAGTCGATCCATCTCCGTGTTGGTGGCGGCGGTAATCTTCTTCAATCATCCGTACCGCGATGGCCCAACACGGCCCGTCCACTTTTGTGCGGCCCATTAACATGAGAACATTTCTTTCGCTTTCTGAGCCCTTTATGGTAGTAATAAATGATTCGATTAACTTTTTAACCAATTTTTATGCATGTGACCCGTGATCGTTACGCAATTCCAGTTTTACAATGGCCCGCTAGAAACATTTAGAGCGATCGATGGGACCACTCGAGCTAGGTATCCCCACGAGCGGGCCCCACGAGCAATTCCATTTGGAACTGTTAGGCTTCCCGTTTCACTTTCCTTCTCTCTACTCGCATTCTCTTCTTCTTTGTATGCTCATAATTCTTTCTCCTCTCTCTTAGTCTGAGATCCGATTTGATTTTTTTTGCGGTGTGCACAATTGTTTGCGTCACAACTATTATGTGCATAATTTTGTTCATGTTCACAACTTTTATGATCATACTTCTTGTGTGCGCAATTGCTGTTCATGAAACTATGGCAACAAAAAATTGTTAACAATTTTTGTGTGCGCAACTTTATATCACAATTTTTTGTGCACGATCGTTGTTCATGAATTATCTGAACAAAAGTTTGTTTGCGAATTATATGCACACAAACAAATATTGCGTGCATCGTTTTCTATTCACAAGTTACACGCCAGTGAAGTTTTGTGCACACAAGTCTGTATTATTGTATAAAAACTTTTGCATATAAAATTTTGGGATACAAATTTTTGTGTATAAATTTTACTGTTGAAAGGGAATGAGACTACATTGGAGCGCAGACCTCGTGGGTCGCGGAAGTGCGGGGTTCGCGGGTCGCGCCAAACCCTTGAAAGGGAATATCAGAGGGCTACATATTTCCAGAATAGGAAAGTTAGTTTTATCGGAGATCGATTGTTGTGAGCTCTCCTGGGGAGCGCGCGCGCATTAGCAAACCTCCGAGCCAGCTTGCTCGCGGCGCGCGCGTCCGCGATCGAGGAAGCGCCCCGGCGCCGTCTGCACGTCAACATCATCAACTTGGCACCGTTGCCGGGGGCGTCTGCTGCCTGAGTTTTTTTTTCTTTTTTAGAGTTCGTGACCTCACAGTGCAACTCAACACAAAATACAGAACAAAACAAGGTGAACGGGCGTGGAAAATCCCAGCTTGCCGAGACTTCTGGGGCGGTAGGCTCTTGCAGTCATGTTGGAGACACAATTAAAAACTGCGGCAACTCGAATTGCAAGGCCACACATCTCTGCATGTCTGAGCATTTTCCAAGTAAAAACTGACATCATCTGGATCAGTCTCATTCATAGCCCAGAAACTCACCAACAGTTCATCAACACACACAAAGCGTTATGCTCCCAACATTGCGGTGCGGAGGACTGAGAATTCAACTCGCGCAGAGGCAGAGCCGAGCAGAACAAGAACAGCAGATGAGTTCAGCAGCGAACATTTTTCTTTCCAAACGCCCAGATTTCATTACTGACAGTAACGAAATTAACAAGAGTTCTGGTAAAAGTATGGGCACCAACAGATCTCAACAGAAACTGAACCTACAAACGAGCAGACTAGCAAACGCAGCAACAGAGGGCTGCACCATCAGCAGGCCAGGGAGAGCTGGAACTTCCACAACAGAAAGAGAAAACGCCCTGGGGGCAGAGTACAGGTAAGCATGCCAGCGACAGGAGGAAACTATTCAGCAGTGATTCGGCGAACACGAACCTCAAAACGTGTCGTCAAGCTCCTCCAATTTTGGCACTGGTCCGAGACCCTTTCTTTCCCGAGCTTCGCCCACGACCATCGCCGCCTTCGAGCCATCCTCCAGCGGATCGGAGTTGATCAGTCTCCATCCGTGGAACGCCAGCTCGGGGAAGGCCTTCCCTGACGTCTCCAAGCGCAGCAGCTGCACGAACTGGGATGACTCGGATACAGGAAGAAATGCCTTTAGCACCACCGTGCCGAAGCCCTCCTGATGCTCCAAAACCTTAGTTCTCCTCGTCTTCAGCAGATTGTAGACTTCGGACACCGCGCTATTTGGCACGTGAATCTCGACGAGGTATATTGGTTCCATCAGGCGCGGGCTCGCCGCCAGCTGCGCGGCGTGGATGGCGCGGCGTGCCGTGGGTATAATCTGCCCGGACCCACGGTGGATGCAGTCCGAGTGCAGGACCGCGTCACAGAGATGGAACCGGATGCCGCGCAGGGGCTCCTCCGCCAGAACGCCTCCCTTGGACGCCGCTTGGAACGCCACCACGACGGAGTCCCGGATCTCGCCGGTGTAGTAAACTCCCTTGCAGGTAGTGACAAGGAGGTTGGGGCCGGTCGTCGCAGGGCCGAAGCACCAGAGCTTCTTCGCATCTCCAGCATCCCACCCAAATTCCTCACGCAGAAGCTTGGCGCGGGATGTGACCTCATCGCGGGGGCCGACGCGCCCGTCCTCAATGGCCTGCACGAGCTCCTCCTCCAGTGGGCGCGCCTCCATGTACAGACGGTTGTGCTTGTTGGGAGACTTGGTCACTACTGCCCGGCTTGAGCTCGCAACAACAGTCTCACGGTATGGCACCACCGGTGCGCCGATGAGGATGTCGACGCCTGCCATCCTTTTGAGGCCCATCGAGGCAGACCTCCAAGTGAAGCTCGCCAGCACCAGCGACGATGTGCTCGCCGGTCTCCTCCACGGAGCACTCTATCAGTGGATCAGCCTTCGCTAGGCGTTCCAGGCCCTTCAGCAGCTTCGGCAGGTCGGCCGGATTCCGGCAGGCAACAGACTTGCGAAGGATTGGCGCGACTGAAAACTTGAGTGGTTTCATGGTGCCCGCGGCCACCGCCGCCCTCGCATCGGTGAGCGTGGCCGTCTTGACGATGACGTCGTCAAGTCCGGCCAAAGCAACCGTGTCGTCGACTGCCTGAAAGGTCTTCCCCACCAACATGCCGGTGCGCTGGACGGTCTTGACGAAGACGTCCTCCTTCCCTCCGCCTCCGGGCAGGTACTTGTTGCTTATCACGCGGACTTTGTTGCCCGAAGCGACCTTGCCGGAGAAGACGCGGCCGAAGGCGTACATCCTGCCCATCCGATCGCCGGCCGGAACCACTTTGGCAATGTAGATCATAAGTGGCCCATCAGCGTCGCAGTTCCGGATAGCATTTGCGTAGGGGTCGTCGAGGGGCCCGTCGTAGATGTTGTCGACTCTGTAACGCTGCGCTGTGGCCGGAGACGGCAGGTGGAGGACAAGCATGTCCAGCAACACCTCGCCGGCGGGCAGCCACGCCTGCATAACCCGCCTCAACAGCTGCTTCCCGGACAAGTCCTTGACCTCCGCCTTGATCTCAACTCCAAGCTTGTTCAGCAGGGGCCAGAGGCTGGTCTTGTCGTTCATGCAGGCTTTGATCACCTTCCGAACAGGGTTGTAGCAGAAGCGGACGAAGCCGCGCTCGCACGTCGCAGAGCCCGTGCGGCAGGTTGTCCACTTGCTGGTTTCAGCGTCGAAGAAGTTCTCTCCCCAGAACCGGCCCCTCATCTTTGCCTCGTCCACGCCGGACCTGCTGGAGTTAGTGGAGTACAACTTCGCGAAGCTGGAGAACGTGAAGGCCCACCCGTGTAAGCCCGCGGCAAACGCCACCGTTCCATTCTCCGGGGACATGTGGCAGTTCCCCAGCTCGTTGTCGGAGTACATGGCGACGACGGCGTTGGCGTCCTCGACAACGCGGCGCAACGCTTGGTACGCCACCTCGCCGTCGTCGAGCTGCAGTGCAACGCATGTATACGTGATTGTGAGCAGTATCCCTGTTTGGCGCAACCAGTTAGAAGGAACAGAGCAGGGCGAATTGGAAAGGACATGGACCTTGAGCTCGAGGAAGAAGAGGTCGAGCTTGTTCACGACGAGGACGGGTTTGATTCTCTCGCCCAGCACCTGGCGCAGCACGGTCTGCGTCTGCACGCAGACGCCCTCCACGCAGTCCACGACGAAGAGGGCGCCGTCGGTGAGGCGCAAAGCAGCCGTCACCTCCGGCGAGAAGTCGACGTGGCCGGGGCAGTCCACGAGGTTCACGACGTAGCTGTCGCTGGTGGCGGTGCCCGTGCGCATGGCTCTGAAGTCGTAGCCGAGGGACACGGCCGTGGCCTTGATGGAGATGCCACGCTCGGCCTCATCGTCGCGCGTGTCCGTGGCCCGCACCTTGCCAGCGTCCTCCAGCGCCATGAGGCCCGCCGCGGCGAGCATGGAGTCCGTCAGCGTGGACTTGCCTGCAACCAGACGAACAGGTGTAAGACGCTCCTTCTCGATCCCAACAGGGTTTAGTATTTGAACGGAAATTTGTCATACCATGGTCCACGTGAGCGACGATCGAGACGTTGCGCACCCTGTGCTGGTTGTGCATGGTGACCTCGACATCTCTTGCTGTGAGATTTACCATCTATGCGCAGCAGCAAGGTACCTGTAGAGAGCAAGTTGCATTCAGGTCAGCAGTGAGGGAATCGCATATTCGCATTCAGAAACTAGAGTAGCCAGCGGCTGTCTGGACGAAATCACTGAACGCATTCATCCAAATTACTGAAAACACATTACTGAAGGAACGCATCACAAGCAAAAGGTATAGAGAGAATAGGGAATAGCAGATCGGAAGCAGAACAATAGAATCGATTCTCACAACATAGCATGCAGTTGTACCAGTAATAGCGCTTCATCACTAGACGAATTACCGTGCCCCACTACACGAGGATCGAGACACAGCAGGGATCTATAAGAAATTTGAGTACACAAGCCATTCGAAGAAAGCAATCCGGAACACGAGTGCGTGGCACACTTTTCCCCTGATTCGCAACAAGGAGAGTTCCGCTTATTCTAATCAAATCCAACAAGCAAAGTGCAAGAGGACCGGCAAGTTCTCATTATTTTTCAGGGGAAAAAAACCCATCAAGTGCTTCTGATGGAGAGCAAAACAACAATGCTTGGCCGAAGAACAGCGCAGCCGCATGACACAAAAACACAGGAGCACGACACCCCAAAAGGAACAACTCCATCCACAGGGAAAACACGAGAGACGATCATCTCTTGATTCGCTTCGCATTTCCAAACAACAACGCGAGGAACAGAACGCAGAAAGATCCTCGCACCGAAGCACCCCAAAACGCACTGCTGCATGCACGCAGATCCAAAAACATAAGTAGAACACAGCAACGCAGAGGATCAAAAGCGCAACTCGCCAGGAAGCGAGAACGTACGAGCGCAGCGCTCCACGGAGATCAAAAGTTCAAAACCACCCACATATCGAAACGAATCAACAAAACACTCGCTGCACACGGAGCAAAACACACTCCATATCTCTAGATCTAAGCAAGGGTTAGCACGAAGAAGGGGAGGACAATGGAGCAGCACTAACCTGCGCTGCTGCTGCCTGCGAGAGAGGAGTGGGGCAGGGAGGCGAGAGCCCCCGAGCAGGTGGGGGTGGTGGAAATGTGGTTTGCTGTGTGTGATCTGCAGCGGAGGCGGAGCAGCGGCGTGTTTTATTCACACGCCGGGGCGGTTCGGTGCACGGGACGGGACTGCCTGTCTGGCTGCCTGCCAGTGCGATGCACCGCGAGGTAATCTTCTTTCCCGTCCGCCAAGGAAACGCGGGGGGCCGTCGGACGCGCTCCTGGTGCCGCGCGATGGCGCGAGCCAGCACTCGCTTGTCCTGTAGCGGACGGCGCCGGGGCGATCATGGGACGTCCACGTGGCGAGCTCGTCCATGATCATCCTGCCCGGGCCCGGCAAGAGCCCAACCGCCAACTCATCGCTCTGACGCTCTCCCAGTCCCTCGGACCAGCCCGCCG
Source organism: Panicum miliaceum (assembly GCA_032594955.1). Taxonomy (NCBI): domain Eukaryota; kingdom Viridiplantae; phylum Streptophyta; class Magnoliopsida; order Poales; family Poaceae; genus Panicum; species Panicum miliaceum. The sequence goes on along the minus strand of CM064063.1, from coordinate 6,906,912 downwards.
CCGCCGCCGCCGCAAGCCAGTTCGGCCGCTGCGGGAGGAAGCTCACCGGCTTTCTCGCCGCTTTCGCCTGCTTCTGGTTTGCTCAGTTTTGGGCCCTCCGTCGTCCCGCTATGTGTTTGATGGCGCCCGCCCACAAGGAGTTCGAGGGAATGTCCAGGCCGCGGCATCCACATGTCGACGCTGGAGAATGCATTCAGCATGGCCTCTTCGTCGTTCTTAACCACGGCCATACTCCTTGAGGCGTAAACACGGGCGCACGGCCGAAGCATGCCCAGCGCTGTGGCCATCTTTCAGTTGTGGTGGACAGGTGGAGGTTATGTGCAGCTGAAGCGTTCTTGGCCACCACCCAGCCAATTGAAAACAATGAGCAGTGGGGTTGGAGGCGTGGAGCCACGAGCAGGACCTTGGCCGTAGACACTGGTGTCGATGCAGAGCTATATCTTGTTCCATAACCCACTCAAAAGGAAGTGAAGCTCTGCAGTTTGAAGCTGGAAGTCGTGTTTTGACTTCGACATTGCAAATGAAGAGGAGCTTTAAACAAGGCAAATGTTTAATCTTATTGAGCAATGTTACTGTCTGCTGCATATGGGCATTATCAAATCTATAGTCGTTGTCTGTTGGTTGACCCAGTACACACTGAACTAAGGCATTTGAAGTCTTTGAATGTGGACGGGTTTGTTGTTGGCTGTTGGCGGGAAATTGTGGAAGCTTAGACTCTTCGCAAGCATGAGTTGTCTGGCTACATGGACATTTGAAGTATAACTAAATAATTCAAGCCAATCAAAGCTTGATTCAGAGTTAAGTGAATCCCAACTGATGAAAGATCAGATGAAGCTCTCGTCATAATGGAAATATATGAGAAATGGAAGTTATGTGAGGCTGAAAAGTGAAAATACTTTGTTTTGATAGATCTCATGTTCCCTTGACAGTAGAGAGTACTTTGGGGCTGTTTTTGTATCAACTTTTCTATGTCAGGGATGTGTCAGCGCCACTCAGGCAGCCTGATTTGAGTACAACAGAATCTGCTAACAATCTAGCTTCACCATTGCTGCAAAGAGGGAAAAAAAATCTGAGGGGTCCTAGCAATGCATCTGAATCAGCTGCTGCTAACATGATACCTACACGAGGTGGCCAGACATCCGCTTAACCTGAAGACTAGACCTAAGTTGCTGCATCTGCTCCTAGGAAAATCAGTATATCCATTATCCACCATCAGTAAGGTAGGTGAAGTACAGAATGCCTTTCCTGGGAAATTGACCAGAAGAGTCTTTCATGGGAGAATTGGCATTGAAGGTATTGGATCACCTTTGATACCTTTTTGTTTCTCTTCATAGTCATTAGTGTTTGTATTTATAACAGGAAATTGGATCAACCTTTTTCCTTGCATTACTTTGGTTTAGTTCATGGCAGTAATTTTTAATGCATTAAATGTCTGTTTATACTTGTGCATTGCGGTAATTACATGTATCGCAGATTGCAAGTTATGTTCCTTGCATTAAAAACATTAAGACTTTCACTATATCTTCTGTCCATATGTCTTGTTTGTGCCATACTCTGATTGAAACAAGATCTAGTATACTGAGCTTATTTATCTGCAGGTCTGTTTTGATTTCATGAGAAGCTTCCATATGGAATTCAGAAACTATCCTTTTTTAGACCAATTTTCGTAAACCTATCTCAAGAGGGTCTTGATTCTGCTGGTGAAATTAGATTGGGTGCTTCAGGGTGCTAAAGTACCCTTTGTGCCCAGAAAGAATGCACCGGAGATGTCCTGGTATTGGTGGGTTTTAGGTACTTCTACTTAAATTCCAGGTTTAAATTTGCAGGGGAGTTGTGCTAGGAATAATTTGCCAGCTTCCTTTTATGGGGTGATTATGACTGCTACTATGGACGCATTTTCCTGAGCTTGTATTTTGGAGTCCTCATAGATCATGTGGATCAGGTGCTGACACTTGTTACTCCTGCATTTGATTGAGTGCAAATAACTGTTATGGTTCATAATACTGGTTCACAGAGTTATTCTTGGGACTCTGAAGCAGTATGCTTCTCTTGCTAATTTATCAAGAATCTTTATCTTAAGCTATTCAAAATGCCATTAGATTGAAGGAAACTGTCAATAATACTAGTTCAGACTGAATAGAAGCTGAGTTCTTTAGCCTTGAGCAAACTTGTGAAACGTATAGTGTGCATGAGCCTAATGCTTTGGCAGTTATCATAGTAAAATATTCCAATATCCAATAATACTGGACTGATAAGTTCATGAAGTTGGTGCACACATTTATCAATCTGTGCTTGCTTGTTTTGCTATTTTGTAGCAAGACAATACTCTTTCATCTGGTTGCCTTTATCTGTTAGTGGTGTAGAACTGCAAGCCATGATCAAGGGCTTACATCAGGATTCTACAATCAGATGATCCTACAAACAGAGATGGAGTCCAAAGCATTCTGTAATTCCAAAGCTTGTTCGTTGTCTATTAGAATTTATTGTGCTGCAGAATGATGAAGCATTTGCAGATTCAGAAGGTTTCACCTGGAAGGTGAGAAATCCTAAACTTCTTGAGACATGTTTGCTCGTTTCATGTGTTACCCTTCTGTTAATTTAGCATACACAAAGACCACAGGTAATGATTGCAGCAGAGAGCAGACCATGGACTGCATTTATTATGTTTAATAAGTGCTCTTCCATGTCTTGATGTGAGATTTACTCTCAGATCCTTGACACAGCAGGGCCTAGGAATGATCCTGATCACCATCATGGTTCGTGCTTTGCATACCGTCAGCAACCTGCATCCTTGTGCAGAGGGAAGTTTGCTTTTTAGAGCTTTGTAACTTTGCGGTGTGTATGCACGGTTAGCACCACTTTTATCACTTTTAAGCTTTCTCGGAATATCATATCTACCATATACTTTTGAACTAATTAACTTGCCCTGAACGTCATATATTTAAAAACAGAGTGCTTCTATCGATACATATTAATTCATGATTGGCATGGCAACTATATTCAGCCATTGCCTCACGACCATGCGTAGTCTCGCCCAGAGAGCATATTGTGTCAATAACTGTGGATGATTTTATCTGCAGGGGAGCTCTCCAGAATGGACACGGTCGAATATCCTTACAATAATATCTTCACAGCAGTAAAACAAAGGAGATAGGTTTTGGATTCAGCAAAACAACAGAGAGGTTTTGAAAATGTCATGGGTTGTTTCTGGCAGAAAATGGCATGGCGTAGATATATCATTTTCTCACTTGCTGATGAAAATACCAATTGCAAAATATTGAGTACCATTTCATGCCTACTATTCAGAATTTAGAATCTGAATCAATCATTTTCTCACTCGATGCCATCCTGCACGGACAATGGACATGGGCAATTTTCCAGCACGAGAGCCGTGACCGCCGGGCAGCGAAGCCGGTAGCATTGTACGACATCAAGTGTCATTAGTTCTTCATCGGTGGAGAGACAGACGGATTCGAGGTGCAGGGTGGCCAGCAGCGGCGCGGCGTCGATCACTCCCTAGAGTTCCTTACGGGACACCCCGCACCCCCACAGCCGCATCTCTGCCAGCCGCGGGAAGTGAGTGCCGGGCAGAGCAGGCGCGAAGTTGATGCAGTTCGTGACGTGTAGCACTCGCAGAGCCTCCCCAGCCTCCGATGGGTGGTGGGCGCCAAACCTGAGCTCGTGGAACCCACATCCCGTTAACGCGCCCATGGACGCCCCGACGAACAACTGAGCCCCGATGCGGAGCTCCTCGACGCGCCGGGCCGCCGGCTTGGAGAGCAGGGCGCCGATCATGCCGTGCAGCTCCTGCTTCGCGGCGCCGGAGCGAGACGGGAGCGTCTCCGGCTCGGGGCGGTCCTCGTGTTCTTCCAGCTCGACGTAGAGCGTGAGCTTCCTGAGGGGGGCGCGGGCGGCGGCGAGGGCTGTCTCGGCGCCGCGGAAGAAGTCGCCGCGCGTCTCGGCGTTGTTGAGGCGGCGGCCGTAGGAGCGGGAGTCCAGGTTGACGGCGCCGCACGTGCGCCACAGCGAGCGCCAGCGCCGCGAGATCGCGGCGGCCTCCTTGGCGGGTGCGAAGGAGAGGATGTGCCGCAGAAGGTCGTCCGGGAGGTCGGACAGGCAGCGGTTGGCAGCCATCGTTGTCGGCGGTGGTCGGTGGCGGCGGCCGGCGCGAAGCGTGGCGAACCGAACATAGTCGAGAGATCTGTCCGGAACGACGTGTCTTCGCGTTAATCACGCCCACGCACAGCGATCTCTTCTTCTCGGAGTCGATTCGTCTCGGTGGCGGCGCAGCGGCCGGATCCCTTTTCGTTGTTTTTCTTTTCTTTTTTATCGAAAACCTTTTTTTAGGAAGACCGAAAACCAATTTGGCGCGGGGATCCCGGATTTGTTCGTGCAATCAGAAATCGGCTTCGTTGCGTCTTATTTCTACGTACCGCGATGGGCCCATCACGGCCCAAATCCACTTTTCGTGCGGCCCATTAACTTGTGAGCATTTATTTCGTCCTTTCCTTCTGTGCTGACTGCTCACATGTTGAAAGTTACTAGGTCATTAACCTCCACAAGATAGGGAGGTATGCAGGGTCTAGTTTTTTTTTTTGTTTTTTGAGGGGTCAGGGGAGCGGGGTTCTCTGGAATGCTGGTCATGCATTTTCAGTTATCTCGCTTCAGAAACTGTATCACTGTATGTTCATTTCCCGTTTGCATGGAAAACTGGCGACGGAAGACTTTGTGCTGTCCGTGGCAAAGATGGGGCACAGTGACAGTGATCTCACAATGATTCTGTCGGAAATATCGGTTTCGTACACTCCACTTGTATTCTACCAGCGCCCTACTTCAGGTTCAGCCGAATCTGGGAGAAGATACTCTCACACGACAATATCTATTTGATATATATAAAAAATCCGGTCTTTGTTGTGAGTTGTGACCCTTATCATCAGTACTCCAAAGGATATTATTTAAAGCGGCCGCTGCGCTGATACGGGAAGATCTCCCCGGACTCTTGCGCGCTCCCCGCGTGTGAGCCGCTGGCAGTGGCTGCGCTCGTCGGAGGGAGCAGCCGCCAGCAGTGAACGGTGAAGCCCAGTGGAGCCGTCGCACCGTACGCTTCGCTCACTTGACCAGCAGCAACAGCCATCGAGTGCCCACTGCCCAGGCGGGGAGGCTCTACGCTAATAAGCAGAGCCACACACCGAGACGCCAGCCACGAGCGGAAGCGGATGGCCGCCGCCGCCGGGGACGAGCCGCGCGGCTGCTGCTGCCACATTGTGGCGGTCCCCTTCCCGGGCCGCGGCCACGTCAACGCCATGATGAACCTCAGCCGCCTCCTCGCCGCGCGCGGCGCCGCGGTCACCTTCGTCGTCACCGAGGAGTGGCTCGGCCTCCTCCGCTCCTCGTCGTCCACCCCGGCCGACGGCGTCCGCCTGCGCGCCATCCCCAACGTCATCCCCTCCGAGCACGGCCGCGCCGCCGACCACTCGGGCTTCCTCGACGCCGTCGCCACCGAGATGGAGGCGCCCTTCGAGCGCCTGCTCGACGGGCTCGAGGGCGCGCCGCCCGCCGCGCTCGTGGCGGACGCCTACGTCCCCTGGGTCGTCGGCGTCGGCAACCGGAGGGGCGTCCCCGTCTGGCAGCTCTTCCCCATGGCCGCCACCTTCTTCTCCGCCTACTACCATTTCGACCGCCTCCCGGCCTGGCTTACCGGCGACGGCGAGCACGCGCCGGGCTCCGGTGAGACTGCCGGTGATAGTCCTTGCTGCCATTGCTTGCTGCTGCCAGGGTTTTAGCTTGTCGTGAATCTCCTGATTAATGAATCGTCCACACATAACTCGGCCTTTGGACTTCTGCATCTGTATCCTGAACTATGCTCCTAGGAAGTGAATTGCCGAATCTGGAGCTAGGATCTGTTTTCTGATTACAAGTTTATGCTCTCGCTCTGAAGAAAGCATTTCGTGTTTGTGCATTACTTAATACTGCTTCAAAATAAGCATATGCTGGTCGCCAGGCTGTTAAGCAGTCTATACAAAACTATTTCTCCCAACTGATTCAAATATCATTGTTCGTGTGCACAATCCAAAGTTACTAAAGTGCTTCTGGAGAGGTGCAAACAATTTAATGGTAACGAGGCATGGGATCACATGGAACTCTGCACATACTTATATTTTAGCTTTCTTCACTTGTCAAGGAGTCTGCGATAACCTCACGTGATTTCATTCTTAAAATATGCTCACGTTCTTGAGGAAATGCAATCTTCAGCCGTCACCCTAGCTGACAATTTTTATTTAGTACTCCGGAAATTTAACAAATCCCCAACCCTGCTACTCATACTCAATACTCACCGTGCACATTCAGCTAAGTATCTGATCCAAAAGATAAGAAATATTTTAGACATACATTAAACGGCTAACCACTAGGATTTGTTCTTTGGTGGGAAGTTAGGCTGGATGGCCACCCAACCGGTTTTGATGCCCTGGTGTGGTGCGGCGTGGTGAGTGAACCCCTACTTCAGAAAAAGAGTAGTACATCAAGCAGAGTATGAGCATGAATCAAGCTTGCAAAATTGTTGCTTGTCAGTTTGTCTTGGTAGAAATAACCTGTTTCACATCATGCTAATTTGTATATTTTAGATTCCTCCACCACACCACTGCTTTGGAAATGTATTTTTCGTCATTGTATCTCTTACTTCTCATTTCTGGTGATTCTATGTCAAACACTGATAAGGCAGGCTGTAACATTTCTCACACATCTATTTTATGACCTGCAGATAAATCTGATCAGAGACTTGGGCACTATATCTCCAGTCAGGCTTCAAATACGATAAGGTTGTCTGATCTCGAGCCCTTAATTCACAACAAGAGAGCAGTAAAGCATATCCTACCAGCCATCTCAAGCGTTAGAAATGCTCAGTGCCTCCTTTTCACCACCATGTATGAGCTTGAGGCCAGTGTCATCGACTCACTACAGTCAGTACTCTCTTGCCCAGTGTACCCAATCGGCCCCTGTGTTCCCTACATAACACTTGATGACCACTGGACCATGACCAATGGGGATACCAGCCAAGTAGACTACTTCAAATGGTTGGATTCTCAACCTGTGAACTCAGTGTTATATGTGTCCCTTGGCAGCTTTGTCTCAGTGTCAGCCTCTCAGCTTGACGAGATTGCGTTGGGGCTAGCAGCAAGTGAGGTCAGGTTCTTGTGGATTATTCGTGAACAATCCCCTCGGGTGCGAGAACTCATTGGTGACACTGATAAGGGAATGATACTGCCATGGTGTGAGAAGCTGAAGGTTTTGTGCCATTCCTCTGTTGGGGGCTTCTTAACCCATTGCGGGATGAACTCGACACTTGAAGCCATCTTTGCTGGTGTACCTATGCTTGCCTTACCACTATTCTTTGATCAACCGCTTGATGGCCGATTAATTGTGGAAGAGTGGAAGATTGGCATGAACTTGTGGGATTGTGCTAGCAAGGATGGTCTGATTGGGAGAGAAGATATTGCACGGGCTGCAAAGAGGTTGATGTCTTCCGATGAACCTGAGACAAAGGCAGTGAGGAGACGTGCTCTTGAGTGGAAAGAGGCTTCTCGCAGAGCAGTTGACAAGGGTGGATCTTCATACCGCAATCTGAGTGCATTGATGGAGATGGCATGCGCTTCAGCATAATTGGAATCAGTATGGTATGTGCTGAAACCAATCTTGTCATACTTTAATGGTGTTGTAATCATCATTGTTTCAAATACGGATGCTACAATCATCCCTCTTTAAAATTTGTGTGATTTCTGAAAGGTGACACGCATAATCACCTTTACTTATGATTTGTTCAACATATCATTCTGAGAGTTTCATTTGGATTGTACTATGACTCTCTGTCATTTTTTAAAGAAACAACAGTACTTACTTTTAGATGTTATATTGTGTCAAATGCCGAAATACAGGTATACAGAACATTATTGAAGATTTAAGGCCTTGTATGATCTAATATTACAAACGATGCAAGTCTCAAATGTACAGCTTAAGGTTTTGGTCCTCTAGACTTTAGCAATTTTTTCAAGGACAAAGGTGTCTACGTGGTCTGTTCTCAACCCAACAAGATGACACTATATATATCTGAAAGCGGCAATGGCGGCACAGGACGAAAATATATGTAAGCGTCTGAACATCACCATCACCTACACGATATTTTTTCACCGAAGAGGCAGCGGCTGACGAGTGACGCACCGCTTTGGAGTGGTAGCAAGCAGCGATGGTTTCCCACGAGATGGCCTTGGCAGACGCCAGCCTCGCCGTTGACCGGCGGCCGTGCCACATCGTGGCGCTGCCGTACCCAGACCGTGGCCACATCAACCCCACGCTGAGCCTGTGCCGGCTGCTCGCCGCTCGCCGCTCGCAGCAGCAGCATCGCCGTCACCGTTGTCCTCACCGAGGAGTGGCTCGGCCTGCTTGGCGCGCCCGAACCGTCGCTGCCAGAGTGCGTCCGCCTCGCCACCATCCCCTGATCCCCTCGGAGCACGGTGACAGCAATGGCACACACGTGCTGTGGTGCAACCACCTGAAAGTGCTGTGCCATACTGCCATTGTTCAATTGGGGGATTCTTGACACACTGTGGCATGAACTCTACACTGGAGGCCGTCTTTGCTGGGGTGCCCATGCTCACGATTCTTGGATCAAAAAAAAATGTTCACAATTCCCATAGCGCTGGATCAACTGACCGATAGCTGCCTTAACGTTGATGTGTGGAAGATTGGGTTCAGTCTCAAGGAGAAGATGCGATCTCATGGGCTCATTGGAACAGAGGAGATGAAGATTGTGCTGGCTGTTACGAATCTGATGAGTGTGAATGCATCAGACAGCAAGGAAGTGAGGAGAAGAGCAAATTCGCTGAAAGGAGCTTCCAGAGAATTGAAGAGAGGGGATCTTCGTGTGGTAATATCAATTACTGGATATATATACTAAAAGAGAAATAAAAGTTATTTACAAGTGCTACAAAGCACTGAAGCTATCTAGCCAAGCAGTGAGTTCTTTCTTAAGCTGTATCATGGGATGGAAGTGCAGCTGGTACTGAAACTAAAATGTGTTACCCATGATCGAAATGTATACAGGCGAGTACTTTTGAGGATCATACATAATCATCATCATCATAAGTTGATCATAATAGATCATGAGCCGTTGCACATTTTTTCCCCCTGAAGATTTGTGTAGTCCAAGCAAGTCAGTCAAATAAAATCCAGATGGATTTTCCAGACAACATACATGATAAATTCTGCACTTCCAGGTAAACATCAACAAACGACAACAGGTATATACACCAAGCAAAAATAAATTCTGATTGCAACCCGATCATGCTTGAAACGAATTTCCAATCAGCAAACATTCCAATTCATCATTCATATTAATGAATAACTTGTTACTGATAAATTCTGACAGACTATACACCAAGGTGTGTATCCATAAGATAGTAGTAGAGCATCCCAATCCTGATTGCCAATACAAGTCAGATTTCCTGACTCCTCCCTGAGAACAGCCCAGCAAACAAACGACTGTCTCAAGTGTTCAAATTTTCTTCAAACAAGCATAAAACCTAGCGAATGTCAGACTCGCCTTCCATTACACTCTCGAAAGCAAAAGCAAGCACAACTATTAGGACGAAGTTATCTTCGTTTATTTGCAGATCTCCTCTGCAGGTGGACGTAGCGCTACCCCTCCATACTGCTCGCTGGAATACTTCTTGTAGACGACCCTCAACTTGCTCTCCGGTGCGGTCAAATGTGCGCTCACGAGCATTTTTGTGCATTCCCTGAAACCATCACAGCAAAGGTCTTATGTCTAGTCCAACTTGTGCTGTTACATGATTTAGGAAGAGATGGCGATTGGCAATGGGGTCTTACATTAGATCTGACTCTCTGAAGCCCGTGTGATGCTTGAGCGTGTCAGTCCAAAGTGGAGCCCTCTTGAGAGTGAGCCTTGCCGCATAAACAGCAGAGGCAGCAACCATCGAAGGCAGGTGCGTCACCAAGCCGTATTGCATCAGTGATAATTCCGCGAAGAAGAAGACCATGTTCTCCATCTGCATTAAAACATCAGATTTTAGATCACAACACAAGAACAATATTGCTGCGCCTCTGCATGACTACAACAACCCAAGAAGACCAATTTGAATCTTTACCTCTCTGTCAGTTTTGATACCCGAAGATGCCGCCTTGATAAAGCGAACGAGGAACATGTATGATGTAGGAACAGTTAAGTTCCACTCTAGCCTATTTAGTATTCCCTTCTCCATTGAAAGAATCTGCTCCCTACTGTATGCACTATCTGATATCAGGATGAAATCGTTGACCTGTGAAGCACACAAACATTAGAACAAGAACTTGAAAAAGAAGCACTGAACAGGATAGGAGGGAGAGCGAGATGGAAGCTTTCTGTGTACCTCGGGGGCCCAAATCTCCTCGTATTTGCAGGCGATCAGCATGGCTGAAACGCCCACAAGCTGCAGCTCCCTTCGCAGTACTGGTTGCAGCGAGAGGTATTGGTCAACGATGTACATAGTCAAGTAGAGAGTCTCGGGCATCAGTTCAAACTTGTGGTGTACTTCAATTATCCAATCGGCCAGGATGGCCCTCATCTTTGAGTTGATCTCCACCTGGGCTTCAATGTAGTCACACGGCCGGCTCTCATGCTGCAATAAACCAGGAAGAAATTCTTTCAGTGACTGCTGCTAGCAGATCACGTAATTACATAGCAGATATCTCGGCAGTTACCTGTGCAGCCTTGTAGAAGGTGTAGATGTCCTCAATATAGTCCACGACCGCGAGCTCATTGTTGGCGTCCAACTTGTCGATGTCTTCAATCACTTCTCGAGGCTTGTCAGTGATTCCACAGGCAGCCTGACATTCAGATGGACAACAATCAGACTAATTCCTCATGCTTTTTGTGGAACTGGAATTACTAGAGCAAGGAGGTCTTTGACAGATGACGCACCTTTGAGCGGGCCGAGAGAACAGAAGTAAGGGTGTTGATGACCTTCTTCCTCGAGCGGACGGAGCTGGCGCTCCTCTCGGACTGCCTGTTGCTCTGGTCAGAGTCGGAGCTGATCTCTATGACATGCTCAGGAGGCGGCGGCTTGGAAGGAGCCTTCCTCTCCAGCCTCGGCGCAGGCCTCGCAGGTGCGATCTGCTGCAAACAGACGTTCCGGTTAGAAACAGACGGAATCGAATGCTTGAAATGCCAGATTACTCTTGCAGGAAGACCCGCAAGAGAAGGGTGCGTGATTGGTCTGTGTACCTTGACTGCGGCGGCATTCGCCTGCGCGTTCTTCACAAGTTGAGCACCGAAGCTTCTCGTGACGGGGCGGTTGACCTGCTCCTGCGGCTTCCTGCAACCAAGAATGAGCCCGTCCTCAGAAGAAGAACGGGCAAGGAAACAGCGAGAAACAAAAAAGCGCTTGGTTTCGTTCGTACCCTTCGGTCGCGCGGACGCTGACGAAGTTGCCGATGTCGCCCAGGGGGGCTCGCCGGTTCATGGCGTCAGCTCGGCCGGCCGCGACGGCCTTCTGCTTTCCCAGAGCGGGAACACCACCTGACGATTGCAGAGGAGACACGAGATGAGAAATTCTTTCTTCTAGAATCCGGCAGTCGAACAGAGACAAGAACATAGATTAATACTCTAGATTAGGGGGACGAGGATAACAAAGATCCAATCTTTTTCATGAATCAAGTGAAAGAACTTGCTAGAGACGCTAATCGTTCCCGAGATCACCCAAAATCACCTTCAGCAAGAAACCAGGGAGGGAGCAACCAAGAACTCAGAGGATCCATGGGCTCACCTCGGTTGTGATGGTGAAGCTGCGGAGCGGCGGCGGCGGCGGCGTTGCGGTCGCGCGTGGCCATCTCTTCCTCGTCCTCGCCCTGTCCGAAGAGCCCGGAGAGCACGGAGGTGAAGAAAGACTGGAGGCGCGCCGCCCGCGTCCCCTCTTTCCCGCCGGCGAGCGCAGCCACCGCGGATCCGGCAAGAATAACCGCGCGCCTGTTTATCCCCTTCTTCCTCTTCTCTCCTCCCTTGCCTCTCCCTGCTCAACCAATGGCGTCGCGTGGTGGTGCAGTTCTTGAGGGGAAGAGGAGGGGGCTACAGGCTCGGGAAGGGGAGGAGCCGATATATCGAGCGTGCGGGCGCTGTCAGGCCAGGGGCGGCGCGGCGGCCGGCGGGGAGCGGGTCTGGTGGGGAGCGGCTCCAACGGTCGGGAAGGGTTCGTATCGCAACGGTCGGGAGGAGCGGATCGGACGGCTGGGATCGGCCCCGGGGGGAACTAGCCGTTGCGACGCCGAGTGGGATTCGCTCCCGAGCTGGAAAAGGGCCTGGCCTTTCTTTACGGCGCGTCGAGTTCCTTTCCTGATAAAGAGAGTCGCGTAAACATGGCAAGTGCAGCAATAAATGACAGGGATTCTCGTTATCGCTGACAGATAGTGACGAGCTTTCATCAAGTTTTCGCATCAACAACGTCTCACCCAGCGATGCTAGCTTTGTTTATCAAGTTTATGAATTTATGTTGTTTACGTTTGGTTTGTGTCCGTGAACGCTAAGTCAAATCTCGTTCAAAACTGCGTGTCAGATACAGAGTTTCGGACGAATTTCACGAGCGTGTACGGCTACTTCATCATGGAAAAGCAAATCTTATCTGGTCGTCCGTCCAATGAACAAGTAGGGGGCATTAACGGCCGGGAGACACCAGTCATGTACTCATGTGACGATGCGGTCCAGGTCAGTACTCAGTACCAGCAGCAGATGGACTCGCTGACAAAAAGGCTCCGTGCTTAGCTTTGGACCGAAGATAACGTCTTCAATTGCGTCGCATGTATGTGACTATTCTTCCCAGAATACGAAATAGTATATTGTAATGCTCGTCAGAGTATTTTACACGGCACTTTTTTTTTGGAGAATATGCACACAAGGGCGTCCAGCGTTCGGCACGTTTCAGTTTAGATGAGGTGTGTGATTAGCACTGATTACTCCCTTTCCTCATGCAGTATTCAGACTTTCAGAGTCGTATTCATGATTTCAGACTTTCGTCATGCCACATCATGCTTCACCTGATAATCAACAGATAGAACTCTGAATCAGGTTGCACTACACCAAGGTGTCCACACACAAATCCCACTAAATACCACCTGAGTATCATCAATCGTATGACTTCAGGGAGACCAGCTGTCTGTACATACTTCTTGGTAACTCAGTAAGGGAAGTCTCCCAGAGAGACTAACGACCAAGCCTTTTCCGTTCAGTATTACAGACGTAACGCACAAGAACAGTGATCGATTTGTACATCCTGTTTCAAGAACGTGGCTAGTGCTGCTGGCAGGCAAACAAAAACAATGCCTCCATAAAACATATGAAAAGGGGATAGCCTCACGCAGTGTACAACCTCTCTACTCTCACAAGCACCATTAGACAAGCACCCAATCAGCCAATCCACACCCTAATTATGTACCGTGTCGCTGTCAAAAACATGCATGATCACTTCATCAGGTGCCTTGATCGCCTGGGCCAGTGAGAGCGACCTGCAGAGCCATCAAAAGGCGTAAACCATGTTGTTTTCTGAATATCATTCGCACAGTAACACAAAACCTGATTTTTTTTAAAAAAAACATACATTGCAATTTGAAGCAAATTTGCGAGCAATCATAATTGCAGCATTCCTGACCCTGTCTGTTTCAAAAGCTAGAGTATAGGACAAGCCTTTCCTAGCTTGCCAAAAAACCGCCCTAGCTGCAGCATTACCGCCGCCACGGCTCCCACATAACTGTAAACGGAACAAGAAAAATAAATTATCAGAAAATTAATCAAAAAATAACCTTGAATTTTAAGGCTTGGACTACAACATAAAAAGTTCTGTCAAAGAATGAACAGCATTTGACACTCAAATCACACAGTCAATGAAGTAAGCGCACATAACACATGCAACAATAATGAGCGCATGAGACCAATATTCTTTTAAACATGTCTACTGCTACAACCACAGAATAGGCAATATGTCAAGCAAGCGCATCTAAGTTAAGCCCTAGAGAGCACTTTGGTTACACGTATACTGTGATCAGACTTTACCTTCATCGTAGTAGAATACGACTCTCTTGCTTTTGTAGACCATCCTTTTCGGAGTTTTATTCTCAGCTTTCCAATGTGAAATACATGGACAGAATGTGACGAGTAGTCCTTCCCGTTCATTTGGGTGACTACCACCTGTAATGCAGCGCAGGTGCAAATCTTAGTTCAAAAAGTAAAAGCTCAAACATTGCTTTTCTACCCGCAAATACTCATGCCAAAATACAGTCAAATTCAGTGTCACTTCAACTGATTCAAAAATGAAGGGCCTGATCACATGTGGGGGGACTTGATGAGTTCATCTTCGGAGGCTCAGATCCCCCCACATCTGAGCAGGCCCTAAATAAGTTCAACATAGTGCTCATTGGTTTCAGTAACTCATAGAAGGTGGTTTTCCAAAAAGTATCAAAGAAACTGTATCATATAGGCAAGATGAAATCATACATTGAACTCAATATCCATCCTTTTCATTAGTGAGTCCACATAACGTTCAAGTCCTGCAGCTGTTCGAAGCACAAGTAGTCAGCTATCTAAGAGAACTTCAGAAGCTTGTTATAAAATATGACAAGACAAATCATACAATGCTTGTATTATCTGATATATGATAACTGTCATATCAAGCTCTAATTTAACAGTAGGAAGTGAGATAAAGACACAAAAATAGTAGGAATGTACAAACAAGGAAAGTTAAAATAGTGAGTGTCAGAGATAACTGAATATCAGTATTTTCTGGAAGACATATTTAGGATTGCCATTGAAATTTGTTTACAAAATAGATCGGGAAATGAATTAAATCTGTTAAAAAACCTTGGGAGAGGACTAACCATTCTCTATAGGACCATCTGTCTGAACTATAGTTTTATCTGTATTCAAAACTATCTCTGCTTGCAATAATCGACCAACGTCAAACGGTTCCGGAGCATATGTAAATTTTGTTGCTCCTGCAGGAAGAGTTCAAAAAATCTTACCAT
This sequence comes from Panicum miliaceum, assembly GCA_032594955.1. NCBI lineage: Eukaryota > Viridiplantae > Streptophyta > Magnoliopsida > Poales > Poaceae > Panicum > Panicum miliaceum. Next base: position 6,891,855 of record CM064063.1, on the reverse strand, counting down.
ATATATATGAACAAAGTAGAATGGGATCAATTTACAAATTTTAGGAATGGACTGCATGAGATGCCAAAAAAAAAACCAACAGAATGATAGTAATTATAAATATTATAATCAAATGAGACTGTTTCTATGAATGGCTTAGTCCTATTAATTTGTGTGCACTTTATTGATAACATACCAGATATGACCTCTCTGGTGCCTCCAGAAATTACACGGTACCACTGAATTGGACAGTTTGCGATGTTTGGAGCACCATCAACTCGAGGGATAATACAAAGCTGTGATCCAAGGGTATCAGAACCTTCAAGCTCAAAGAGGTCGGAACTATCCTCCTCCAGCCTCTTGATCATGGCAAGCTATAAAATAGAAAGTGATGGATGATGGCTCAACATTACAAACATTAGAAGACCCTATGAGCTCTGCATTATATATCTGACAGGAAATACCTCTTTCTTTAACTGATTGCAAAGCTGAGTTTTCTCTGAGATGAGGGTCCGCAGTGCCTTAAGTTCAAACTCCATGTCCATGACCTGTGATTGTTTTTATGGCCATTAGTAATAAGCACATAGTGTAAAAATATTATGAGAAGATGGTCTGTTTTTTTACTAGCTACCTCAAACAAACTGCAGAGAATATATAGCAGGTCGATTGAGACTTAGATACAAGATATCAAAAGAAAAGCAGGATAACCAATGCTGTGAACAAACCTTGCTTGGCTGGTGTAGCATTTTTATTCTCCTAGCCTCTCGGACCTCTTTCCTAAGTTCCTCTATCTCCTGATTATTAGGGGGTGCACAGATCAATATACAAAATAAACATGGGCTAATGGCAACTTGCAACAACTCAAAGAAGAAAGAACAAACTATACACTAGTCACAAGTCAAAGGAACATTCATTGTGATGATGCAGTACCTCCTTCTCCCTGCTACTTGAAGCAGAATCATGCACCTGCAATGCTTTCTCAACCTTTTCTATTGCAGATCTAGCCTTTTCAATTTCAGCAAGCGCAAGAGCCCTTTCCTCTTCAGCCACTTTACGCGCATCTTCAGTAGCCTAAAATAAATGTGAAAGTCTGGTAAATATTACGGTTCAACTAGGCTAGTCTGCCAAGTCTCCAAAAAAAGGAAGCCCCTAGGTTGCTAGTGGTGATTAACACAATCAAAAGAGCTCACAAGAAGTTTTCAAATAATGAGAAACTGATACTTTGTCTGTTTTTTCCCAAAAAAAAAACATTCCACTTGAAACATGCATATGAACCATTTTGCCATACCTATACCGTAACATACTGACAAAAAGGAAGCAATGTTCTTTGAGGCCTCACCTTTGATTTTCATGTTGATTTGCCATATTTTAAAAAGGCAGCAAAAACTACTTGGATACTAATACAAAATGTGACAGACCTGCTTAAGGAAGTTAGCCAACTTTTTAACTTCAGCCTTCTCATAAATTAACTCCCCTTCTCGTTGTGTCAGCTGGACAGCTAGTGCCTCCACCTGAAAGCATATAGCTTCATAATCACTTTTTTTTCCAACTAAAGACAGCATGGGGGGGGGGGGGGGGGGGGGGGGGGGGGATGTTTACAATCTCAATATGGGCAGGGCACTGGGGGCAGGCATAACAAAAGTAAATTAGAAATGAAAAAGGAATGGGAAGTGCGAACATAGTCCTCATCTACTATTCAGAAAGAAAAAAATTGAGATATATAACCATAGTTGTTCCTCATAACAATTCAGAAAGAAAAATAGAGAGATATGTCAGAAGTCAGAACAGGAAGTAAAATCTAGCATCATTCTTCCTGGAAATATTACTAAATTGCGTGGGTGAAATGAAATGAGCGGCTACTTATTTGAATAGCTTCTAAGATCATTGCCTTTATCTGGAACACTAACCTCACGAAAAAGGATACTTACAAAAATAAAAAAAGGTCCACTTTGATCAAGAAATGAATCTACAAGAAGCTTATAACAGGAGACAGATATTGACAAGTCAACAAATTTCAAATTTGTAAGAGAAAGAGGTTAACCAGCGATATAGCTTCCTCAGCATCATCTCTATTTCGACCAGCCACACGGCCTTTCAGTGTGTCTAAAACATCTCTGAGCTTCTTCAGAAGAACCTGCCTGTCTAATGAAGCTGCTTCTCTCCGCTTAGCCTGAAACATGAGGCAATAAATTTTAGAATGGAACTCCATTTTTCAACGGAAGTAGCATAGCACTAGAACCTGAATATTCATAACAAACTTCTGGATTATTGACTATCAAGTAAGATGTGGAACGTCACTGCAGCCCATAGAGTTTTGCATTTAATGTCCCATGTGTTTATCCATCTCCTTCTAAACAATATGCCATTGCAGAAACTTCAACATTTTCAGGAAAGAAAGGCAAACTGGCAAGTAACTTCAACATTTTCAGGAAAGAAAGGCAAACTGGCAAGTACTTCAGAAGGTGGTCTAAACTTATAAACAAAATTTGAGAAGTAATGAATTTGAGGTATGGAGGAAGCCACAGATACAATTAATATGAGACAAATAAATTTGAGCTCTGGAGCAAGCCACAGATACAATTAATGTGAGAATGAGCACCATCTTAATATGATTATTTTGGCAGATAACTTGAACATAATTCAAATCTTTACCATGTTTTTATTTCACTAGATATCAATGTTATATCCGTATCCAGTTGCACCTGCATCATTTGCAGGAGAGGTTCTTGAGCAGAATTTCCATCTGACAGTTGGTGTCTAGGGTGAACAATATAGTTGCTAATAACAACATCTTTCATCTTTGTGTTAGGATTCGCTATAAGATACATTGACATAAGTAAGTAGCGGCAAACTGAGCAAAATACCTCTTCAGACAGCTTGGTAGCACCAGACAAACCCTTCTCAAACTTCTCTTTGAGATCACGCACTGAAAGGCGCTTGTGCTGCTCTAGCAGCTGCGCTGTTTCCTTTGCAACAATCTCCTTGAGAGGTACAGCCTCATGTGCCTCCTCTGGATCAATGATTTGGTTGTTTGGTCCAATCCTGTAGTCCGGGAAATGGCCCTTAGGGAAGTTGACATCAGAGGAGACAAGATCAAGTGCCTCCTTCTGCACGCCGTCTCCAGAGTCATGGATGACCCTTGTCATGTGTGGTACTCTGATCACAAATTGAACACAAACATATATCCTCAGTACTCCAAAACTTGCAAAGCATAGCATATCAGAGAGGTATTAGGTGTTGACAGATTTGTCATGTGTTCAATTCTACGTTATCTGTGGCTACATTTAACAAGGCACAGTAAAGTTGATGTAGATTTCAATCTTGAAGCAATTCGAGTTCGCTTTTCTTATCTCAATAGTTCACATTCCAGAAATACATCGGAACAGTTAGATCAGGAGGTCGTTTCAATTCCCTATCTCACAAAAACTTACTAAATCGACGTCCTAGGGACAGGAGTGAACTTTACAATTGGAAGCACTAAGGCTACATTAAATTTTGGAAGATAAAGCCACGACCTTTAGACTATAAAATAGCTGCTATCGAGTACAAAGACAACTAAAATTGGTTAGAGCAAGGCAAAAGCTGGACTCGATTGCGGTTTCTATTCTTATTTTTTGGAAGAGAAAAAACAGCACCGGCACGTTGGCTAGATTCATCTTTGATGCCGAACAACCTGATGGATTATCAGGGCAAGGCACGTAAATCCAGCTAAGCGAACTACGACAAAGGGAAGGAAATTGGATTTGATTGCTCACAGCCATAGAAAGAAAAAAAAAAGGACGCCCAGAACAACACCAACTTTTAGAACAAGCGAATCCACCCAATTGAAGCAAGCCATGACTACTCACCAGCAAAATAACCGACCAACCCGATCCGCGCCCGGTTGAATCTCCGCTCAAGTCCACCAGAGCCCAGTGGAGTAACGGCCGCGAAGGATCCGCCACGGAGAGAACGAGGCGCCGGCGGCGTCGGGCGCTGGGAGCTTCTAGGCTGTGCACCCCCTCCTCGAGCACGCAACTGCAGTTCCGGATGCGAGGAAACGAATTTCGCTTCCTCCAAACTTCCCAGGGTTTTAACGCCCCGCGGCTTTTGAAAAAGCGTGGCTTTAATAATCGGGAGCTGTTGCTTTCGATCTCGCGGACGGATTCCTTTGGACGAGTGGGTTCGAATGCTTGATGCGCCACGGAGGAGACGGCGGAGACGGGGCGGGGCAGAGGAGCAAGCAAAGCAAGCAAGCGAAGGGAAAGGAAGGGAAGGGGAACGAAGGCTACGGATGCTGCGGCTGTACTGCTGCTGCGGCGACTAGCGATTAGCGACAGGGTTTCGTTTAGGATTTGTGCGAGCAGGACGATCACTGAGACGTGGGCCCTCCTTTTAAAATGGCCTTGGGTTGGGTGACTGCCAGGTTAGCCTGGCCTTGCCGTCCGGAGCTGACCGGCCGGGGATTTTCTATGGGAGCGTCACGGGATTGGCAGCATAAATATATCCGAATTCGAATCCCTCGTGCAGTTCGAGATGTGCTGCCTCCTGTCTGTCCGACTGAACAATCAGCGCCAGGATTAAAAATTTGCTAGTACTGCTAGTATTACATTATGCTACAGTACTTATTACGTATCAAATGACTTTGTTTTGCTTGTATTGCAGCCTGCATTTACGTACCATCGTGCCAAAACTTTTACCTAGGCGTATATGTACTTGAGTGCTCTACGAGGTGACCACCTGAGTGTACTACTAGTGCTGAGATGCGGCCAGAGAGAAGAGACCAGCAGCGGCGTCTTGCGCGCGGCCGACCGCGACAGTGCGACACGGCACACGGAAGCGCGGAACGGCCCGTGACAGCTACCCAAAACGCCCAACCAACCCTTTCGGCAGCGCGCGCTTTGACCCGGAATCGAACACGCAAGCGAGGGGGCAGGCAGCGGCGCCTACGTACGTGGGCGGCGGTCGGTGCCTCGCCGGTGGCCTCCGTCGTACCACACGTTTGGTCTGCAGAATTTTTCACCCGGCTAGCCGTCCAGCCGCCGCCGAACGTATTTTTTTCTCTCCAAATCAGCGCATGCTCCTCCACTGGCGTCACCCGGAGAATCAATCATGGAGCAAGACTGCAAGAGGAGGGCCGAGCTGCATGCCCGTAACGCGAGAACGGGCGCGCGTACATGCCTCGCCTAGTGGGGTCCGGCGAGGCCGCCGGTGTCCGCGATGAGCCGTCACGACAGGGACAGTGTCGTGGAAGGAGAGCGGATGGCTAGCGCTCCGGTTCGGTTCAGCTACAGCTCCGCCAAAGATGGGGACTTCTTTTGATCTGGTGTTCGGCACAAACAAGAGGACAAAGCGTGGTTCCAGAGGCAATCAGCTAGCTGCGGACACGTACGAATGGGCTACTTTGTTCTCGTGCACAGCATCGACCTGGATTCTGCCCAGGTACGTTCTCGATGGGACGAAATTAAGGTTGCCGACTGGCGTGGTGTAGTTGCATGACCTACCAGTTGTCTGCTACCATTTATTTTATTTTATCGGCAAAAGACGAACGCGTACTGAATGATTGCGCCCACTCGCTTTGGAAGAGAGATAGGATTAGCACGAACTCAAAGCACCGGTGGTTCGCTGTCTCGCTTTGCATTTTTTTTTCCTTTTTCTGGAACGTACCCGCTCCGCGAATCATTTCGCGGTTTCCTTATTGCGACTCCGTGTTCGTGGCTCCGTCCTCATCTTTCTTTATGCTAGTACTGTTTCGCCCTGCATTTTCTCTCTCGTTCCTCTGCTCGTGTTGTTTGCTTGGTGGAAGGCTGGAAGGTGGTGCTAACGATGCCACCTGCTCTACTAAAACGTAGCCGCATCTTCATTAAGCGTCGCTGCAAGGCTGCAATTGCCAGTGCAGACTTAACGCGCGGTGCCCTGACGGAGTAGGTTCGTGTACTCAGTCAGTACTCTGCAAGTTGTTGGCTGCCGATGCCTCCCCGTGCGTCGTGCTGCGGCCGTGGTCACGTCTCCGCGGTCGACGGCTCTACCAGAGTTCACTTGCCTGCTCGCATGTTTGGATCGGACGAGCAGTGCCGACTGCCAATACTCCAATAGCTCAATACGCATATGGCAACGCGTTGAAGTGCATGGGTCCTAAGCGTCCCTCGAAAGACAAAATTTTCACCGCCGACCATGTCTGCGTGTTTCGCAAGCGTCCCTCAAACTCTTCACAGAGATTTTTTTTTTTTTTGAAAGAAGGTCACAGAGATTTCGGCGAGGGCTGTATAGGTCCTGGGGCCTCCGACTAAAGCCGAAGGCCCACTCTAAGACAGGCCAGCCCAGCCCAAGGCCTGACGAATCTGAGATCTTTCTATTTCTCCCCTGGTAGAGTGGTAGTCTGGTACTCCCAAAGATTCATCACAAGTTCTCTTTTTTTCTTTTAGAGCCGGGGTTTCTTTCTTTTTTGAAAAGTCAACCGGCAAGAATTTACCGGCATGTATTGATAGAGAAGGACTTTTAGAGAAAGTGTCAAACCAGGGATTTGATTCCCGCTGGGCAGGAGGTCCAGCCACATCTGCTGATCATCCAAAGTTTCCAAACTATTGCTCTGTTCTCATTCATCACAAGCATCTCATCAAAACAAAAGAAGACGACGACTCGTTAACAGTGCTCGACGCCCAAGAGTCATCCACGAGCAATTTCAGGAGCTTCAATCGCTCCGAAAACAAGCTTCTATTATTATGCAGTGTTTATACAGTTCATCAAAAAAGTGTACAACGTGAGGATTCATCTGTGTTCCATGTACTCGGCTTATTCAAATTCACTCAAACAGCATCCACTGTCTCGTTGACAGTGTCTGCTGCAAAGCGATACCGATTTCTCCAAGCACATGTCTATATGTGTGTAACTTCAAAATTTACCATATCTATGGTTCTCTTCTTCAGTTTTTCACTCGTGTTCTGATTTTTGCGACGTTGTCTCATACGACGTAGCGGTATGTGACGTATCTGCCGGCCGTCTCACTGGGTCTGATGATCTTCACCACCTGACCTCGTCTGAGGCCATAGTACCTTGCAATGGGATCCGTAATCTGTATTCTTGGAAGCTGTTTGGTCGTGAGAGGTTATACACTTGAAAGCATTTGCATATTTACTAGCAACATACATACTGAAATATGCTGAGGATATATAAAAAACTAAGCCTTTTTGTGGGTTAATCTGGAAAGATAGCAACAATACTGAAGTACTGAACAATGCAAGAAGGCATCGATCAGTTTTCAGTGGTTAATCCGGCACACTTCCAATAGGATAACTATGGACCAATTCTCTTGGAGCAAACTGCAAAGAATGAGGACATTCTCTGACAGCCAGACCCATCTATATTTGTGACTGATTTTACTGTTTCCTTCTTTTTGGGAAGAACTAGTAATTACTTTCGTATGATGTGATGGACTCCTAAACAATGCTGTTGCATCATATAACATAGTGCGCTCCATGCATGCTTATGCCACAGGTGACCTATGTATGTTTGTCTAATTAGGAAATTTCTACTGTAAATGATTAAGCTACAAACTAGAATTGTGGAAGTAAAAATGATCAAAGAAGGTTGATCAAAAGTGACTACTTAAAATGGCTGGAGCTCTAGAAAGTTAAACTTCATGTTAACCTGATCCTACAACCAATTAGTAAATTAGAAAAGTATAGATATATGATTGGCTCCCCTGGCCCGAAAAGCTAAACTTGCAAGTGTGAATAAGTAGCAATACCTGAGTTTCCTTTAAGGTGTAACGCTCCAATAATGTCTTCTTCTCCTCATTTGTGAGCACCTGATGCTCAGGAACAAGAACATGCTCCTTGATGTTTATAAGCAACTCGGCCTCCTGTTCATTTCTTCAGTTAGCAGATAGAACAGAGCAGAATATCATTGCACAATAGCACGACTGACCAAGTTATGATGCTGGTCCATTGGTCAAAGTGCAGTAGCTTGCTGCTTGTGCAAGACTCACCTGGAAAACTTCCAAGTGGATCTTTGGCTCTAATTCAATGAGAAACGACTTGGCGAAGGGAGTGAGATTCTGCTGAAGAACCACCACAGCTCTGGAGACGTTATCATGTGTCATCATTTCAACGTACTTCTTGATGTGTTTCATCCCCACTTTATCATCGTTGGGGAAGAAAACATATATCTGATTGAACACATAAGAAACAAATTACACAACCAGGAGGAGTACCAAGTTCAACTGTTAACTGTTAATGCTGAACTTTACTATTAAGGATCGAATGATGCTGACAAAATGGCAATATTGCAATCTGAACTATGTTTTCAATGCTATCTGAAACCTATATCGAATTATCCAAGCATTGAACGCTGACCACATTAAACTGCCGCGGTAGGTTCACACTTCAACAAGCTAGCAGTAGTATTTATGCAGCAGTTGACTGCAGATGCGGGCGTGCGAATTTTGGAATTGGGTCACCATGTTGAATTATGGTGTGAACACACAGAATCTAAACGCTAGTTTGGCATGGTTCGATTCGTGAGCTGAGATCAGGCAGACGATAAGCTCGATCGGTGCTCAGTGATGGGAGACGCCACTTGTGTTCTCTGTTCTTCACGGGAAGCATTTAGCTTGCCGCCGCATCCACACCGCCGACCGCGATTGGGACCTCTCGATTTGATCGATCGTGCAAGAGCAGAGCTACGGATTCAAGGAGAGACGCTCCCATCCAGAGAAAGGGGCATCAAACGCAAAGGGAGCTGGATCGAGCAGCTGGCTACAAGCTTCCGTACCGTCTGATCCGATCAAGGGCGGCAGGAAGCAGGGGAGGCAGTTGACCGGCGCGGCGGGCCGCGTTCGGATTGGATCGGGTGCCGACCTGAGCTGAGCTGCTGACTGACCTGGTCGGAGGGGTCGTTCTTCTTGTACTTGTTGATGAGGAGGTCCTCGCGGTGGAAGGACTCGCCGAACTTGCGGAGGAAGTCGCGGCGGCTGGTGGCGAGCTCGTGCTCCCCGACCAGGTACCCGCGGTCGCGCAGCATCTGCATCACCGTCCGCCGGATCCGGTAGAGCCGGCCCATGGTCGCCTCGTCGGTCACCAGCCCCGCCGACATCTCCGCTGCCTCCGCCGGCTCGCTTCCTCTGCTTCGCTTTCTTCCTGGTTCGAGCGAGGCGAGCTGAGCTGAGCGGAAGGTGACGTCGTCCTAGCTCCGCACCAGTGGAGTGGGTATGGTCGGGTGCGAGTGGGCCCCGCTTTCCGGATGCGCGCGAGGAAGCGAACGTGCCGGATCCACGCATGTCTGGTCGTGCCGTGCGGATGACGTGTGGGGCCACGGCACGGCGGCGGCACGCGGGAAGCAGCTGTGGTCTGTGGGCCGGGTACCAATTCTGAATTTTTCTGCTTCGTTTACAGCTGTGGCGCTTTACAAAATACCACTCTGATTTTCACCAGAAAAAAACAGTGACCAGCGATTGCCCAGTGCCCTGCCCCCATTCTCAATCAAAGCTGCAAGTACGAAAACATAGCGCAAATGGGCCTAACTTTTGAGTTCGATTGGACCCGTTTCCTAGAAGCAGCAACTGGGCCTGGGCAAGCTGCGTACCCCGACCTGCCATCCGAAACTAGCCACTGATCACTGAAGATGACTGATCATCAAGACGACTTCCTGATATGCTCACCAAACACCAAACACAGAAACAAAAGAGATTACGCTCGAATAATCGGACAGACTAGCCGAACGAACGATCTTCCAGTTTTCGTTGGGAAACCATACCCGTTGTCAAACAAGTTGGAAGGACATTTTCGTACACCTGCCGAGCTCAATCATGCCGCATACTAGGTACTTCCTCCGTCTTAAAAAAAATATAACCCTTGCATCCTGAGAAATCAAATAATTTCAAATTTGATTAAATTTATAAAAAACTAATATTTATATTTTTAAATAAATTTAATATAAAAATATATTACATGATTATACTTATTTTATAATATAAATGTTAATAATATTTTATATAAATTTAATTAAATTTAAAACTATTTGACTCCTAGGAAGCGAAGAGTTACCTATTGGATGGATGTAGTACGAGCTTGCCCCCAGCTGCGCTCATGTCCAGCGAAGCAACGCCGCAGCTTATCCACTGACCTCACACCTTTTTTTTTTGCGAGAACACTGACCTCACGCCTAAAGCCTCGCTGGCCAAAGATTCTCCAGGACGCCATCCCGTTCCTCCCACAAGTGCCCATGAGACCAACGCCACGGCTTGCACTGAACAAAAATACCGTGCGAAGAAGAACAGAACGGTGTGTTCCTGCTCCTGCTCCTGCCAAGATCCAATCTTGAATGAACAGCTCAGAACAGGAAAGCAACAGAGCCACAGACGGCCGCGGCGCACGTGCCCCGCAGGCGAGTCCCCCGGAAAGGCTTGAGGGGTGGTCGCTCACATGCCGCCGGGCCCCTCTGCCGGAGCCGTAGCGCGGACGCGTCGGGGATTCGCTCACTGAGTCACTGATGGCTGGACCTCGCATCAACCGGCACCCACCAGTCCACCACCTACCAATGAGCGTACCCCACCATCGCACCCCCGCACATGGGCCAGCCGCTGCCCTGGCCCACCGCTCGCACCGCCGCAACCCCTCCTGGCTTTGACCCTTCTCACCGACTCGTGGGGACCACGTACAGATAAGCCCATCTGTCAGTAGAGGTGGCTGTCAGCGAAGATAAACCCAGCGTAAGCCAGCTTGCGCCGACAGGCGGGGGCCAGCGAGGCGAAATGTTAGCCGGGGGCAGTTCGTGAACAGGCTAGGCGGGTCGCGGGCCCGGCTTCTCCGTGGCCCCCGGCGCGGTGGCGATATTTGCAGGGGCAGTTCGGGTAGTTCGCCGCAGGGGGGGAAATTTGAAAATCACTCAGGGGGGGAGAGATCTGCGCCGTGCGTCGCGAGGACGGCCCGGAAGGGCAGGGCGCGGGCCGTCGGATGCCGGCCGCTGCCTCCACCGCCTACGGCTATTTAACCCCGCCCTGCCGACGCCGCACTCGCCCCGGCCCTCCTCTACCTCCCCGATCTATCTCGCTCCCTCGCCGCCGGTCGCCTCGCCGTTTGGATCACCTCCTACCTCGTAAGGATTTCTGAACTGCCTTCGTGAGCGAGTTTTTGAATTGCGCTGCGTCACTTCTGATTTGTGTTGGCGATTTGGGCCGTCGTTAGCTAGGATTTCTGTCATTTTTTTTGCGTCGGTTTCGCGATGTAACCGGTAATGCGCTTGGATCTGCTGATTTCCACCGAGGCGTGTCCTGTGCCAGTCCTTGTTTTGATCTATTTCAACTAAATGATTCGATTAGTTTAGTGAAAGTGCGTAGTTGTGTGTATCTCTGGTGTTGGATTTGTCGATTTCCGTGGTATTTCTGCGCCTAATCACTTGATCTCGGGAATGTAACTGTTAGATGTAGAGAGCTTCGTGGATTTGTTATGGTAAGCTAAGCACAAATTTGGGCTATACATTTTCGGACTGAAGCTGGATCTGAAACCGACGTCTCCATTTGAGCGTTTTAGTTTGTGAAATTATAAGCAGGAGGAGTTCTGGAGTCGTAGATCTGCTATAGATGCTGATGCATTTAGTACTTAGTAGGTGATTCTGCGATTGATATGTGTAAGCTGGTTTGCAAACCCCAGATCTGGATGTTCTCTATGTGATCCATGCCAGAGTTCAGTGACATTTCGGATTGGAACAGTATGGATTTGTTTCTCTGTATTTCGCATGATGTTAGATGTTTGTTTACTTCATATGTCGTCGGTTCTTTATTAGCTGAGAACTCACACCTGATGAAATTGCCACCCCTTGCATATGTGTTGGGAGCAGCTATCTTTGTTCAACCTGCCCCCACATCCACATGTGTTGGGCAATGTGAGCTTGCTTGCACCCTCATTTATGATCTCAAAAGTTCTGATTCAGTTTAAATGGCCGGACAAGTGGACATGCTTGATCTAATCAACTTGAGTAGGGTAGCAACTAGCAAATGTTTTGCTTTCGCACTGTATTTTAAATGCTTGCTGCAACATCTGAAATTAATTCCTATGTGCTTTCCTTGTTTATAGGGCGAAGATGAGAGAGATCTTGCACATCCAGGGTGGGCAATGTGGCAACCAGATTGGTGCCAAGTTCTGGGAGGTGGTGTGTGACGAGCACGGCATTGACCCTACCGGGCGGTACACTGGCAACTCTGACCTGCAGTTGGAGCGTGTCAATGTCTACTACAATGAGGCCTCCTGTGGCCGCTTTGTGCCCCGTGCTGTTCTCATGGACCTTGAGCCTGGGACAATGGACAGTGTCCGCACTGGACCCTATGGGCAGATCTTCCGCCCTGACAACTTTGTGTTTGGGCAATCTGGAGCTGGTAACAACTGGGCTAAGGGCCATTACACTGAAGGTGCTGAGCTCATTGACTCTGTTCTGGATGTTGTGAGGAAGGAAGCTGAGAACTGTGACTGCCTGCAAGGTACTTAAGCTTGTTGACGATAACTGATTGCTAATATAGCTGTTAGTTCAGTTTCCGTTGAAGCAATTAGAGTGAGAGGCTCATATGAAAGTATCTCCTACTTTGAATCTTTTACCATGCATATGAGTTTTCGCTATGATGCAACACATCGTATCCAATTCATGGCTGATGCTATACATGGCATGATGATATCTTGTTATTATGAAGCTGCTTTTGCTCTTGAAAATTAGTCATTTGCTTGTCTTAGTTAAAATCCTATATTTCTGCATTGCCCTAAACGACATTGATACGCATTACTGATTGCTTAGTAATTTCGTATTTGAGTATCTATCCTGTGTGCTGTTGACATATTCTTCAATCTATATCAAACAAATGGGATACATAGCAAGCTGTTATATCTGTGATTATACAATCACCTATCTGTATCCTGTATCTTGGTTGGCATTTGTTTTTCTATTGCCCAAGCACCTTTGCCATGTTACAACAAACATCAACACCATCTTTTTTGTGTGTTCAGGATTCCAAGTATGCCACTCCCTTGGTGGTGGTACTGGATCTGGTATGGGTACGCTGCTGATCTCAAAGATCAGAGAGGAGTACCCTGACCGCATGATGCTGACATTCTCAGTTTTCCCCTCACCGAAAGTATCTGACACTGTGGTTGAGCCATACAATGCCACTCTTTCAGTCCACCAATTGGTTGAGAATGCTGATGAGTGCATGGTTCTTGACAATGAGGCCCTCTACGACATTTGCTTCAGGACTCTCAAGCTCACCACACCTAGCTGTAAGGAGCTTGAATCTTTCACAGTTTTATCTGTTCAGTACTGCAGCTGTTTCTAGTGTATTGTCTGTGTGATAACTGATAACATATTGTTTTATGTTTTCTAATTTCTACAGTTGGGGACTTGAACCATTTGATCTCTGCCACCATGAGCGGGGTCACATGCTGCCTTAGGTTCCCTGGTCAGCTTAACTCCGATCTCCGGAAGCTGGCCGTCAACCTGATCCCCTTCCCCCGTCTCCACTTCTTCATGGTTGGCTTCGCCCCGCTGACATCCCGTGGCTCCCAGCAGTACCGTGCCCTCACTGTCCCTGAGCTCACACAGCAGATGTGGGATGCCAAGAACATGATGTGTGCCGCTGACCCTCGCCACGGGCGTTACCTCACCGCCTCAGCCATGTTCCGTGGGAAGATGAGCACCAAGGAGGTCGATGAGCAGATGATCAACGTCCAGAACAAGAACTCATCCTACTTTGTGGAGTGGATCCCCAACAACGTGAAGTCCAGTGTGTGTGACATCCCACCGAGGGGCCTGTCCATGGCGTCCACCTTCATTGGCAACTCGACCTCCATCCAGGAGATGTTCCGGAGGGTGAGCGAGCAGTTCACGGCCATGTTCAGGAGGAAGGCTTTCTTGCACTGGTACACAGGCGAGGGCATGGATGAGATGGAGTTCACTGAGGCTGAGAGCAACATGAACGACCTCGTGTCGGAGTATCAGCAGTACCAGGATGCGACCGCTGATGAGGAGGGTGAGTATGAGGATGAGGAGGAGATGCACCCCGACGACATGTGAGACCTGAGACCCATGAGGCTTGGTGGTTCTCTACCCTTCTAGGGCAGGCAGATTTCGATGGGTTGTGTTCCTTCCGTTGTTGCCATGTTATTACCGCTAGCGTACCATCCTCCGTCGCAGTTGATGCTTGTATTTTCCTTGTGCTATGGAATCTTGCTTTTGGTACTGTATCACTTATGCTGCTAGTATGCTCTGCGTTTATGAGGTTTCTGGTAAATTTGAGCCTTTCGTGTTGATACTTCTATGCAGTGAGGTTTATGTTCTATAATGACCTAACTGCTTTCTAGAATTACTTGTTCGGTTTGATGGGGTTTGCCTAGGACCGGAGGGAACTAAAAGGTGATTAAACCCCTTACAAGGTTTGAAAGGTAAAGCAACGGACAGTTTCATGATAAGTTACCACTATCCCTTTTTCATCTCGATTCAACATGTCTCCAATTTCCTTGAGAGGAGACTAACCTGATGATAAGGTGAAGCAACGGTACAGTTATATGATAAGCCACCCCTGCCGCTTTGCCATCTCGATTCTTCGTGTTGTCTTCCAAACCCCTCGTTTGTAATTTTAATTTCCTTGCAAAGGTGGGCTGCCTGGTTAGTCCTTGCTCCTTTCATCCCTGGCATCCACTTTGCCAGTGTCGTGTAGAGTGCTGACCTATGGAATGGGAAAATGGGATGACATGGCTGGGAAATGTAAGACACATTCGGCATTTAATACAACAATTCACAAATAGAGTATCCGAGCAAGCAAATAGGGAGCTCATGTATTCATTGTGCTTCGTTCTTCTAATTCTGTGTTGTACAATGGTTTGTTTGTGTACAATAAATCCAGAGATAAAATCTGGTACAGAAGAATGAATGAAACACTTCGCATCCATTAATGTACAGAGCGTCTATCTTTTGACTACAGGGTATCATTGCTGCAGAGCTTGTGCTTCGAGCAGAATGTTCGAGGCCAAATTGACATCATAGTTTGTCATTACAAGTGCCTGAACTGCAGAGCTACGATCGAAACCCATGGACACGAGCGCGGCAATAGAGGACTCTGTGGGGTCTTGGGTAGCTGCGTGCACATCCTGAATGAAACACAGTGATCAGAAGCAGAAGAATCTATTGTGTTCAACCTACATAGTAGAGTCAAACACTACGAACAATGGACACCGACCTATAAAATGGGATCAGTTGGAGATTAACATCTTTGGGTAAGGTGCTCACATCCTAGATATCAAACTTATTTGTTTTATTATCCATTTTCAAAATAAAGTATAACAAACATAGTCAGGCATAAATAATCAAGACACCACTCCAAGTGTTGTAAATCATGTGCTACTTATGGTTCCGGAGGACCTCCTGATTTAGTACCTAAAATCTGCTGATCTCCCAGAAACTTCAATATATTGCAACATCTATCAGATATAAGGGTTGTAGTAATAATACTTGCCTGAGTTTGATGTACCTGGTGAGAAGAAATGTTTGCATCATTTTCTGTAGTCGGCAACCCTTGATAAGGATTGCTAGAAAAGGGCCACGATACCCGCGAGAAGAGTGATGTTACAAACTCTGGGAACTATTAGAGAAAATGCAATCGTGTTAGCCGTTAAGAGTGCTCTATCGCTCATCACATTTCAGAAAGGATCTTGAAAGCATTACCTTCAACCTGCGGATGCCAAATGTATTCAGGCGATACAAAAGGCCAGCTAGTATGCCAGAAACTCCAGGTACAACAGAACATCTTCCAGATGAGCAAAGAAGCTAATGATAGAGATGAAATATGTAAAGCTGTAATATAGAGGAAGATTCGAAACAAGGGAAGGCAAAGGTATTTTAGAACTGAACCTGGAGTCCAGCCAAATATACAAATGACTTATCACTTAAGCTTAGTCCAAATATGCGAAACCTCATTGAGACCGGAATGTCAAAGAAGAATGGCACATAAGATGCAAAAATGAGGCCATATGGTCCTGACGTCAGAGGATTTATAGAAGGATCTGCAATTCTGACACTAACTTGTCACACAAAAACTATATAGAATATATAAAAAAGTGAAGTTTGTATTGTGAAACAAGAAAAAGGAATGACGACAAGCACAAGTAAAAAATAATAAGTATAGTTAATACAGTTCATTCCCTTTGCTACCTTGTTCTCTAAATTTACAATAGAATATGCACAATGTATTTTTCTTTTTTAATGGACGGTTTAGTTTCCCCAGTTAGAATATGCAAAAGCAATTTACATGGTGCAGGACTAAGAACTCTACTACAAATGTGCCTTCCATTTTGCTCCTAGACAAGTCTTGACAACTAAAGGATATGGATTTCTTGTTTGATGGCTATGGACATGGTAAGCTGAAATAAAGTAGGTGAAATTTGGCAATAGTTCAAGCAGGATTTAACAGAGGTATGTATTACAAAGCACTGACAAAAGGTGTACCTTTCAGGTAACCTAAAGCAAGGATTTGAAGCAGGACAGACACCATGGTTGAGAATACGATGAAGACCTATATGTTCACTACATCAGCATAAGTAAATGATGATCGATAAACCGCATATCAAATGCCTTGAGCACAAAATTACTTACAGCATACTTGTTAGAACCTATTTGCCTTTCGAACACCCTAAAGTAGTACAGCAGTGCGGCTCCAAATATCAGCTCAGGGGTCGACGAGAAAGCAAACAACGAGGTGATCAGCCTCCATATACTCAGCCTTTCATAAACATTCTGCATTGAATAGGGATGATGAGCCCACTTAGCTGCATATTATGGCACTGCAGTCCCTGTACTCATCTAGGCTCTAGCTAATTGCAGATGAAACAAGGACAAGTGCATGGACAATTCTGCTAGGCTTGCATTTTCAGAAACAAAAGAGATAAACACACACATATACAACGAACAAGGAATTTCCCGGCAATTCCAACACGTTAATTCGAAAACAAAGCAAGCAAGTATTGCCTTATAGTTATTACTACAAAAAAAGCGTAAGAGCGACTTGCCTGGTAGGACAGGCCGAGGTCGAGGAAGCGGCCGCGGAAGCCGAAGGGGACGGAGAAGAGCGCGGCGGCGACGACCACGGCCCTTGATGCCGGCGCATTGTCTGCGGAGAACCAGATCGGATCGTGGTAAGATCGAAGCGTAGCACGGGAGCAGAGAGAAAAGGGTAGCCGAAACGGCAGCCGCTTCGAATCGAAAAGGAGGAGAAAAATATGAGAGTGAAGGAGTGAGAGGGCGTACGGAATCCAGGGAGCCCGCCGTTCATCGCCGGTAACCGCCGTGGCGGAGGCGGCGAGCGGCTCCGTGCCTGAGCTGGCCCGGTCTGGTTGGTGGACGCGTGCGACGGTGCGAGCCGGCCTGCCAGCTGCCAGGCAGCAGCAACTTCTGGAAGCGCAGGAGAGTGGAGACGAGTCAGTCCACTGGAGCCCGCGCCGCACACACAGGATGCAAGTTTTGTTGGGCCTACTTTTCACAAAAAAAGTTTTGTTGGGCCCACGAGCGGGGCCTGGTAGGTGTCCAGGCAGCCCACATACGGGCTCTGGAGCCTGGGCCAACCCAGTTGACCTAACACGAAGGGGGTTATTGGGCTAAGCGCCAAAGTTGATGTGGTGTGTGCTTTCGAAAAGCTGGTGTAAACATTTGAACTTTTTTCCAGCACGTCTGAATGATTTTTTAACACGCTTATCATATGTGATGCACCGATGGTTAAGTTTTACCAATTTGCTCACATATGTATATTTTTTAGTACCCGTACCGTACTTTCTGCCTTTCTAGTAATTGCAAAGCCACTGTGTACTTCGGCGACATGGTTTGGAAAAGCACAGCAAGATAAACACTAATAAAATATCTAAAGAGCGGTTCCACCAACCGATCTTATCATCCGCCGCATTGTGCCACGCTAAACCGAGAGCTCTATCAGTGTCGCAATTCCGTGCCCACCGCCCTTGCCAAAGTCACCATCTCTGATCGTCTGATCGACACCACACGTCCACACGATGACTGGAAAAGGTGGCGATGCCCTGCTAGCGAATGTGGTCTGCGTCGACGGAGATGGATTAATAAGTCGACAAAAGATCGATTAGTCATGAAATTATCATATTATAACTTTTTCTGCACATAATTAAGGGTCTCGACTGCTGTTGCCCGCTTGTCTGGTAGAGGAACTGAGGAATGTTTATCCCATCAATCAGCCCGCCACTTTCGGCCACGCCATTTTCCTCCTGTTCCTCTCCCAACTCTCAAACCTTTCCAACTTTCACTTTTGCAACAATCTGTCTGTTCGTTGAACATCCCGTCGTCTACGGCGCTGCCGCCGGATTCATCCGCGAAGACTTGCAGACTAAGCAAATCTCCTCACTTGCCGAGCATCTTAGGCACCTGATCAGATCGAGTCGTGCAGAGCTTTCAGAACGCACACGCTATCGGCGCAGCTGACACCGCCGTGAACACTCCATTGACTGCCGTGAAGGAAAAATTGGCAGCGTCGGACAAGACTTAGGGTCTGTTCGTTCGGGAGCTGGAGGCTTTTCATTAAGGTCCTGGTCTAGTGCTGGAGCAGGCCCCCGTCCCCTTCTTTCTAATTCTAGAAATAAGGGGGAGGGCGGTAAGGCGCCTATGGTTTGACAGGACCAGAATCACGGTCTAGTACCTCCGTACTCGAATTCTCATAAATCACGTATATAGACATTTGGAATGGATATCTTGATGCCTTAGAGATTAGACAGGTAGCGAAACGTTCGGGCATGGCTGTGGTGGTAAGAATAGATGTACCAATATGCGTAATAACTAGCTGAGCACCGCATTCTCGGCCCCTGCATAATGTTTTGATTAATAAGCTCTCTATCGGCCGAAAAGGTCTTCTTTAGACCAGCGGATGGAGAAGGCTTAGTTTTGTGCGCGGTTCCAAATTAATGCCGGATAAAAAGGATTTCGGATATAGTTTTCCTTGCGACGACCCAGGGCGCGGTGGTACTTGTGATATTTCCGCTTGGGACGCGTTTTATTTGGTAGGACTACGATAGAGGTGGGGATCGTTCATTGGTGTACCACTAAACTTAGAAAGTGCTTCACCAGGTATTATAGGTGTGAGGCACGATTTGGCTCCGGCCATTTTACTACGAACCAAAAGGCTTCCATTTCATTCGAGATCAAGTTGCTACTGGTAAATTGCGTATTTCTCATGTTCATACTTCTGACCAACTTGCCGATTCACTTACTAAGCCCGTGCCTCACCGGTGCCCAGCTCTGAACCAATCGTTTCTTTATAAAGAAATCGTATCTATTCTTTAAATAAGTAGCTACTTGCTCTTCCACTGGGAGAGGGTTTGATTGGGATTGTTTAAGCAATTCCCGTAATCGTCGACCCCTTGCCAATTGATTCTGACTTGTTTTGTTGCTTATGATGATCCGCGCGGTCGACAATAACGAAGTGCTGACTGATACGTTCTAGGTGGAGTTTCTCTTGAGTGTTGTTTTGCTTTTTCTATAAACATTGCTATCGTATCGAATAAGATAGGATAGGTAAACAAAGCAAGGCCAGGGTGGAGAGCCAATTTCATATTCTCAGGTTCCATTCCTGACCGAACTCCCTTCCTGTCATCGTATCTTGTGTAAGAATCGCTTTCTGGCTTCTTATCGCTTTCCCATCAGTGGCAGTTTTCTCTCCCGTCCCTACCGATAGTAACTGATCAACTTACTGTTGGATAAGCATATCTTTTTCCATTATTAGTTCTATCTTCCTTGCTGTTGCGGCCGGTGCTCGTTTGCTGAACCACCAGATCATAAGGAAAGATGCCTCTCGGGGCATCTGAGAGAGCATGCGCGAACCATACTCAAAAATTATTGCGATAAGTTAGACCTCGATGTCAGCTGGGAGGAGATTACCTCTAAGAAACTTCTCATTTTTCTTGGTGGGAAAAAAAAGTTTGACGTTCTAGGGTTGCTATCCGTCAGTCGCGTCGGGTCTGCCGCTCAGTTGAAAGCTATGAAACAAGTCGGTAGTTCAAAACTGGAATTGGCACAATATCACGAAGTGGCCGCCTTCGCTCAATTTGGGTCAGACCTTGATGCTGCGACTCAGGCATTCACAAGCAGGCAGAAGAGTAGCGATGGAAAAGCGTGAAACAATGTCAAGTCTCCACGACTCGACATGTTATAGAAGGAGCTAAATCAATAGGTGCCGGAGCTGCTACAATTGCTTTAGCGGGAGCTGCTGTCGGTATTGGAAACGTCCTCAGTTCCTCGATTCATTCCGTGGCGCGAAATCCTTCATTGGCTAAATAATCATTTGGTTATGCTATTTTGGGCTTTGCTCTCACCGAAGCTATTGCATTGTTTGCCCCAATGATGGTCTTTCTGATCTCATTCGTTTTCCGATCGCATGCATAAAAAGTCATATTTGTTGCTCTTCAGGAAGAAGGTACTAATAGCTCGCTCAGAGGTTCAGTCAACCTCCTCACTCTTGGTCTGGCGGGGCATATTAGATATAGTAGTGGTGTTTTGAAAGCTTCTTATTGAGTCTAAATTTATCTGATATAGAACACTCATATCGATAAAATAGTTTGAACTATTTACTAGAAGGGCCCAGCCCGTCGCGTCTGGGAATATGGCGAAGAGCTCGGCTTCTTCCAAATGAGAATGTCGACTCCTCGAATGCCAATCGATATCTCGAGAAAATTGCGCATGTCCTCGAATTTCGATTTTTTGATCAACAAGCCATTGAATCCATAAAGTCTTAGCCAATGTTTCTAGACTATTAGGGAGTTGAGTGTATGAATCTGGTCAATCCTTGCACCAAGAAGCCTTGATGACGTTTTCATTCGCCCTTTCGATCAATCCAGATCACGCCCAATTCGATCCTTGAAAGACCCATTGCACGCTGATTCAGACAAATCACAAATAAGAGACAGTCTTTTTTTTCGATACTGTATGCTAGGACAGACCTGTAAAAGCGAAGCAGGAAGGGTCCCAAAGAGCTTATTTTGGGCTCTGTTCCCGAGGCCAAAAAGCGAAGCGACTGTGCCACTGTCTCCCCGGGATGAGGCGCCGGGGTCTTCTCCCCCCGAACGAGTCCAGTTCACCCTCGGCCTCAAAAACCTGTGAAGTACGAGGAAAGAGTAGGGATCGAGTGCGAGTTCCGATCCTCTCTTCCCAGGCAAGAATGAAATTGGACGGTCTCAGCCCAGAAAGTGCAAAGAGCTATTCATAGCGTGAGTTGTTCCTAAAAAATCTTCACTGCATCATCAGTAACTACTCTTTACTTATTTCACCCACCCCACGGCCGCGGAATAAAAACATTAAACTGAAAGCCCAGACAAAATGAGCGGGTATAGTTACGTGGTTAAGTAATCCCTTCCACTTGAAAATTGAGAAGTGCAGTGTAGTAATTTATTATCAACTGGTAGTTATCGTTCAAACTAGATAAAGAAAAATGTTGAACATCTGGAAAAGAGATGCTATTTGTGTAGACAGAAGGGAAGAAAATGTAACCTTGCTCACGAAAGCCTTGCAACAGCCCCGGGTGAACATAAGCTCAAACATGATTGGGGGGTCCTAGCTACGCCATGCGTTCAATACAAAAAAAGCCTCCTTCCAGCCCAGAATGCCTACTGACGTTAAGCTAACCGCCAGAAGCTCACCCTTCGGGTGTCGCTTCTGGCGCAGGAGGCCAAGCATTCTGCCAGACGTCCCGGGAGCCCCGTTTGCAACTGCTTTACAACCTACTATGCCTAGAGCCTCGAGTGTATGAAGCTGATTGGAAGGACCCAGCTCAGCTCCGCCGAGCCAAAAAGAAAGAACAGAACAGCCGGAGGCGAAGAGTAGAGTATAGCCAAGGGGCTTTCGTCGTTCGTAAAGGACCTAATGGAAGACCGTGCTCCGAAGTGCACTGAGAGTTTTGTTTTAATCTTATGGAATTTTCTTACTAGAGGATAGGATCCATTTTTCCGACAGGAGCGAGCTAATCCTTGTTCCGTTAGTTTACTTGAAATTTGAAGTTTTCTAAGTTAGTTATGTCTTTCAAGCGTCGTCGCAGGCATCGGAGGGAGAAGCGGAGTCGGGAGCTGGAGGCTTTTCATTAAGGTCCTGGTCTAGTGCTGGAGCAGGCTTTTCATTAAGGTCCAGGTCTAGCCTGGGTTTCTTATTTGGATATGTGCAGCCATTTTTATGGTAAGAGACTATGATCCAACTACTTGATACAACGATCTATTAGATCGCGTCCTTAGACACCGCGATGCAATTCTCTCTCAAGGGATTGAAGACTTTCCTCTATACCGACAGAAGCAGAGAGGCTGGTAAAAAAGAAGGAAGCAGGCTGGGTACACATGGTAATAGAACCCACTGGAGATCATTCAATCGGACGTCTTCCACAAAGTTGCGTAGGTAGGCCTCAACGTGTTCATTGAGCAGCTTGAGGAAGTTTGCCATTGTGAGACGGTTAAGGCCACCCCTAAACTCCTGGACCAGTCTACCAGTGCTAATACTTTTCCCCCACATCTTTAAAGGAATGTCACTTATTTGATTCTATCTCAGAGGAAGAGTGTTCGTTCGGGCTAACGAAAGATCTCAGAGGGACTCTTAAGCAGATATCGATAATATCATAACGTTAATAATGGAAACTCTTGTTTATCTCCCATGCATGCTTCGATCATTCAATCCATTTACGGTTCGCTCTGCTGGATGCGTCGGATCCCATATAAGAAGCTCGCTCTTTACCCGATCATTGCTTGTATGTAAGCGAGTGACTTTGCTTTATGGCAGCATAAACAAATAAATGCATGAAATAAAAATACTTGATATTAGAAGAGATAGAGATGGTTCTTTTGTTCGGGAGACAACCATTGTAGATTCCAGCCGAGAAGTCATGTTCTTCAGCAAAGCTAGGTTTTTACTCGCGAACGCTTTCCATTCATCAGGATCAATCTATGTCTATGAGGTATTTTTACTTAATGGGAAGTAGGCATCTCATTCATAGGCAAGAGCAGGCCGGCCTGAAGGCATGAACTGAAGGCAGGCAAGAAGGCATTAAATGGCTTTGAAGGATGCGTGCCAATCCCTATGTTGTGCGGAGCTGAGCATCTTCTATTCGCTGGGATCAAGCTTTTCGTGAACCAGGGGGGTTGCTCCGAGAAAAAATCCTTTCTTTCTCGTCCACTCCAGGGGGTGCGGACACACCTGCACGGATTACAGGTGACAAAAGTGGGAAGTTGATTGTAGGATTTCTATTCCTCACTCTCGTATAGGTGAACTTGGTTCGTTCAATGAAAAGGCCATAACAAGGTATTCTCCCCAATCTTATTATCTTTCCCTTTCGAAGGTCAGACAGCACTGGTCAATAGGAGCGGGTGGGCACATAGCAATAATAAATGGCAACAAGGCTCAACAGGGCCGAGTGGCAGCCTCGACCCGAGCGGAAGTGCAATGTGTTTGGAAACTCGGGATCGTAAATTCTTTTGAAAAGCTGCTTCCTTCATTCAAGCAACGCATTCGCGAACCAATACGTAGTACACGACGTAGTAAATCAATTAAATAATGCAATCCGGGTTAAAAAAAATGAAATGAGGAGCTTTCGACGTCCGTGCCGCGCGATCGGTGGCCTTCAGTACCAGCCGGATTTCCCTTGTGACGTAGTCCTCGTAGCAGCCCACAGAAAGACCCCTTGGTTCTGGCAAACAGATCACAATTACAGGTACCTGGGAGCATACCGATGGAATGAACAAAATACGAACAGTTAACATAAAAGTGGGGAAGCGGGAGTGGCGTCGGAGTAGAGCTTTCACACCAAAGGAAGTAGACAGCTTCTTATAGGAGGAAGAAAAATAACAGGGAAACTTAGGGTGAACATGACCCTACACAAGTCCAGTACCACAAAAGTTATAGAAAAAAGGGGTAGAGAGAGATGCCCACACACATATGCAAACAGGACGCCCCATGAGCTTGAGCTATAATTGGCTCGTTGTGAGGCGTTTCCACTACATAATAAGAAACTCGAATTAGATGTTGGAAATGATCGACTCCAAAAAATGAGGTTCTTTATCTTTCGTATACTTATAACAATTGTTATTATTGTAGTTTACTTTTTTATTTTGAGAGTTTCCGCAACTATTATATCTATTTGCACAAATATCTCGACGGTTTCCAATCGTTAATACAATAAAGTCCGATAAGCATGTCTTGGGTTGGCACGCAAATAGGATCTCCAATAGCGGGAGACAGGAGATTCATATGAGAAAACATAAGTAAACTGGTTTCCGCCTGAGCTTCCAAGGATAAAGGTAGATGAACAGCCATTTGATCCCCATCAAAGTCCGCATTGAAACCCAATTTCAGCCCCCGTGGGATCGGATGTTGGACATCAATTATAAGTATTAAATATAGATTAACTATAAAAATAATTGCATAAATAGAGACTAATTCATGAGATAAAGCCTAATTAGTTCATGATTTGACCATATTGTACTACAGTAAACATATACTAATGATGGATTACAATCGGTCGGTTCCTCTTTTTTCCCAATAAAATAAGCATAATCTTGTACCCATTCATTTTAAAAAACATGGCCGGACCGCGATCCTTCCCATAGCATTTCCGAAGAATTATGTTGCATAGAAACCAGGATACAGCGACAGCACAAAGGCAAGTCGAAAACTGGATAAATCTGTACACGGTTCGTGGCCTATCCTTCTTCTAACAATCTTGATTGGATTGAATGTCCGGCACCATAAATCTCTAGGAAAAAAAAGAGATCCTTCAGACCCCGAGAAAAAGGTTCAGAGTTATTTCAGACGAGCGCTGAAAGCTCTCCATAGCTGTACACGGGGGAATTTCGGGACGCGGACGCGCAGGCCGGCTGCAAATGCGATCCCCATCAGTTGAGGACGTCCACGGGCCAGAACCGGCGCCACGTCGAGATCTCGTCCTTGGTCTGCAGCTTCCTGATGCCCCCGTAGAAGCCGTCGGTCTCGTCCCCCGTCTCCCTGTGATCCTTCCTGCTCACGCTGGTCTGCCTCCACCGCGATCCGGGGGCGTAGTGCTGGAACTCCAGGACGATCGTATCTGCAGGAAACAGAAGGTGACACCAGCCTCAGAAAACCTATGCAGATGCTGAAGAAAAAATACTACTACTAGCACTCAGCTGAGCAGAGTGATTCGCTGCTTGGAAAATTCAGAGACTTGTACTATGTGCAAATGCTCTATGTACTACACGAGATTCAACGGAAAGAGGAAATTTGCCCAAGATACTGGGAAGAAGAAGATAGAATACGAACAAAGTATGGCTCTGGTTCTGAATGGAATGGCACAAGATCCACGTGAGAAGAATGAAGAATAACACTAGCAGGACTGTAGCCAAAGCATATCTGGCAAGTTGTTCTTTTTAGGGACAAAACAACGAATGTTGATCCACGAAAAGAGGAAAGGTGCCAAGAATCTTTTTTATTGTCCCTCCCCAATATGTTCCCGAATATTTGTTTTTTTTCTTTTTCATCTTGAGGGCATCCTGTCAGTCAGGAGCAGTAGACTACTAGACTAGTACAGAATAAGCAGAAGAATGTACGGTAACTACTTTTCCTCTTTTCCAGTAGGAGTAATGTTTTATGTTTATCCTGTCCGCACGTGTTACTGCCGACAATATCCAAAGACAGAGGGAGGGGGAGAATCTTTACCGTCCTCAAGGCAGCGACACAGATGCTCGTTCGGGTTGCACGGCGCCTGGTGACCCACGACGCCATACCACCAGCCTGCAGCAACGCATCGCAAGAGGCATCGGATCAGATCAGGCACTGGAAGTACTTGAACCAATAGAGCGAGTAGAATCGTGGTGCCCCCGCGGCATCTCTCGCCGTCGCCGGCCGAGCATGCAGGTGATCCGGGCACAGGCACCGTCGTACCGTATGGGAAGTCCTTGTTCTTGCGCCACTGGATCTCGAAGTGGTCGCCGGGGCGCAGCGCCTCCAGGCACTCCGACGCGTGCAGCTCGTGCGGCGGCGTGCCCACCGGCGGCGCGCGGATCCTGCTCCACTGCACGCCGGCCTCCTCCTTGGCCGGCTTCCGGCCGTGCGGCGGGTACCTGTCAAACGATAGAACGATCGCCCATCACCACCCATAAAAACCACTCGCGATCACAGCGAGTTGCAGCCCGAAAGATCTCTCGTTCTCTCCATGCTTTTGCATAAACATTTCTCTGTCACCGGTTTAAATGCACATGCTGGCTTCTAATCTGAATGAGTGATTCACTGGTATGAGCTCGACGGCTACAGGGATCTAATTGGCTTCCTAACCTAGGTCAATTCAGTCGTCCTCGGATGAGGATCACAACAGCAAACTGCTAACGGCAACAGGAGATGAAGCTGGATCGGTTGGTTACCTCGCCGTGAAGGTGTCGGTTCGCCGGTCGTAGCGGAGGTGCGCGTCGTAGCACGAGAGCACGAAGCCGACGTGCCCGTCCTGCTAAAGAGCAAGCGCATTCTCCCAGCGTTAATCAAACAATTCGTGCGCTTAACCAATGCTAATTGCAATTAGCGGCGATCAAACCATGGATTGGTGGGTTGATAATACGTACCTCGCGGTTGTACACCTGAGCGGGGAACCAGAACTCGCCGCACTCGAGCGCGCGGTACCACGCGGCCACCGTGTTCGTCGGTGGCGCCGCGGGTGCGGGCGCGGGCGCTGGCTCGGCGGCCGGTGCCGGGGTGGCATCCCCCTTGAGCCAGCGGCAGGCGATCCAGGAGAAGGGCCACGCGCAGGCCAGCGAGTCCACCCAGCTCCTGCGGCGGGGCGGCAGCGGCGCGCTCGCGCGGGCGACCCTGGCTCCGAGCTCTGCCTCCCACTCCTTCCGCGCGGTGGCGCCCAGCACGCGCCCCCACTTGGCGCGGAGGTGGCGCTCCCACAGCGCGTCGGCGGAGCACCGGTCCCTGAGCGCGGCGCACACGCACGCCATCGCGGCGAGCGAGGCCGGCGAGAGCTCCTCCAGCACGCGGTCCAGCGCGAGCTCCGGCAGGTCGAGCAGCGGGAGCCCCGCCGCGGCGGGCGTCGCCTCCGCCTCCGCCTCCCCCGGCGCCGCCAATGCGGCCGGCCTCGGCCTGGGCGGAGCGGGCATCGTCCTCGCGCCGCGCTCCGGCTCCCGACCCCGGCCCCGCAGCCTCCTCCCCGCGGCGGTGGCGTGGCGCAGCAGCTCCGTGGCGAGCAGCAGCGCGAGGAGGCCGAGCTCCCGCGCGAGCTTGCAGCAGGGCTTGGTGGCGGGCGCGACGAGGAGCAGCGTGAAGGCCGGGACCGTGGATATAAGCAGCAGCGGAAGCATCTCAGGAATTATAAAAGAGAGAGAGAGAGAGAGAGAGAGAGAGAGAGGCTAGCGCCCCGCCAGTACCAATCAGCAAAGGCGGCTGGCTGGCTGGCGGTGGTGGTGGTGGTGCGCTTGTGGTGCGACGACAGCGCCACCCAAATGAAATGGGCACGACGCGGACGCGGGCAGCGGGGGAGGACGATGCCGGCCGGAGAGGATACGCGCGCGCGGCGCGGGCCCGCCCGGCTCCGGAAAGCCGGGGCAGCGGCGCGGGCGGCAGACTCGCAGGCGGAATGATTCCTGCCTCCGCGCTCCTCGCCGTGCCGCGCTGCTATATGCTGCCCCGCCCTTGCTTCCTCCTCCGCTTTTAAGGAGCCCCACCCAAAAGGCGCGCACAGAGGGCAGGGCAGCACCACGGCCTGACACCTCGGCTCGTCCTGCTCCTGTAATCCTCCGGACCTGGACGCCGGGAAGAACACGCAGTGCGCTGGACGCGCGTGCGTGTCACCGCTCACTGCCACTGGACCGGAGGGAGCTCCAGCTCGTCTGCTGCTGCCTTTGCCCACGCACACATGCCGCGGCACGTCCGATCAGATCCTGCCGCCTCTTTGTTTACTCCCCCGATTCGGTTGGTGCGGTGTGGATTTGCGTTTGGTGGACGGCGGGGGGAGGGGCGGTGTGGTGGGTTAACGTAACAGACCACCAACGCCAACAACAGTGCACCAACGCGATGCGCAGAGACAGGGGAGGCAGAGAGGCTGGCTGGCTGAGGTAACGGGGTCACCGGGAGGAAGAAGGTCCAGGCGTTTGTACGGCATTTGTAGGGTGGGCGGAAGAGTGAGGTGAGGTGAGGTGGGTGGGTGGTGGGTGACCGGAGACAACCACTCGCCGCTAACCCCCAACATCGCCTCCCTACCAAATTACGCGCCAAACCTTTCCTTTTTTCTCTCTCTATCTTCTACTCTCTCTGTCGCGGCTTCGCAAGTAAGCCAAAAGCATTCGTCCCCATTTCTGCTTTCACCGAGGCGGATGTTTGTCCTAAACCTTCCGTGCTTAGAATAATCTCCCGTGCTCGTCCCAGACAAGACACGGGAGGTGATTGGTGGGGGAGGTTAAGCAGCCGAAGCGAAGAGCTTGGGCTGGGTGCTGGGTCGCGTCCAAAGGCTGGCGTGGAGAAAACAAGGGGGGAGGTGGGAGTTCTCCCTTGGTTGCTCAGACAGACAGAGTGGCGAGGCCGAGCCCCCAACCGCAACCACTTCGGCGACAACCAGAGTGCCCCCCTGGCGCACGGGCACTGTTGCGGTCAAAAGTTGCAGCTCGCCTACTAGCAAGTACTATATCGGTGCCATTGCCGACGAGACGATGATGATGTGTTTTGATTTGTTTTTCCTCCACTATTAAAAATTCGGTAAATATCGTTTAAAAATAAAAAAGTGCAGCGGCACGATGGAGTGGTGGTGTATTTTGCTGTTCCTCCTTGCCTATTCTGGGACGGGACGGGACCGGTGCTCGTGGAGCCGCCGTGGCTAAAGCTGCCCAGGGTTGCGTTTTAGGGAAAGGGCGCCCTTGTTTAATCGCCCACTACTCGCTGGCTATTACTACCTCGTCGTGCTTTGCTGAGGTGACTCCACTCTGGGGCAAGTGCTTAACCATGTTGGAACTTTTTCGGTGGTCAAAAAGCCTGAAAATGAAAGAGAAGAAACGGATAAGTCAAAGCCCGTTACGCGCCTTTATCAGAGGCTCAAGCCCACTAGTGGTTGTGGCCCCAGGTTGTTCAGCTCCATATTAAATAGTGGGACCCGACGTTTTGTGATTAAGCTAATGATTAAGAAACCCTAGCCGCCCACTACAGCAGTCCCGATCTGCGACGGCGCTGGAGCCACATGAAGACCACCACCTCCACCTGCCGTCCAGCACCGGGCAGTGCCGGTTTAGACCTGAAGGACGACGTTACCCGGAGAGATCGACTACTTCGTCTACGTCGGGAACATCTACGGGAACAACTACGGACGCACCGTCTTCGTCCCGAACACCAACCACCGCCGAGATGTCGTCCTCAGCTACTTCTACGATGACTGGCGGTCGAGATCTAAACTTTCTCTTATTATGCGTTGTTCTATAGGCCGTGCTCATATTTTAGGTGTTAGATCCTACAAGTTTAAGTTCTAAGCCATATTTTATCTAACATTTGGTATCAGAGCCTAAGCACCTATTCGTGAGCCCTAAGAGCCTATAGATCTAGTCATGTTTTAGATCTTGGTTGGTTTTGTTTCAAGTTTTGTTCTCGGTTTAAGTGTTAGCCTTCTCGGTTCTTATTTTAGTTCATGTTTTAGTGTAGATCTATCATTTCTAAGTTAGATCTCGCATGAATAAAGTAAGATCCGAGAGAAAGAAAGCATAAGAAATAAGTAGAAAGCATTAGATCGAAAGAAATCCCACTCGAAAACCCAAGAATCCCCATGAGAAACCGGCATAAGCAATAAGAGCCCCACGGCGACTCCCGTTTCAGCTAAGATTGAAACGTACTACGGGGCATCACGTGGCAACGAGCCATAAGGCCGCGCGGGGCATGTCGCACCCGCGGCGACGGTGAAACAAAAAGAAAATGGGCAAATAAGAACGACGGTGAGACTGCCCGAGCCGTGGAGGCACGCTGGCTCCATGATCGTACTTGCGGACGCCAGAACTAGTGGTGCCGCCACGGCCCGCACGGGCACGCGTAGCAATAGAGGAAGGCCGTCGGCCACGCGAGGCTAAGATGTGGCGGGGCTTGAGCTCGCCACCATGGCGCCTTGCCACGCACAGACCTGGCCAGCCGGACCCAAGCGGTGTCGCGGCCACGCGCCGGCTCTATGGCGCAGCAAGGACTGCCGGAGCTGGCGGCAAAGCCGCGGCGCACAAGGGCGCGGCATGAGGAGGCCAGCTGGAGGAGATGCCATGAGCAGCAGGCCGAGCCGGGCTCCGGACACCATCCATGCGGTGGCGCTTGGGCCGGCGGCGCCCAAAGAGCTGGCGGCTGCTGGTGGAAGCATGAGGGGAGAAATGACCTCTAGGGTTAGGTTTTGGCCGGCCGCCCGCCTTTATACCGCCGAAAATGACGTTGAGCCGTCGGATCAACTCCAAGCCGATCGAATGGCCATCAGGAAAACTGGGGGTGGCGGGCACCTGAGCTGGCCCGCTCGTTGGCTGCCGGGCCCGAGGCCTAGGCGGGTGGGGAGAGAAGGGCGGCGCGGCTGGGCCGAATTTACGGCCCGCCCATCGGTTTGTGGGCCAAGCGTCTAATAAGAATTAAGCCCCTTCTCTTTTACGTTTTATTTTTATTTTTTATTCATTTCTGAGTTGCATTTTCAGTATATTTTCCTCATTAGCACTAAGAAATTTATTTTGGAGGTGATTTATGCTGTAAACTTATGAAAAGATTATGAGTTGTTATTCTGGATAAATAGAACCAACGTAAAATTTATTTGGAATTATTTAGTTTTAGTAATTAATTAAATTCTGACCAACGTTGATTTTAATTAGTTGCAATCAAGATGCTTAGTTTTATTTATGTTATTTTATTTCTGCCCAACGGTGATGCAAAATTAAGTTTTCCGTTGCATTAATTACGCTAAGTCATTTAGTTTATTTTGTTTCCGCCCAACGGTGATGCAAAATTAATTCATGAAATAATAAGTTTATTTGCTTCTGCCCAACGATGATGCAAAATTGTTTATTCAAGATTATTTAATATTTTAATCTGGCTAACGCTGATTACATTCATTATTTTGTTGTCGTTACTGATTCAACTTTATTTTATGAACAGAAACCACCCCCTCCAGCATTATGACTTATATCAATGGTGTTTCTCAGTTGGGAGGGGACAACTTCGTCAAGTGGAAGACTGAGATTGGCTTTATTCTGCTGACGATGGATAAGGATCATTACCTGAGGATGCCCGCTCTTGTTGCACCAGTGTCACAAGGGACTGAGGATACTACCCTTGTTGCACGCACTGCTGCTTACGAGAAAGAAAACGAGCACTGGGAGCATTTTGACGGAGTGGCCCTAAGTCTTATGAATATGACTATTAACCCTTCTATTAGGGGAGCCCTTGACAAAGAGCCTAAGAATGCTAAGGACTTCATGAATAAGATTGAGAGTTACTTTAAGGGGTCTGACAAGGCCAATACTAGCACTCTCTTATCTCAGCTCGTGAAGGCTAAGTACAATAGTTATCTCAGCTCTTAGAGAGCACATTATGGGCATGGTCAATATGAGGGATAAGCTTCAAGACCTCGACTGTCCCCTTAATGATGCAACGCTGCTTCATCACGTCATGATGTCACTTCCATCAGTCTTTGAGCTATTTAAGATAAATTACAATATAAGCGATCAGAAGTGGGACATCACCGCGCTTGTGTCGAAGTGTGCTCAAGAGGAAGAAAGGCTACGCTCTCAGAACCCCGACTTTGCCAACATCGTAAGACATGAGGGACATAGGGGAGGAAACAAGAGGGTATCCCGCCCCAATAAGCCAAGGAAGGGTAAGAAACCTTATGAAACTCCTCAGCAGAATGATCCATCTGCTCCTAAGAAGCTTCTCTGCTACCACTACGACAATGAGGGCCATGAGAGGAAAGACTGCACGAAGTTTAAGGCGTGGTGTGAGAGAAAAGGTAATAATGACATCATTTTTATAGTCGATGAGTCCTTTTATGCATATTTCTCATTAAGTACTTGGTGGATTGATACTGGTGCCACCATTCATGTTACAAATTCCTCACAGGGATTGTCTGGCATGCGGACTATAAGAAGGGGGACTCGAAGGTTAAGAGTCGCAAATGGCATTGAAGCCGACGTGGAGGCCATTGGAGCTCTCCAATTAGAACTTCGTGGCGGCTTTATTCTTCACTTAGTTGATGTCCTTTATATTCCGTGTATTGAGAGAAACTTGATTTACGTTTCTAAATTAGATCTTGATGGTTATTCATGCACTTTTGGTGACAGCAAATGTGTAATAAGTTTGAATGGTGATATTATTTATCGAGCACCTTTACACAATGATCTTTACTTACTATCCCATAATAATATCTCTGTGATGAATGTAAGTGAAGTCAGTCACAAACGCAAGAGAGGTAATGAGACTTCGTTGAAATTGTGATATTCTCGTTTAGGCCACATTTCAAAGGGGAGAATGGAGCGTCTCATTAGAGAAGAGATACCTCCAAAATTAGACTTCTCTGACTTAGACCAATGCATTGATTATATTAAGGGAAAATTTGCAAAACAAATTAAGAAGGATGGAGCTAAGCGCAGTTCAGGAATATTGGAATTAATTCACGCCAACATGTGCGGTCCATTTGATGTTAAGTCGGTGGATGGTTTTAGTTACTTTATTAAATTCACTGATGATTACTCCCGTTATGGATATATTTACCCTATAAGAGAAAAATCCGAGACACTTGATAAGTTCAAAATCTTTAAAGCTGAAGTAGAAAATCAGCATCAGTCAAAGATTAAAGTGGTACGGTCAGATAGAGGTGGTGAATATTATAGGAGACATGCCACATATGGATAAATCCCAGGCCCTTTTGCTAGATTCCTTCAAGAAAATGGAATAGTAGCTCAATACTCAACTCCTGGTGAATCTCAGCAAAATGGTGTAGCAGAAAGAAGAAATCGCACTCTAATAAACATGGTGCGCAGCATGCTCAGCAACTCTATACTGCCAGTGAGTTTATGGATGAAAGCACTGAAAACTGCCGCGCATATAAGTAATCGCGTTCCTAGCAAGTCAGTCCCTAAGACGACTTATGAACTTTGGACTAGTAGGAAATCCAACATTAATTATTTTTATATCTGGGTTTGTGCAGCTAAGGTGAAGTTATTTAATCCGTCCCTTGAAAAATTAGATCCTAAGACAGAAAGCTGCTATTTCATTGGATACCCAGACAGATCAAAGGGATATCGGTTTTATTGAGACGAGACATGCAATATTTTTAGAGGAAAATGGATGCACTGAGACCAGGCAAATCGATCTCGAGGAAATCCGGACTTATAATACTACACCGCTGACTCATGATTATTATGTGCCTATTTTGCCTAATTTTCAGAATAC
This sequence comes from Panicum miliaceum, assembly GCA_032594955.1. Classification (NCBI taxonomy): domain Eukaryota; kingdom Viridiplantae; phylum Streptophyta; class Magnoliopsida; order Poales; family Poaceae; genus Panicum; species Panicum miliaceum. The sequence continues at coordinate 6,858,483 of CM064063.1, read as the reverse complement.
AGCACCAGCTCAGACAGTTGATTCCCCAGAAGTGAATGTGGAGCAAGCGCCTGTTATACGTGAGCATGAGAATGTGCCTAATGAGCATCAAAGTGAAATATTGGAGGAACCTGTTGAGGAAGCACAGGATCAGACCGCCGCTGGGGCGCCAGAAGCACAACAAGAAGTCGCTGCTGAGCCTGTTCTAGTGGAGGAGCCACAGCCTCTGAGAAGATCAACGCGAGAGAGTAAAACTACTATCTCCAATGATTACGTGTAAATGAGTCGAGAAGGACACGATATGGGAAAGGTTGATGATCCAAACTCGTTCGAAGAAGCTATGAGTAGTGAGCATTCGCACAAGTGGATTGAGGCTATGGAAGAAGAGCTGAAATCTATGAGTAGTGAGCATTCGCACAAGCTCTTTCATCATCCTAGTTTTATACGTGGATGACATCCTATTAACAAGCAGCGATAAGAACTTGTTGCATGAGATAAAAGGTTTTCTCTCATCGAATTTTGATATGAAGGATCTCGGTGATGCCTCTTATGTACTGGGCATTGAGATACACCGAAACAGATCTAAGGGTGCATTAGAACTCTCTCAAAAGACTTATATAGAAAATGTTCTTAAAAGATATAATATGCATCAATGTTCAGTCACAACTGCTCCAGTGGTTAAAGGCGATAAGTTTGGGCAATTTCAAAGTCCCAGGAATCAATTGGAAATTGATCAAATGAGTTCGATTCCATATGCTTCAGCTGTTGGAAGCATTATGTACGTACAGGTATGTACACGTCCTGACTTAGCTTTCATTACCGGGATGCTTGGTAGATATCAGTCTAAGGACTACTTGCTCACGTATAAGAACACTGAGAATTTAGAAGTAGTTGGCTATTCAGACGCCGACTTCGTAGGCTATGTTGACACTAAAAAGTCGACATCAGGTTGTATCTTCACACTTGCGAATGGAGCAATATCATGAAAAAGCACCAAACAATCACTTACTGCAGCATCAACCATGCAAGCTGAGTTTGTGGCATGTTATGAGGCCGTGGGGCAAGCTGTGTGGCTTAAAGGATTTATACCCTGATTAAAAGTGGTAGATAGCATAAGCAAACTACTAAAGTTATACTGCGATAATAAAGCCGTAGTTTTCTATGCTAGTAACAACAAGTCAAGTGGTGGTGCCAAGCACATTGACATTAAGTTTTATGTTGTGAAAGATAGAGTCTAAGATCGTACTATTGAGTTAGAGCATATAAGTACTAAGAAAATGCTCGCGGATCCTTTAACGAAAGGCTTACCTCCCAATCAATTTCGTGAGCTAATTGCCGGCATGGGACTATTGGATAGCCTGTGATCTTGGAATTAAAAGGGTCATAAGTCAACCACCTCCCATTACGATAAGTGGTTTAATGTATTGTGGATAATTGTGTCACGATGGGATTATACACTGTTGTGATACATTGTCTCTTTACATAACTCCACTTTAAGAATGGCATCAGTTTTAGGCCTTTAGACCAAAGGGGAGAATGTTGGAACTTTTTCGGTGGTCAAAAAGGCCGAAAATGAAAGAGAAGAAACGGATAAGTCAAAGCCCGTTACGCGCCTTGATCAGAGGCCCAAGCCCACTAGTGGTTGTGGCCCCAGGTCGTTCAGCTCCATATTAAATAGTGGGACCCGACGTTTTGTGATTAAGCTAATGATTAAGAAACCCTAGCCGCCCACTACAGCCTTCCCGATCTGCGGCGGCGCTGGAGCCACCTGAAGGCCACCGCCTCCGCCTGTCGTCCAGCACTGGGCAGTGCCGATACAGACCGGAAGGACGACGGTACCCGGCGAGATCGACTACTTCGTCTACGTCGGAAACATCTACGGGAACGACTACGGACGCACCGTCTTCGTCCCCGACACCAACCACCGTCGAGATATCGTCCTCAGCTGCTCCTACGATGACTGGCGGTCGAGATCTAAACTTTCTCTTATTATGCGTTGTTATATAGGCCGTGCTCATATTTAGATGTTAGATCCTGTCAAATTTAAGTTCTAAACTATGTTTTATCTAACATTCCCAATTATGGCAGACCCCTTTGCAATTGCAAAGCCTATCTTCGAGCCTCCGTGTCGCTTGCTCTGGCCACCACAGCCGGTGGTACTGGTATATATGGCACGTGCAGCGATTCTCCGTTCAGATTCCTTCGGAAAACATTATCAGCGTGGAAGAAACGAGCAGGACTCTTAAGGACTAAGGTGACAGAGCTGCACTGCACGTTTTCGTCCGACTTTCTCGAGCAGCCGGCTAATGAAAAGGAGGCGACTGCCGACCGGTGTCCTCAATTTGACCAGGACGTCGCTCAAGTCTGGAACGAAGAAAGCAAAACGCACATCGCTAGCCCAGGTGTGCCGACTGTCGATGCCAACGTGTAACCGACTCTCTTAAGTTTTAACCTCGGCGATGAATTGCACCAGCAGGTTCAGTAGCGGCTGGGGCTGGGCGCCTGCTCTGCCTTTTTCTCCGCCGGGCCCCGGTCGATACGGCCAATTTCTTTCTCGCAGATCCGGCGACGCCAACGACTCTCTCTTTTTTTTTTCCGCCGAGTTTTGGCTCTCGATGGAGCAATGGATCTGGTCTACTGCTGTTCGGCGATGTGATTGTGATGCCAGTTCACTCTAATCCTGCTCCGTGGCAGAGAAAAGGTGAAGGAAATGGCTACCGCTGCTCCTAGTTTTCTCTCCGGCGACAGCGAATCACGTGATGGAATGAGGGGGCCAGGGGCGGCCCGGCGCCGCCGGCTTCCAGGTTCGCCCACCGAGAGAGCGTGGCTTGAACGAAACCTCGGGCTCGACGTGTCGTGCTCGAATTCGGAGGGCTGGACGAAGCTGCGACGAGACCAAACAAGATAAAAAAACAAGGTGAGCGACGTTTTTTTCATCTCTGCGCACAGCTTTCCGAAATTCTCCCTTTGGCAAAGAAGACTATAGAGGAGGAAGTTTCTCGGGCCGCTAGATGGCGCCACGAGTGTCACGAACGCAGTAGCTCAGCTGTGTGCGTGCAGCTTCTTCAACTCGAACACGAGCCGTGCGCAAGGGCAACTGCTTCGGATGCGTCGACCGTGTCCGGACGCTGCTCGTGCACGGCCAGCGTGCGTGGCATCAGACCATGAGATCGAGATCATCTCGTTTCAAAGAAAGAAAGAAAACACACCGCGACATCGCCGCCTTAAACGCGCCGCCGTGCCCGTAATTGAACGCCGGACCACGCGCCACTGATGACACGGCAACGGATCTGAGGCGCGGGCACGTCCGGTGCGCGCGGTCGCAGCCCGTCGCGACCCGTTCCCTCGCCGAGCGCTGCCTATACGGCGGCACGGGGCCAGGGCCTAGAGCGAGCTTTACAGACGCGAGCGACCGTCCATGTCAAGTCGTCAAATCGCTCGATGATGCAGGGACTCGAAGCATGGATTAGGCAGGAAATCCACTACTTCCTGGGATGCCGGGGTGGGGGACCGGACCGGCGCGCCCGTGTCCGTCGAGCCCGGCGCGGCGCACGCGCTAGGTGCGGCGTCAAATCGACGGGCCTGCCACCGTTGATTCCCCTCCCGCATCGCCGCCGGTGCGCGTCTGTCACTGTTCGCTCGCTGTCGTGCCACCGCCTCCTGGCCGGGCAGCCGGCCCCCCACCGGTCCGGCGAGGAGACTTTCGGCTGGACTGCTAAAAGGATCGCCGGCTCGCCGCAGGGCAAGTTCCAGGCTGATATGATTCGGCTTCTGATCTGGGAGCGGATGCTTCTTCACTGAAGGCTCGAACCAATGATTTCAAAAGAAAAGGAAGGCGTCCTTCTCGCGTACGCGACGGGCACCGGGCACGTTCGTGGTATCTGGTGGGCGGATGCCTTGACTCCCGCCGGGCGCCGGCCTAGGTGAGCCGGGAGGCGCAGGCGTTGTCCTTTCCGTGTACTACGCGTTGGCGCTGGCCCATCGGCGAGCTGTGGCTGGGGCAGCGGCAAGTGCGGCGATCGGAGACGCCCCCTATCATTGCTCCACCAAGCCGTGCGGCGCCGTAGTTACGCCATGGGCCTGCCGCCTGCCCTCACGGCATCACGCGCGGCTCATGCCTTGAGCGCCCTGCCCGCGCATGATTGCGCCCGCCATCGTCAATACTGGACGGACCAATCGTCTCCGGCGTTCCAGATGGAACCGGCCGAGCTGGCTGCCGCCCCAGGTGATGATAACACGACGGGTGCTGGTGGTGCCGGTGCGGCAGACACGTTACGGCCTGCCGGCTAGCTAGCTAGGTGGGGTGCACGGGTGTGTGTGTGGAACGCGCGCGAGGCGACAGGCGGGCGCCGGTGGCGCGCCGGCGCTGGTGTGGGGGACGGGCCGCGCCGCGCGGGGGCAGCGACACGGAGGGACGCGCGGGGGCCACGGGCCACGGCACCTAGTCCGCCGGAGGTGCACGACGCTTTCGGGAGACGACGGGATTGAGTGGAGAATTGAGAGACCAGCGTCAGACAGGCCGCCCGCCTGCGGCCATGGTGGATGGTGGGTGGGCCGGCCGTTCTCGAGTCCTCCTCTACTATCGTACCGATTGTCGTTCGGCCACTGTCCGTCGGCCTACTATAGGCCCATATCTTAACTGGGCCAGCATCCCATTCCCAAGTCCCACCCATAGCTTAACTTTGTGCTGCGCTGACCCAATCGATCACCCAATTGCACCCCTAAAATCAGCCGTCCTGATTGGGGAATTTCCGGGGCCGTCTATACATAGCGCAAGCGAAACTGCGCGGACATGTCGCAGAACAGCGCAGATCTTTCGTGGGCCAAAAACGTGACGGAGGCCCGCTTTACATTTCTTGCGGAGGTGCTGGCTACATTTTAAAATGTGTTTGGAACATGTTCTGGCTACATTTTAAAATGTGTTTTATGTGCTGGCTATATTTTAAAATATTTTATGAAACTTTTTTTAAAAGTTCTGGCTACATTTTTTGAACATGTTCGAACTTTTGGAACATTTTTATATGTTTGGAATGACTGAACCATTTGCGAAGTTTGGAGCAATTTAAAATGTTCTAGGAAACTTTTTCCAAAGTTCTGGGTACATTTGTGGAACAAGAGAGAAAGTTTTGGAACATTTCATATGTTTGGAGCAATTTAAAATGTTTAATGGAACTTTTCCAAAAGTTCTGGCTACATTGTTCCGGAGGTGAAGATTGATGCATGGTATGGTTTGCTCATCATCAGTATTCAGTACATGTAAGTAGATGTGTTCATTTCGAAATCAAAACCTGACAAGAAACTTAAACGTATGCACTGAATGTTGGTAGGAGTATATAGTTGTTGAAGAAGAGAGAAGAAAAGAAAGGAGGAGCATGGATATATAGCTTGCTTATTGCTTTGCTGTCGCCGCGAAGCAAAGCACGGGAAGGACAGAGAGACGGTGGCAAGCAGGGGGATTAACGGATGGAAGAAACGAAACGATAAAATGAATAGAGAGACAGAGATGTTGAGAGGTAGACACGGTCACACGGGCGGAATAGAAAAAAAAGCTGATCAGTAGGAAAGCCGAATCGCTAGATGGGCCTCCAGGAAGCGAAAAGGGCCGAATACGTGGCGAACGAAGCGCTTCTGGTATAGAATTCCCGGAATTTCCTCCCATACTAAACTACAACGCGCCGGCTAATAGGTTGGGTCGCAGTCAATCACCATCAATTCAAGATAATTGTAGGCCTATACAAAGCCTGAACGTTTTCCTTTTCAAACTGCCTGGACTAATATTTGACTGGTATGTGCACTAGCATATGGCGTGCCGACGTATACACCGCCAACGCAAACAAATAAGCTGAACGCCCCCATCGCAGTTGCCAAGCAAAATTTGAGGAAAAATCCGTGCCCCATGGACGTGCACGCCTTACCCAATAACTCAACTCACGAGTCAATGAACGTGCATTCCACCATCCTCATAATCTAAGCACGCACAACCTGTCATAAACGCCGATATGCTCCCTCCCTCGAAGCATCACCGTGGGTGCCACCAAATCCCCGCGACATCGATCGCTCCCGCAACCCCAGTGGCGACCGATTCACCCCGCGTCGTTTCAGCTCGCCGCCGGCCATGCTGCGTTACACCACGCCGCAGCCCTCCCCGCCGATGTCGCCGCTGGTCGGCCCGGCGACGCCCCGCATCCCGGGCGCCGGCGCCGGCGGGGCGGGTCCAGCTCCAGAGGCGGCGCCGACGCTTCCGCCGGCCCCGCCGCGCACGCCCCGCCCCGCGATCACGCTCACCGCGCCGCCGTCCAACAAGCGGAGGCGCCGCGGGGCCGCGCGCTCGTCCCTGCGCGCCATCCGCGCCGTGCGCGCGCTGTTCCGGTCCCTCCCGATCCTCGCCCCGGCGTGCCGCTTCCCGGGCGTCATCCCGCGCCACGGCGCCGGCGGGGGCGGGGGCGGCGGGCCGCGCGGGCAGGACGGCCACGTCAGCGGCGCGTCGCGCACGACGGGGACGCTGTTCGGGCACCGCAGGGCGCGGGTGACGCTGGCGGTGCAGGAGACGCCCGGGAGCGTGCCCATCCTGCTGCTCGAGCTCGCCATGCAGACGGGGAGGTTCATGCAGGAGATGGGCGCCGAGCACCTGCGCGTTGCGCTCGAGTGCGAGAAGAAGCCGCCGGGCGCCGGCGCGGGGATCGGCCGCACCAGGCTGCTCGACGAGCCGCTGTGGACGGCCTACGTCAACGGCCGCAAGATCGGGTATGCCGTGCGCCGGGAGCCCACGGACGACGACCTCACCGTGATGCAGCTCCTGCGCACCGTGTCGGCAGGCGCCGGCGTCCTGCCGGCTGACGTCGTTGGCGCTGGAACGGCGCCGGAGGGGCAGGAGGCCGGCGACCTGGCGTACATGCGCGCGCACTTCGACCGAGTGGTTGGGTCTCGGGACTCGGAGTCGTTCTACATGCTCAACCCTGATGGTAACAATGGTCCGGAGCTTAGCATCTTCTTCATCAGGATATGAAACTACGCTGTGACACTGCTCCCCTTTCACATTTTTTTTGTGTGACAGAAACTAGCGTGTACAACATAGTTTTAGCTCCCCCTAGTTTAAGTTGTACGGGTAGCTCGAATTGATTTGTTTGTCTCTGTTCTATGTCACTGTCGGATGATATAGATGTCTCAGCGAGGTTCTGATCTAGTGTTTTTTTTAATAATGTTCTGATCTAGTTGAATATGCTGCAAAATGTTTCGCTGTTTAGTCAAAATTACTTAAAACAAACAAAAAAGAAGTTAAAAAAGTTGGGGTAAAGGTCCGCCAAAGCAGTAGCCTTAACCACAATATATATACTTAAAGGAAAGCCCGAAAGCTGTTCCCGTCCTTGTCAAGGGAGATGCCAATCATCTCTCCTTTCTACAAACACAACTATTTCAGGCAGGCTGAAGCTTAATATGAGCATGGAGTCCGCTCCCCTTGCCAAGCAGTATGGGACTAACAATGACATCCCTGCAAACCTACAACGTCTCATTGGAGTGCAGATCAATAGCACCAAGCCACTCGACGCAGCTGCACTGAGTTCAACCAGTTACCAGCTAGTCAGTTACAGAAATAGCAGAGATACATACATGTTTGTTTTTGTCATAATAACAATTTCAGTTGTCTAACACTGTTAAACATTGATTTTTTTAGTCGTCGTAAGATTTCTTTGTCTGTGAAACTCTAACTTTGTTTGTTTAATGTTGAATCGCTAGCTTTGGAACAATTTTTGCTGCTGGTCAAGCTCAAATATATTAATCACTCCAACTTTAATTAGCCAGGGTCGGTCTACACAAAGGTTAAAAAGGCTTTCATGATTCTCGGCCCGTTTGGCCCGCTTAAGGCTCTGCATCATTGAGCAATAACTACTGCTCGTGTGCTGTAGTGGGGTGTGATGAAGTAATTCACTCCTGCACAAACATACGATACGATCTTTCTAATTGTCGATATATAGCTTGCATTCTGCACGCCACGCAAATTGTAACTGAAACTACGAACGAAGAAAACCAACACCTGCAAATTTCACTCTAAATTATATTCTTGCAAAAGGACATAGAAGAGCGAGCACGCGAGGAGGATCACCATGTATTCACCGAATTGGTGCGGGCAATTCGACACTGCAATCTATTAGGAGTGGGATGCACTGGGAATCTGAGCTAAACGGAAACTGGGGTTGCTCGCCCTTGTTCATGGACAGGAAGGTTTCGGATCCGGGGATTGTCGTCACAAGCTGCGAGCTGAGTTTGTGCCGAACCTGGTGTCTTCAGGGATACGGTGATGCACCCATGTACAGTGAAACCGCCACAGGATTCCGCGGACGAGACAGACACCAACAGCTTGTTAAAGGCCGAAAGCTAAGATGCTCATAACACTGGTGAATAACAGCTTGTTCTGCAGATGAAGCATGCATCAACAGCAGGACTTGATGAGTGTGTTCTGATGACTTGCGAGCCCTTAGTTATGCGCAAAATTTAGCTGAGGTGATACCTTACCTAGCTAGTGGCGCTTCCGTTGAACAATGAACTGTACGGATCTTAAGAAAAGATGGACAGAGAATGTGGCTAATTAATAAGGTATCAGCCATACTTGTATGTTCACTAGCGGAATTTTGACTAATACTTTTACCATATGGCTCTACATAAATCGACTGTGATTATATGCTACATTTAATCTGTGTACAATAAACATAATATATTTATTATTTGGAAGAGCAAAAAGTGTATTTTTTTAGGTAATGGAATAAAAAAATGTATGCGCTTGGCATCCATTATTCATAGAATTAACTATGTTTCCACGCCTGACTCATCTTCCACTAATGATGAAGAGAAATATATTCATGTGCTGGCCGGTGGATCATTGAAGTGTTCGAGTTATGCCATCCAACAACGCATCCAGAGCTGCCTAGCTATTTAAGTACCATAGGCTCCCAATGCATTGGCCGAAACCCTCAAACCCCAGAACCAAGGCTCACATCATTTCCATATAAATATAAAGCTTGCAACTGGAGACAAGTAAATTAAACTTAGCTTGCTAGATGCCATCTACGACGGCTCAATTGTGCAAAGACTAGTGAGGTTATCACTTGCCGGAATGGGATGCGTTAGGAACTTGAGCTTTATAACAGGCAAGTGAAGTGATCGTCCCACAGGTTCGCTCAGGCAATAAGTCCAACCAGTTGCATGCGTCTAGAGAGGAGATTGGATCAACCAAATCTGTGTTGATCAAGGGAACTCGTATATATACATGTACAGCAGGTCTCGGGGCTGAAGCTACATTGGGTTTAGAGGGTGCCAATGCACTCACGAAAATTAGCAAAATCAGTGATTAAATCTAATTTTTCACCATATATGTGCCCCTACAGCTCAACTCTATGCATCCGCAAGGCAAGTGCACCCCTTCAATTTTCTCTAGCTTCGCCACTGGGCAGGTCTGGAGATCTAACTCCTGGACTAGCGGTGCGGAGCAAGGGATCGCGGGCGACGCAGTGCGCGGAGTGTGCGTTTCGCTGCTCCTTTTCTGGTACAGAGTCTTGCCTGCAACCCCGCTTAGGCAGCCATTTCACACTGGAACACCCAGTATTGGATCGAGGCCTTGAGTTGAGCAGCTCCTGGACATTGTATTCCACTGCCAATCGCATTTGACTCGGATGGCTCAAATTGCTTTTTGTTTATTTCTTCCCCTGTTTTCTAAGTAAAGTGCTTTCGGATGATTTGGATATCTCCATGCTGTGCTGATCTAGTTAAATTTGCTTAGAGAAAGCGATGTAGATGTCGCAATGTTATGCTGATTAGTTAAATTTGCTGAGAAAAGTTTAAAAAATTTGGGTAAGATCCTTAACCACAATGTGCTGTAGGATAGCCCGAAAGCTGTTCCGGTCTTTTCTTTCTACGAACACAGCGAATTTAGGCAGACCGAAGCTTATAAGCGAGGAGATTCGTCGTTCCCTGCTGGGCAGTATGGTACTAAACGCCTTCAACATCTCATGCACAGAAACATCCCAACGCGTGTAACAAGCTAGGATGCCTATTTTTTGGTCGTATTTCAGTCGTAAAAACGCATAGTCTCGGCGGACTGAAAAATAAAGCCAGTATTTGTTTGCACCTGCGAATTTCAGTTGCTCTAAATGTTGCTAAAATTGATATTTTTGAATCATATTAGCTAGAGAGAGGCCACCTTTCCTTTCTTAGTGGAACTTCTACCTCTCTTAATTGAACCATGTTTTTTGATCTTTTCCTGTACTTCTCAAAATCACCCAAACTCTAATTCGGAAGGGCCGGCCTCCAGAATTAAAAGGCTTGCGATTCTCTGTTCGGCCTGTTTGGCCTGCTTGAGGCCCATCACCACGGAACATTGACTGCCGGTAGGTAAAGGCAGCAACTGCTAATGTCCCTGCGATGAAGACATGAAGTAAACAGACTTCACTTCTGCATAAACATAGGGTCTTACTCTTACGACTTTGCCGATATATATATAGCTGGCCTGGCTTCTCCACGCCATGTAACTGAAACTACCAAGAAAACTAACAAACACCTTCAAAGTTCGCTGCAAATTCTTGTATAAACCATAAGAGGAAGCCCGGGGGAGGATTGGCGATGGATTCATCGAACTGGTGCGGTCAATTGGACACTGCAGCCTCGTTGGAATGAGATGCACCGGGAAACTGAGCTGAATCGACACCCGGAAAGCTCGCTCGTGCTGAGGAGTTAGCTTCCGGGCAAGCAGTTGCGCAATGGCGCTTCATCGTCTCAAGCTGCAGAGGCTGAGTTTGTGCCTAGCCTGTTGTCTTCTTTCAGAGGCATGACAAAACTCTTTGAAACCTCCATCGGATTCTGCAGACAGGACACGTCAGCTGGGAAAGGGACAGGTGCTCATAACGCTCGCACTCTGTTTTGGCATCACATGTGACTGACGGAGTTCGAGCGCCACATGTGCTTGTAAGTCTGACAGCTACATTATATTCTCTGACTTGTGCGAGCCCTTAGTTTGGCGCACAATTTAGGTGAGAGGATACCTTAGCTAGCAATGCTCTGCACGAATGTTAAGAAACGAAGAGCAACTAATGCAATTTGTTTTTTTGAGATGCCAGAGAATCAACTAATAAGATATGATCTGTCATGCTTGTCTGTTCAAAGATTGAATTTTAACTGTAATATTCTAATAAGCATTTGGCTATATATATACACCGATAGCGATTATATGTCATGTTAACTACAATCTGTTTATTATTCTAAAAGAGCAAAAAGTGTATTTTCTAGGTAATGGAATAAAAAGTGTACGGGCTGGCATCTATCCATGCATAAAACGAACAGTGTTCCATTCCTCTGTGTCTCACGTTCTACTACTGATGATGAAGAGCATTTGGTCCCCATCATAACTAGTGTACTGCCAATGTACAATGTAATCAGCTAGCCGGTGGACCATCCACCAATGCAGCCACACCTCTTAGGTACTTTTTGTGCATTAGGCTCCCAAGTCCCAAGGCACTGGCAGAAACCCCAAAACCAACACTCATATCTTTCGACACAAATATAAGGCTTCCAACCGGAGAAGAGGAAACTCTCCTGATGCCATCTACCGACTACGGCTCAATTATATTGTTCCTGCTGTCAAGATTATTTTTACCCGCGGGAATGGGATGCACTAGGAACTCAAGCTGGATAACAGGCAAGCCAAGTGGCCGATATTTTACTCCAGCAAGCCCAGGCAGGGGACATATTGCATGCGTGTAGAAGATTTCCCTAGCCTGCTGGAATCGTGGGTCATCTGTTTAAGTGTTTACGCGACAGTGTCTGCAACCCCGCTTTGTTCAGTTAATCCGGATTGTAGAAGATTAACTGAATAAGGCTTAGGTTGCTCTCTGACGCTAGACACTCAGGCCTTGACCCTTGAGCTGAGCACCTCGACCATGAACACTTGCTTCCCCTCTTACTGGCTAGGTCTGCCTACCTCGCTGGAACAAGTGGGCTTTCCATTGCAGATCCGCATTTGCCTCCAGCTGAATAAACAGGCTCAAGGCTTACCAGTGGCGGGTCCAGGATGAAATCTTAGGTGTGGCAGACTTATCGCCTTGTTGTGCTTAAATTATGATATATTGGTACATAGTTTTTTTAGGAATATCACATTATGACTAATAAAAGGAGTAAAAAACTAAATTACCTCTTTTCACGTAAATTTTCGAGGTTTCTTGTCAACATTATAAGTATTATATGCTAAGCATGGAAGAAAACGATTTTATCTTCTGATCAATAAGTTAATTGCATTGGTATATCATTAGTTACTAATTCGTGGAATACTTCATAATACAGATGATAAATCCCATGAAAACAATTATTGGTGACACCAGTCTGCAAAATGGCGCAAGACACTAGCTACTAATCCGGACTGTAGCATGGCGCAAGCCACTAGCATGTAGACTCTAGCACAGCACAAGCACAGAACAAATGAACAATGACGCCGCACGGGGCCTTGTGTAGAGAGTTACGGCTGCTCGTCGTCACAGTCCACTTCAGTGCCGTTGGGGAGGGAAGAAAATACATGAGCGTGATGTGTATGTGTTGCAAGGTTAATGGCCCACATGACCATGCACAAGTCCCCACGGTCTCGTTTCATTTACTCTGATACTTCGTCTCGATCACCAATTCGCTACTGCACACACGCTCTAGCCTCCAGAAGCCAGGCGGTTGGCAAGAACGGATCAAGAGTGGGGTGTTCCACCGGCGGGCAGGTGTGGCGACCGCCAGACCGCGCCATATAGGTAGCTCTGCCACTGAGGCTTACTGATGCTTCGGCAACAAACGGAATTCGGACTTTTGGGGAGTTCAGTTACTGGCTACCATAAAAACTAGCGTGACTAGATGACATAATACTGGTGAGAGCTGAAAATGAACCGAAGCTAATCACTCTTCACTTTTTGCACAAAATTGATAGATCAGGGTGGAAGAGAGATGGTTCATCATGAGTGCGTTGGTAATACATTTACCAGTAGTGAAGTCCTTTTGGTTCACTACTGAAGTGTTAGCTCAACATTCAACCGAAACGATCTCAAGCGAAGAATACGTTAACCTTCATTTTTGTGAATTGTGTGTGTAAAAGGGATGTAATTTTTGTCTAATCACATAGGCGGGCCATATGGGTCAGCGTGAACTGGATTCAATAGTATTCCGATGCACTTTTGGCCAAAAAGAAAATGCTGTCTCCGTGGTCCCCCTTTACCCTTTTCAGCCTTTTCTTTTTTACTTTTCGCATCACAAGAGAAAAAATGGAGATTTTTTAGAAAATATTTTAGAACAAATTAAAAATGCTAAGTCCTGAGAAGTTATTTTCAAACTTTACTTAAGAAGTTCTATGAAATATGTATGTGCGGAGAAATTTTCCTGGAGGCAAACTTGTGCCGAGACGAAGTTATTTTATAGACTTTAGCTTAATGCTCTATTTCTTTATCTTTGTGCTATATGCATGCTAGGGCTTCTACATGTCACAAGTCAAAAGCATCAGATTGTATCAATGCTTGCTGATCTCTCCAAGTTAAATATGCACAACAACAAAAAAAAAACAAAAGTTAATAAAATTTGTCTAAGTACCCAAGGAAGTAGCCTCTACAACAAATGTGTTGTTATAGGAAAGCCCTAAGGTTTACATAGAAACAAAAAGTTAAGAAGTTTGGTAAAATTCACTAAAGCATCCGAAGGCTTACTATAAAACAAAACGATGAAAAAAAAATCCATCAATACTGAAAAAATAAAAAAAAATTGGGTAAGATCCGCCAAAGCGGGTAGCCTTAACCACATTGTGAAGCCCGAAGGCTGTTACCGTCCCTGTCAGAGGAGATGCATATGAAGGCTGAAACTTATAAACACGGGCGTTCCTCTCTTGCGAAGCAGTATGGTACTAAACACTGGACACCCCTGCAAGCCTGCAACGTCTCAAGCGAGTACAGAAATACTGGCACCGAGCCTTCAACGTAGCTGCACTGACTTCAACCAGTTACTGGATACCCTACTGCCATGCAAAGATGCCTTTTTTTTTGTTTCTGGTCATTAGGTCATTTTAAACGACGCAGCAAAGGTCTGAGCGGACTGAACAATGGACTACTCGTATTCATTTGTTGCACCTGAAGCTTACTGAAGCATGTCAGCATGTGACAACAAATATGAAAGGTCTTTCAGATTTCTCTGATCGGCCTTTTTGGCCCACTTGAAGCCCAGCGTCATTGATCATTCATTGCCGGGAAGGCACTAACTGCTCCTGCACTCTAGTGGGTGCGATCAAGTAAAGAATGTAAGAGGCTTTCACTACTGCACAAACATACTCCAGTCATACTCTTGATATATAGCTGCCTTCACCTCGCCATGTAAATGAAACTAAAAAGAAAACAAACACCTCAAAGTTCACTAATCTCTCTTTAAGAATCGTGAGAGGAAGCAAGGTTGAGGATCGCGACAATGGGTTCATTGAATTGGCGAGGGCAATTTGGCACCGCAATCTTGTTGGGATGAGATGTATTGGGAATTTGAGCTGAACCTGCAAGTTAAAATGTCGCGTCTTCCTGGACATAAGAACCGGTGATACACAAATTCATAGAGGTAGTTAGGGCTGTCGACAGTCAAGACGTCTTCCATCCACTCGCCATCAGGTGTTCCCAATCTCCCATCAAGGTGAAGCTGGTGTTGCTGCGGTGGATGTCGATGAACTCACCGAGTTGGCCCAGGGAAAATTTCGCACTGCGATCTCGTTGGAATGAGATGCACTTGGAATTTGAGCTGATCTGTCAACGCGAACGGTCGCTCTCCCTTTGTTTCCTCTTGGGCGAGAGGGTTCTTTGTTTCCGGGCAAGCAGAGAGGTGCTCAGGTGCAGTATCGTTGCAAGCTGCAAGCTGGCTCTCACTCTGATGCTTGGAATCAGATTTCCATGGCGACCGAGGAATTGTTTGAGAGCTATGCATGCATAGTAAGCAATGGCATTCTCGTCTCTGATCTTGGAGCAATAGTTCCTACAATACTGGTGCAAAATTCAACGCTACAACTGAAGTTTCTGTTGAACTATGATTTCTATAGTACACAAACTTGTAAAAAAAATGCTGGGCAGATAATGAATCCTAGATACCTCTTGCATCCTTGTTTCTTTGGAGTTTGACATGCATGCAGAAGGAAACCGTGTTCCATGCTTCACTATATCACTCTTCCGTTAATGAGAGATGCACATGCATAGAGGTGCAAATGAATCACCCTTAGGTGCACCTCCAACCCTCTTTAGTACAAATATTAGTACCACTTTTTCAAAATAAGATCTCTTATTTTAAAAAAGTAGTACTAATATTTGTACTAAAAAGGGTTGGAGGTGCACCCAAAGATGATCCATTTGCACCCCTATACATGCATGTGGGCCATCGTAACAACTAACTAGTGCGCTGCTAGTATACAATACGATCTCTGCTAGCTGGTGAATCACTGGTAGGTGTTCGGGCGACTTACTATTCCATCTATCTGACAAATGCAATGCAACCATGCTACTTTAATATTTATAGTACATTCAGATTTAGATATATTAGGCCATTCCCAGTGCAAAAAAGGCACCCAAGACAACACACACATCGTTTTCACATACTAAATACAGGACTTAGAACAGGCGAGGAGGAGAGACCCAGCTGCCTTGCTAGATGCCAGTATGCCATCGATGGCGAAATGGTGCTGCCGTGTGCAGCACTAGTGAGTTTCTAGTGGGGTTGGGATGCATTAGGAATTTGAGCTGAACGGGGCTTAACGTTGCAGCCGCCCAACATGTTGTCGCTGGCAAGTATAACCAGTGGACTGGCTGCACGAGTGCAGAAGACTTCCATCCCTGTCTGGGACTGTGCGACGTCTCTTCATACGAGGTTGCCCACAACTTCCTTGGTCGCAATGCTTTTGTGAATCCCTTGAGCCTCATGATGCTAGGTGGACGTTGTTTCCGTTCGTAGCTGGTTGGTCCTCCACCAAGCGCTCAACGGAGCAGCTTTCCGCCGCGCATTGCCTCCAGGTGAATCAAACCATCAAGAAGCTGAAGCCATCGGAGCAGTGCTGGAATAGTGCTGCCAAGGGGCTGGGCGCGAGTAGGATGCGACTGCTGACAGTTGCAAGTATGCAAGAACCAAATTAAGCTAATTAAGCGCCATTTTTTAGTACAAAATTGAAAGAGCGAAAGCTATCGAGCTAGCCTGTGAGTGAATAAAAATTTAGCACGAGAAATTCTATATCTAGCATCACAGGAATGAGACGCATTAAGGGTTTTGATCAGGGCCTTCTAGATTTTCTGATGGGCCTGTTCAGCCCTATTGGGCCCAGCATAATTGATCACTCGCTGCCCTGCTGGTAAAGGCAGCAACTGCCGTTGTACTCGAGTGGTTGTGATCAAGTAAGAGACCTACACTTCTGTACAAACATACGGGCCTTACGGTTGTTAATATATATATAGGATTGTCCACACCATGTAATTTGAAATTATGAACAAAATTGACAGCTGCAAATTTCATTCATTCCGATCTCGCTAGTTTCTTGTAAAGATCTGAAAATTAAGCATGGAGAAGGACCACTAAGCTATGGAATTGTCGAATAGCGGTGCAGGCAATTGGACAGTGAGACCTCCTTGGAATGAGATGCATGGGGAATCTGAGCAGAACAAACAAACTCAAGTCTTTCTCGTCCTCTTTTCTTCCCCGCCAAGACAAGCGGATGTTGCTTCCAGCGAAGCAAGGAGAAATTTTATCTGCGTTCATGCCTTTTTTGCTCAACCACGAAATTTTTAAATGTATTTTTAAGGATCACGCTTGGCTATATATCAATCGTGACATTTATGCTATCATCTAAGTCATTCATATACCGATTATAGCTTGTTTGAGAAAGAGCAACAAATATATGAACTTGGCATGCATGCAGCATGCATGAAGGAACCTTGTTCCACGCTTCATTGTCTCTAATTCGAGACTAATAATGAGGAAGATACACATGTGACATGCTGGCCCATTATAACTAGTGCCTCGTTAGTGTTAAAAAAAATGTGCTACCTGGTAATAAATCATTGTAGAGTTCAAGTATCCAACAGCACTACCCATTCATACTTCTCTAGAACTTTAGATACATGAGCCTCCCAAGGAAATTGCGGAATAGGCCGAAGCCAACACTCTCCTCATCTCTACATAAATATAAAGGTTACAACTTAGAACTGGTGAGGAGGAAACTGGCCAAATGTCATTGATAACTCAATGGTGATGACTGTTGAGGTGCTTTTGGGAATGGGATGCACTAGGAATTTGAGCTGAACATTGATGATAGAAATTGCATACTGGTGAGGAACTTCGTCTGATCGGAGCCCTTGCCTGCTCCTGGGGATAGACATCTTGTCTAGATTGATGCAACAAGAATGGAGGCTTTGAGCTCAGCAGCTCGCGAACCGCCCTGTCTGCTCCTGGGGATAGACGTCATGTCCAGACTGATGCTGTGATGCAACAACAATGGAGGCTTTGAGCTTGGCAGCTCGCGAACCGCCTGGCCGGACCAGCGTCCAATCTGCCAGACTCAATGACGGAGCAGCTTTCCCTAAGTAGATGCCATTGCCCTTCAGCTGGGTTTGAAATCAAGCTGAAGGCCTGAAGCTACTAAAGCACTTGTGTGGAGGCTAGGATAATATTTTTATCCAATCATCTAAAAAAAGTAAAAACTAGTACAAGGATGTTCTCCTGAAGCAGAACAATTTCTTGTTAAAAAATAAAACAGAGCCAATTACACACAGCGAGAATGTGATTTTAACCCCGGGGTAGGGCGAAATGTTCCGGTATCCATCCACATCCATCTTAAAAAGAAACATCAATCCACTATTGTTTCCAAGTAGCAGTAAAAAAAAGAAGAGTACTACTATTCATCCAGATTCCGTCTGGCCGGCTCCCATCTTCCACCACTGGTGATTGAGCTGAACCGATGGGGCTCGCGGCGTCCGTGCGCCGTATAGGCTCGCTGATAAATACAGTATATATCGGGTCCCTCCCGTGATGCAAATTCTGAGAAAGAAGCAAGCCAAACTGCCTTCTCCGTCTTGCCATGCAGAATGGAGGACATGATCGATGAAGTCTGACGCGCGCTTTGGGGCACGCTTCCAGGAATGGGAAGCATTGGGAATTCGAGTTGGGGTCAGAGGATCTCGAACTGCCCGTCCGGCATCTTCCCCGATGGCAGCCAACGGCAGGTTGAGCGCCCATAGAGCGGATAAGCATCTACAGAGTGAATAAGCTGCTAATGGACTGTAACCCAGACTAAACCCACACCAAACAACTTTTCTTAAAGACGTCAAATCAAACCACACTATCGCATGTCACAACCAGACCAAACCGACCTTTCTACAATTTGAAACTAGAACGTCAGCGCGTCTGTGCCGGCCGTCGTCGGGTGGACGTCCGTCACCTGCTTCCACGTTACCAGCGTCCTCTGCTATGGATTTGATCGATTTCGACGCAGGAACAACCAAATCTAGCCAAACTATTTTCTTTCTCAAACCAAACCGAATCAAACTAATAGCAAGAGCAACTATTTCCCACCAGCAGGGACTAAGAATCTATTTGGATACCTTGAGCTAAACTTTAGCTCGTTTTGCCATTTGGATGCAAGAAGTTTAGCCTAGGGATGTTAAAAGAACCCCTTTGCCCCTAATTAAGAGAGATGGGGTTGGATGGGAGAGTATAGCGAGTCTTTTTATCATTCTGGACCACTTTTAGACCCGTTTAGTCCCTTTTAACTCATCTTGGAGGTTTAATAGGATCTAAAATTTTGACCTCCACTTTTAGCCTCGTACGCTAAAAGTGAAGGTCTAAACCTTATACCTATGGAAACCAAACACGTCCTGATGCAAAATCCAAACCGCTCAACCTGGTTTCCACTCGAACGATTAGCAGCATGAGCCCTCGTACCGAGCTAGCCTCCCGCGCCGTTTTGATCCTGCACCCGATCGAGGCAACCATGCTACCGCCCCAAGCAAATCACCTACGTGATCAGGTCCAATTTTCATCTTTAATTTTTCGAGTTAATTTTACTCACGGTAATAATAGTCCCTCTGAAATTACCTATGCAGGGTCGTACAATTTACTCCATGTAGAAATGTACTCCGCACCATTCGCGCACCGGCTACAAATACGGGTGCCTCCCCTATTTCCGGAAGCGGAGAGAAAGCAAGCAACGAAGCTACTTTCTCCGTCGATGTTAGCGGTGAGGTCCGGCACCAGGAATGGGATGCATTGGGAACCGAGCTGGTGCCTGATTGCCAAACTGCGGGAGGCGCAGTTTCACGGAAGCACTTCATTAGGACGAGTAAGTGGTTTCTCTACGGCAGAGTGCCAGACCACAGAAATTACATGGACTGATTGGCTTGGTGTCATTCTAGGAATTTTTGTAGGGATCTATTGAAGATTGGAGGAATGCTATTGGCGCATCGGATTTTTGGCGCCGAGAATGTGAAATCTCGTTGGGATGAGATGTGTTGGGGATCCGAGGATATGCTAGATTTCATGAGATCTCTTACATAGTGTCGAGGAAACCTAAATTAGTATAAGTGCTGCGACAAGCTGCGATATCAATTTTTGATTTGTTCTTAGCTTGTTATATACATGCAGAAAATGCAGGAACTGTACTTAAAAATTGTATGAAAAAAATAGCAAAAGTTTATGAGCTTTGCGGGCAACTTTTCCATGCATCCATATCTCACTCTGGCGTTAATATAATGAGAATGATACATATATTATCTGCAGTCTGCTCATCATAACTTGTGTACCTCTAGCGTACACTACTATAATCTGCTAGCTGGTAAAAGAAAAAAGTGTTCGGGTTATTCCATCTAAGAGCTCAACTGAACTATTTCAGAAGCATCAGGGTCCCAAGGCGATGGTCAAAACCCAAGCAACACACTAATAAAAAATAATTTATAAGAACATTCTATTTTTTTTACAGGAACGGATCAAAAGGTAACGCGCTCCTACAAAGAGAGCGGGACTACCGTAGATGTTGACCCGTCCCTGGAAATAGCGTTTATTTTCAGAAGCCGTCCCTAGAAATGGTATTTCTAGGAACGGTGACGTCATCGCCCGCCGCTGTAAATTTTTAACGCAGTAGCCGGCTTAAAATTTTTTTTGAACGCGGTAGTGGGCTTAAAATTTTTTGAACGCAGCGGCACCCACCCACCCAACAACGCCGACCTGCAACTGCCTTCGCTCGCTGCGTGTATTTAATTAAATAAACGCGTCGCGTCGTCGTCTTCTTTCCCCACCCCACCCCAACGCCCACCACCCACGCCGGAATAACCAAGCGTCGCATGGAGCGACTGTGCCGCGCCGAGGGCTGGCGCGACGCCGTGGTCGCCGGGGCCGGGGCCGGGGCCGGGTCGGCGGCAGTGACGCCGCTGGTGCGCGCCATGTCCGGGCACGCTTGTCCTCTCTGCTGACTACCGCCTCGCCCCGGAGCACCGCGTGCCGGCCGCCATCGAGGACGCGGCCGCAGTCCTCCTCTGGCTCCGCGGCCAGGCCGCCCGGCGGTAGCCTCTCGTCGCCGCGCCATGAGCACCTGCGGCGGCAGCGGCATCATCCCTGTGTCGCGCTTCCTGCGCCGCCACGCCGCCGTCCGGGACCTGGGACACGACGCGGCCGCCGACGCCGACGCCATCTGGGCCGCCGCGCCCCGCCTCTACAACTTCTCCCAGCAACAGCAGCCGGAGGAGGAGCAGGTGCCGCCTGCAGTGGCCGCGCTGCCTTTGCCTCTGCCAGAGCCCAAGCCGCGCAGAGCCCCAGCCCATCCCCACCCATGGCCGGCTTTGCCCCGGTGGCCACGCGCAGGAGGCAGGGAGCCCGGCCGGTGCGAAGTTTCGGCGGCGCAGCGGCCCACCGGCGTGGAGGCGGGGCCCGCGGTGGTTCCGCGCATGGGGGCGCAGGCAACGCCGACGGTGGCGTGGCTACGGCCGTCGCTTTTTTTTTTTTAAATCAGTTTCTGAGCCTCGAAATGCAATTATAGAGGCGGGAACTGTCCCTGGAAATCCATTTATAGAGTTGGTGAGGGTATGACTCGCTTCTAAAAATGGATTCATAGCAGCGGGCGCGTTACCTGCCCCTGCAAACAATATTTCTAGCTGCGAGAAGTAGGGACAGGTAACACATCCGTCCCTACAAATACAATTTTACCCGCACCTAAAACCTATTTTTAGGAGTGACACACGCTCACATAAATATAAGATCTATTAGGGTCCCAAGGCGATGGTCAAAACCAAGAACAACACACACTCACATAAATATAAGACTTATTAGAACTGTCTAGGAGGAAACTTGGTTGTAGCAGGAGCCTTGAATGAAACGTGCATGGCTAGTGAGCGACTCATATGGTAATGGGATGCATTAGGAATATAAGCTGAATAGCAGGGCTAGAGAAATGGGATGCATTAGGACTCATATGTCCGTTTGATCTATTCCATGCGTGCAGCAGATCTCCCATGCTTGCTGTGATGGCTTGTCTGCACCTCGTTTGGGTGGTGGAGTCTTGTCTGCTCCCTCCAGCTCCTCCATGGTATGCTAAATATTGGAGGCCCTGACAGCTGGTGCAGTGGAGGTCCATGCCCTTACCAGCTGCCTGCTGAACCTGACAGAACGCTCAACGGAGCGACTCGCGTTGTCCTCCAGCTGCCTCGACGCATTAAGAAAGCGAAGCTAACCTTGTCGTGGCACTAGACGGTATTGGTGCTCTTTGTCCGGTTTAGAGGCATGGGTTCCGACTTTCGGAACTCAGCTGCCGTCGAAGTGAGTAAATGGAGATGGAACTTGTGGATGAATACTAGTAGTTTCTTTTCCACTATCAATAAAAGAGCAAGTTGAATCACTTTTTATTTTTGTACAAAATAGCATGAGTGGAGGAGAGAGATGTCACACCTATCGATCACATGATCCATGATGCTTGTTTCATCTAAATCTGGTTGGTATAAAATTCGAAGGCGCACACAGACATATAGGCTAAGTTGCATTGAAGGTGAGTAATAATGTTACCAGGAAAAAGAAAAGAAAGGGGAACAAAAAGAAAAGAACATATTATTGTTGCTGGCGAGCTACTAAATTTAAGAGTATGGCTTACTCCATATATATCTGCACGGTGCACGACCCCTACAGCACTTCAGCTCCCGCATACAAACGGATCATCCTTTCATTGTGCTAGGGAGAGAGGCAAGACAACATTGTAAAAAGCAACAAACCTCATCACCTCGTGCACACAAATTCTGGAGGAAAAACGACGGTAGAAATGAACACGAGGGCAGTGGTTGGAGAATGGAGACACCCGCATGGCAAGGTTGGCTCCCTTTGCTGTTGGCGAGTGGTAATAACCTAACCGGCGTGTGTTCATGGTGGGGAAATGGGGATGGGATGTGTCGGGAGCTCAAGCTGAACGCTGGTCTCACGTGCCGGCGCATGAGAGTCGAGGCCTTCATATGTCAAGATGTCAAGATGAAGTCAAACTTACAATTTTGATAAAGATAAGCAAAATATATGCATTTTGGTGAGAAAATCCGGATCAATTGATTAATACTTGAAGAGGCCTATCCTCCACCCCCACCCTCATCTTGCAGGTAGTAGTTCTGTTTGGCACTCTGGCCTTGTGCCGCTATCTGAAAAACACTTGTATTTTCATTGTTCTGAATGGAAATGGCGTTTAGCTCACGTCGAAAAAAAAAAATCTCTTCATGCTTTTCTTCACCAAGACAAGAAATGTTGAGTCTACGTCATGTGCCCCGGCTGGCTACTTTTCGTATACTGATTGTGATGTATCATTCATTTTTCATAAGTAAGTCATGTATTGGTAGGAAAAAAAAGGAAAATGTCTCGGATCGTGTTTCAGTTATTATTCTATCTGACAACACAACCACAGTACATTTACTCCTGTAGATATATCAGGCTCCCAAGGCAATGGCCGAAAACGAAAACCTACGGTCACATGATAAATTGATAATGTCCTTTTCAGATGCATATAAGACAGGCCCAGAACTCGTGAGGAGGAAACTTGTAAATCCTGCATGATGATTGAGATGCCTGTGGAAATGGGATGCATTCGGAATTTGAGTTGAAGGTGATAGCTATCAAGATGGCCGTCCAACCTATTGGCGCTGGCAAGTACGCCCCACGGCTCGGTTGCGTGCGCGCAGGAGATCTCGTCCGATTGCTGGTCTTGTGCTGCGCCAATTCGTGCATTTTGTCTCGGTGGAGAGGCTTGTCTGCTCCCCCGGCCAGGCACCTCGACCATGCTACGCGCTCGCTGTTGGAGGCCCTGAGTTCAGCAACGCGTGGGCAGCCTTTGCCTTTCCCAGGCGTCTGCCGGTGTCGCCGAAACACTAATTTGAGGGGCTTTGCAGTATGCAAGATGCGGTGATCGCTCCGCCAGTGGCACAGCTCTGGACGGAATCAGCACACCGTTTCGCCGGCGAGATGAACGAGTCCTGACATTCATCCGGAGCTAAGTTTGCCCCAATGTGAATGTAAGAATATCCACCAGGTGTTCTTCACTTTCAGTAAAGCAGCAACCGAAACTAGTTACGCGTCAACATTTTCTTTTTCTTTTTTCAAACTGCATGAGCGGAGGAGAGAGATGTTACATACTTACATGTATCTCGATACAAGATGCTTGTTTTGTCGAGAAAAAAAGTTCTGTAAAATTGCAGGCACAGTAGTACTGGGAATGAATTATTGAATGCTAAAAAAATATACTCGGAAAAAGAAAAAGAAAAGGGGGAAAGGGAAATAACCTTTATTTGTGGATTAGTGCAAAGAGCCAAATGGATATTGTTTTATTTTCAAAAAAAGATGGCCACTACATTAGGTTAGCAATGTTTACTACTAAGGCCCCCCTTAATCTCTCATCATCTTGTCATCCATCGGTGGCCAGTAAATTAAGAGAACTGTGAGGAACCAACCCAAATTGATTCCATTTAGTTGAGTTATCATCCATTGATCAACACAATTAAAGAGAACCAATCCCGGTAATCCTTGGAATGTGTCATGAGCAGTGCCCAGGATTTAAACACACTCCACAAGCACGGCAAGTTGAACATCATTACACACAAGCATATCCATGCATAGAGTTCACATTGCATAAAGAGTTTCAAGATACATAACACAAGTCTTAGAGTTTTGCAGCGGAATTATTATCTACCATCGCGCTCATACGACATAACACAAAATAAGAAGGATAATACTATATGCCGATAGTGCACTTCTCATAGCCACCGGCCATCTACTCCTCACACGCACCTCTGTCCGCGGGGTAGAAGTGCCCAAAGACGGCCTCCGGCTGTGGATCACCTACATCAACTTAACAATAGCACCATGAGTACAAAAGGTACTCGCAAGACTTATCCAGTATGGGTATATACTTGCCCGACCTCAAGGAGAATGCATTTGGTTAGGTAGCAAGGAAAAGTTGTGGTAATTAATTTTGCATAAAAAACATTCTATATTTAATCAAGTTATGATAAGCAAAAGACATAGCATCTATAATCTCTATTTCATACATCAAAACAATTACATAAGTAATCATAAATCATGAGCTCAATCTTCCATGAACCCTTCTTAGGATAACGTATGTTACAGTCAAAGTACAAGAGCATGCTCAATGATAGAGAGCGCGACTATTGCCATAGATCAAAAACTCTGCAGGGGTGTACAACTTTTCCCACACGAGAATAAGACCAACGACCATACCCACGACCAAGGATAAGTGTTGATTTATGCCTCAACCCTTCGCATACTCGTACCCTGCTATGAGCGAACAGTCGGGAGGGACAAGTGCACCAGAACCGCCAATCACACTCCATCACAACCCGCACGGAATCTGCTCAAGGAAAGGTGCGACTTATGCTACGGAGCTCATCCCATTATTAAGTACGTGGTTTGTACGGAAAAGTGCTCAAGTATCACAGCGATAACAACCGGTCCTTAACCAACCCAAGCAAGCCTATACCATTTGGATTTCACTCCCAACATGGTCTACCATGCTTGCCCAAGTTCGATCTCATTCTTAATTGCTCATATTTTATTCATTATAGACTAAACGTGTATAACTAATCAAACACCCTAGAGCTCGCGAGTGGTGGTGACCTTGCCACCTCTCGACTTCTACCAAAGTTAAGCATGACTAAGCAATTAATTCGTGACACCTAAACAAGCATACTCAATTAGGGAAGTAAAGTTCTAAGCAAGGTTGGTAATGCAACAATTAGGTTCTAAGCAATTATTGATACATATAGTAACTCATGCACAAACAAGACACATATACTTCATTGATCCAAAATATAGGTGAAAAGATGCATAGGTGCTTGCTTTGATTCTCAATGGGGGTGTCGTCTCCCACGGTCTCCGGCTCATCCTCCTCTTGTTCCGGCGTCACGGTCTCTACACGAGTGCAATGATGCTTGATAAATAAATATGCTATGAATGATTGCAATGATATGCAAATGACATGAGAAAGTATGCTTAAATATTGCAAAACTATGATAAAAGAAGCTAGACATATAGTACATGGATGGATTATTTATGGGTAAGTGCATGGGTATTAAACAAGTAAACGTGGACCGTCCGACTTGGAAGAAGCGGACCGTCCGGCTCTAAACGCGGACCCTCCGACTTGTAAGAAGCGGACCGTCCGTTGGTCAACCGCGGACTGTTTTGGCTGAGAAACAAAGTTTCTGAGTGTTTCTGTGTAGTGCTAAAAAATGACCTGCGGGCCGTCCGCCCCTAGGGGCAGACCGTCCGCCATACAAAATTTTGGGAGGCTGAAAAACATCCAGAGGCTATGTGTAATTGGCGGACCGTCCGCCCATGATGGGGATACTGTACGCACCACGGCCGAGGCTCACCGGCAAGTTCGCCGGCGGCGATTCCGGCCATGGTTTGGGATGGGGTTTGTTCCTAAAGGTTCTTGGGAGTGTGGAGAGTCTATTTTGCAAGCTAAAACACACATGCATTAGGACTACAAAGCTCTAGATCATCTATGGTGATTGTGCTCTAAAGGGTTTCATGGCTTCCAAACCTAGAGCAATGGGGATGGATCAGGGAGGGGATGAACTTACCGGCAACGAGTGGAACACCGGCAAGGGCTGCAAGATGATGGAGGAGGTTTGGTGAAGCTCGAGCTCGTCCTTCTTGCTTGAAGCTTGAGGAAGAGGAAGAAGATGGAGGGAGAAGCTTGGGGAAGCTCCTAGCTCCAAGGAAGAAGATGATGTCGAGGGGGTGCAGCTCCTCGGCGTCGATCTCCGGCATCCTCTGGCGAAGCTCCGGCGAGGTGGAGGGCTTCAATGTGGGGGAGAATATGAAGCTCCTCCATGGCTTGAGGTTAGAGAGAGAATGGAGTTTGAGTGAGTGGGGAGGGAGAGAGAGAGAGAAGGAGGTGCTCTGGACAAAGAGGAGCTCGGCCTGACGCATGGGGCTCATGGGGGTATGTGGTGTCAAAGTTCTGCGCACTTGACATGCATCGGGGAGGCACTATCAGACCGTCCGCGAGTAGGGCGCGAGCCATCCGGGGTGTTGACGTGGCAAAGACTTGACTCGGTCGCGTTTACGTCTATAAGTTGTGCTGATGAACTGAGGAACTGAGGACAGTCCGCCTCTATAAATTTGAAAGGGCTTAGCCCTATAGTTTTATCACCCCTAAGTACAATCTAATCATAATTAATAATTAATGCTTGATGATGCATATGATGACATGATTATTCTTTTAATTAGCCTAGGGCTGTTACAAGAACCGTGCAAAGACTTTTCATTGTGCTAGGGGGGTGGGGGGACAGCATCATCATAAAACGAAATTGAAGCTCACCTCCTGTACACAAATGCAAGAGAAAGACAGATAGTAGATAATCGTACATGGCACCAAATACCAATATATGGGAGGTGGACACCACACGCAAGGCATAAATTGATCCCATATGCTCGGTGCTGACCGGTGCCCGGTGGGTTGATGGTGGGTATGGGATGTGTCGGGACCTGAACTTGAACAAGCGCAAGGGATGTCTGGCGCATTAGAGTTGAGGCCTCCATTGGGATGAGCTTCGTGGACCACTGATTGGCCACTCTACAAGTGTAGCGGTTGCATTCCGCTGCTTGTTTCGTTAAAGCCTCCAATGCCAGTTAAGCGATGTCCACAGAATAGCTGCGTGCACTCTACCTCGGGACGCCCTAGCTGAATGTGCCGACCAACTCTGAATGGATCGTGGACGAACTGACACGGAGCTGTATGAGCCAAAGAAGATCATGTAGCTGTATTTGCACAAATGTCTTTCTGTTGTGTTGTTGCAATCTGGCTCACCATAACTTCGTAAATAGTGGTCCTTCCCTTTTGTACTATGTTTGGTCTTCTTTATGGTGTTAGAGATCATATTTCTTCTTCCCGTATGCTCTCTTTTCCACATGAGTATAAGGCTTAGAACTGATGAGGACGAAATTAAACTCGCTAGCTGCCATAATCGATGGCTCAGTCGTGCAGGACTAGTAAATTACCTATGGAAATGGGATGGATTGGGAATTCGATTCGAAGTTCAGAGCAAGCGAAATGAATGTACAACCTAGTGGCATAGGCGAGGATCTTCAGCTGGCCGGTTGCATGTGTGCGGACGATTTCCCTTGCTGGCTGGAGTCGCACTGCTAGGTTGTCTGCTCCTCGATTTGTTGCAGGCGCGGCCTTGTCTGCTACTCAAGTTTGTCCACTGCGTCCATGCTAGGCACTCGGTATTGGAGGTCCTGAGTTCAAAAGCACGTGGACGCGTGCTGCTGGCCTTGCCGGAAGCCCGGAACACTCACCAGCGCGGCTTCGCACGACACATCGTGTTACCCTCTATACGTTTATATTGAAAAGATACTTAATAAATACTCTCTAGATACATAATTTTTACTATGTATATAGATATAACATAACAAAATCTATGTATTTAAATTTATCACAGCAACTTACAATTTAAAATGGGGAGAGTACTCCCTATGTGCACGGTGCGCCTATGTATAGCTAAGCGCTTCTAATAATCTGCCATATAAATGGATCGGAGCAGCAGCTTTTCACTATGCTACGGAGAGAGGCAAGACGACATTATAAATTTAAGAGAAAAACAGAAGATAGAAATGGACAAGAGGGCAGTGATTGGAGACACGCGTGGCCAGATTGGTTCCTGTACGTGGCTGTATAGTGACTGGTGTGTTCATGGTGGGGAACTGGGGATGGGATGTGTCAGGAGCTGGAGCTGAAAGTCCACGTCGGATTCTAGCGGCGCTTGGGAGTAGAGGCCCTCGTGTTGCAGAGAATTGGGAGGACGACGAAGTGATCGATGAGCCGGTTGACTGGTGGCAAGCGGCAGTTGGGAATGGGATGCACTGGGAGCTCGAGTTGGAGGAGGAGACAATGAGACTGCTCCTGACGCTTTCCGCCTCGTCGTAAGCGAGTCGCAACATCTTCCATTTCGGCACATGGAGCATATCGGGTTCTTCAGAAAGGTGAAGTTGTCGATCACACTGGAGATAAGAAACGTCGGTGCGGAATGTAACTTAGCTAGCATCGTGTAGTTGGGTTGATGGAAGTTGAAACCGAACGCGAAGGTGAAGTTTTGTCGGCATATCTGTGAGGATCAGTAGTCCTGGTCGCGTCCCAGTACCAGTTCTCACCGAATTAACCGACGGTACAAGAACATGACAAAGTTCTCAGGCTGTTGTCGCCATGATTGACTCCGGCCGGTGTCGACCTTTCAGGGTGGGCGCATTTGTTACACGAAGCATGCATGATGAGCCCAGTCACTAGAACGAGCTGAGTCGTCACATGAAGTTGCTACACCATGGTTGGATGATAGAACAAGCTGCCGAGTATTCACATGAAGCTGAGTCGTCATCAGAGGAATCTCTTAGATTCAGAGCTCTACTGTATTGATACTTGCTAGCTGGCCTAATACGTACTCACACAGTTAGGCACATAGCTTAAATTAAATTATGAGTGTTGATGTGCGGGTAAATATGTGGGGGCCCAGCTTGTCAGCTTTCTTCGATCCCGCTGCGCGCCAGAGCAATATCTGCTACTGTAGCTGTACCCTGGTGGTTGAGTTGTGAGTTGCGACGGAGCGAGAGGAGGGTCCAACTGCTGCATGCCTGCATCAACCTACAGTCTAACACTCGTCTATATGTACGATTGGTTTCTCCGGCCACAAGCTTTCATGAAAACTACAAAGAAATATGACGGCTTCGAAATTCTTTTACTAAACCTTTTTAAGACAGTCCCCCAAGAGGAAGAACGGGGGAGGCCGGATCATTGTTGGCGCGAGGCGACTGGATGGCGAGATCTTGTTGGCAGGAATGTGATGTGTTGGGAATTTGAGCCGAAGCCGGGTTTGCATCATTTGCTGTTCCCGTGTCCCAACTTGGCCACAAGCTGCTCCATGTTGCTCCCACTGGGTTCCGCATCAGGCGCTAGCTCACACGATAACTGTCAACAACGAGGAAGAACAATCGTGCTAACTTCCTCAGATCACACTCTCGGTGGTTGACATGTCAAATTATTGTCGTGGTGATTGGTGATTTATTCTAGTAAAATGCTTGGCATGTTTGTCTAGCAGCTAGCTACGTGCTCATCAATCGCACGAATGTGATAGATGTGACTTGCGACCTTAATTGTAGTTTCTAATATTGGCACACAAAAATTAGCTGGAAGCATAAGGTGATATGTGTGGAGTTTTGTACGATCTCTATACAAATATGCAAGGAATGGTGATGAAGAATTCATCAATTGATAATCAGGGTGAGAGTGAGAAAGGAAAATATTGTTTATCGATATTTGTTTTAGATTTTCTCCTCATACTTTGAGGCAAGACAAAAATAGAAATTTTAACCAAAAAATAAAGACTAAATGACCCGGTTATATTTCATTCATTTTCCCTAAGGTAATTATAAAATGGTTGGAAAAGGAAAAAAAAGTGAAAATAGCATGAATGCATAATGGAACTGCGATTGAGTTATTATTCTGTCCACCAACGAACCAACACTCACGTGAGCACGTCCTTAATTTGCACACGAATATAAGGCTCACAACTCGCAAGGATCGGAGGAAACTCACCGGATGCTATCGACGGCTACATACATCGTGCTAGACTGTTCAGGTTCCTGCGGAAATGGGATGCATTAGGAATTCGAGTTGAAGTCAAGAGCAACCGAAATGGCCATCGAACCTGTTGGAGCAGGCAAGTAGTAAGCTGTAAGCGAACATGATCTGTTAGACACGTCTCGGTGTGATGCGATCTGTTTCTTTCGTTTCCCTATCGGGCGCACGGCCGTGTCTTAATAGCGACTACATGGGCAGAAGAAGATTGTTAGCTGTAGCGGCTAGACTTCGTTATGCCTCCATTGTCCAATGGAATGATTCGACCATGTTGACGTCCCAATCCAAACGGTCGGACCTTTCGAGGTTGTTTTAATTTGAATGCTTACCCGCGTTGACGAACCAATCCAACCAGACGAGTTTGAGTTGAGTTGAGTTGAGTAGTTTTATCGCTCTGTTATTATTTTTTTCCTTTTGTTGTTTGCCTAATCTGGACTTCATCTATTTTTTTAATATAATCGGCAGCTCTCTGGCCGGTTCGGAAGAAAAAACCGTTAGACGCGTGAAGAAGACGTCCCTTGATGTTTGGGTTGTGCTTTGACAGTTTTTGCGAGGTTGTCTGCATGCAGCTCGTTTGCCGGAAGCCTTGTCTGCTCTCCCTCCCCAGCCGCTGCCTCCATGCAAGGCCTCCGATCGTCGAACAAGGTGCTGAGTTCTCCCGGTTAGCAGACAGGCCCTACTGCGTCCTGAGCTCAGCAGCTCCTGGACAGCCATTAATTTCCTTTTGCTCGCTATCTTCTGGCCTTGATGGAACACTCATCAGAGCGGCTTCGCGCTGCACAGATCGTGTTGCCCTCTCCAGCTACCCGAACTCATCAGGATGACAAAGTATTCGTAGCACTAGACGGTCTTACCCCAGCATGTGATTGGAAATGGAACTCGTGGATGTTCGTTCAAAAAAAGAAATGGAACTCGTGGACAAATATCTAGCAATTTCATCTCCGCCGTCAGTAAAGAACAACCAAAAATAATTAAGCAGTGTTTTTTTAACAAAACCGAATGAGTGGAAGAGAAGAGGTGTTAGGTATAATGGTGTATCGATCATGATTCATGATGCTTGTTTTGTGTCAAAAGAAAAGTATTAGAAAATGTTGAATTAATTATTTTCAAGAAAAATGAAAGTTGAAAAAAGAACATTAGGGAGAAGGAAACTCATGTTGTTGCATAGTATGCGAGAAGCTACTAATGAAATGGCTATTGTACTGGATTAGCGATGCATATTTACTCAGTCCACCAAATTGAACTCTCAAGATAGTTGCATTAATGTTCTTGATGTTGGGTGAACTGCCGATCTGAGTCTGACTTTACACTGATGAAGACACCAACTCTGGCATATATATACATATATAAAGCAGCCAATTGTTGTGTGCTAGGGAGGGACAACACTATATATAAAACCAAAACTCTCTCCATCGTATAACCAAATGCCTTAATTAGGAACATAAGCAATAGAGTTGAACGAGAGGGCAATGGGTAGAGGACACCACACGCATGCGGGATTGGTCCGTGACAGGTTGGTTTATTGTGGGGATGGGATGTGTGGAGAGGCAAACCTGAACATTGAGTTCAGGTTGTACGCACATGAGAGCGCCGGCCTGCATTAGGATGAGCTTCGCTGAAACTTGGGAGGTGAAAATTCCAGCAGCGAGGTGACAATACTTCGCTTTTGTGATATCCTCAGGGCCTTCGAAGTCATGTCACTTCCGTTCAAAACTTACGCACCATACGAAGTCCCTGAAACTTCTACGCCGTGCGTGTCTGTATCAATTCCTTGCACTGAAGAATCCAGGAAGCATCAAGAAACATTGAAGACCATGCGTTACTATTCTGTGAGACGGTAGCAACACAATATTTGTTTCAAAAGCAAGACACCCGGAAGGATCTAGATGTGTTTGTGGTTTTTGGAAAACAGTAGCCCCAAGTGTTGTTCATGATACGGTTCATAATATTGTTCATATTTTTTGAAAAGAAAAGGCAGCAGCTTACGGTGCTTAATTTTTTTTTCTGCTGCTACTGTTTGCCGTTTACTGTTTATATATGAACTGTACTTAATTTTTTCCTGCTATATACATGGTACAGTGATTAAACTTTACATGCTGCTTTGAGCTGTGGTATGATACTATAGCTACATTTTATAGCTCGTTTCTACAAATAACAATAAGGTCATCTCATTACTCAACCCAGCGAACCACCCAAACTATATACCGTGCCTCCCCCGTCTCTCTCCTCTCCAAAGCTGAGAGAAAAGCAAGCAGATGGAGCTGCCCTCGCTCCCGATCCTTCCGGTGTGCCTCCCCCGTCTCTCTCCTCTCCAAAGCTGAGAGAAAAGCAAGCAGATGGAGCTGCCCTCGCTCCCGATCCTTCCGGTTGTGCAGAGCAGCCTGCAATGCCGCCTGCTAGCTGTTGGGAATGGGATGCAACGGGAGCTGGAGCTGAACGAACCCCACGCATATCTCAAGCAGCTGTGAGCCTCGTTGCCTTCTTCGCAATTCCCGCGGTGCCGCGGCTATGCGTATTCGCCGTAGCTGCTATCGACTTTGATGAGGTGGGGGGATTTAGTAGCGCGGCCTGGGCGCCTGACATCCACTGGCTAAACTCGCGGGTAAATAGCTGGCTACACTGCCTGAGAAGCCTCCTGTTGGCTGAGAGAATGAGCTGTTCCGTCGAGTGGGACGCCGATAGGGATGGGATGCACCGGGAGTTCTCGTTGAAGCCTCTGGCTCCGGATACGCACGACCAAGCAGCCGCGCGGAGATGCTCGCCCAGCATTTCCCCAATCTGAAAGCGTAGGCTATACTGTACTGGAACTTGACTCTGCTAGTGGAGATTCAGTTTCGTCAAGTATGATCATATTGCCACGGAAATAACGCGCAGGCGTTCTCGACTGGCTAGAGGTTAGCTGATAAATAGGCTATTTGATTTGAATAATCGCTCCAGCTAGAATAAAACGGTCCATCATCATGGAGCCACTCTATGAATTTTAGAAGGATGAAACGCTTCTGATTACTAAGCTAATCATGTGCATGTGGCTGTCAGCTGACATGAGGTAGCGATGGATCAACCAGCCTACTTCGTTCCCAAACCAAACGAGCATTTAAAGACTCGGAAGGTGATATGATAGGTGATCCTGTTACTCAAACCAAACATCCGAAAATATATACCGCGCCTCCCCCGTCTCGCCAAAGCTGAGAGGAAACCAAACAGATCGAGCTGCCTTCTCGGTCCTTCTGGTAGTGCAGAGCAGGCCACAATGCTGCCTGCTGCTGGGAATGGGATGCACTGGGATCTCGAGTTGAAGGGACAAGCCAAAGAACTGCTCAATCAGCTAACGTCATTGTTGTCTCTGAGTTCCGAGCACTTTGCGCGCAACTTGCGTAGTCGACTGAGCTAAGGTGGAGGCGTTAGCTGGTAGCGCGGCGTGAGAACCACTGGCTACACTCGCCCTTTGGGTCCTGTAGAATGAGCTGTCCCTTTGGGTGGGAGGCCAGCCGTCCGGACGGCACATAGGGGTGGGATGCATCGGGAGTTCAGCGGAGTTCTTGCTGAAGCCTCTGGCTCCGGCTCTGCACGACCACGCAGGGATGCTCGCCCGCCCAGCATTCCCCCAGTCTGCTAGGACCGGCCGGTTGGCCGTGTCGAGGGCCTTGGCAGGCGCCGTCGCTCGAAGTGGATGCCCACGCTTCGCATCCCGAATTATTCACTGAGAAATGGGGCAAATGTACCAGAGGAAGTTGAATTATTGAGTTCAACTTCAACAGTGTTGAACTCAATATATGTTCGACCTAACTGAATCTCCTCCGTTAGTATTCACTGAGAAATAGGGCAAATGTACCGGAGGAAACTGAAATGCAAGAAGCATCCGGGAGAACAAAGAAGAGCCGTTCGAGCCCAAACATTTCATGTGTTCTTTTCAACACCAGTGATACGGATGGAAGCCGTCCAAACAACACACGTGCATGAGTAACTCCACTAGAAAGAATCCGTTCTTGTAAGGTTTGCAGATAGCTGGCTGGCTATACATGCACTCACACTCGTCAAGTCATAGCGCTGAAGATTAGGGTGGTTGAATGGCTTCAAGTGACCGAGAAAGCACAGACACGACATGTATGTACAAAGTGCAGGCTAGGTAAAAAGATAGGAGGGAAAAACAAAAATTTCTCAAAACAAATATGGGGGGAAGGGCACTGTTTTCCTCAGCTCCAAGGCAGCACTATCATTTGTCTCAAAACAAAATTGACTATTGAGAGATAAATAGCTAGATGATATTACAACAACAATTTCATCTTTGATTTTATCAAGAGTAACTCCTCTTCGGACACCTTTTTCCAAACACCACCAACCAGTAATCTACCCTTCAAAGGAGAGATCAATTCTGGCATATCTGAAAGATCATATTCTGGTGATGATCTTGATATTTGCAGAATGTTTTCATCATCCAACTCATCAGACTGGGATTCAAACCTTTCAGAATGATCAACCTCCTCAAAAGTTCCATGCTGTTCTAATGTGGCAACCTCCAGTCCATGATCCACAACATCAAAGGCAGGAAGAACAGCACACGAACTAAATGAGCAGGGTATTGTTCCTATTGGACAAGGAGTCCATGACTTTGCTACAGACCATCTATTATGTTTCTCTGGTGTGCTTTTGTTGAATGGTCCTTCAGTGGTGCCAGTTTCCGTTAAGCATGGATTATTCTGCCTCTTCAACTGCAACTTGAACAGTTCCAGCATCTCCGTTGACTTTTCAAGTGATCCCTGTTCGCTGCATATGGTTCTTGATTGTGGGAGGGAAGAAACTTTAGCCAACCTAGGCAAAGATAACACAGGAAGTTTCCTCAATTTCTCCTTCACACTGTTACTGTTGACCATCTCAATCAACAGCAGCGCTGCATCTATGATACAGCTTTCGCCTATGGTGGATAGATTCAGTAACTTCCGTAGAAGTTTTGCGAGGCAAAAACAAGGAACTGCATTCTTGTCTGAAGAAAATACTATCTCATGAACAAGCCCAATGCAGCCTGAATCCTTAAGCTCTTTTATGCTTGTGACAAGCCATAGAATCAAGGAACAGAGCCTTTTTCAATTTAGATGGCCCAACTGGTAGAAAAGCATAAGATTCACCTACAAATATAACAACCAATTAGGCCAGAAACAGGGCAGCACAAATTGTACTTCACAAGACTGAACGGACAACTAGCATCATCAAGTCTAGACAGCAGATCAAGGTTGTTAAGCAATTCATGGGGTTTAGTACAAGAAATACCAGAATAATTTTTGCAGAAAGTATAGAACATTGGAGTATGATACTTTTCAAAGTACCTTTTTTTGTGTGTTCTTCCTTGGCTTCGATCATTTCAATTACTGACTTCAGTACACTAAGCAACAATCTTGGTTCTTTCTCTGAAAGTTTCATTATGATAGTTTTCATATCACTGTTTGACATTTGAGTGTCAGATGAGTGATAAACACCCAAACTATGAATTTCTTTCATGTCACTGCTTTCAGGGGACTCTGGAGCATCCAGTTGCATAAGATCCAGTAGACCAGAGACAACCTCAAAGGGACAAGCATAGTATAGCCGACGAGTGTACTTTATTGCTTTGACTATCAGTTTCTCAGAACCTGCAATTTAGAAGTAACACAACAAATGTGAGATGTCTTGGTTGTGACAATGTATTCCCTTGACGGCGACTTGTAACTTTCGACAATGGCACTTTACTCATTTCTTATAAGTAGTTAAATACTCATATTCACAATAAGAACATTCAGAAAGTAGATGATGTGATTGTAACAAATAAATGAGGATGCTTAGTTACACAATTGCACCTATATATGCCAAAAGAGAAAAGGTCCAGATTAATGGAAGAGACAAGTAAAATCAAAATTTATCATGAGGTGCATTATTTGCACATTCTAGAGCCTAATCCTAGAGTTTTCTGGCATAAACAGGGCGGTAGGGGGCATAGAATTCATTAATCTTCCTTGCAAAATGCAATGCATATAGATCAAAGCAAACCGTACGAATCTGGAGAAGTCAGTTGAGTACTGTATTCCATGGACTCAAGATCTATATTTCTATATTTGCATATTCATGGAAAGTGGGTCACATTTGTCTTTCCTCGAAGTTATGTTTTCTATGGAAAATTGTCCCTATGAACTTTCTAATAAGTATAATGAGAAAAACCGAGTACAAATAATAACGAACTAATATCTCACGCTGTAATAATGCATCTCTAACCAGTAACCAGGCCTACCAGAAGGTCCTACAGCACCAGAGAAGATCAAGTGGCTGGCTCCATCATAGTTCTTTCTATAAGCTGCTGATACTCACGTTTCCTTTTGGAACCTGATTTTGATTCTTTTGAATCGTTCTCCTTCAGAAAGGAAGCAATCTCATGCAATCTCGGCCTCAGTTCCACTTCAACATCAGGAATTGAATTAGTCTGGCGATCCCAGTAAATACACTTCAACCAATCAAATGCCTAAAAGTAATTTTATCTTAGAAAGTAAAATATCATGACTAGAAACAAAATTCCCAGAATTCTCAAAATTATATGAGAACCACGAAACAGCACTTGGTAGCAAAGCGAAAGAACTGTATGACAGGAGATTTTGTAGATGATAGCGAACTCATTTTACCTTAATACATGCCAGGCGTAACAGTGGCAAGGAGGGAAGGTTGCGATGGGAACTTTCTACATGCGGCACAAACAATCATCAGGACACAAATGACCATATGAAAACAAGACAAAACAAGTAATCAAATAATAGGGAGTAATTAATAATGTAAAAATACATGAGAAACAAAATCTTCTAACCATGGCGAATGTCCACCAGAATTCGTGGTATTCCAACAGCCTCAGCTAGTTCAGATATGGAACGGCCAGTTTTCTTATGTTGATTCTCCACAAAACCATTTACAAGCCTGACAGTAGAAAAAAAAGTAGAGAATAAATGTTTGTTGTACTTTGTTGAAGTTTTTACTGTGGAAAATAAAACGAAACCATGTATTACACACAAGATGATATTGCAGCGAGAGTTTTCTCACCTCATGATTGCCATACTGTACAGCATCGCGAGCATCTCCTCTGATTCCATCGCATCATCACCAGCCAATCCGCTCCTAGGGGAAAGAACAAACAACTTGTGGCATATAAAACCATCCAAATTTTGCAGCTAGAACAGTTTCAAAGTTTCTACAAACATCGTACCGGAAGAAGGGATCCCGCAGCCGTATCTCGACGAAGGCGGCGGTAACGTCCACGGGGATCAGGACGGAGCCCCTGCTCCGCCACGCCGCAATCTGAACCAATCAACGAAACACTTAGAAAAATCACACCCTTGCGCTGAAAAATAGGGGGCTTCTCGGGCTATGGAGAGGAGGTTACTTGTTACCCTGCGAAGAGCGGCGGCGGGGAAGGAGGAGAAAAGGCCTTCGCGCACGAAGCGCCATTCTTCCCAGCTCGACCAGGGCACCAGCTTCCGGCCGGTGGAGAGGCAGCCGGCACCAGCATAGAAGCCGCTCGCTTCGGGCGCCGGCGCCGCCTCCGCCGCCGCCATGGGAGGCGAGACAAGTGGGAATCTGAACCCTACTAAACCCGTCACCGTGCAACTGGCCGGTGGGGCCGCACAGATTTAGTTAGGGATCCCTTTTATTAGTTAGGAAGGAGC
Source organism: Panicum miliaceum (assembly GCA_032594955.1). Taxonomy (NCBI): domain Eukaryota; kingdom Viridiplantae; phylum Streptophyta; class Magnoliopsida; order Poales; family Poaceae; genus Panicum; species Panicum miliaceum. The sequence goes on along the minus strand of CM064063.1, from coordinate 6,820,656 downwards.
TTGACTCACTGCCTCGTGCGTGGGACCAAAATGTAAGTGTCGTAACGGGCAGGGTGTTCTTTGCAACTTGACCAGAGGACCGCCGCCCAGGCCCCAGGCAAATTCCAGGGGAAGGGCCGTGCGGCCCTCCTGCCGGCGAGGTCGGCGGATGCGCGTAGGCGACGGCGTTCGCGACGCCGGAGCTAGTATAAGTGCTGCCGGCGTCCTCCTTCCGCTGCTCGCATTGTCCGGTGCACCCTGTCCAGTATCAGCAAGTAAGTCTCCTAAATCAAATTTCCTGCTTCTATTCGTGTTAATGTGATGTGATGAGATTGATACCTAGAGGGTATATTTACATCATTGGAATGAGATGTTTGCGAGACATAACTATACGAACCAGATCGTTGTTGTAAAATTATTGGGCCGATCCTGAATTGCTAGTGTGTGATTATGATTTCCATGTTTATAAAGGGAAGGGATCTTGTTGTGCTTTTGTTACACTTCTTAACCAAAGGAGATCGGAATAAAAGGCCGACTACATTTTAAACTTTAAAACTTATTGCATAAAGTGGTGGACTATGACCTAGATTGGCCAAAATGTTATAAGCAGCTAGGTAGAGGATAGTGATGGCCTGGATAACAGGATAAGTATCCTCTACATGGTAGCTCTTAGCTTTAGTACAAGCATTTGTAGCTAGATTACTGATTATCTGTGCTACTGTTTCCTTTTAATGATTATATTAAAATTCTTCAAAGAACTCAATTATTTTGTAGTAGTACCTATGGTCCTTGACAATCTTATCAGTACGGTATTCTTGTAGTTCCATACTTTTGTTATATTGCTACATGTGCATACTGCATATATGATCATAACCCACTTGGTACAGCTAATTACCATCAAGCTACTGGGGGATTTGCCAAAGCAAGAGCAAATTGGAAGTTTCTCTTATAAATGTTTTGCAGTCTAGTTTCTTTCATTCCTCCTAATTTAGTTAACCATTCTATTAATGTTGAGATATTTAAACCAGTAACGGGAAATATCTAAAATTCATATTTCTAATATTAACGGTTATGCTCTCACTAGTCTGTTATGTTGCTGGAGATGTGAGCCTTTGTGGACAGCAGAATAAAGGAGAGATAGTTGCATCATCAAAATCACTATGAGCAAAAGTGTTTACCTTTTATATCTGTTCAGGTACAATAACATCTCCATCTATCTCAATGTCTCTGATATGAACAATCTTGCCTCGATCCAGCCCACCTTCTTGGCACCGTTGGTTGATTAGGGGGCATTGTTTGATGTAGAGTTCCTTGAGCCCATTGGGAAGGCCTTTTTCTGGCAAGCTTTCAACCTCAGGACAGTTGTCAATGAATAGTGTTTCGAGTGAGGATACTTCATACAGGCTTGGAGGCAAACACTGGAGATCATCACAGCATGATATCTTCAAGAATTGAAGTGTATGAGGTAAGCCCTCCGCTGGGAAGTTACTGATATCAGGGCAGTCAGCAATCTCAAAATGCTTGAGATGAGGAAGATATCTTAGGCTATTTAGAAGCACACATGATAATTGAGAGCATGAGTTTAGACGGATATCTTCTATTGAAGTGGGTAGCAAGCCTCCCTCAAGCGCTGTCCAAGGCACCAGACAAGGGCACTCGTATATATGCAGGCTCCGTAGTGATATAAGAGGACGGAAACACTCCTCTGGCAGTGAAACTAGCCGTTCACAGTGGGCTATTGTTAGACTCTTGAGAACTGCCAGGTTGCATGCAAGCAAGCCGACACGCAGAGATGTTACATCTGGGCAATCATTTATGTACAGAGATGTTAGAGAAGATTGACTGACTCCACTTTGAAGCTCCGGAAGTGACTCGAGTCCAGATTCATATATCGTTAACGATGTCAGCGTTGATGGAAGAGGGGGTAACTTCTTCAGCTTTGGGCACCTGAAAAGACCAAGTTCAGTTAATTGAGGAAACAACTGCTCAGCATCATCAAACATCCACTCTCTCAAGTTTGGCATGTCTTCCAATAGGAGTTCTTCTAAAGCTGGAAAACATTTTTGTTGACCAAATCCTGTGAACTCATGTCCAAGTTGTGTGACCTCAGTTGCTCCCGCTATATTGAGATTTTTAAGGAAAGGAAGTTGACCTAGAGGTGGAAGCACCTTGCTTTTGCAATTACATATGTGAATGGTTTGCAGATTAGGAAGAGATGAACTAGCCAGCCAGCTAGGGAACCTCACCACTGGGAATCCTTTAATCATTAACTCCTTGAGATCAAGATGTGGTTGAAGACCTTCTAGGACCTCTTCTTTTTGTCCTGAAGGAATTACTGTGCAGTCCCCATCCCATATGAGGTGTAAAGTTCGAAGATGTTCTTTGGTCCTCAACTTTGCTGCAAGTGCCTCTTGTCCATCAACTACATTGTTAAGGCCGCGAATTGAAAGATGTCCATGAAGCTGGTCCATGTTCCTCAATTCTGTGATCTTGTATCCTGGGCGCTTCCGGACAACAAACTCCTCCAGTTCCTGGAGGCAGATCAAACTTCCAATTTCAGGTATCCTGGACAATAGCCTTGTGCTTGCCTCTAAGTGCCGCATGTTAGTGAGCTTAGTGATGCCTTGTGGCACTTCTCTTAGTGAATTGCAGTCACTCAGTTTCAGTATTTGCAGATTATAGAGCTGAATAATAGTTTCGGGTAATGTTTCGATTTCTGTACTAGTGAGGTCTAGGAAGCGAAGCTGTTTCAAATTTCCTATAGATTCTGGTAGCTCTTTAAGACCTATTCCATGCATATCAAGCACTCTAAGAAATAGAAGTTTTTTAAATACATCATCAGGCAGTTGAGACATCTTAGACTTGTGTCCATGCATAATGATTAGTGTCCTTAACTTCCTATAAATATAAAGTGGACCAGACTGCATGCACTTACCATCCTTGCATGGTAATGAAAGATGACGGATCTTGATAGCACTCTCATGTCTCCTTTCATCCTCAAATTGGTCACAGTCTTCCATGGAGATAGACTTCGCAAGGTCATGCATTGCATCATGCATGACATAGTTATCCTTGTAAGGCTGGAAGAAAGATCTGCTTAGTAGCTCATTAAAGTATGTACTGCCTGTATCCTCTAGTCTCTTATTGCTAGATTGCCTGATGAAACCAAGTGCTAGCCAAATCTTAACCAACTTCTCTCTCCTGAAGATGTAATCTTTGGGATACACAGAACAAAACGCAAAGCACTGCTTGAGATGTGCTGGTAAGTGGTTGTAGCTTAGCCGTAGAGCTGGCAGTATGTTATTCCTCTCCGCTGATAGTTCCCATATATCATTTCTTAGTATGTGCTTCCACTCTTCTTCATCTGTTATGCAAAAGAGGAGACTCCCTAACGCCTTTGATGCAAGAGGTAGTCCCTTCAGCTTCTTTACAATGTCCCTGCCTATCACCTCCAATTGTGGATGTGTGCTGCAGTCACCATGCCTGAATGCATGGTTCTTGAATACAGACCAGCTATCATCATCTGATAGTTGTTGTAGCTTGTAGGGCTCTATTCCTCCCATTATTCTACCAACATTCTCATTTCGTGATGTTACCACTATCTTGCTTCCGGAACCTCCTGAAAGTAAAGCCGCTCTATAACTGAACCATTTATCACGGTCTTCATTCCAGACATCATCCAAGACAAGCAAATACCTTTTGCCCTGTAGTACTCTGGAGAGTGTTTCTTGAAGCATGTTCATGTTAGTACTGGCCAAGGATTGGTCATAGGCAGCAGCAAGAGTTTCTTGTGTTATCTTTTTCTCATCAAAACTTTCAGAAACATAAATCCATATCCTCAATTGAAAGTGTTCTTTCACTCTTTCATCATTGTACACAATCTGTGTAAGAGTGGTCTTACCAAGGCCCCCCATGCCAACAACTGGTATGACACAAACATTGCAGGAATTATGTCCACTGTCAGACAGCACAAGCCTTACTATTTCCTCCCTGTCTGCCTCCCTGCCGAATACAGCTGAACTATCTACAAGGGAACTCGACTGCGGCCGCTCTAAGGTCTCAGACCTACTCATTCCGCCTAACATCTGGAGCCCAATAGTCTCCCGTTCTTTTGCAATCTTTTCCAACCTCGCCAATATGCTGCTAATCTGTTGCTTTATTCTATACCGGTGTAGATTCGTACGCAAGAAGGAGGTGGGAGAACTGATACTTGCCTTTGCGGGAAGCTTCATCTTCCTCTGCCTCTGCCTCTGCCTCTGCCTCAGGTGCATACTCTTGGCTGAATAGCTGTCCAGTAGATCATCAATGTCGTAAGCGACATCCTTGAGCTTTGCCAGCCATCCCCTCACAGACGCATCTGCCAACTGCTTTGCCTCTGCATCGTCAAGGAAGGCCTGCAATTGAGAGAGAGTGCAAGAGAGGGTATCTAGCTTGCCCTGGATGCCTTTATAAGATCTGAACTGATCAAGAGCTACTTCTGACAATTTTTGAAAGAGGGTCTGCATGAAGGCTCCCAAAATTGCTTCTGCAGCCATGGGAGTATGCTTCAGTGTTTCCTCCTCTTGTGGCCTGAATCTTGGTTTGTTTCAATTATTAGTTGGAAGATTGAAGTGGGGAAAAGCTGAAAGGTGTTCACACTCCCAGAGAGCCAAAGCGTGTGTTGACATGTTGACCTGAAGATGGCGAATGGCCTTTTCCATTCAATTTCGGTACTCCAAGCACCACTAGCAACGGAGCTCCTCCATGTGGAAACAAGATATGCCCTATAAACAATCTGCTCCTTCGATCTGAAAGGTCTTCTGCAATTTTTTCCCGTACGACTGAAGCGACCTGCTCCTTACACATGTCAGTTTTTGTTCTGTAGCACAGTGCACAGAGGTTTTCTTGAAGATTATCTGAAAAATTCCAAGAAAAGAAGTCCTAGTGGTGATAGTTCAATGCAGATTCGTTGAACAATATGTTGGTGACTGGTGAGTGAGGAAGCTTCCCTCGTTTAAAGTCACAGGAAAGGACTGGGGGGAAGCAGCTTTTGACTTGCTGAAGGAGACGGCTAAGCAGCTCATTTTGGCAGGGAGCAGGGAGCTTCCGGTGGTAGATGGTGTACCTAACCATTCGTCATATGTACATGCTACTTCGGTGGACTCCTCAGTGACAGTATCTACTCATTGATGTGTCGTCGTGTCAAAGTGTCTCTGAACAACAAAAAAAGTGTTGAGTTCGTGGGCAGTTCTACAACCTTAGAAAGTGAAATTAGCGTTATTTCAAAAAAAAGAAAAGAAAGAAAGTGAAATTAGATGAGGAGAGAATTTGTTTTCTTCATATTTGCGCATAAAGCAGTGTGGACGCCATGAAGCGCAACGCAGATAAACTCTGCAGACTGCAGAGTCGCAGTGGGGATAGTGGAAGAAGGCGGGACCGCAGGAGGCAGTTCATCATGAACCGTGATACCAAGAGTATTGTGGCGGCCATAGGAAGTTGTGGCAGTCCCAGGATCACGGAGCATTCTGCAACACCCCTTTTTGTGGCGCTCCTGTTAGTTTCAGTTTTGAGCGGCTGTCTCTCTGCTTCTTTTTGCTGAAATGAAATGGTGAATGATGATCCTTTGTAATGTTCTTTGTAGTGCCATGATCCTGTGGAACTGGGAATCTATGCCTGTGATCAGACAGTTTACGTTTTCCTGGTTGAGGAAGATGAAGCGTTGACCAATGACAGAGACCGATTGCACAGACCTGGCAAGTGGCAACACGTGTCGATTTGCTTGCTTTGTGATCCTACTCTCTAGCGAAGTGTTCTCGCGGGTGCCTCTCCTAACTGGCAATTGTTTTTTTTTTAATAATTAGCAGGAGCACTGCTTGTCATTTAAGGAAGGAAGCAGAGGGTTTCAAGTGTTACAATAGGTTGTGTATTACATAAAACAGAGGAGAACGCACTTTGACTCCTCTGACTGGCAATTGTCAAAGGCATGTGCAGGGGGTTTTCCTCTCGGTGACGCACACGAGCGGAGCCAAAGTGTGGTGTGACGTGAGCACGATGAACGGTGAACTTGCGCCAATGGTTCATGTGATCATGAGAGCTGGTTGGCACCAGCTTGGGTGGAATTATCCGAATAGATTGGGACGGAGCCTTGTGCGCCGGCCCAGATCCCCACCAATCGCCGAGCTGCTTTTCAATTGTTAAATAGCTCGTCGCGCACGACACGCCAAGCGAGCTGCGACGGCGACTCTCTAGTCTCATCTGCTCTGCTTCTCCGCTCGACCACTCCGCCGGCATCGCGGGCCATGACGACGCCCTCCCGCCGACTCCTCCTGCTGCTGCCGCTGCTCGCCGTCGCCGTCGCTGCGTCTCATCCGGCGCACGAGGTGGGTGTGCTTCGGCTCTGTCCCGTTGTCCTTCCCTTGGTCGTCGCACGTTTGGAGGCTCTGGTTGGTCGCCTGACGTGGCTGGATTCGGCTGCGCGGGTGGCAGTTCTGCGCGGCGGGGGGTGACGCCGGCTGCGGCGGTGGAGGGGACGGCGCGAGGATCCTGATCAAGGGCGGCACGGTGGTGAACGCGCACAGGGCGGAGGAGGCCGACGTCTACATCGAGGACGGCGTCGTCGTCGCCGTCCGGCCCAACATCCCGGTGAGTGCTCGCTGCGCCTCCACGAGATTGCTTAGATCCCAGTGTTCTACTTGGCTCGAGGATGGCTCCCACTTGCAGCCATGTTCCCGGATGCCAAGTGGCTCGGGATTCCTGACAACTTTATTTTTCTAGGATGGAAGAATCAATTGTTTATGATCGCAAAAAAATCACGCAGTTTACAAGTCTTCTGTCATCGAGTCATACGTGTCATTTACTCATTTCTAGGTGGGTGATGATAATGTAAGGGTGATCGACGCAACTGGAAAATATGTTATGCCAGGTGATTTCTTACTGCTGTGGTATGGTGAATATTTACGGAATCTGTTGTTACTTGTTGCTCGGTTTATCAACCTTCCGGGGGAATTTCCAGGTGGAATTGACCCTCACACGCACTTGGCAATGGAGTTCATGGGCACCGTGACCATAGATGACTTCTTCAGTGGGCATGTTGCTGCACTGGCTGGTGGGACGACGATGCACATTGACTTTGTCATTCCTGTGAACGGCAACTTGACTGCAGGCTTGGAGTCCTACAAGCAGAAAGCAGCAAATGCTGCCATGGATTATGGCTTTCACATGGCCATTACCAAGTGGAATGATGAGGTTGCAAGGGAAATGGAAGTGATGGTTAAGGAACATGGTCAGTCTGCATTTTGGTTTTCTGTACTTATAATTGCTTTATAGAAAAACTGCATTACTGTTACATAAAGTAAAGTAGCCCCTTTGTATGGCTTTACAATTAACTTCAATGGCATATAAGGACATAAGGTATCAGTAAAATATTTTCAATGGCATGATTGATATTTTGTTAGATGCTAAAATGAATACATTGTAACAATTGCAGGGATCAATTCTTTCAAGTTCTTCATGGCATATAAGGGTTCCCTGATGGTCACTGATGACCTCCTTCTGCAAGGCCTACAGAAATGCAAGTCGCTTGGTGCCCTGGCTATGGTTCATGCAGAGAATGGGGATGCTGTTGCCGAAGGACAACAGCAGATGATCGACCTTGGGATAACTGGTCCAGAAGGGCATGCTCTCTCAAGGCCTCCAATTGTAATACAAGCTTTTATTGTTATTCTCCTTGATATATAATATATGTTCAGGTTTCTGCTGATAATAAAGGCACTTAGGAACTTTTGTACTTTACTCACATGAAGCTACTGGAAGAGTCAAATAATTTTATTTTCCTATTCACCGCAGTTGGAAGGAGAAGCAACTGCACGGGCAATCCGCTTAGCAAAGTTCATCAATACGCCACTGTATGTTGTTCATGTGATGAGCGTTGATGCAATGGAGGAGATTGCCAAGGCTAAAAGAGAAGGTGAGCTGCCTGACACCTTTTCTTCCACTATTTGGTTTGTCTCCACTTTGGAGCCATACCAGAGTTCCTACTCTCAAATGGGGCTGCTGTTTTCAGAGGTTGCCTGGTTTTTGGTGACCTCATGGGGTCTGAGAACTCGATGATTCTATATTTTGTCATGTTGTACTGAATATATTGCTTGTCTTACTAAGTAACATTCAACAACTTGACTAGGTTAATGTAAACTAAAAACTTTGCAGGGCAGAGAGTTATTGGTGAACCAGTGGTTTCTGGACTAGTTCTTGATGATTCTTGGCTTTGGAATCCTGACTTCACAATTGCTTCAAAGTAAATTGGAAAATAAGCTCACTAGTATTTTTTTGGATTATATATCATCTATCTCATATGTGCTTCTAGGTATGTGATGAGTCCTCCAATCCGGGAAGCAGGGCACAGTAAAGCACTCCAAGCTGCTCTTTCATCAGGAATTTTACAGGTGATGCACTTGTGGCATACTCCAAAATGTGGAGTCGGTCACCACTGAAAATTGTACTTTCCTTGTTAGCAAATAATCAATGTATTTTAATTTATGAGCAACGTTTACTTACCTGCTATGGATAAGGAAACTTGTGTTGCATTTTGCATAGTTGCATAAGCATCTAATTGTACTTTGTTTCTATGCAGCTTGTAGGTACTGACCACTGCACATTCAATTCCACACAGAAAGCCTTTGGCTCTGATGATTTTCGGAAGATTCCCAATGGTGTAAATGGTAGGGCCTATGGACCTAATAATTGCTAAAAGTGAATATTGTAATCTTGTCCTGTTTCAGTGTTAATTTAAGTCAAGTAAGACATCTCTCCCTTGAATACTTGAATCCAGGTCTGGAGGAACGGATGCATATAATTTGGGATAGCATGGTGGTAAGTTCAGTTTTTAAAACGGTTTAAAAAGAAATTGACATCAGTAATCCTTAGGTTCTGTAGTCAGTTCTTTTGCTCTGATGTTTATGCAATTTCTACAGGAGACCGGCAAGATTTCTGTCACCGACTATGTCAGAGTGACAAGCACGGAATGGTATTACATATTAACTCTGCTGGAACCAGGATTTACTTTTGCAGTAACCAGTTAGTCTTATCCGAATGCATTGTTCAACTACCAAACTGCAATGATAGAAATTATTGAACCCTTTTCAGTGCCAAGATCTTCAACATATACCCTCGGAAAGGAGCAATCCTGGAAGGATCTGACGCAGATATCATCATCCTAAACCCTGAAAGGAGCTTTGTGATGGGTGCCCACACACACCATTCAAGGTCCAACACAAATGTATACGAAGGCAGGAAAGGAAAGGTCAGTTCTTCTTCACACACATTAAACAACAGTATTTGGTATGGAACTCGAATCCGACTTCTGAGTGTATCCTGTTCATTTGGGGTAGGGAATGGTGGAAGTCACGATATCAAGGGGCCGAATGGTATGGGAGGATGGTGTGCTGAATATCGCTCCTGGTTCAGGAAGATACGTCAGGATGCCGCCTTTTGGCTACATCTTTGATGGCATTGAGAAGTCAGATGCTGCCTACAGAGCTTCCCTCCGAGCTCCTGTACAGCGTGGTAAAGCTGCTGCTTAACGATGCCCTTCGCCATCTAGTTCGAGACTGCTGCTTAACGATGCCTTGCTCCATCTAGTTCAAGAACGGGCTGCTCCAAGGTGAACGCCGTTCGTTCCATGTGTATACAAAAAAGAACACTTTATTGAAGTTCAGATTCAGGATAGGTAAAGGCCTTAACTTGCCTATGTACATCGAACACATTTGTGACCGAGAAATTTACTAGTTCCGGTCAGTTTGTACAACTAGAAACTTGCTATTCCAATAAATGAAAGGAAAAACTGGTTTCTACCACCGAACTTGTATGAATTCAGACATTTATGTTTGATGCAATGATAATCTTGTTACATCATTTATCACCCACGTTGTAATATCTGTTAAATCCTTCATAATATTCATCATGAATGCCAATACATACTAAAAGAACATGATTATTGATTGGTTCATGAAGGATTACCTACGCAGTACTGCGATTTCTTTGGAAGAATGCAAACAGATGTTCAAATGTTCAGTTTGATATAGTCACTCCGTATCACTCACAGTCACATGGATGTTGCACTGATTTGTCTGTCGATCATATCCGCCAATGTCATCCCCTAAAGATCTCAGATTATTCCGCATCTATTTACAACTCTGTTTCTTTTTTCAAAATTGTTACAAACTTGTCCAATAACTCATAATAACCTACAATATGAACTGAACATTCACTTGAACACATACACGAGAAGTTTCTGATCCAAATATCACACCAACACATGAGGAATGTGAAGAAACTAATGGGCATACTAGAGACAGTGCCTAAATTATCCTATCATGAATTAATTGAATTTATTCCCGTGGACGAGCAAGCCAAAGAGAACTCAGAGCACGCAGCCGAGAGAAGTAGTCGCTTATTGCAAGTAGAGCTCGTGCAGATTGACGAGTGGTTAAGATGCGTTGCATTTGCTGAAGTGTTTGTAGCCGCAGATTATCAGCCTGCAGATGACATTGTTAAAAAGAATTACTTCCTTGCTATAACTGCTATAGGCGGTAATACTATTCTACACCTTAGGTGTAGCGTTTATTCTACACCCAGCAGTCAAATTACTGACCGAACTGATCAGAAATTACTGAACCAAGTTGCCGAATTACTGAATCACGTTCAGTAAAATGGTGTTCAGTAATCACGCGCAGTAGTTATTACTGAAAAATTGTTCAGTAATTAGTTGGGTGTAGCGCGCGCGCGCGCGTGCGCGTGGGTGTGTGTGTGTGTGTGTGTGTGTGTGTGTGTGTGTGTGTGTGTGTGTGTGTGTGTAAAAATGGATGGAGTATGCCACTATCTATCAACAGCATTTTGAAAAGAATAGTATTCCATCAGCCTTTCCAATAATGCAATTGTCATTGAGGTATTTCAATCAGAGTAAACTTGTATCAGCTGCTGAGCAATTTTGTTCTTTTTTTTAGAGCAACTCGGGAATTTTGTTCTTCGAGATATGGCTTTTAAGTATATAAGTACATAACTGATATAATCTGTACAATATGCCTTAAACAGTATCCAATATATTAAGTAAAAGAAAGATAATACTGTGTTATAAAACTTGCAAAGCCATGATTTGCATGACAAACCTGTCGTAGGAAGTTTTCAAGGGTGCCAAGTTTCCCCATAGCCATCGCCATTTGTCCCATGTAATTCGCAACATTGCCAGAAGATCCAGCAGGGCCCAGGGATCCAGATGCTAGAGTTTCTGCAAGTGACTGTTGTAATGCTTCCATCCCTTGGGAAAGAGCATCCTCTGCTTGTTGGGAGGACTGTTGCAGGTTGGATATACCAACAAGCTGCTGATCAGTAAGAGGCTCTAGCTGACCTGCCAATAACTGCAACAGTAATGTTAGTATAAAATTCAAAGAAGTAGATGAGAACATGAGCACTGTCAGAAGTTTATCTCATAAAAAGGTAGAAGTTTATCATCTTGCATTTTGTATAAGGTACTTAAAAACAACAATTAACATATTTGCAGTTAGGCATTTTCAGATGGAAAATCATAAAAATCACTAAGCAAAACTGCTTGGTTAGAATAAAAATTCCCATTGACTGGACCTTGGAGTTCATCGGCAAGAGCCAAGAGGTCTAGGAATCTTATCGTGCATTCAGAATAAAACCATCAGAATAGTACCTTAAGAAGCTCAGATGATCGGAAACCACCTAACCACATGAAACACCTCTCAGCAGGGGTCTTCCACATCCCGGACAGCACATGGAAAACATCAGCTTTCGCTGCCACACCCTTGAGCCTGAAAATTTCGTCGTAGTGTGCCATGATGCTATCAACAATACCTCGAAGATCATTGTCTCCAGCATGTGCATTGACAGCAGCCCTCAACTCATTTACATGTTTGTTGTGCTCCTCCAACCAGCGTGCATACTCCATGTCAAATCTCAAAGCTCCTATGGATCAGAGAACATGAACATGAAGGGGAACTGGCAGTATGATGGAATCAAACAAACAATTTCTAATGTTTTCAAGGGTAAAACTGCCTGTAAACTTCTAATCTTAAAGAAGCTACAATAATTCTTTGGGAGCTCAAGCAGTGTGTTACTGTAGCTTGTTTCATTTGTTCGCTGTGTCCACCCTATTTTACAAGTAACTCATAAGTGATAAGGAGCACCCAAGAAAGGAAAAGGTTCATTTTACTCCCTTCAACAGTCCACTTTGTCCGCTTAACCCCCTGAGCAAAATTTAGGCTCAATTTACTCCCCCAACAATTCCAATTAGCCCAATCTACCCTCTAATGATATTTCTCTTTTTTGTTTCACCGTGTATGAATTGAATTTTAAGTTCAAATTTTGTGAATGGATAGAGAACATGATGTCATATGTTAAAAAATACATTAAGAATTTTTCATGGTTATTTTCATAATTTGGAAACATTTAACACGAAATTTATCACAAAAATACAATTCTGCATGAAAAATATTCATGAAAAAAATCATAATGTATTTTTCTAGCATAGGGCATCATATTATAAGTTACATTGCAAAATTTAAAGTTCAAATTCCACTTGTAAGTGGAGAAATAAAAAAGAGAAATCTCATTAGGGGGTAGATTGGACCAATTGAAATAGTTTAGGGTAGTAGCTTGAGCCTAAATTTTGTTTAGGGGGTTAAGTGGACAAAGTGAATTGTTGAGGGGAGTAAAATGGACTTTTTCCCCCAAGAAACAGGCACAGAAGTCAAGTCTCATTACACAAAGTACACAGTACCTGTACATTAACCTAGAACTTCTAGAAAGAGTCATGTGAGTGTAGTATTACCATTTCCGTTTGCTGATTGAGGTTGATCTCCTGATGTCGAAATAAATATACCCTGAAGAATTACACATTTATTCAATATATGTGCTGCATGTTTAACTCAAGAAACAACTTTCAAAATATGAACGGAAATAGAAAGACCTGTTGGCGAGCCCGCTGAAGCTCTTGCTCTAACTGAGTAAGTTTCAGTCTGCTACTCTCAAGGTTTTGGATGTACGCCTGATCAAAAAATGAGGTGAAACGTTGCAAATTGATTCTACCAAAACGGTGAAACAAAATATAAATAGAAGAAAAGGGGGAAAGGTAGGGTCATAGACATAGAAATGCTAATTGGATCTACAACCGCTTGTATGAGTAGCTAGGCACACAATTATGTCTGGGTGCATGGTCTACTAATAGAGCTCATGTGCAAAAAAATATGTAATACCCAGTTCAAATGAAGAGATCTCTCAAAATATAGTGTCAAGAGTGATACCACACTAGGGTGATCAGGACACAACATAAATGGAATCTGACAGGAGTGGAAGTTTAGTAAAGTTCCAAGTCACCTTCTTTCTTAAACGGCTTTTCCTGGCAGCTTCACGATTTTGGGCAAGACGACGAAGTGTCTGTTTTTAAAAAAACATATATATTTATTTTCAGCAGTGGATTTAATTGATCAATATATCATAAATATAAAGCCAAGAGTACCTTCTGATCTAGTTTGCCCCTTGATTTGTCACTAGAATCAGAAGCTGTGGGGCCAGCAACCAGTCCTTGTTCAAACTGGTAGGCAGAATATGCTTTATTATAAGCTTATCAATGTTACTAAAAGATGGGCATATATACAATGAAGCATCCTTTCCAACAATAAATTCATTAAGTGTGTTAGTGGCAAGCATAATTCAACTGATTACTTGGTTAAGGATGATGAATATGCACCAAGCTAAAAATGTGAAAAGAATTATGTCAGCAGCTAGACACTGACGAACATCTATGCAATAGTTCACCAAAGATTGGTATATGCAGTGTCTTTGTCTAATTCACCATCCAAATTTTCTTTGCTAGAGAACTAATGCCTACAATTCATTCACGGCATTTATGTATATGTATGATATTGAAATTTGAAATATCAAAACATGCATGTTCAAAATTCAAAAGTTCTTCGCAAAGACATCAGAAACCTCCAGAAACTGAGTATGAACAATTCTGCAAACATCAAGTGTATCATGATCATTATGATAAAACAGACCGACAAAGGAGTGAGCTGAGAATGGTTGGTACCATCTGATTCCTCTCATCAGTATCTGGATCTGTTGATGTGTCAGTCATAGGACTATCAGCCATAGCTGACTCCCCCCAGTTCTCGATGTTACCAGTTGGTAAAGCCACCAGATTTTGTTGAGCTCCTGTTTGCTGTTCTAGCGACTGAGGGTCAATTCTCGCTGCAGCTGTTGCTGCGGTTGTAGCATTTATATGAGATGGAGAAATAGGCTACAAAGAGAAAAGAAAACTTGTGTCAATAGATAAAGGTATGGGATATCACTTAATTAATGGGCTTTTGACAAGTGAGCAGAATTTTCAGTTTGTACCCACATACCTTTCCGTAACTTCCAAACTGAAGAGGATTGTTGTTAATTGTATGAGTATTTGGCTTCAGATTGAACAAAGTGCCTGGATATCAGAAAATAGTAAACAAGAATCTGTTAAACTATGGGCATCGAACAAAAAGGTTAATAGTTCACGCACATCCATAGAACTGATCCACTGTTTGTATGAAAGGCATTGCTACTGTGTACAACCACGGCAGCAGTGCTTGCAAGGTGGCACATCCGCTGTGTGTTAGCAGATACAGATTGTAATCCCAGTTTTACAGCTTACAGGGCACATGGTAACCAGCAATGATATCTTTGGTAATTATTGTAAGCAAACATACCAATAAATGAATAATAAAGTGCAACTAGGTATCAGATTAAAAAATGGAAGGGCAGATGCATAATACATATATTCCCAAAGCATAGAAAAGTACACATTACTAAAGGTTGAAATTCCAAGACCAACAAAAGAACATATACTACAAGTAATCTCTAGCATATTTGACTGAGAACTGAATACATACCAGTATTAAGATTAGCAAGATCTTCTATTCGGAGTCCAGCAGACTGTGCAAGCGCCCCAAAGTCGGTAACTCGAGAAGGTTGCATGTTGTTCATACCTGTGTGGCTGAAAAAAAAAGTATTCACCAAAATTAAACAAGATATGGGACATGAAAAGATTTTATTCATTTTGTCACAAGATCCGCACTTTATATATTTACCATGGGAAGGTTACTTTTGTTTTGTCTTTCTATTCAGTATGACATTCAATTGCATTGGTTGCAGACTTGAGCGTACTGACCATCAAAGGGACCATGGGCGCAGGCAGACAGTAACAGACAAGAACTTAAATTTATTTCAGAACCAGTTCCTTCAATACACAATGATTGAGACTAGCAAAGACCCTGCCTGGAATCCTACAAGGCTTAACAAAAATTTATATATTTCACCGAATACTTGGTTAGTCCATACTTAACCCAAAATACATATTACTAATGAGTTGGGTTGCTCATGGCCAACCCTCAGAGGCCCCTATTCTCCTTTCATGAAGATCTGGACCTACCACTGCGATGATCTCCGGTACCCCGGTTGGGGACATGCAAATGTGGTCCAGTGATCAGTGGCAACATGCCAAGCCCCTGACAGTTGACCAGGGGCAAGCTGCCAAACTGTTAGGCCAGTGCAGTGAGTGAGGCAGCATGGGAAATCAATGAAAATCATTGCTTCTTCCGGGCCTTGCACTAACAGAGCATTAGGCCAACAGAAAGAAACCTTGCTACTGCTAACAAAGTTACAATTCAATGATTACGGCACATGAGGCGAAGGTCTAATCTAATCAGGAAAGCTATCAGCTTTTTCCTCCTGGAAAGCAGAGGCAATCACCGCCGCAATCCATGCGCTGCGCAGTCCTATGATCAATTAACTAGCAGTAATCAACAACCAGGGATCATATGATGATCATGCACGGGCAAGTGAGACAGCTACAGAGCAGGTAGAAACGGGAAGGAACCATCGGAAGATGGAGATCAAAGCGGTGGCGCGGGAACGTACATGGAGTGCTGAGGAGGCCCAAAGCTCGGCATCGCCCCGCCCGCATCTTCCGCCTCCGAACCTCCTTGCCTACTCTCCATCGGCCACCATCAATCACCATGCAACCCTCGGCGCCGCCGTAGCCTCACCTCATCGCGAGCTCGCAAACCCAAACAACCATCACATGAAGAAGCACCGACTTCCGCCTCCGAGTTATAGCACCACCGCCACGAGCAGCACCAGCAGGGTCCTGTCGAAAAAGCTTGGATTTTTTTTTCACGGCCTGATCAATTCGGCGATTTGACAGGGGGGGGGGGGGGGGGGGGGGCGGGGGGCAGTGGGTTGAGGAAGCAACCGGTTGTGTTTGAGCGAAGCGAGGAGGTCAGGAGGAAATGGAGGAGAGAGTCCGTCCACTCCAGCGGCGGCAGGGGCAGGGGCTGCAGAGGTTGCCAATGCCTCGAACTGCGGCCATTTTATAATGATTTCTTGGTTGTGAGTCCCACGGCCACTGGAGGAGGAGTGACGTTTGGACCATGCCAATCTCTAGGCGGGAGCCATCCGCTGCTTCAGCACGCACAGCGGCCTGCGCTGAGGCGCCAGGGTTTTAGGATCTGTCAATTGTGACCCGGTTCCATTTGTGAACGGCAGTGTATGTGTATAATGGTGTACGAGCGCAAATGAATTTTGGATTGTTGTCACACTACGCTTTGTTTCACATGAGCTTGATAAAGCACCATACCATTTCTTCTCTAGTTTTTTAACTGTGGTATAGCTTTTTGGGGGATTGGGACATTGAACTCCAATGCAAGAAAAGAAGGTAAAGAAGAGAGGGAAAAAGGAAAAGAAGACATGGTACGGAGTCATGGAGGCGGAGACGGAAGAGCAGATCCCCTATCCGTAGTTCCGTACACGGCTGCACGTTTGTGTGCTCCTTTCTGCATATCTTTGCTTTGGTGCAGCAACCAGCAATAGCGCCGTGTGGCCGAGCCACAGACGATCAGGAGCTTTGGATGCAAATTTCTTCACCTGCTTTTGATAATTCGGTACTAACCTCCGCGCCGTTCCTCATGATTTGTTAAATCCCCGTTATCTCTTCAACTAACCCCCTCGGGAGCACCACCGGTTTCCAATTCTCTACCATATCCTCCACGTCACAACAATCTGGATTTCCTGTCGCAAAGCTGAAAACTGTACGATCAAATCAGGGAGGCAGAGAAATGAAAAGCTCACATGCTTTCCGCTAGCCTACTGTTTATCTTTTTTTTATCTCTTTAATTCCAGTGATCAGTGAGCCAGTGAGTCTTGTGGATCATCTGAGATGGGTCTGCCGGTTCGTTTATTAAAAGCCGTCTCATCATGCAGCCAATCCTGACCGTCCAATCTTCGTTCGTAATCCGCATGATCAAGAGACCCAGTCGAACCGGGCTTACGAGTTGGTTGCTGACATGATCGGGCCCACCTGGCTCGTCGCCTTGTTCATGTTGACAATGAGCCATGACGATCGATGCACTGTTCTCCAAGATAACCTGTCCATCTCATGCTGTGTCAGTTCTGAACGAAAATGGATTTCAAAAGAAAATGGATTATCTTTTCAGCTCCAAATTCCCCGTTTTTGTCTGCACTCGGCGACGATGCAGACCACGCATCAGTCTCACTGACTCACTGTTGCCGTGCCCATCGTGCTGCTTCAGTCGGAGCAGTACCGTTCGAGAGAGGACGATGAGCGGGTAGGACGTCGCCATTGACCGCTACAGGTGCCGAGCTCGACCTCGAGCCAGTCCTACGTTTTTCCTGGACCGTAGAATCCGGACGGACAGGGATGGCTCTGTTGTTCCCCTGCTCTAATTTTACATCTGGTTCTGGGGTTCTGTATGCTCGTCCCGTAATTGCCTGTGTTCACTGCACAACTGTACCTGCATGCTGATGCTGGATGAACTTGCATTGTTGCGAACTGGTGATGGGAGATGACGAATCAGCATTAGCAGTTCTCGATGGCAGGTCGTGTGTTGTTTTCCAACTTTTGATGGATGATACTTGGGACGGGAACGGTACTGATCTCTCTCTCTCCTTATGCATTTGCATTGGCATGTAGTATACTCCGTATGCATTTGCTGGTCACCTCTCCCGTCTTGTCAAGGAGGGGGAACTCGAGGCGAGAGGCATGCGCTCGGCTGCTCGCCCATATGCCCATAGGAATAATAGGATCTAATGGGATTTGGATTTGGTAACCACGCCCGCGGTTCCCACATGATGGTTGGTAAAATGATTAGGCACATTGAAGTCAGATGATGCTAGAGTACGGCGCTGGCCTGTCAGCGTGTTCCTGCCCGCAGCCTGATCGATCCGTCATCGGGCAGACGATGATCAGATCAAAAAGTCGTGAACTACAGTGATGAGGAGAGCAGGGAGAGCCGGTACGCTGGTACTGAACTACAGAACAACTGACCGAGCGATGTCATCCATGCCATGGCGATTGGCAGGCTGCATCGCTTAGACAAAAAGACAACGGGCTCCCCTCTAGCACCCGAACTTGAGCAGAGCGCGGCCGCGGTCAATCCAAGGAGTTATAACCAAGCACGGCGTCGTCGGAGCGCGGCGCGCCGTGCACGTGCAGGGGGATCCCCAGCCTCGCGAGTCGCGAGCGCCACCCCGATCGATCCACGCTCCCGCACGGCCGCTTGCTTGGCTCGGCTCGCGTGGCCAACTGGCCCGTATAACCCCAGTTCAATTCCGATGCCCTCCGCTGCCGGCGCCTCCGCGCGCCGCGGCGCGCTGCCTCCTGGAGCGGAGCGCCCCTGCCCGCCAGCCCGGCACCCGGCAGCCACTGTTCCGCGATATGGGCATGGCTGGCTCAGGCAGGCTTGGGGTGGCCCGGCCAGGCCAGGGCCCTGCCTCGGCGGCCGTGCCGAGCGCATCTGCTCCCGTGCCCCGTGCCCGGCGGATTTACGCCGGCCGGGCACGGATCCCCTCTGCCTTTTGCCTGCTGCTGCACCGCTGCATATCCTGTCAGGCTGTCAATGAGATCGTTGCTGCTGCTACAACTCTACTAGTTGAGTGATTAAGCATCGACAGCTTCTACTGGTGCTGATTCAGCTGGCGGTGATCAACTGGCCGTCCCTCCGCGCTGAGGGTGACGTGGAGGGAGCAGGCACGGCGGGAAGATGCTGACGCTACCACGTCAGCGGCGTGTCGGCATGTGCCATTACTCATTACTGTACCTCAGACGCCAATGGCATCACCACGAGCACTGAGCACAGGCGGACAAGCAGCTAAGCAGGTACCGTCCCTGTAGCCAAGCAGATCAGCACAGTGTTTTTGGATTGAGTAAATTAGTTTTTTGGCTTAAAAAAGTGAGACTTAGTTTCCTGACCTAACTTGCTTATTTGTCTAAAAACGAATTTCATTTTATTCTTGACCCTTCCGTCCATTCCGTCTACAGTGGCTAAGTCAGCATATAGGGCGGGCGCGAAAAAGACCAAGTACCCCGCGATTCCTCTTTCTCATTTCGTTTCTGGAGGTGGGGATTTTTCCACCGTCTTGCAATCCCTAGCGGCGGCGGCGGAGATGGCCGGCTCCAGCGCAGGCCTAGCTGCCGGCGGCGCGAGCCATGGAGGAGGCGTGGGCCTGGCCGCCGACTGCGCGAGCCAGGGCGGCGCGGGCATGGCCGCCGGCTGCACGAGCCAGGGAGGAGAGGTGCGAATGGTTTCTTGATGAGCAACTCGGTAGGAGAGGTGCGCGTGGAGGGGAATCGATTGATCGTTAAGCTAGCTAGCTAAAGGCGACTTGGAACAGAGGAGGGGAGGGAGGAGGAGGGCGTGGTGGACCTGGAGTGCGGGTGGGGTGTGAATTTCCAGCAGAACTCGTCGTCGTCCGAGGGTAGGCTGAGCCGCCACGCTGACAGGGCGTAGCACCTGCGCCGGTGCCCCGGTCCAGCCACACCCGACACCCGCTGTCCTCGCCGACGGCCGCCACGCCAGGGGCCTCGCAGAGGCCGAGGTAGGCCTCCTTGCTCCTAGCCGCCGTGGGCGCCGGCGCTGGCTGGAGCACGACGGGCGCGGGCCTGTAGCGGTTGTCTAGCTGCGGCGGGAGGAAGGCGCGCCAGACGTGGTCGGAGTCGGCAGCGGCGCGGAAGGCCGGGGACACGACGGCGCAGCGGCAGGCGTCGCGCGGGGACGTCAGCGCGATCGCTTGCGCCATGCATGCCTCCAGCAGGTCGCCCAGCTGGGTTGCCACTCGCATGCGCCTGCTGCGCCTACGCGAGCTCGGCACGCTTCGCGGGCCAACCAGAGAAGGGAACGAGCCGCCAGCCAGGGAGCCGCGGGCATGGCCGCCGACGCCGCCAGCCAGTGAGCCGCGGGCATGCCTGCCGGCCGCGCCAGCCAGGGCCACGAGCAGGGCACCGCGAGCTACTGCGCCGAGCCTCTGTCCAGGCGACCGAGGCAGCTGCTGGCCAGGCTTCACAGTGGTTAAAACAGTCATTTCACGTTGCTTTTAACACTGTTAGCTTCTTAAAATAAGGGAAAGGCCAAGAACCAAAATAAAGGTCAAGAACCAAAATAAAATTCACTCGGAAAGAGGCCAATAAACTAGACCCAACTTTCTTTCTTTTTCCAAGAAACTAGTTTACTCTTTCGGATTCGGTATACCGAGAACGCTTGCTTAGCTTTCATTGAATTCGGTATACCCAGGTGTCCAACGGTAAACTTCAGCTGGAAGCCCATAGGCCTCCGTGAAAAATTGGCCCATGGGCCCGTTCTGCCGTCATGCTAGTCGCATTACTTGTTGCACCTAACCAAGTGCTGAGGGCTGGCTCTCGGTGGTACTTGCAACACTGCAGAGAGACAAATTGACACGGGTTGTAATTACACTATGGGCTATTTGGTATGTGAGAAGGAAAGCGATCCTGGAGAATATTTTCTAAAGCCCATTGTCCACTCATAGCTTTGTGACTTGAATTTAATTAGTCTCGGAAGGAAGCAACAGGTGGGTGGAAAGACAACTAGCTCAGGCTGGATTCCTCTCCAGAGGCGTGACAAAAATTAATGTTGATGCTATAATATCTAAAGACTCTGGCAGAGGGGCAGTGGCGGCCATTGCCCGAGATAGGGCAGGGAACTTCATGGGGGCTTCTGCACTTGTCATAGCAGGCATCTCAGATCTGGAGACGATGGAAGCGATTTGCATGCAAAGAAGGGTTGTCCTTGGCCAGCGATCTTCAGCTGAACAGGGTCAAATTGGCGAGCGACTACGCCAATATCGTTCGGAGCATCCTTGAAGAAGCTATGGGATCCTACGGCCATGTTGTTCGGGAGATCAAAGCACGGATAGCCAATTTCTAGGAGTTCGAGATCGTCCATGAAGGCCGGAGGGCGAACGTTGATGCGCACATGTTGGCGAGAGGTGTTTTGGGCACAAATATTGGTAGGCATGTTTGGTTCCTAAATCCGTCTGATGGCGTTTGTAATCTTGCAAGGACTAATCTGTCTAGTCAGTGCCGGCAATCTCAAAAAAAAATCTAATCTTTTCTTTTTCTTTTTTCCTTTCCTCTAACTAATTCCTAATCCCAATGTAAGTGTGGTCGTGTTTTGAAACTCTTGCGGGAGAAAAATATAAATGGCACAAAATAACCTTTTTAACTTAATACCTGGTTCAGAACTATGGCTTTTAAGTAATTTCTTGCATGCACCCTCATCATTGTTTTTTTTTCTTTCATATGCATGCAGTCAATTTTTAGCGGAGTGTTGGTGCAGCGTGCATGCTGCCATGCTATGAGTTTGACATATGACTGCATTTTAATACGCGAAATCAACAAAGTGGGAGTGGCCCTCTAAATTTGCTCTCGATGAAACGCAACGGAAGGCCCCTCCAAAACGAGAAAGCCCCATAAAAAGAAGCCAAATCAAAACCAAACGGGAAGAGGGAGGGAGGCGGTTACCTTCCCGCCATTTCCTCCCCACCCATCCTTTCCTTCGTCCATGACCATCACCCGATCCCACGCGCTATAGAATTCCTAGCCCGCCTCCCCTCATCCCCTACGGCTCCGCATCCCCAACCACCCTCATCCTCCCCGGCGGACGCAAGCCGCTGCCCCACCGTCGCCCCCGCCGCCATGGGCAATTGCTGCCCAGGCTCCGGGGATGCGGAGCCCGCGCCCGCCGCCTCCACCGACCCCTCCTCCCGCCTCGGTTCCGGCGCCCCGTCGCTCAAGGCCGGCGTCTCGGCCAGCTCGGCCCCGACCCCCACCAAGCCGCCGGCGCCCATCGGCCCGGTCCTGGGCCGCCCAATGGAGGACGTGCGGAGCATCTACACCATCGGCAAGGAGCTCGGGCGCGGCCAGTTCGGCGTCACCAGCCTCTGCACGCACAAGGCCACCGGGGAGCGCTTCGCATGCAAGACCATCGCCAAGCGGAAGCTGTCCACCAAGGAGGACGTGGAGGACGTGCGCCGCGAGGTGCAGATCATGTACCACCTCGCCGGCCAGCCCAACATCGTGGAGCTCAAGGGCGCGTACGAGGACAAGCAGTCCGTGCACCTCGTCATGGAGCTCTGCGCCGGCGGTGAGCTCTTCGACCGGATCATCGCCAAGGGCAAGTACACCGAGCGCGCCGCCGCCGCGCTGCTCCGCACCATCGTCGAGATCGTGCACACCTGCCACTCCCTCGGCGTCATCCACCGGGACCTCAAGCCCGAAAACTTCCTCCTCCTCAGCAAGGACGAGAACGCGCCGCTCAAGGCCACCGACTTCGGGCTCTCCGTCTTCTTCAAGCAAGGGGAGGTGTTCAAGGACATCGTCGGCAGCGCCTACTACATCGCGCCGGAGGTGCTCAAGAGGAACTATGGCCCTGAGGCGGACATCTGGAGCATCGGCGTCATCCTCTACATCCTCCTCTGCGGAGTTCCGCCCTTCTGGGCCGGCAAGTTTCCCCATTTCTCCAGTTCTTTTTTCTGCGCTTCGTGCTCCGATCCCATCATGTTCTGATCCGCGAAAGATGATGCGTTTCAGAGTCCGAGCACGGCATCTTCAACTCCATCCTGAGGGGGCAGGTCGACTTCTCCAGCGACCCGTGGCCACGCATTTCGCCGGGCGCCAAGGACCTCGTCAAGAAGATGCTCACCTCTGACCCCAAGAAGAGGATCTCTGCCTACGACGTCCTCAGTATGTTGCGCCTCTGCTACTTCTTCTGCAGTTGGACCAATGCCTTAAAAATCCAGAAACCGCCTTGTATCATCTTCAGTTTTAAATTACCAAATCAAAATGGTGCTACCTGTTTGTTGCTGTGCAGATCATCCTTGGATCAAGGAAGATGGTGAAGCGCCAGACACGCCACTGGACAACGCTGTCATGAACAGGCTCAAGCAGTTCAGGGCAATGAACCAGTTCAAGAAAGCCGCCCTGAGGGTACGTGCATTTTCAGCCATTCCAAAACAAAAAAAAAAAATCAGACACGTTCGTTTTAGGGTGTCTCTCTGAACAAATCAAATCCCTGCCTGTCAGGTCATTGCCGGGTGCCTGTCGGAGGAGGAGATCAGAGGTCTGAAGGAGATGTTCAAAAGCATGGACGCCGACAACAGCGGCACCATCACCGTGGACGAGCTGCGGCGAGGGCTGGCCAAGCAGGGCACCAAGCTCAGCGAGGCCGAAGTGGAGCAGCTAATGGAGGCCGTGAGTTTTCAGTTTTCACACACTTGGCATCTCGCGCGTCTATAATACATCCTGCATCCCACACTGGCAACTGCAAACGAATGCAGGCCGACGCGGACGGGAACGGGACGATCGACTACGAGGAGTTCATCACCGCGACGATGCACATGAACCGGATGGACAGGGAGGAGCACCTCTACACCGCGTTCCAGTACTTCGACAAGGACGGCAGCGGGTAACCTGGCAGCACTGACCCCCTCCTTGCTCAGAGCTCTCGACGTCGGTGCAGAACGCCATCAAAAAGCCATGGAATCCTTATCGGGTCTCGTACCATGGCAGGTGCATCTCGAAGGAGGAGCTGGAGCAGGCGCTCAAGGAGAAGGGCCTCCTGGACGGCAGGGACATCAAGGAGATCATCTCAGAGGTCGACGCCGACAACGTAAGTCGATCGCAACACCATTTCTCCCTTTTTTTTTCGCAGCACATGATGAACGAATGAGCACGGCTGATCGGCTGGGATCGCTCACGAACGCAGGACGGGAGGATCGACTACAGCGAGTTCGTGGCTATGATGAGGAAAGGGAACCCCGAGCAGAACCCCAAGAAACGGCGCGACGTCGTCCTATAGAAGACCGAGGATGGAGCTAGCTAGCTGCTGAATCGGCGGCAG
This sequence comes from Panicum miliaceum, assembly GCA_032594955.1. Lineage (NCBI taxonomy): Eukaryota > Viridiplantae > Streptophyta > Magnoliopsida > Poales > Poaceae > Panicum > Panicum miliaceum. The sequence continues at coordinate 6,796,438 of CM064063.1, read as the reverse complement.
TATAAATCAGCCGGCTCGTCTCTCCACTGATCGATCGGTTTCGCCCTCGAGCGGAGTTGATGCCACTGCGGGTTGTTCGCACACTTCAGCGGAGGCGATGCACACGCACTCGTCTGCGAACACATCGGGTCACTGAAGCCTGAAGGGGCCAGTGACCCTGAACATCGTAAACTACGAGATGAAAGGATGTGTGCCATGCCGATGCGTTGCCTCTGTATTACTAGGCCATGCAGCAGCAGCAGCAGCAGCCTGTGTTAGAACTGTTTGTAAAACGTTACTGATGGTTCGAATTCGGCAGTGGCTTGTCGACCCGCGACGAGAGGGAACTGTGCTGTGTATCTTCAGAGTAAGGAAAACAGAATAGGCATACGCGAAACCTAAAATTCAGTAAAGGGGGGCACATTTGGGCACAGTTTTCCCCTCTTCTGTCACAGCTGCAGGTAGTGCAGACTGCAGAGTTGCGGTTGACTTCTTTCTTCAGATAACGATGTGCGGATCTCCTATGGGTTCTGGGGGGAAAAAATCAAACCTGTCTCGTGGTTTGGTACAACGATACTTGCACACACCACCTATCAATTATCAAATCATCAAATGCCTTGACAAAGCTTTGGAGACTGAACCTGTCTGTTCACTCGTCTCTAGAGCCGAGTTGTACGGAGTACATGCAGAACCGACGGCGATTTCCTTGTTTACTCCATCCAGTCACAAATAGACGACTTTTCATCTAAAAAAAGGAAAAGGAAATAGATGACCTTTCTGTTGTGCATTGTCAATCATTTTAATCTTTGGTTATAAATTGCTTTTTATATGTTGGACTTGGAATAAAAAAATAACATGAACAAAGTTGCATTAATAAGTACTTACAAAAAGATTTAGTCAAAGTTGGACGCTCTATTTGTGATGGGAGCGTTTTGATGAAAACAAGATGGGTATTTTCTATCCGTTCGTCCGAAGGGGTTCATATACTATTTGGATAGTCCATAAAACCAGGATATTCAATGCCCGATACAAATCAATATCTGGATACTAAATATCGGATATACTACATGTCGTCTTGGCCCCTGTTTGTTGCCCTCTCGCTAGTCCAGAAAAGCCTTTCTATCCTTTCGAGGCCCTTCTGTCGCTTTCTGCCCTTTCGAGAGAGAACCGAAGAAAAGCCTGCGGTTCTCCCTGTGCCCGCCGCTCGCTGGGTTCTCGTCCGGTCAACAGACAGGCCAGCGAGCGCCCAGGGCCAGCAGCGGCCACGACCGCCCGGCCGCCGGCCGGATCCACGGCTTTCGTTGGGAAACCGACCTCTCGGAGGCTCGGACGGGGGCCCTGCCCTGACGAACACGGGACTGTGACTGTGAGTATGTGAGCCGCATCGATCTCTTTCTCTTTCCCCGGTTCTCCCGTCGAACTCCATTGTTCACCAAAAAAAAAAAGCTTCAGATTCTACCACGATGGCGCTGGGCGCTGGGCTGCTGGCGCAATGGAGAGGTCTAATTTCCTGCAAAAGAATCTTGCTTCCTGAGGGAGCCCCTGCTAACTACTCGCTTTTGTAAGGATTACAAACTGCTAATCCCTTTTAGGTCTCTGCAATAATGCTCCAGCTTTTAGCTCAGACGAATGATGAAGCGCCCGTGCGTGTGCAGCGGCGATTCGGCACGGCCGTGGACGACGACATGATCGGAGATTTGCGTGGGGCCTCGGTCCAAAACGACAAAAGGTGGAGGCGACGCGGAAAATCTGGGATGGATCCGCATCGATCAGTGTCTCTTGGAGGCGCGATAAGATCTTTGATATATGCTGGCAACATGGCCTACAAAGCGCTGGCAAGCCGATCGATGGATCGATGGTCCTGGATTGGAGTTACCAGTACCTCCTGAACGAAGCTGATTTATATAGGCCAAACGCGGCCGCTCTCTTCCTCGCGCTATGTTCTCCGTGTAGGGGCAGCAGAGATCAAGTCGAGAACGAGTTCGCGCAGCACATTTGCAGGACAGTGATCTACTTATTTTATAAGCAACAGCAACTTGGAAACTTCGACGCCACGGTATAAAATGCTTAACAAGATCTGCTTCACACGTGCCTCACTAATAGGCAAAAGGGACCTAATGTCACGAGTTAGAAGATGTGTAATTATCCGTCACAGAAAATTGGTAGGTAAGTAACACTAAAATATTGTAATGTCACAACTTAGCTACATGTGGGTAAAAGGATATGATATGTAAGTAACAAAAAAACATCGCAATGTCCAACCTTAGAACCTTCCATGGCAGGAACAACCTAGCACGTAAGTACTAATAAAACACTGTAATGCACAGCTTGAAAATTGTTAGTCACGATTAACAATATAATGGTATGCAAATAACACCGAAAACACTGATGCTAAGGCTTAGAAATTGTGTATTTGGATTATTTGCTTATAGCTCAATAAACATGGAGTACCAGCTAAAAACTACAATATCAAATTAAAGGTGCCGCGCGGTAGGACGTGCAGTGCCATTTCTTCGAATTCTTTGTTGAACCATGCATTTCCTACAACCTGCACTGGAAGCAAAGGCTTGCCCCGCGCCCTGCAAGGATTATGTGTGTGTGTTGGGGGGGGGGGGGGGGGGGGGGGGGGGGGGGGGGGGTAATGCCACGTCATGCTGGGACCTGCAGCTGATGCAGGCTCGCCAGGTCGTTAAACATAATCCATCGGCCGGGGACAAGTGCGGGGTCCGTACCTTCTCGTAGAGAGCACAGGCCACCGGAGCACCCGCATCCCGCTACCTATACTAGCCTAGCACTAATAATATTTTGCACTTATCTCTGTTTTTTCCTTCTTGAAAGCGGAAATAAAGTTGGTTATTATCTAGCAAGGGTGTTGATTGTATGACATGACAACTTTTGTATGCTTACCTGTGTGGGGATTGTTTCAATTATTTCAAGGATAGAACTTGGTTCCTTTTGACTTCTACTATTTCTAGAAAAGTCCACTTATTTTTGTTTTGGATTGTTTGCTACCATATATATAATTGGAAAAAGTCCGGTTTTCACTCTTAAACTATGGTAAAAGTCCGATTTCAACCTTAAAGTACAAAACTGGATAAGAGAGGACATCCAATAGTTGAAATCGGGCAAATTTGGCCCTTAGAGTGGTTTCGAATGTGGTTTATATTTTTTAAAAAAATTAAAAATTCTAATTAGATCTAAAAAATCAAAACTAATTCATTTTAAATCAGAAGAATATGAAGCTAGTACCAATTTTTTTTTCTAAAATTGTAACCTATTTGAATCTTATTTATTCAAAAATAATAGGCATAATTATAAGCAATCAAATACTATGAACATAAAAAAATGATCCGAGTAACTGACAAGTATAGTGCCAATAGATAGGTCACATTTTTAGAAAAATTTTGATACTCATTTCGTATTGTTTGAGTTTGAAATGAATTACTTATAAATTTTTTAGTTTAAATTTGAATATTTTTAATTTTCACAAAATGGAAAACCACCTTCGAAACAACCTAAGGGCCAAATTTATCCGGTTTCAACAGTTGGATGACCTCTCTTATCCGGTTTTGTAGTTTAAGGTTTAAAATCGGATTTTTGCGATAGTTTAAGGGCGTAAACCGGACTTTTCCATGTACATAGAACCACAAGTCTTCATTATGAATTATGCAAGATAAATACTGAATTAAGCAGGCTGTCCTTCACTAAGCTCAGGCAATCAGCTCCTGCTTCCATGAACCATGATGTGTATAGCTGCAATCCTGAACCCTCTCTCTGTCAGAAACAATCCAGACGTACAAATGAGCAAATGGAACCACCCATCTCACATCTTGGAGGCCAGCAAAAGAATTGACCGCTTTCACACGGACACGGCAAGTACGCAGCTTCCCACCACAATCCAAGCTTTCATTCAGAGAGAGCGCGAAAAGATGGCGCGGGAGGCGGACAGCAAGGAGCTAAGGAGGAAAAGTCCCAAGGTGCGCACCGCGCAGCAAATCCTGTCAGTCAATCAACCAAAAATTTTCAAATCGGGTGACGCGAGAGGCCAAACAGTGGATACGAAATTCGCAGTAGAACGTAGAAACTCACACGAGCTTAGCTATTTGTCTTCCGGTAATTAACTCCGATCCTGCCGCTTTCTTCCCCCTTCCCTTGGAAAATCGAGAGGACGAAAGAAAAAAGGCCGCGGCTTAGGTGCTTAACTTTCCCCGTGCCGCTGCGTGTCCCGCTGGTTTTCGTCAGGTCGCCCGGCCGGCTCCGATCCTTCGTTCAGAAGTGGACGCCTCAGACTTCTCCACTGCTAATCTGCTATACCACACAGCTACGGGCACCGTACCAGATCGCCATTGAGCCTCGTCTCTCTCTCTCCCTCTCTCCTCGCTGCTCCAGCTGTTAGTCCAAACGAAAGCGGCATGAAGCTTAGCTAGCACCCATGCAGCCGGCGATATTGGTATCCCTGATATCAGGCATGGACGGTGGCAAATAATTGGAGATTTTGGCCCGGCACACGATCGGTTCAAGTGGGCCAAAAAATTGGAGACCATGCGGAAAATCTGGGACAGATCCGTGCGCATCAGTGTCTTAATCTCATCGAAGCAGGCACTATAAAACCAAGGGTTGTATATGCTGGCACCATGGCCTGCGTGTCGCTTAAGAGCCCTTCAATGGTCCTAAACTCGATTAAGCTGCTAAGCCAGAGGGCGCGCGCACGGTATTGCGGCTCTTCTTCGCTTTTTGTCAAATCCATGTAACAAATGGAGCATGGGTTGCCTCTTAGCAAACACTAGTGTGTTGCAGTACATGAACCACGTTCCCAAAACTATGATAGTGTGACATAAAACGTCTTAAAACAGCCCCACATGTCTAAGTAATTCTTAGAAACTTTAGTGTCGTAACTTAGAAATCGTACATTTGTCGAGTGAGAACTTGATGTAAAGGAAATAATGAAAACCTCAATGTCACAACTTAGATATGCTCTAGACACTTCTGCCAAAACTCGGTATGAATAGCGTTGGAAGCATGGAAGATCGCAATTTAGAAATTGCGTATGTACATAGAGTAATAACTTAACTTTATAAGGGAATAATGGAAAACTGTAATGTCAAACTGATATTGGAAACCAATACGTAATGGTATAGCCATTTAGAATTTTTCTTTTAGAATCTATGGTTCAATTTGTGTGGTTTTACATCTCACACCAACTGTACATGTTTTAGCCGTTCACACTATTATAATATATTTTAAGGTAGAAAATATCCTTTTTATAATAACAACTTGCACTGCTCTGCTATAAAAGGACGGCTCAGCGAGACTGTTCTTGTATTTAATAAGAAGCAAGTGGTGAGTGATGACAAACACTAGTATATCTTTTGAATAATAAAATACTGACAAAACTATCGTGGCACCAATAATGTATACAAAATTGTGCAAGCTTGGTAGATATATCTTCCCTTCTTGAGCCGGTTGTGTGGTCCACCCTTCATAAAGAACAGCTACAGCAACGCCTCAGGAAAGCACCACTTCCAAGGCATGGGCCCCGCGGGAGGGCTCGGGCACGCCATTTCCTTGTCCTGATTTGATTTCTTCAGTGTGCACGTGAAGTGGGCGCTGCCCTGCGCCCTGGTTGGTTGGTTCACCGGATGCATGCCCTACCTGTCAGCGGAGTCGCGGAGAGGTAAGGGAAGCGGGTAAGGAATGGCGGGCGGTGACAAAGAATTAAGGGGGTTTATGGCACGTCACGGTTGGACCCATGGGTGACGCAGGCCCACCCTCTGCAGGCTCGCCACGTCGTCAGGACGTGAGGTTGGGCAGTGGGCACCGTATGCTTGTCTCCGCTGTCCGCACTTTTGCATTAACCTCCTCGTAGACAGCACCTGCTTTCCCGTTACTACCTCTTGTAAATGCTAGCTCCACCGGGTATTATTATTCGATTGATATCCAATATTTTCACTGTTGAAGCTGCGATCATTCTTTTAAAACAAGGAGAGAGAAACTCAACAAGGAGAAAAAAACTCAGAACTCGTTTTGCAGGTGGCAACACTAATATGATTCGAGTGATTATTGGTAATGTTAGCCTTATGTTTGCTAAGAGACATATTAGAGGAAAATAAAGTTAAAATGAATATGAACATTTTTTTTGGGAAAAATGAATATGAACGTTAGCTCGAGAAAACAGGCTGTCCAACAAGAGCTGAATTGTATAATCTGGTAACTTTTCTATGCCAAACTTTTTGTTTCTTTTGAATTTTTTTTTGCATTGGAAAGATGCACTTCTTATAGAACAGATAATATAGACATGCACTCACATCATACACACATTTGACCCTTATGAACGACGTGCGTACCTACATTTTACTTCTATGCGCACCTGCTAAATACTAGATCTATATTGAAGAAATTTATTATAGGTGCTTTGTTGCTGACGGGTATCCTGTCTTTATGTTATAACATTTTGCACCGTCATATCTGTGCAAATCATATGTTCCAACAATATCACACTAATGTGGCTAAATGCAGTTATAAAAATTATACTTTTCTATCGCAAAGGGCACCTATATATTTTAATGGTTTAAAACTAATTATGATGTCTTCATAGTGTGGTAACCATTCACCTTTTGAGTTTGTTGTGCTTTGAAACCATTCTTGATTTGCTCTAATCTTATAGCCATAAATATAGATAGAATTCATATAAATGCAAGCATTCCCTCCACTCCCTTGTTGATTGGTTAGCTACTAATTGAGGGGGTACTACGGTTCTTCTAATTTGTCGTGAAATTTCTAAAGTACCTATTTTTACAGATAAAGAGAATAGGCTATAGTAGCACTGAGAGTCAGTATGACTGACAATTTCCATCTTATCTTTCTTTTTCCAAGTGATCCACTGGTAAAAGTATGACTGAGAATACAATAGTAATAGATTCCATCTTATAATCCATCGTTAAAAACCCATCTACAACCTTAGGTATCAGTAATCGTGACTGTCCAAACAAAAAACAATTGGACTCAATAGTTTCTCTTGAGAGGCTTAAACCATTGTGTTGGTGGACGTAGCCAATAGATTTCTTCCCGGTCTCGCCTTTGTCTCCAGATCACGGGGAGCGCCTTCTCCTTACCGAGCTCAGGCCTCCGCGCCATTACTCCCTCCACGACGCCAGCGCCCACCTCCACCGCCCAGCTAAAAATCCACCGTCCCTCAGCACCCGTTTGTCCTTACATGGCCGGGGCTAGACGTCGTAGCAGCCCTCTCTCCCGCTCGCGCATTCCGAACTCCCGCTTCCAACTCCTCCCCAGATCGCCGCTTCTCCACTAGAGCCGAGCCGATCGATGGATCACGAGCAGCGGCGCCAGCGCAGTCGCAGGGGCAATGCTCCCGGGAGCGGGAGCGGCGGCGCGTCGTCGGGGAAGCACAGGGGTGGAGGAGGCAAGGGCGGGGGCAAGAAGCAGATCAAGGTGGTGTACATCTCCAACCCCATGCGCGTCAAGACCAGCGCCGCGGGCTTCCGCGCCCTCGTGCAGGAGCTCACCGGCCGCGACGCCGACCCCTCCAAGTACAGCCCCGACGAGCTCGGCGGCGTAGGTGGCGCGGGCGCCGAGGACGCCACCGCGGCCGCCGACCTCGACTGCGGCGCCGCGCATGGGCTCATGCTCAGCCCCAGGGGCGCGGCCGCGTCGTGCGACAACGTCGTCGCCAGCCCCAGCCCTGCCGCGGCGGACCACCATCCCGACGCCGCCGCCGTGGCCGCGCCGTACGGCGGGGACTACGACGACGAGGAGGAGGACGAGGACGGCTTCAGGTCGCAGCTTCTGGAGAACAACTACGCAGTGTTCTCGCCGCCGACGCTGCTCTACGACCACCACCCGCACAGCAAGGTGTGATACCCCGATCAATCGACCCCCCTCGTCGCTGCGTGACGCGTGCCCCCCTTCTTTGCATGACATGAGCATCGCTTTGTATTGCATGTGCTGGCGTGTTCGTGAACTGCTAGCTAGCTCCAATCCGCCTCCCAATTCACAATCCACTGCATACCGTATGCCCAAGACAAACCAGCACGAGGGTGTGTGTATGGTACTGTGCCGTAATTTGTCTGCGCTTTTTCTTCCAGCTAGCACTCCATAGTTTTGTCAAGAGCAGCTTGATGGGTCTGGGCATTGTCAATTCACTGTTTTGCAACTTGCAAGTGATACGCGATGTGTTCTATCATCACTGTCGATCGAGCGCCGAGTGCGATTCTCCGTTCCTTTCCTGGATTTCTTTTGTTTTGGAAAATGTTCTCTGATTTTATGGTGGGGATTGCAAGGGGAGGCTTGAGATAGAGGACGCCTTTTTAATGTAGTGCTCACTTTGGCATGATCAGCTGGCAAGTGCCGGACCGGATTATCAATACTACGCACCACCACTTGGATATGTAAGTGAGTAGACTAGATGGTGTAGAACTGGCTTTGCTCTTTACACGTTGGTTCAGCAGTAATGCGCTACTTTACCCAGCCACTCCAGTGTGTAAAAGAATCAGAATTTTCACTAGTGATCAGGCGAAGAGGAGCCAGCAAACTGAAACTACTGTAAAGATCAGCCTCTTCTTTTTCCTCACTTGCACTGATTTGGAATCTGAATTCTGTTACGAATAAAGGATATTACCACATTATTATTCTCTCTTTTATCTTCCATTCGTGATGGCCTGCAAATGATTGGGGCCTAAGCTGCTACAAGATAGCATTGGTGCTGTAGTTATCATCATCAGTATGGGTCAGGCCCAAAGACGATATAGAATTCAGCCCGATACACGCGTTGTGAAAGACTAGGTGATTTCATTAGGACCAGTAGGTACAGATGAACACACTCTTCGGTTGCCTTCATTTATTCTTGGATGATCAAGAGCACTACAAGGAGGTTTAGGTGCTGTATTCTATAGTTTTGGTCGATCTTTAACATCCTAGACAACTTGTGATCCTGACACCACAACATCCATCTCAAGTTATTAGCCCGAGTTTATTAGTCTGTCAATGCACTTTTTTATGTTTGGTTAAATTCTTTTCTGTGCTTCTGCTACTATTTGATTGATCTGAACATGGGGTCGGGATTGTTACTCTTGCTCTCTTATTATTGCACTTCCATGTGTTTGACATTGCTTCATGCAATTGCCTTTTGTTTTTTATTCTTTCCATCTCTGTTGATTTGTGCTATACTTTTGTTTTTGTGGGTCCAACTTGATTGATCCTGGATCCGGATTTTTATGATTTTTCACTTTCATTTGTTTGACATTATTGGTTGGTGCACCTTTGATGGGAATGTTGCATAGTGATGGATACTTTAAGATCACAATGGTCCGAGTAATTAGTATTATCTAGGACATGGGCCTCTGCTATCACATACACTGATACGGGATACACGGTGATGAAACAAACTGATATACAGTACCCAGATATTATACTGTATAATTGGCCAGGTAGCTTCAATCATTGTGCCCAAACTAAGAGTACTGTTCTGGGGTCTGCCATGACGATACTGCTCCTTTTCCACTTCAATGAGCAATTGGTACCAAGTTGAAAACTGCTCTCTCTCAAATGCATGTTGGCTCTGTTTTCTTTTCAAATGGTCTGTTAAAGGTAATATAACAAAAATAGGAACGACAATACTTCATAATGCATGTACTACCCATATGCTTGGACTATAAAATCAAATTGCAATTACTAAATATGATTTTGAAATCATGGTTCAAAAAATTATTGGCTGCTTTATCAGTAAGCTTAAGTAGCTGATGCTGATTATATTTGTGTAGCTTTCTCAAACAACCCACTTTGTCATTTAATCCCGCATGTGATATATAATTGCAAAGATTCATGTTGATTTGATGCTCAAACTGAAATCCATTGTTTTACCAAATTCAAACTACTACCAGGTAGTATGTAGCTTTACTTAAGAGACGGCTTCATTTTTTTTTAAAAGAGAAAATAGATCCTAAGGAAGTCCGTGGTAGCTAGCTAGCTAGCTAACTTTGAGGTCTAAAATACATGATTTATCTGGTTAAAACAGAAACTCTTCTTTGAGTTGATCTTTTACCCATACATTGTTTGGCAATTTGTTCATTTAGATACTTTATTCATTGGCATAGGCTTTCAGCTGTCTAATATAATATCATGTGATGTGAATCGATTAGAATGACTTCACTGCTATAAATGGTGTCCCAATTAGGGTCATTTTTGGGCTTATTTTAATCCATTCAAACAGTGGATATATCATTTTTTTTCGAGAATACATAGGAGAGCAACGTATTATTGCATTAACAAGAAAATAGAGTAGTTTTTAACGTGGGCCATATGGGGGGCACGCACACCATGAGATTGATCTAGGGGACTATACCACACAAGGATGCAACAGATGAACGCGCGGGAAGGCCTAACTAGAGAGGACTCTTCTAGACGACACGCTCCAAGGCCAACCGATGGCCGCGAGCTTCCTGGCGCCTGCTTGGATTCATTGATCACCCTCGGAGAAGATCTCGCAAAGCAGCTGACTCACGGTAAGCTCGGTGTTGTTGAAGACCCTCACGTTGCGCTCTTTCCCAAACCTCCAGGAGGTGAGCATCACAGCCGAGTCTAAGCCCTTCTTCTGATCCTTCAACAAGCCTTGTCGTATGAGCAGCCACCATTCCAGCAGCCACCATTCCAACAGAGAGCGACCTGCAGAAGAAGGGGGGGATGGCATCCCGACGGCAGTCAAGAGAGAGTGCCAGACCTGCTGTCAGAAGCTGCATCCACAGAGTAAATGATTTGCAGTTTCATCCTCCTGATCACAAAGACGGCATGTTGTGGATCCGGTTAACACGTGGCGCCGCCTTCGATCTGCTGTCCAGATGCTGACGGTGGGTGAGTACCGCAAGCAGGGATTCGTAGGAACCCCTGTTTAGAGATTCTGCCAGGGGTGTAACACGCAGTAGGATTCCGGCCGTGTGACGATCAGGAGACAAAGGGGTTTAGATAGATTCGGGTCGCTGTGAGCGTAACATCCTACGTCCTGTGTGGAGCTGGTAGTTGTATTCAGTTGAATCTGAGTTCAGGTCGATTGGATTCGATCCCTTTACACATTGCCCGTCTATTCTATTTATAGCCTTCCCCGTGGGCCCCGGGAAGAGGCTTACCGCCTTAAGTGTGAATGCGGCGCCTGATGAGGGGCGCCGGCCTACAAGTGGCGTCCGCCCGCCAGGCAGGGTCCTGCGCCGCGGGCCAGGACTGTCGTCACCCGGGGTCGTCCTCGAGGGACCCCAGGATGCTCCGAGGTCTCTCCCGGGCTCTGTGCATCGCCCGAGGTCTTTCGTGTGCATTGCCAGCCCTGACGCTCCTCTCCATGTCTATCCGATGTGATGGGCGGTGTGAGTGGCGGGGCCACCCCACCGCCCATTGCCAGATGACGCGACTTGACCCGGGAGGGGAGGCTCCCCTGTCCCGGTCGCCGCGCCGTCTAAGAGCACGCCTTCCCCGTAATCATGTTATTTTACGGGGAAGGCGCGCCGCCCATGGGCCTTACCCGGTTGTAGTAGGGCGGGCGCATTAAATGCGTCGTCAGGCGATCCCTTCTCCACGAAGAAACCGCCCCGTTCCAGGGAGGTGCTTGGCCTCCCACGGTCTCGGGTCTTTTAAGAGGCGCCTCAGTTGGCCCATTACTGCTAATGGGCCAGGAGGGCCTTTTAGCACATTTATCCTTGATTTGTCCAGGGCTGGGGGGACCCCGTTCCCTTGGCGCCGACAGTAGCCCCCGCCCCCATATCTGGTCGAAGACACCGAAGGCCAGGTGTGGGGCCAATCCTGAGGTGGACGGTACTTCGATTGCCACCCTGCCTCTCCGGACGTGGGGTTGGCTTTCTGCCAGAGTGAGCCACCGGAGTGGGCTTAGTGCGACTGGAAGTTGGGTTAGTGCGACCCGAGTCGGCTTTGGTGCGACCGGAGTCAGCTTTGCTGCCGGAGCGGGCTTTGTGTGACCGGAGTTGGTTTTGTGCGATCGGAGCTGGCTTTGTGCGACCGGAGTCGGCTTTGGAGCGGGCTTTGCTACTATCGGAGTCGGCTTTGCCGCCGGAGCGGGCTTTGGTGCGAACGGAGCCGGTTTTGCCGCCGGAGCGGGCTTTGGTGCGACCGGAGTCGGTTTTGCCGTCGGAGCGGACTTTGGTGTGACCGGAGTCGACTTTGCTGCCGGAGCGGGCTTTGGTGCGACCGGAGCTGATTTTGCCGCCAGAGCAGGCTTTGGTGCCACCAGAGTCGGCTTTGCCGCCGGAGCGGTTCCGAGTGGTGTTAATGTCGTCGAGCCCCCGGTGTAGCCGCGCTGCCGCCGTCACCGTTGTTCGGCGAAGCCCCAGGTACCATCGTTCTAGTCTTTCGTCCTCGTCGTCGCTGATGATCGGACGCCGCTGTGGTTGTTATCGCGCTAGCGCAAGTTGCTGCCGTCGTCGACGCCGGCGTTGGCGGACAGAGATCCCGGGACAGCCCCCGGGCCCCACGTTGGGGCAAGCCACCTTGGGCCCTTGGGGGAATAGGAGCTCCGCGTCGGCTGTCGCAGGCTGCCAACGTCCCGGGAGCGGTAAGCAGTTCAGCGGTTGAAAGCTTCCGGGGAACGGCGCGGGGACCAAGGCTTCCCCGACTCCCCGAGGGCACACAGGTATGCATGCGGGTTGCTGAGCATGGCGGCGTTGCCACGCCTCGGTGCTCGTGCGACTCGTATACGCACAAGCAGCCCCGCCATGTAGTGGCCTAGAACGTTGGGCGCAGACACGCAGTTACCTGTGCACTTGCATTGCATATACTGCAAAGCTCAAACTAGCATTTTAATTTGATTAGCAACAAGTGAAGGGCATACTAGATTAGTTTAATTTCTTAATTGGTGCAAGAAATATGGTCCCTTGCCATGGTACGTAGGCCCATTATTTGGCTTTGGAAGCGAGAGACTGGGGCACTACTCATGGAAAAGGGGAATGTCTTCTCAAAAAAAATATCTTATAATTTCCCTGGATAACTGGCCCATTACGCTCAAGCGTACAGTCCCTTGTAAGTCGTGGCTCGTAGCGCAGATAGCGAATACTCACGCATGCATGGAGATTTTAGGCGCCATAGAAGGGATGAGGTATCACGGATTGGGGCTTATGCTACCCGGGTACTTTCAGCAAGTATAAGCAAGGAGTGGAGGTGACTTAGCAATTAGCAATTAAGCGATTAAATACTTTGCTTTTTTGAGGTTTTGAGTCGGCAACGCTCTGGGCTGGGCTCAGCAAGGCGGCTACCAACGAGAAGACTGAGACCCGATTCAAGGAGGTTTTACGGAGATCTTTAGGAAATTTGTTTAACCATTATCTCGAGTTTATCTCGACACAAGGGGTTTTTTCCAAAAGAATTCGTTCAACCACTCGGTCAGGGGATCAAGGAGTTTACCCAAAATAGGGCTTGTTCGTTCATCTATATTTTAGCCCCGTACGAACTGTCTTGGCCCGTCCAAGGAATTCCTTTGGGCTAACTGAGACATCTTCGCGTGGCAACATACGACTTGTTTTGTCCCGCCCAGGGCTAGCTGAGTCATCTTTGCACAACGACTACTTTCGTAACAACGCATGTGCAGCATTGCGTTGTCACTTCCTTTGGGCTAACCAAGACATCTTCGCAAGGCAACATACGGCTTGTTGGCCTGCCCAAAGAATTCCTTCGGGCTAGCCGAGTCATCTTTGCACAACAACTACTTTCGTAACAACGCATGTGCAGCATTGCGTTGTCACTTCCTTTGGGCTAACCAAGACATTTTCGCATGGCAACATACGGCTTGTCTTGGCCCGCCCAAGAAAATGATCAAGATCAAGTGCAAGACCTTGTCGTCCCTTCCTTTGGGCCAACCAAGACATCCTTGCATGGCAACATATGACTTATCTTGGCCCACCCAAAGAACTGATCACCCCACATGAAGGATCTCGTCATCAATTCCTTTGGGCCAACCGTGATGTTTTCGTAAGTCAACATGTGAATTTTCATGGTCCGTCCAAGGAATCGACTGAAACTACCAGCAATATTTATTTCTCCCTCGCTATTTGACTTCCAGTCACCTTCACATACTTCCAGTACAAGTCCGTTTACTGGTTCACGACTCGTAAACGTGCAAGTTTGCTGAAGGGGCCGCGCTCCAATACTTCCAGTAACAGATTACTAGTTCCCTACTAGTATGTTGTGTTACTGAAGGGGTATCACTCCCACAATTCCAGTACAACTCCGTATACTGGTTTACGGCCAGTATTATGTGCAAGTTTGCTGAAGGGGCCTCGCTCCCGTACTTACAGTTTAACTCCGTTATATTGGTTTCCGACTAGTATTATGTGCAAGTTTTCTGAAGGGCCCTCGCTCCCATACTTCCAGTATGACTACGTTTATTGGTTCACGACTGGTATCCGTGCAAGTTTATTGAAGGGGCATTGCTCCCATACTTCCAGTACAACTCCGTTTACTGGTTTACGACTAGTATTACGTGAAATTTTGCTGAAGGGGCATCGCTCCCATACTTCCAGTAACAGACTACTAGTTTCCTACTAGTATGCTATATTACTGAAGGGGTCTCGCTCCCATAATTCCAGTACAACTCTGTTCTACTGGTTTACGAATGGTATTACGCGCAAGTTTGCTAAAGAGGTTTCGCTCCCATACTTACAGTAATAGATTACTAGTTTCCGACTATTACTCTATATTACTGAAGGGGCCTCGCTCCCATATTTCCAGTATAACTCCGTTTACTGGTTCACGACCCATATCCGTGCAAGTTTGCTGAAGGGGTCTCGCTCCCATACTTCCAGTAACGCTCTGATTACTAGTTACCCACTAGTATTTTATGTTACTGGAGGGGTTTTAATCCCATACTGCCAGTAACGTTCAGACTACTAGTCTTCGATTAGTACTCTATATTACTGAAGGGCCCTCGCTCCCATACTTTCAGTATTACTCCATTTACTAGTTTTCAACTAGTTATATATATGGAGTTTATTGCAAGGGCATTGCTCCCAACATATATTATCAGTTACAGCATACTTTTATGTTCACCTTGCACGGGACCTGATCTGGACCGTGCTGCTGGGCGAGTAGGTTCAACTCCAATTAGTTGGCTTCATCAACAATCGCCAACGACTACTTGTTGGATTCGACTTCGACTAGTTGGCTTCATCAACAACCGTCGGCGACTACTGAACTTTGTGAAGAATGCACGGCGACACGCTGGTGACTACTTCGACTACTCGTTTCGCCTACAAGCTAGTCGGAATCGACTCTGCTCGGCGATACGCTGGCGACTATTTCGACTACTCGTCTCGCCTACAAAACTAGTCGGAATCGACTCCGACTAGACGGCTTCATCGACAGTTCAAAATTCAGTGGCAACTTGGCCAATACCTAGGCTCGGTGGCTGGCGCCACCGACTACTAGGCATATCCTATGCGATTCATTCTAGCTCCCAGGCTCGGGGGCTGGATAGGATACGGCTCTCAGAAATGAAGGTTTGATTTGAGTGGTAATTTAGGGCGTTTTTTGGTGAAGTCATTTGCTTAACCATTTTTTCAGGGAATGCTTCCCGAAAAAAGCGGTTTTCGAATTACTGAGCCAACTTGCCCATCTTAACCATTAAATCTCTACTGTCATATATTGCATGCCACGATTCTTTGGATCATTTATTCCAAACCTAGGGGATTTGGATTCAAGGCTCGGGGGCTGCGGGACACGTGTCATCAGCGACTTATTTTTCAAATCTGTTGGAAGATAAGGACAGAAGACTCAAGATTAAATTGACCATCAGCCTGATTCTACGAGTCAACCTAAGGTTCGGGGGCTACTCCATATGGTGTGCGAGTTTAATCGCACCCCATATAAATGAAGACTTGACAACTACTCGGGGTATGAGCACCTCACAGCCTCGATGCAGTCAAGGAAGTACTCAGAAGACACCTTCAAGATGGAGTTCGGGAGTACTCGAAAATGACTTTAGAAGTACTCGGAAGTCTGCAGTACTCGACTACGAAGAGCTCGGGGGCTTGTCAGACCCGGGGTCTACGGGACTGTGCATATGACCTACATCTTACAGGATAAGGGGTGGGACATGGCTCATGCCCTACACTGGTTGTAACTACTCGTAGCGTAGTAGAACTACTCATACAGTAGTAAAACTAGTCGGATACAGTAGGGAACTACCAGAAAAGTAATCGGGTAGGACTCCTAGGCTTGTACCTGACTAGAACTTCCATGTAAACATGTCCCCCCAGACTATATAAGAGCGGACAGGGACCCCCTCCAAATAGGGGAATCACCCGAGAGATCACCCGATCACCACCTAAAGCAATACAAACCACACAGGACGTAGGGTATTACGCTCTCGGCAGCTCAAACCTGTCTAAACCTTGTGTTCCTTGCACCTTCGAGTTCCTGATCTCGGCGACAACTTACCTACAAACTCACCACCTCGGGGGTATCCCTCGATGGGCGTGGCGGTAAAACACCGACACGCACCACGTCCACTAGTACATCCGTCGGATGACCGGACATGGCACGCACCAGCGCCATCGCTGACGTGGCCCCAGTCACCATAGTGGGAGGCACCCCGAGTGGTGGCCTTAGGCGGGGCCAGCAAGTGGTACGATCGACAAGAGACCCGCCGACCAAGAGAAAGAGGAGGGAGATGGCATGGTGGAGAAGAAAAGTAGAGGCAAAGCGTCAATTCTCATCATAATTCATAGTGGCAGTCTTGGGAACGTACAATCAGCGTGCCATGTCAGCATTACGTTCATACGTGGATACGTATGGACTTGCGGTGGACAATTTAAAAAGTTCGTGGATCCAGAAATGCACTTTCGGAGTTGACGGACCTAAGTGACACACCCTTACAAGTTTATGGATCTAGAAATGCACTTTCGGAGTTAACAGACTCAGTGACACACAAGTTTAGGGACCGCCTATGCATTTTACTCTTTTCCATTTCTCCCCTCCTCAATAGGTGCACAACAAATCTGCCCATATAGTTGGTTCACCTTCGTCCTAACTTCCAACGCGGGATTACTACACAAGTAACTCGTAACATTGAAATGGCCTTGAGCTTTTATTAAATTAGGAAATAAATGGGCTAAATCCAATTAAATCTAACTATCCCCACAAAACTCCAAGGCACATAAGAACGTTCTTAGCTACAGTGTTTCGATGGAGAATTATTAGCTAGGGTTAAACATCCACTTGGGGCAGAAAGTGCACTTGCCCTTACACATCTTTCTTTCTTGGTTGTCATTCAACCATCAAAATCACACTAATACCTATGCTAGGGTTATTAATTCTTGAGACGTCATGTTTGATATTGAGAACTTCATTGTCATAGTCTCTCACTCAGAATTGCCACATTATTGCACTGCACTTTTGCTTTGCTGCTAGCTTAAGTACAATGTCTTACCCATAACCTCCTATAGCTGAGGCCAACTAGATTTCCCTGATTGCAAATAGTGATCTTCGTAATCTATACTCCTTTCAGTTTAGTCCTTAATGCCTTTTTGCACCCTTCGACCTTTGTAATGTATGCTCCTCCCATCTCAGTCCTAGCTTGCAGCTTTTTCGCATCCTTGGATCCGCAATTCATAAACCTACAACTTGAATCAATATGTGCCTTTGCTCATTCGGTGACCATTCAGCCGCCAGTTTCAGACCTTCTCTGCAAGCAAAGGACTCTGCCTCCTCAGCGCTTGCAATATCAAACCAAAACCCTCCAAGCATTGGTCCCATCTTTTCACTCGTCATCCTCACATTGTTTATTTCTTATGCACAAGTAGCCCACTTGCTGTATAAAGGATCACCTGATTTTTTTCCCAGTTTTTCTATAGTCTCTTATTTTTGTATACAGCTGTCCAAAAGTTACCAGTAGAGTAGTGTTGCTGATGAAAATTACAATTTACTGATATGGTTCGTTAAAATAAACCCAAAGTGGCAGGCCTCGCATCATGTATATAACATGGTAGCGTCCAGCAATGTGTTGTCACTGCATTTACTACTGTACTATTCTCGTTTTAATTATTTGTGTATATATGTGAAAGGAATGTTCCTGAGCAGGTTTTGGAGGGACAGGTATTGGCAATTGGTGCTGTCTGGTAGGTAGCTTGGCTATGCTGTTTTTGTTTATCAAATGGCAACATCCAAACTAACACAGAAACTGGTGGGTATGCCCACTGAGACCAAATGAAAATATCTGAAATACTACTGCTGAACAGCAACGTGTTTTTATTTTGGGTATGGTGAAAAACAAGAGAAGCCTTAATCGAACATTCTCTGCAAAACCGGCATTACTTTAAGAACTTTTAAAGCTAGGTATTGCTCATTATGATCAGTATATTTGCTCAATTTACAAAATTCTATAGCTCATTTGAAAATGCTGAAACAAGTAGTGATCATTGGCTTGTTCATCTTGAGGCCTTTTTTCCCCAGATACAAGCACTTTCATTGAATCATACGTTTTGCTATTCGCAATTTTATCGGCGCATATTATATAGCAATTGAAGCTCCCTTATTTCAACTTGATGATTACTAACCATTACCCATTTCGCTTGTTTTTGCAGTCCCCATTCTGTTAGCCGCAGAAGCAGTTCTGACGCGGGGCGCGTGTCTTGAACTTTTACTACACAAATACTGGGATGGATCCGTAGGTGATGATGGTCCGCATGCAACTGCTCTTCAGGATCTTCATTCGCAAAAGGATGTGAATATATGATGGGGTCTGGTCTGCAATTGGTCCGTGTTATTTGTTGCCAGTCGTAGCGGGAGTGTAGGGCTGCGTAGGAATCTCTCTGGTGCTTGTCCCCGCGGTGTCTTTGGTTGATACGCTCATGGCTCGGTTCTCTGGGCCTTTAGCAATCAACCAGATCTGTCTATGTGGATTCACTGACGAAAAGATAAAAGGTCGCAGACATGAGAACCCTCAGATGAAGGGAGCTAACATTACTGTTGTTGCTGTCCCTTCTCCGTTGTGCTGGTCGTACTCTACTTCTCCATGCACGTGTTTCGTGTCCATAGGTTTACATCAGTTCCCATCTTAATGAAAATGCACGCTTTTGGGGGGAGAAATGGTTAACAGCATGAGTCGCTGGGAGGTTCAGAAGCTGATCGATGTTGGGCCAATAGGAGGTACTGCTGAGAAACAATAACCTTTTTCTTTGGTGTGTTTTGGACATCCTGGTACCTTTCTTTGCATGCGTAACCACCGATGATCCCCCCCCCCCCCCCCTCCTCTCTCTCCCCCCCTCGGGGGAGTGGCACAGAGATGTTAGAAACGGTTGAGTTGCGTCGACAAACAATGATCATGCTTCAGCGATCGTGTGCGAGGTCTGTCGTCGCTGGTTGCTGGGAAGGTGCCACGGCCCACGGGGAAGAAGAGACATCGCATGCTGAGCTTGGCCGGCAGGTTGCTCCGGCTCCTCCGGTCCTCGTCCTCCCCCGTTGGCCGTTGCCCCACCCCACTCGGCCGGTCTCTCTCGACGCCGCGCCCATGCCAGCCGTGCGCGCACACGGTGAACAGCGACGCGACGCAGCTCGCGACCGGGTGTGTGTATGTGGGTTGGGGGGGGGGGGGGGGGGTGCCGAACTGGCGTTGTCCCACTCCCACGCGCGTTCGGCGTGGGTGCTGCCGGCTGCCCCACGAGGATGCCACGAGTCCTAGACCGGCCGGCCGCTCCCGTACCGCCGCGTACGCGGAACGTTTCACGGCGTGGGCTGCGCGCGGCCGGTTTTGGTCTCTGCGAGCCGGTGGGCCGGCGGATGAACAGAAACAAGTGAAGATGACATGGGCTGGAAGCGGGTCCAGCTATTGATGGGCCGGAAGCCTTAGAGTCCATCGCGTCCCCACGGGCCACGGCTACTGTTTACATCTTGACCATGCGCTGGCGTTTTGGGATTTTCATTAGTGTGTCTTTTCAAGGTCCTCGTGTTAGGTCGAATAATCTGGCTTTCCCCAGGTGCGCAGCACCTCCGAGCCGACGACAGAAACGGGGCACAAAGCCAGGTTACGCGAAAACACCGATACTAATAACATCTAAATAAAACCCGGAAAGCAGCAGAGGCCCTCCAACTTTTCGATATTCCGCGCGAGCTAAAACCTCTGACCGACGGCGACGAGGAAACAGCAGCAAAGGAGCCGCAGGCCGAAGTGGGCCCTGATGCCTGACGCGCGTCTGCGTGCAGTGCAAAGTGGGCGCAAAAGCGGAGGGACAAGGCCCGCGGAACCAGCAGCAGGGTGCAGGCGGAAGTGGACCTCGACGTCGACGCCTCACTGCCGGTGCGCCTAGTTGCCGCGGAATCTTCTTCTTTGTTTATGTCCCTCCCCTCCTCCTGCGCTGCGCTTCCTCGGTTCCCCGTGCCTTTTCGAGCTCTTGTAATGCAAACCGTTCTACAAGATAGTCTAAGATTAGAGGAGAGCATCTGTCTCACTTGACGCAAACAAGTGTCTCTCTAGTCTCTTCCTAGTGCGTCTTTAAACTCGAGAGAGAGGGGGGCGGGGCGGTAATGGAAAACGACCGAGGGGCAGACTCGGGTCAACCAGCGCGTCTCCTGTCGCCCTCCACTCGATTCCAGCAGGCGTGGGTGGCCCAAGTACCCAACCCACCACCAGGTGGGCCTCCACTCCACCCCACCCTCACCCCGCTCCACTTTACTCGCACAACAGCCTCGCCGCTCCGCCGCCCCACGCGACACGACGCGACGCGAGACGCGGAGCTTGATACAAAAGTGGACTCGGCCGGTTCGACTTCTACCAGCCAGCTCAGGTTGGCAACCGGGCGAGTCGGGGCCGGGGAGGCGACCCCTGTCTCCGCCCCGTTCCCCGAAACAGAATTCCCACCCCGGTCATGAACTTTTTAGCGGGGTAAATTTGTTCCCATCTTCGATCCCTGCGGATCCCCGATCCCCAACGGGCTCCGCGGGAAAATATTATTTTTTAAAAAAATCCCTCAAACTGATCATCTCAAAGTGCATATTTAAGATTCAAATATTACAATAGAAACTCAGTATATATGAAGCAAACAACACAATAATTGTAGAGAATCAGTCTCATACTCAGTCACAGTTTCACAGAATAACATAGCAAATACAAAAGTAACAAGACCGCAAACAAGCATGAAGTACCAAATTCCTAGTTATTACAATAATATTCGAATATAACTGATGCAAATACAATAATGTTCGAATATAACTGATGCAAATAGTCTAGATTAAATTAAAGTAGCGGACATGCAGTAGGCAGGAGGCAGCATATAGTCTTGGGCAAGAGCAACCATCGGTTCCAATACTTGAGCTTGATCACTCTAGCCACCAGCTATATCTTCTACTCTTCTCAATTAATGACAGTAGACTCATTCTCCTCCTTTAAGAAAAATGACATGAGCAAGCAGTAAGCAGCAGATTTACATGAACAAGAAAACATAGCAAGGCAGCTAACAGGCAATAAAAATATAGCAACGGCAGCAAGCAGCAAATAACAAGTTTAAATGAGATGAACATACCTTTACTTTCTCCTCCTCCTCCTCCTCATTACAAGTCATCAAAACAGCTAATTTTTGTTCACCTAACAATAAAGAACAAACAGTATATAATCAGTGTACAAAATTTACATGAAATCAAAGTAAAAAAATGCTTGAATGTGCATATTTACCTAGTATTTCAGCGCGAGACCAAGCGTGCATGCACATAAGAGCTTCTATCATTTTAGGTGCAAGCTGACTGAGGTGTGGACTAATTACCCTCCCACTTGTACTAAATGCTGATTCAGATGCAACCATTGTCACTGGAATAGGCAAGATATCCCTAGCAATTGACTGCAATGTAGGATACTTAATCCCTCCATAGTTCCACCAATTGATTATATCTAAGTCCTGGGTTCTAGGAAATGGCGGCTCATCCAAATAAAGGTCTAACTCTGTACGCACATGTGAGGATGAATCAGTAAGCTGTGAAGATATATACTGATCAAATATGTTGAACAACTCATCATTATCTCCAATCCCCTCCATAGGTATACCAGCACTAATCCCACCAGTTGATGTTGCAACATCTTCTGCATGTTTCTGATAATCAAGCACCAGCAAGCCTCTAACTTTGTCTACCTCAGCGCTTGCTTGTTCTATCCCATAAATGGATGTGAAAAAAACTTTCAGCATGTGAAGTTTGAACCTAGGATCTAGAACAACAACAACTACCATAATACCATGCGCATTTGTCCAATACTTATCAAATTTCTCTTTCATCAGTCTAGACATATCCTCAATTCGAGGGTGACCACTAGCACGCCATTTCCTAATAGCTAGATAGACACTACAAATTTTTGGAAAGAACACATTTGTTGTAACATACTTGGTGCCTAACAATAGCTCAGAAATATCATAAAATAACTTGAGCCTACCACAAACCTCTTTGGCAAACAACCATTCAGCAGGAGATGGACAGATAGGTGTGAATAACTTCTCACGCAAAGCTAGACGATTAAAAACAGCCTGATACTCTAGTGCAGTGCTAAGCATGATAAGTTCGAGTTGCATATAGTAGTACAATCAAGATCAATCCTTTTTGTGTACTGAATGCTTAATTGGGAAGCCATCTTTTCAAATCTCTCATATCTTTTTGGAGTGGCACACCAAAAACCTACACTATCGCGAACTTTCTCTAACCCCTTCTCCATAACACTCATTCCATCCCTAACAATCAGATTTAATATATGCGCAGCACAACACATATGTAACATAGACCCATCCAACATCAAAGAATCAAGAGGCAACTTATCTTGCATTTTGACCATCATGCTGTCATTGGTAGAGCAATTATCAAGTGTCACAGTACTGACCTTCCTCTCAAGATGGCAATTAACAAAGACTTCATGCAAAACATCAGCTATAACTTTAGCAGTATGAGGGGCTGGCACATAGATGAACCCACACAATTACAGAAGGGTAAGTACATTAACCAAAATAGAAGATATAACTGATTTGCATCAAAGTAATGGTAAAAATATGATAATCACCTTAAAAGAAAGCTTTTCATCTCTCATTTGTCATCAATGTAATGTGCAGTGACTGCCATGTAGCATTTCTTTTGATGATTGGCATTCCACATAATGCTCTGCTTCTGCTAGCTGATAAACAAATGGGATCACCGGACCAGGAGTTTAAGGCCTTACCTGTGCTCGGCGAGCAGATCGGCGGGTGGTGCAGGCGTTAGGCGTTGGCGGCCTCGGCAGTGCGGTGGCGGGCGGTGCAGGCGTCACTGCGTTAGACAGGCATGTAGCTCTCGAGCTCCGGCGCTCGGCAGCGGGCGGCTGACGGCGCTCGGCGGCAGGGTGGGGATGCGCCGGGCGCGCAGGGAGGCGGTGGCCGGCGGGGCGGCGGGGTTTGGCGGTTGCATATAGTAGTACAATCAAGATCAATCCTTTTTGTGTACTGAATGCTCAATTGGGAAGCCATCTTTTCAAATCTCTCATATCTTTTTGGAGTGGCACACCAAAAACCTACACTATCGCGAACTTTCTCTAACCCCTTCTCCATAACACTCATTCCATCCCTAACAATCAGATTTAATATATGCGCAGCACAACACATATGTAACATAGACCCATCCAACATCAAAGAATCAAGAGGCAACTTATCTTGCATTTTGACCATCATGCTGTCATTGGTAGAGCAATTATCAAGTGTCACAGTACTGACCTTCCTCTCAAGATGGCAATCAACAAGGACTTCATGCAAAACATCAGCTATAACTTTAGCAGTATGAGGGGCTGGCACATAGATGAACCCACACAATTACAGAAGGGTAAGTACATTAACCAAAATAGAAGATATAACTGATTTGCATCAAAGTAATGGTAAAAATATGATAATTACCTTAAAAGAAAGCTTTTCATCTCTCATTTGTCATCAATGTAATGTGCAGTGACTGCCATGTAGCATTTCTTTTGATGATTGACATTCCACATAATGCTCTGCTTCTGCTAGCTGATAAACAAATGGGATCACCGGACCAGGAGTTTAAGGCCTTACCTCTGCTCGGTGAGCAGATCGGCGGGTGGTGCAGGCGTTAGGCGTTGGCGGCCTCGGCAGTGCGGTGGCGGGCGGTGCAGGCGTCACTGCGTCAGGCAGGCAGGTAGCTCTCGAGCTCCGGCGCTCGGCAGCGGGCGGCTGACGGCGCTCGGCGGCAGGGTGGGGATGCGCCGGGCGCGCAGGGAGGCGGTGGCCGGCGGGGCGGCGGGGTTTGGCGGGTGCCGCGCAGGGAGGAGCAGGCGGATGGCGGTGGGCCGGCGGCTGGCGGGGCAGAGAGCCAGAGATAAATGGAAGCGGACGGGTCACGGGAGTCGGGAGGTCCCCACACGGGAAATTTGATCCCCAACCCGCTAGCCCCGCGGGGGAAAAATCCCCGTTCCTGTTGTTACCGGGGCGGGTCCCCGCGGATCCCCGCGAACGCCAGCCCCGTTGCCAACCTGACAGCCAGCCACCCCCTACAGCCCACACCACCAGCGCCGGACCGGGCAGGCAGAGAGAAAAGCAACCAGACGAGACGTCTCGCGTCCCGTCCTCGCTGCGGTTCCCCCCATCCTTCCGCTGCTGCTGCCTGCTGCTGCGCTCCGTCGTCCGCGTCCAGATCCGGCCACCGACCGATCCGGGCTCCGGCATGGCTGCGGCGGCGAGGGCGGCGGGAGCCCTGGCGCTGGCGCTCGTGCTCGCGCTGGCGGGGGCCAACTCCGAGGGGGACGCGCTCTCGGCGCTGCGCCGCAGCCTCAGGGACCCCGGCGGCGTGCTCCAGAGTTGGGACCCCACGCTCGTCAACCCCTGCACCTGGTTCCACGTCACCTGCGACCGCGACAACCGCGTCACGCGCCTGTGAGCCTCCTCCTCCTCCGAGGCTATTCCTCGTTCACGCTCTTCCCCCCCCCCCCCCCCCCCCCCCCCCCCCCCCCCCCCCCCCGCGGCCCGTCTGAGTTGGGCTGTGGCTGCGGGTGGCGAGTTGGATGCCTGAGCTGGTGCGCTTAGTCACGCCTTAGCTGTGTTGATTGATTGATTCCCAGGTCCCAACTTCAGTAACGGCCTGTTTGGATCCGGGTGACTAAACTTTAGTCCCCTCATCGGATGTTTTAACACCAATTAGGAGTATTAAATATAGCCTAATTACAATACCAATTGCATAAATGAAGGCTAATTCACGAGACGAATCTATTAAGCCTAATTAATTCATCATTAGCGCATGTTTACTGTAGCACTATATTGTCAAATCATGTACTAATTAGGTTTAATGGATTCGTCTCGTGAATTAGCCTCCATCTATGCAATTAGTTTATATTTAGTATTCCTAATTAGTGTCCAAACATCCGATGTGACAGGGACTAAAGTTTAGTCAGGGTGATCCAAACAGGCCCTAAGTCGTTCATTGGGAAAACTGCTGTAGATGCGACCTGTTAATTCGTGGATTTCTTACTGTGCCTTTGACTCTCTGAGCTAGAAGCTTGTTTTGATGAGAAAGTCGGTGTTCAATTGATGAGTTCCTGAAGTAATGAAGTTAGTGCGTGGTGGCAGAAGGAGTGACATCTAGCGAGGTAGACTGCAAAAGGACGTAGGCAATCAAGTAGGAGTTGAACTTAAAGCTTAGTTTGCAAACTGATTTGTGAAGTTAGTGGAGCTGAGTTAGGGTGTTAGTCTAGATTATCCTAAAGTGACCAGAAAAGGTTAGTTTGCCAAGATTCTGTGGCTCGTGAAGCTTAGTGAGTTAATTAGGAGATTGCCAAGGTTGTGTGGCCAATAAGGAAGGTGGTTGAATGTTTGCTACCATTTCAGTTCACCATAAAATTTTGCTTGCTTTCATTCTCTCTCTGGGTATTTCAGTTGGATTGATATGTCCACGTGTCTGCCAGTTATGTGATAACATAGCTCAAAGGAAAACTCCGCAGATAACACTAGTCAGAATTACATATTTTGTTGAAGTATTTATGAAAATCTAAGACGTATACAATCTGTGGAAAACCATTGGATGCCGTGCTTGCATTGTATGTCTTTCAAAATTCATAATAGTACCTTTTTCTGATTGTTGCTTTGATACCTCTTCGAACAGAGATCTTGGTAATTTGAACTTATCTGGTCATCTGGTGCCTGAGCTTGGGAAATTGGAGCACCTGCAGTATCTGTAAGTTCGTCTTTCCCAAATGGTTTATATGAGTTCGTCTTTCCCAAATGGTTTATATCTTTCTAGTTGTTCTCAATAGGAAGTTGGAACTTACGTTCATTATTTTGTTCAACTGCTTTGGGCATATAATTCTGTATCATTTATAAATACTATTATGCCCATCGAAATGGCTCGTGAATCAATTTACTTGCAAACAACAATACTTGTAGTTTTGACCGTGACTGGTATACAAGGCATGTTCTCTGCACATGGGCAGTACCTACTATATAATAGATGCTTTCATAAATGCAACTTGTAAGAGCTTTGTTAGAGTTAATAAGGCCTTTTTAGTTTGTACCCGTATAGGCCCTTTTTACGTTCTATAAGCTCCATAGTCAGTTTTGAATTTGGCAGTCTGGACTTTTCTATAATCGAATATTATAGTACTACAACCTAAACTGTTAAGTTTAATGGAATTCCGAATCCTATTATTTTTTTCCAGCATTTTTATCAAGCTGGTAGATGTGAACTTTTAAGAGACAAAGGAAATTGATTGTGGGGACATGGCTTTGCTCCTAATGAGAAATGTACCTTGATATGTTTAGAGTAAAAGAAGATATGTCATGCCCTAAGTTATTCTATATAAAAGTATGCTTATCATACTTGGTTGATCAGGTAGATAGGATCCCATTTTCCATAACTCCCTAGTATACTAGGACCATCCTGAAACATGTACATGATCTATGCTTTTAATGCCTAAGTTTCAATTTTGAAAGGTAGGTAGGATCTATTTTCTATAACCTACAAATTTGGCCATGTTCTATTTGTTTACAGTTCTGGTATAAATGCTTGATATGGTTGATGTTTTCCACTTAGTTTGGCATGTGCCTGCCAATGATTCATCTCAATTACCTGTACTAGTATTGACCACTAGCTTTGAAACAGGGAACTTTACAAGAATAACATTCAAGGAACTATCCCATCTGAGCTTGGTAGCTTGAAGAGTCTAATAAGCTTGGACTTGTACAAGAACAACATTTCGGGGACAATACCTCCTGCCCTTGGAAAGTTGAAGTCCCTTGTATTCTTGTAAGTTTATTTTCAAATGCTGTTTACATAATGTAAAAGTAGCTATCATATTATAGCAACTAATCGTGGATTTGATGCTAGTTCTGTTGAAGATGAGCATTCTGTCTTTTTTCAAAAAAAAATGTGTTGGGCTATGGTAGGTCAGGCACTGTGCTGTACATAATTAGGGTTAGTTACACATTTGTTGAGCTTTAACTGCAGCTTTGGCCTTTATGGTCATTAATCCAGTAAGTTTTGCTATGCTTTCCACATCATCCTGCTAACAAATGGGTGTGCTTTGTAGGCGGCTCAATGGCAATCGTTTGACTGGGCCAATCCCAAGGGAACTGGCTGGAATATCTAGTCTCAAAGTTGTGTAAGTACATATCAACTTCAAATGTTTAGTGTTCTATCGCTCCATATGAATGTTCCATTTGACACTACCTTGTTCTTTGATTTTTTTTCAGTGATGTTTCAAGTAATGATTTGTGCGGAACAATTCCCACCTCTGGACCATTTGAGCACATTCCTTTGAGCAAGTAAGTTTGATTGCCAATTTTCATATCTTGGCATACTTTGTAAAGATAAACTACACCTCAAAACATTTAGGCTGCCGTTGCCAGCACGAGGGCATAAAGTTCATCCATTAGCTAGGTTTAGTGTCCACTCTTGTTCAGCACAGTTATACAGCATTTCATTTGTATTTGCACCCATTTGTAGTTTATCCTCAAATAACTAGTTCAAGGTTCGCTCAATGTTATATTTTTTTCTAAACATGCCTTGATATGTTTTTTTAAAAAAAACTAGAGGTCCCGTACTTTCTCTATTACTTTTAGATGACTGATTCGAAATGATATGCCTAGAATCTTATCATATCAATCTGAAAGGGCACATTGGCCCACAAAAAGATTAGTCTATATCTTGTCTACTTGGATGCCCTAGTGTCCTGCACTTGACCTAGTAGCTTTCCTGGAATTTGAGAATAGTTTACTTGATCAATTCATGTTCCAAGCACTTGTTTTCTGTCCCTAGTGTGTGCAGGACACCTTTTTTTAGTATACATTTTCTTTGGTTGGAAGTACTGAGGGATAGAAGCTGTTGACAAAGTTATTGCCCCTTTTCTTTCTGGACATAAGAACAGTCAAACAGAAGTGCTTCTCTATAGTCTCCAGCTTGCATAGTTGCATGATTTTTTTACAGTTGTGCATGTTTTACTTCTGTTAAGCCTTTTGTGTAATTTGCAAGAAATTAATCCCATGTGTTTTCCTAAAGAAGTAACTTGTTTGCGTTATGTTTTGCCCCACAGCTTTGAGAAGAACCCACGCTTGGAAGGGCCAGAACTACAAGGCCTGGCGGTATATGACACCAACTGCTAGAGGGCAACGTGAACAGAAAAATGGCTAGAGAGAGTAATGGGCGTACAATGTTACTGAAGATCGGGTGATATAGATTATGTTAGGTCTGGTTCTGCTGCCACTCTGTAATCCTTCCTGCATAGCTCTTATTTGCAACTTGATGTCGGCAAGTTGCTATATGTTTTAGCAGAATGCTTTCTGTCCGTGAAAGTAAACTTGAAACTGCATGTTACGACTGAAATGATATTGTCATTTTCCCTGCCACGAGTTTTAGCTTCCATGTGTTATATGAACCATATTTGTCGGAAGTACAACTCTTGTGAACTAATCTATACCTGACTGGACAGAGAAGGATGGCCTTGCTATTGATCAACTTAGAATTTTGCCCAGTTGTTGAAATCGTGGCACAAAAGAAGCTGGTTTTGGACTAGGATGATATAAGCAAAGTTGGCCAGTGACTCGTACACCGAGTCACTGAACAAGCGATGTTGATTTTTGATTTGTGGTAACTGGTAGCTGATAACCTATGTCTGGTGGTGTCAACACTAAGGTAGTACCAGCAGTTACTGAAACTTGGTGATCTTGAAGTTTAAGGGAACCTGCTGTTTACTGCGGGCTAAACATCATCTACTCTTATTGGCCTGACTTCACCGTACAAAGTTTGCAAACGTAGCTGCACTAGTACTGCGGATGATCGTTGAATCGCTGGTAGGTACATGATGTAAAATTAAAATTGAATTGGTATGGCAGCTCCTTGGATTGTTCATCTTTTTTTTTTGAAAACTATGGATTGTTCATCTTACTTGCTGACCGGAAGTAGATCAAGTTGGTGAATCTAAGTTACCACCAGAATACTACACTGATAGTGCCAACCTAACCTAAACATGGCCGGGGAGAGGTATGATGGCCTCCACCGGTTTTTCATTAAGAGGAAGTGACCCACGACTTTCCGGCCGTGAAAATCCTCCAAACCTGGCTTCTTCGGCCAGCGAGGGGAAATTTTTTTAGTCTCAACCAGATGGGGTAGAGGCCCATTCGCGTTGCTGAATCTGCGTAAGCTTGCACAAGTCTAGGATGCACGCGCACAGCGTACGGAGATCACCGGTACAGTTGTGCAATGTGGATTGTGAAATGTAGCATGGGAAATTTCCCTTCCGAAATGCGTGCAGACGAGTTGCCGTGCCGGTACGAGCCGCGCGTTCCCCAGGCTCACCACCTGGCAACCACGCAACCAAACCACCAAAATCCCATCCCACATCCCACCCCACGGGGCAGCGAGCGAGGCATGCTCCTGCTGCGGCGCCTGGGCCTGGCCGGGGCCCGCCGGCGGCGGGGACCCGCGGCGCGAGGCCTCGCCTCGGGGGCCCCGCGGGAGGCGGCGGACGCCGTGGTGGTGGGCGCGGGCGTCGTCGGCTTCGCGGTGGCGCGCGCGCTGGCGATGGCCGGGCGCGAGGTGGTCGTGGTCGAGGCGGCGCCCAGCTTCGGCACCGGCACCAGCTCCCGCAACAGCGAGGTCATCCACGCCGGCATCTACTACCCGCCGCGCAGCCTCAAGGTGCGCGCGCCCTCCTGCCATTTTCCCTAATTCAGCACGCGCGCAGTGCGCACGGATCCTAATTTTTAGCGCGGCTTGGACTTGAATTGTGGGTATGATTGTGTACCGAATTTCACCCCAATTGTGTATCATTTTTGTCGCACAGAGTTGTAGACTCAGGTATGTGCTGTGCTGGCTCTAGTGTCACTTCAGTCGAGTGGAAGAGTGTTGCGCAGTGGTACCCGGCAACCAGTAGCATTTAGTGATCCACGATGGAAGTATAGATGTAGCTATGAAAATTGTTCCAGATGACACCTGACAGACTGGCACATTCTTATTCGCAGGCTTCAACATTTGGTGCTTGGTAGGAATTGGGGTTTGTGCTTTGCATCGCTCAAGTCCACAGAAATATGTTGAACTCAGTGATTTTGCAGTTGAGCTTTATGGATGGTGTCTTCTATGGAAAGTGCAAAGCTAGGTCTTATTCCTGCAGAAAACTACGAGCGGTTCTCACCATATTAGATAATCTTCAGTGGTCAGAACGTTCGCAAGTTTAACAGTTGGTGTGCTTTGGAATTTTAGACTGTTCCACGAATATTAGTATCTATTGTTAAGCTTTAAAGTGCACAAAAAGATTTCCTGCAGAGCCCTATCACATTAGTGTGTTACTGACTCTACCTGCGGATTGCTTCTTGTAGGCTAGCCTTTGTGTAAGGGGAAAGGAAATGCTCTACAAATACTGTGCAGAACGAGGGGTTGCCCACAAACAACTGGGTAAACTCATTGTAGCGACTGGTGCTGCAGAGACCGGAAAGCTGGACATGCTCCTCATGAATGCTAAGCAAAATGGGGTCAATGATCTCCAGTTGATGGAGGGTTCTCAAGCTATGGAGATGGAACCTGAGCTTCGATGTCTTAAAGCTTTACTATCGCCTAGTACTGGGATAGTTGACTCTCATTCATTCATGCTCTCCCTTTTGGTACTTGAACATCATACAAATCAGTTGTTGAATTAAAAGTTAGCTTATTTATGTTGGTTATCTCTGTGATGCAGGGTGATGCTGAAAACTTGGGAACAACCATATCCTATAACACAGCGGTTATTGGTGGGCATGTCGGATATGAAGGCCTTGAACTCCATATTTGTGAAAGCAAAGAACTGCAAAACCATCCTGGAGGGTCTCATGTGACCCCACAGCTTGTTTTGCTTCCAAAGCTTCTGATAAACTCAGCGGGTTTGAGTGCCATTCCGCTTGCCAAACGATTTCATGGTCTGGACCAAGCATTTGTGCCCAATCCTCACTATGCTCGTGGATGTTACTTCACCCTCTCTCAAACAAAGAGTCCTTTCAGCCACTTGATATATCCTCTACCAGAGGACGGTGGTATAGGGGTCCATGTCACAATAGATTTGAATGGCCTTGTTAGATTTGGCCCAGATGTTGAATGGCTAGATGGTGGAGAGGACCTTGTGTCATGTTTTCTGAATAGGTAAGCCACTGCAACCATGTCTATTGACCAAAGAAGGCTGTAATAAGTTATCTTCAATAACTGGCATGTATAGAAGGCCAAATCTAGTACTCCTAGTTTGCCAGTGTCATTAATGCTTGATAGAATTTGCTGCAACTAACTAGTGATGATAAGGTAAGCTATAGGTATCTGGATGACACATGATTGAACCTGTGTTTGCATGTGAAAATGCAATTGGGCAGTATCATGTTTCTAGTGTGTAACTAGTAGCATGATTTATGGAAACTAGAACACAGTAGAGCTTGTTTGAAATTATTAGGATGTTTATAACTTAGTCTATCTTTGTCAGGTTCGATTACTCAGTGAACCCCACCCGTGGTTCTGTATTTTACACTGTGGTAAGGAAGTATTTTCCAAATCTCAAGGATGGGTCTTTGGAACCTGGTTACTCTGGGATCCGACCAAAACTTTCTGGTCCTGGACAACCTCCTTCAGATTTTGTCATTCAGGTGCTTCTCTTGTATCAGCTCCAAAAATTTATTCTTCTCATGCTGTCATGCGCATGACTGACCAAGTTGAACGACTTCAGGGGCAGGATATCCATGGTATTCCTGGACTGGTTAACTTGTTTGGAATAGAATCACCCGGTTTGACATCAAGTTTGGCGATTGCAGAACACATTGTTTCAAGATATTTGTGATGGGAGTCTCCTAAACAACACTTCATTGCCGGATGCTCCATGTATTGCAGAAGGATGAACCTGGCATATCAGGAGTAGGGTTCACCAAATAAAGTGATGTAGTATTTTGAGCTGTTTTCTTGGGACCTTTTGGATTCTTGTTGATATGTAAATGTTAGAAGTTGAAAGTCGTTGAAAGTTTCAACGAAAAATGAATGTGATCAGGATTGTAGTATATGGAACCTGGACGAGGGGGATCACATATTTTCTTTTGGGGCACTATCAGATTAGCTTGCATGTGGTTCTAGAATAACTGGATTTCTGTGGCTTAGGCAGATCTAGAATAATTCTCTTTTGGGTTGTGTAAATTCTGTAAAATCCTAATGTTCTTTGATATACTTGAGACATACGCGCTTGCTTGATATACGCGGGACAACTCCACTTCTAGTCGTGCAACAAAATATGTGACCAAGCCCAACATTGTAGGTATCCTCTTGCCTCTGGCGTTGCTTGCTGATCTCGAAATACAGGTCAACAAACCACAGCTCATCCGGAGGCGAATTTGGCAGAATAGAGAACAATGGATGAAGACATTGCCATTGAATCGAACCATATAGAATCTGATTTCCCATATATATATCAAAGTTTACATCGTCTCCTAATTCTGTTTGCCCAACAATTTGACAAAGATATAGTAGATCTTGTGGAGGGCCACATTTACTGGAAATATTTCAGGACTCAAGGAGAGATCAGAGATGTTCAAGCGCCAGTTTCCGTTTGCTGTTACGATCAGCACTTCCACTTGCAATACTTCACCCTTTTCATCCCTTTGTTAATCGTTCATATCATCTGAAGTTCAAAGAGTGAGGGTAAGCAAAAATTAACATGTCACCAAGACAGAAAAAAGGGTAAGTGTGGGCATGTGTTTACCTCATCGCTTCCTCTGTGCTCGCCACTTATAGACAGGCTGCGATGTTGGATTCACCATCTCGTCTTCACGGAGTTTCCTCTTGCGTCCAGGTTTCTGCCCATGTACTAGTAAGTCAATGATTTGAAGAGCTAATGAGAACAAAACTTTTTGCGCATTCTAAATGGCAGCAAACAAAGTTTCAAGTACCATAATAAGGTGCCTGTAATTCCAACAAAATAGTTGGTTTATAGATCCCAAAATTATGCCAATTCAGGCAAGCTGCTGCCAAAATATGAAAGAGATGGACAGATTGACTGGGCTTCACATTTTATTTTACTTGTAAAGACAGAATAATGGAATGTGTTCTACAGAGCACAAAAGTACATACAGCAACCATTGCCAAGTTAAGATGGAAAATAGCCAACTTCCACCTGTCATTGCATTGTTATTTTTCCATTGATCTAGCAGGAAACTTTATTTTGCAGTCCATTCGTGGTAACTCGATGCTGCCAATGACTTCAAAACGAGCCCATATGATACTGAAAGTTCCTTTCAGAAACATGCTGGAAAGTGAAACCTTAAGACTAAAACTAGTAAGTAGTAACCTAGAGCTTTTTCCCCTATCGGCTTGAGTGACAGTGAGCAACTTAAGGCATAATATACCAATAGCATTTTGTCAGAGTTGTGGCTACCTGCTAAAGGAAGCTTACATTCCATCTGATACTAAAGAATTTAGGTCCAGAAATTGACTGGTAGCATCAACCCAGCCACGTATTGTTTAAACCTTCAAAAGTAGCACCCGAGGAAATTTTCAAAAATATAAAAGATGCGATACCTTCAATTCTTTTTGCAAGGCCATTTCTCCATACAACTTCTCAAGCTTTTGAAGCCTCTGCTTTCTCTCTTCTAACTCCCTGTATGAAGAAGCTGTTTTCCTGGCGGGAAAAAGCAAATGATTAGACAAGAGGAGATAAGTTTTTCATGTAGCCGTCAATGAACTAAACTGCAAAATATCACAATCCCATGTCACATATAAAATATGACAACTGATTTCCTGACTAAATGGACATAAATATAAATAAGATGGACTAAACAGTGAAAAATGACACCGTAAGCATGATGCAAGTGAGTGTTAGCTATAGAAGTAACACATATGTGCCATATTCCAAAGAGAAGCGCATATTACTTCTTTATACGAGAAGGGATGTTGTCAAAGCCAGGCATGTTGCTGCATTCTCCTAGCCTGGAATGTATTTCTTTGGCTTCTTCTCTGAAACAAAAGAGCCAGCCATTCAATATTGACACAAGTTTACCTAACAGACAGTTACAAAATAGTAAGCAAAATGAACACATTATCTATACCTGTCTTCAGCAAAATAAACATGCTTGTTTGGACGCTTGGTATCCAGTTCATGAAGTGTTGAGCTTAACTTTTCGATTTTCTGTGGAGTGGCCCCATCCAAAATAAAACAGAATACAGCTTCAGCCACAAGATGAAACTGTACTTATTTGCTATGAATACTTTAGACGTCATCACAAACCTTTTTTTCACTTTGAATACACTGAAGGATATATCCCATATCTTTATTTTTCAACAACAGAAGTTCCTCTTCGGTATACTTATTTGCTTCAGGCCTAACAAAACGTATGGCACAGTCAAAATTGAAACACAGGGTAGATCAAACCTTACAATAGCGAATCTAGAGGGCAGAGGGAGTGCAATGTACATACTTTGGCCTATGAACTCCACCAACAGTCCTACTGTTGATCATCTTAAAGTAGAACTCATCTGGGTTCCTGAATGCTGCCTTCTCCCTCAGTTTCTGCAATCAATCAGAAACAACAAAGACCTTAGATTACGACAGTTACAGCAACCGTAACCACGAACTAACATCAAGTACAATAGACTAAGATACAGATAGTTAAACTTAGACAGCCAATAACACGCTAAAAGTATCGAAATCTGATACAACGCGCAAAATCCCGACTTCCTAAGTACCAGACACAGGCATGGAAAAGAAGCAATACCCCGATAATTTCCTCCTTGCGGTGGAAAGCTTTTGCCCGGACGACATAGTCCTTGTGCTTCTCAAGAAGCCCAAACTTCTTCCTCGCCTCCCTGCAAAACCCCACCCAGACCCCAACTCAGCCCCCGAATTTCGACCGACGGCGGCGCGATGCCGCATAAATTCGAATTACAAAACAGCGAGCATCTGCGGCCGGAGAACTTACGGCTGTGCACGCTCCTTATGAGCCCGCCGGGGAATCGCGTTCCGTAGCGACGACATGTTCCTCCCCTTCCTGTTTGCTTCCGACGGAGAACGAGGGATCGGCGGAGGAGGCGGATTTAGGAGGAGAGCTGCACGGCGACCGTGGAGGAAGGAGGCAAGAGTAGGGGGTATCTGCCGCAGAGGCCAAGTTAGGGTTCAGGGGTTTGGTTTTGGGCTTACAGTCTGACCGGCCCGTTAGAGGCCCACTTGTAGGTCTGTTCGTCTTTTCCCTGCACGAGCATATTAGAACCATTTGTTCAATTCACCACCAAAAAAAATGGCCATCCAAAAAACTCACGATTCGGTTTGGTATAGAAATTAAATCATATTCGCAACTGAATTATCTGCATAAGTACACGCACTAACATGGCGGATGAAACTGTATGTGTGTATTATCCATCACTCTGCTCTCGGTTACGAATTAAAATTTTCTGACAGGAAATCCGCCATGTTGCTGGTGCTGCTCCTATTTGCATTCATGCTCAAATAGTACTAATTTACAACCAACTGTCAAAGCTGTAACTCTAAAATGCTGCAGTTGCCGATTTGCAACATCTCTATTCTACCATTGCGGACTGACAATTGATTGGAAAGTGCTGAATTTGGGATTCCAGATCCCCACTGGCTCATCTGCCGTCCCAGACTCCCAGGCTCCCACCTCAGGTTTCAGGCTTCAGAGTAGAACGATCTCCTGTTGGTTTACTTCAAGAGGCTGCAGTATTTTTATCACTGCCACTGGCAGTCTCGTTGGCAGGCAACTCGGCATCGATACCCATGGAGAACATCCTCATACTGCTTTTGGCTGAACCTGTTCGAAGTCGAACACCTCAAACATCAAGCGCCGCACGTCAGGTTTGCCATACACACAGTATGCAAGCCCATGTAACGCTTGCTGGACAGAGGTTGTTGAAGGATTCCTAAGACGTCGGTTGTGTTCGAATCTGTCTTGCACCGTCTCCCCATAGATGACATAGTGGTGCAGGTGCTTGTCCCGCAAGTATCGTCCGCAATACTTGTTCATCAACATCCTCCTATGCTTCTCCGCCAACCACCTGCCCGGTGCATCTAGATGCTTCATGAGCAGCCTCTCAGCCAGCACAAGATCCTGGCAACAAAGATGTTCAGGTCTACAGTATGACTTTTGGCCCATTGAACAGTAGCAGGATGATGAAAAATTTATAAGAAGACACAACATACCTGAATCTTCTGGCCAACATATTCGAGTCGCTCAAAACAGAATCTTGGATGCTCAAACTTATGTTTTGACGGGTGCAAAAAGCAGAGCTGCAACGAAACAAGTCACCATGATGGTCTCACTTCTCATAATGTAAAATTAGTGTAAGCAATATTCGACATATTAAATAACTAAATCTTGACATAGTTTTTCTTTGCAAATGAAATCTAGACATATCTTTGTTAGATATAGGTACTACAGAGCTTATCTGTGAACCAACATGTGACAAGCAGAACTCTTAATTTTCTCTTGAAAACAACAAACTAATCAAAGTGGCTAGGCAGGTTTCTCTTTTCTATGTTATGAAGAGAATATGAAGTCCTGATTGTTTCCTAGAGAACTGCAGCATCTTCCACTCGATGCTCAAGAATTTTAAGCATTTCGATTTCCTTTTCTGATTTATGGTTCATGTTAATTGTTGTAGGAAACAGAATTTGCAGACATGCTTTGCAGATAGCCAAAGAAACGTGCAGCACAAGGGAAGAAAAAATTGGACTAGGGACATCAAATTACCTGAAGACCAAGTCCAAGCTCTATATTCCTTGCTTCTGTGATCTCAGGAATTCTGTCATTCATGGGCAAGGGATATCCTAGGGTGTCCATGACCTTGGGTCTACTGTCAAAATCCCAAATGTTCCCTCTGAAACGATGCATGCCTGGTGGCACACAAGCTCGGAAAAGCCTCGGATGGGCGAAAAGAGCATCTGGTGGTGGCTGCATGAAATGTAACAAGTTAATAATGAAGTAAAGGGTGATGATATAGGGCCAAAAATTGTAAGAGCCATTACCCTGTATGCAGCAACATCCTGCCATGTGAGTTGTCTCTTTTCAAACTCCACTGAAACATAATCAACATCTTCTAGTTGGCGCCTCAATTTTGGCTGACAGCTCTCATCGTCAGGGTCCATCCCAAATGCCTCAAAAAGGACTCGATAGACTTCAGGCATCCCAAAGCACAAATATATAGCCCCAAATAATGCCCAGAATACAGCCCTGAGACACAGATAAACATTTTAACAAAATGTACTCCATAGACATTTTAACGAATGTACTCCAACAAGCAACACACATTGCTGTAAGAAATCCTAAACTCAGAGAGAATGTGCAACACGATACATGGAATCAGCATGAAGATGTGTAGATACAGGTGAGCTCCATATTCTCATGGTACTCAGTTTTCTACAGTGGATTAGCACATCAAGAGTACATAGCAATACACTATAAAGGGATGGAATATAGCAATAGTGTATTAATATTATAACATTAAGGATGGAACATAGAGACAGCTCCACCATGAAGGCTGAAGAACATTGGACATGTAGCACCGAATCATACAGTGACACAGAAAAAAATATATAATCCTTTTCATTGTCCTGGTAATGCTATCAACTATCATGCTTGAAAGCTAACATAATACATTCAAAAAGTCCACTACAGTGTGTAAAGAGGTTGAAAATCCCTAAATCGCTGACAAGATACAGCTATCAGGATATCGTTTTCACTAATTTTGAAAACGCACGACTGTATTTTTTTTAAATGGACTGTAGCTAAGCCCAAGCCACACTGACCACTAACTAATCGAATTATCTTAGCTTATGATCAGATACAAGTTTCTAATTACTACACTCCCAATAGCACATTTTCAACATAACAGACAAACCCACAAAAATGGATGGGTGGATAAGAAGACAGAACACTCACTTGGATGGTGGCTCCCGGTCCTTGCGTATCATCTTATCCAAATCATCATAAGGGAACACCAAGTTGTGCAGGCTGGCCGCCTTGAGCCATTTGGGCAACACCTTCTTCCCAATCAGAGCGAAAACCCGCTCCCTCATCGGCCCGGGTGACTCCCTGGGGTACCTCTGCAAGAAGAACTCGCAGAAGGCGAGCTCCAGAACGTACTGGCCCAGGAACCAGAGCCTGGAGTGGCCGTTCCGGACGTGCCGCGTACGCGTGCGCTCACAGGAGGGGTCCAGATGCTGGAACGCGAGGTAGAGCAGCACATCGAAATGACGCGCGGGGCAGTCATCACCTTCGCCGAGCGTCTCCGAGGGCGCGAGCGGGTACCCGAGCGCCTGCTTGGCCTCGAGGAGGTACTCTTCCATCCAGGTCCTGTCGGCGGTGGAGAGCGGAGCGGAGGGGAGGCAGGAGGAGAGCAGCGGGAGCGCCTTGAGCGACAGCTGCGGGCTGCTGAGGAACCGCCGGGTGAGGCGCTCGTCGTCGAGCGGCGGCTTGAGGATAAAGCGGCGCGGCGGGTGCTTCTTCTTAGGGGATACGGCCTTCTTCCGCTGCGCGAGCTCCCGGAGGAGGCGGCTCGGGCTGTTCGCCGGCTCCGAAGGGGGGACCGGCGGCGGCGGAGGGGTCTGGTCGGCCGCTACGGCCAGAACGCGGACCCGGACGCGGCGGCGAGAGCTGGGGAGCGAGAGGGGGAGTGGCGTGAGGGTGAGTGCTTGGAACGCCATGGCGGGTGGCGCCATTGGTGGTGGCGACCGGCGACCGCGACTCCGCGAGCTCCGGCTGGGGTTTTGCGGGGAATTTGGTGGGAGTTGGGGAAGAGAAGGAAGAGGATAAGCGGAGGAGAACCATGAGCCGTTCGATTCTTGATCGGTGGTTAAGATGGCGCTGGAAAAAAAATATCTCAGCTAGCCTTCGAAATGACGTGGCTAAGCACAACAGTAGTACTGCTGCTGTACCGTCCATGTCAGAACCAACGGACCGATCGACATGTCCTGACGATCCAAATAGCAGCCCAACAAAATAACCGCGATCGAAATTTCGGCCCAAATAGTCCAGTACTGTTGTACAGGCAGGCCGTTGAACCCGTGGGCTGAGGCCCTTTGCTGCGGCGGCAAGGCAGCGACCCGTCCCCACAACTCTCCACCAACACTCCAACAGTCCGCCACCACCGCCGATCTGCCCGGCGGCGACCGCCGATGGCGAACCCGAGGCGAGCCATCGCGCTGCACGTCCAGACGCAGCCGCCGCCTCTCCCCACCTCGGCCGCCGCCCTGCCGCCGCACTCCTCTCTGGCATCGTCGCTGCTGCACTTCCTGAAGCGGCCGGCGTCCTTCCCATTCCTCCTCTCCCTCTTCGTCCTCCTCACATGGCTCTCGCTCCGCTTCCACCGCCCATCCCCGCCCCCGTCGCTCGGAGGAAGCCCCGCTGTCGTGCACGACCCCCAGGCCAACCTCGTCCGCTTCCCCGCCGAGCTTCACCCCACCCCCATCGCCCGCGACGGGCGCGGGTGGCTGCTCGACCCCGTCGCCGCCGCCCGCGACGCCGGCCTTCCAGGTGAGCTCCCCCTCGACTGACGTCTCCCATACTCTTATGTTCTTGTGCTCGGAGGTGCACTCCAGTAATGCCATCAAATTCCATTATAGTTGCATTACATATTCAAATTTCGAATCAGCTGGATCTCCTATGGTCTATGGATGTCCTAACTCAGTGATAGGAAAGGTTCGTGATTGCAATACATAGTTGTTACATCAAATTGGTAAAATTGGTGTTGGTTTGTTGTTCCGATACACCCGTTTCTGTGATTGTCATTGAGCTTCAAAGTGATGGGATTTCTAAATCACGTGCCATACTGTCCACTTGGCAAACTGTGTTCCATAGAGATGCTCTGGAGACTGCCTTGAACCCTTTCTATCATATCGAATTTATTCCAGTTTTTTTTCTCGAACACGCAGGAGAGCTGGAGAGCTGCATATCATTGTATTAATAGAAGAAGAAAAGAGTCATACATAGACCTGAACACAGACCCCCCACACACCCTTGAAAAACTTAGGAACTAATCATCCGTTACACTAGGTGAATTATTCCAGTTATTGAGAATATACTGTTGAAACAATGATGTGTGGGTTGCTTATTTGACATGCAACTAATCAAAAATACATTTACTCAAAATTAAACATATCTATTTGCTTTGTCCTCAAGTGCCCCATTTGTCATAGTGAATGCTGGTTTGCGTCCCTTCAACCTAAGTGAGGAAGTGAAGAAATAGAAATTCTGTGGTAAGGATGTAGTAACCAATTGTTTTTAGCTATCTTGATTGTTTAGCTAACCAAGTTGAAGAACATTTTTCTATACAACGTATGTTCTTCATGTTTAATTTATGCATCCTCTCATTAGTTTGTCATATATATCTTGATGCCCTTATGGCCAAGTGGAGGGCCATCAAATGCACTAACATTGTTTGTTATTGCTTACTACTGTGTCGAACTTGAGACTTTTCTCCAGTGCATGATTGGTAGTGAGAACGAGTTCCTTGTACAAACCCCACAACACCCATCGCTCCAAAGAGTTTAGCTCGTAATCTTGGAGGCAACTATGTTCCGCACAACTTTGACTTGTGTCAAATGCTCAGTGAATTTTTTCTCTTGGTGATTATTGTGGGGGAATGTATATTCAAATCTGTCTACTCACTTAATATTTTTGCTGTTTATGATTGCATGGAATGTGCTTAACAGATGTGAATAGAACATAGATACGTTTGCTGAATGCTTTGATAGACACTATTGATGCCATCTTTTTATTAGGTGGTGCATTTGCTTGTTTATCGCTGCACATAGGACAGATCCAACCCGGTGGTTTACGTGGCAATCATCGTCATCATACATGCAATGAAACATTCGTCATCTGGGGTGCAAAGACAAAATTCAGGGTAATGATCTTCCGTTTCTGCAGTTCCTGATAATTGTGTGCTTTCCAGTTTTTAATGTTTCTTTCCCATAATCGACAGTTAGAAAATGCTGGTGTAAAAGATAAGGGATATGGAGAGGCCATAATTGCGGCTGACGAGGTCGGCATTGTTGCAAGTACAAGATCAACTGCACATGCCTTGATCAATATGGATGTACGGCCTACCTTCTTCATCGGATGTCAGGATACACCGATATATCCCAACAGCTCAAATACTGACTACAAGGTCTGGAAAGATCTATGAGACACAAAATGTTTGTATAATCTGATGATGAGGAATTGTCTGGCCAAATATGATGAGTACAAATGGGAAGTGACTTGGAGCCTGGAAAATTCATTTTGGTATAATCGTAGTTCATTCCATGGTCAGATATCCATGTATAGTTGCTGGGGCAAAAGCAGTTGACCAATATTCTTTTGGCTGTCATGGTTTCCATTTTGGTAGCATGGGTTACTTTTATATTCTTTTCCTCTGCTGAATATCATCGCCTAGACTGGTGCTCTTATCTCATTATGATCAGCTTTCTTATATGGTGGTTGCTAATTTTCTGTTTGGAGATTCACTAGAAATTAGAAAATCTCTTTGAGGTTCAGTTTGACTGTTATTTGAGCTACATTTATTCCTTTTCAGTTTTCAGCTGTCATTGGTAGATAGTATGCAGAGTTTTCCTTTTTGTAACGCACATCCAGATAAGTTTTCCTTTTGTTTGAGGGGATACATAACAATGGGTCCGTCTATTGCTTACTCGAGTGATTTGGAGCTTCCCATCACTCGAGTGATTCGGACACTCAAATCACCTGAAATTACACAAACAAAAAAGTAAGTGAAACAGAGGCAGCCAACATCTAATTTTTTTAACCATCCCATAAAAAACAAACGCATTTAAAATAAAAGTAGCAAAAAAACGAAAATAAAAGGAAATGACGCGGGAACCTTTGAGAATCCCTCAGGTGCAAATAAGTACCAAAGGCAAAATACCTAAATAAACAAAGTTTCAAAAAATAAAATTTTATTATGGATTACAAATAACAGAAAATTGGC
Source organism: Panicum miliaceum (assembly GCA_032594955.1). Classification (NCBI taxonomy): domain Eukaryota; kingdom Viridiplantae; phylum Streptophyta; class Magnoliopsida; order Poales; family Poaceae; genus Panicum; species Panicum miliaceum. The sequence goes on along the minus strand of CM064063.1, from coordinate 6,754,039 downwards.
TGTGTAATTGAAATCCCGCAAATGCAAATGTCAAAGGCAGAATAGCAAAAATTACATAGTTTCAAAAAAACAAAATTTTATTATAGATTACAAATAACAGAAATTTGGTTGTGCAATTGAAATCCCACAAATGCAAATGCCAAAGGCCAAAAGCAAAAATTGCACCTACAAACTATATAATTGATAGTACAATCTGAATTTGAAATTCAACATATTTGAACTGTGAGTTGAACTATAAGTTCAAAATGTAAGTAAACAATACTCAGATCGAATTTTTTTACATGACAGGATAATCAACCAAAAATGACACAGAAGTTATACACAAATGACAGTCATCTGATTGTTGTCATGATAACTAAATATTATTGTGACATTAATGTTAAAATTAGGATTAAGAATTTAAATAACATATTCAAATAATAATACAATGACAGGACAATTAATTATAAGTGACACATAATATGCATTAAAATTACAGTGATATGAATGTTGTCAACATAGCACAATTTCAGTGTAAGAATAATTTTAGTGTAAGGGGTCGTTTGGATTCCAAGTGCTTATAATAAGCCTGTCACATCGCGACTAAATATAAGCTAATTATAAATTAACTGCATAAGCCTAGGGCTTATTCACGAGACGAATCTATCAAGCCTACTTAATCCATGATTAGCACATGTTTACTGTAGCATCACATGGGCTAATCATGGACTAATTAGGTTTAATAGATTCGTCTCGAAAAAAACCTAGGAGTTATGGAATTTATTTTGTTATTAATCTATATTTAATACTTCTAATTAGCATCAAACATCCGATGTGATGGGGTTTATAATAAACCCTGTAGTAACCAAACGGGGCCTAAGAATAAATAATATGCATTAAAACCTGGAAAATGAATCCACCGCCTAAATCGAACCCTCAGAGAGCAAACCCAAATTATTCATCAGATCGAGAGTAAAAATGGAAGGAATGGCCAAATCGCCTCTGAAGTCGTGGACGCTGGAAGGTCTGACCTGCACCTCCTAATAGGAGAAAAAAGTAAACAAAATGATCACTCTCCCACTAACGGGGATCAAAAAGTTGCTGACGCATGGAACCCACCAAATGTGTACACAAAAAACTACAACAGGACTAGATCAGATCCAACGTGGAGAATGAAAGCTGTCGCATGAACGGACGGCCAACAAAATCGAGTGATAGAGGGCTTCAAATCACTCAAGCGAGCTATAGCTTTTCCTATAAAAATTCATAAAGTGGAAGGTGAAGAACCAGATACTGCCACTACGGCCCACAGTTTAATACCCAGTCGCCTGCTGTTGGGCTGGGCCCTTCTTCTGAATAACCCCAGCTCGCACCTCGCAGGCATTCATCACCTCCCTCCCCGTCTCGCGCACGAACACGCCCGGCACGCCAAGTAGCCATTAACGCGCTCGTAGCCTTCCCTGCTTCTGCTTCCCTCGTTTTCTCGAAGCTTCATCGCCATGGCGGACCAGCTCAGCGACGACCAGATTGCAGAGTTCAAGGAGGCCTTCACCCTCTTCGACAAGGACGGCGACGGTATCGACCTCCTCACCTCTCCCTGCTCTCCTTTACTTTCCCTGGCTTACCTCTGACGGCCACACCGATCGAGCTATTTTTTTCTCGCCTGATCTAGCCCACTCCTCGTCCTCCTATAGTCCTATAGGTTTCCATCCGATCAGCCGCTGTCCCTGGCTGTTTCAGGCTAGATCTATCATGCGCCGCCGCGCTTAGGATTAGTGTCGCAAAGCTCTTGTCCTAGTGGAAGCCTGGCACTGAAATTCCAGTGGTCTTGATGCACGGGTGTTGGGCATAGCGATTGCCGGATCCGAACCACGAAATCAAGTACTAGTGAGTAGTGAATTAGCTAGTAATCACGGTAAGAAATCAATACGTGAAAGTGAGGACGATCATACTGATTTTCATTTTCTTAGTCATACTGATTTTGTAACAAGTGTATTCTGCTGAATAGTGAATACACCATGCTTTTCATCTCAAGGTAAACAGATCCTTTTAGGATTTAGTCGCTTTTTTTCTCTCTCGAACCCAGAGAGATCTGCTCTAAGGGCATTTCCAGAAGACATGTAAGAGCTTTCTAAGTTCGCCAAGATACGATCTTAGTTGTCAGCTGCCGCATGGTTTTCAATAGCTGTGTATGGAAGCAATTCGGTTTACTTTTGTTACTTGATCCATGGAATCAGATTCTAGTTCATTCACATCACAAAATGAAAAGAAAAGGTCGAAGAATAAAGTGATGTTGGAAGAGAATTTGAACCTAACATGAACCGGTGAGCCATGTTGGCATATAATAGAACAAAGCACGCTTTTGTAAATAAATTAAGTGATGGCAGAATGGTTGAGTAGTCAGCAATGTTTTTCATAAGCCTTTTTCAGATGGCAGAATGGTGAACCTAACAGTGTGATATTTTTTGATAGAACGGTGGCCTAGTCACACTGCTATTTACTTTAATCTCAAACAAAGTTGAACTTCGAAGCCCCGATGTGTCTTCTATTGACGACAATCCATCAATTTTATTTCCTTTTACTGAAAGTGCCCAAGGAATGCCTTTGTAATTGTAACACACATTCTTTTTTGTAAATAAACATTTTTAACTAGGTCTCTGTGATAATCTGATCATTGCGTAGTAAATGTCTTCATACAGATAACTCCTTAATAACTTATTTTGGCATAGAAAATGAGATCAGGTAGTTCAATGTGGGTGGGTAAAGTTTTCTTTTAAGTCAATTTTTTTCTACTAGCAGTACTAGGCTGCTAAGTTCTCTGAAAGATAGAATCAGATTGGTGTTGAGACTGACATGGTTCGCTGAAGAGCAATGTTCCGTTTTGGAAATGCCATCCAATATATGATCATTCGTCAATTACTCCTTGTACTCTATGAACCAAATTATATATGATACGGTACATGTTGAGCATTATACCATCATCTATCTGACATTCACTGCAATTTCGTTTGGATAATGCGTCATTTTTTTTTTGTTTCATGTAATGAGCCCGTACGTTGTCCAAAATGCCCAGGTTGCATCACCACCAAGGAGCTGGGGACCGTGATGCGGTCCCTGGGCCAGAACCCCACGGAGGCGGAGCTGCAGGACATGATCGCCGAGGTGGACGCCGACAGCAACGGCACCGTCGACTTCCCGGAGTTCCTGAACCTGATGGCGCGCAGGATGAAGGACAGCGACTCGGAGGAGGAGCTCAGGGAGGCGTTCCGCGTGTTCGACAAGGACCAGAACGGCTTCATCTCGGCCGCCGAGCTCCGGCACGTGATGACCAACCTCGGCGAGCGGCTGACCGACGCCGAGGTCGACGAGATGGTCCGCGAGGCCGACGTGGACGGCGACGGGCGCATCAACTTCGACGAGTTCGTCAAGGTCATGATGGCCAAGTGAGGAAAATTAATTACTCCCTGAACCTTTCTTCTCTCTCTGATGAAAAAAAGAACGGTAAGTTGGTAACCATCTGAAATCACCCGTGGCTCTCTGCGCAGACGAAGGAGCAAGAGGACGGAGGAGAAGGCGGCGCGCGGCAAGAAGAAGCCGGCGGGGCCGTCCGACGCCGGCAAGCGCCCCCAGAAATGCGTCATCCTGTGAGCTGCAGCTCCGTGCACTCGACCGTGCTCACCGTCGTGTTCCCTTCTTCCGGTTTGGCTTGGCAGCGTGCGGATGCTCGATTCAACACCCTGTCTAGCTGCGGGTGAAACATGTAGCTCTGCTGCATCATCGTACTCCACCCACGGCGTGTAAATGTGTAATACTACTTGCTGGAAGAAATAACACTGCAACGTCCGCGTCGCATCGCATATTTGCACTAAGTTCTCTACGAAAAAAAATAAGAAGGTTTGCAGTGCAGATAGCCATACCCACACTGTCATGGAAATATAAGAAAGAAAAATGTACCTAGCATTTTTTTTTATCTTGGCCGCAAAGTGCTTAAAGAGGGCCGGAGAAAAATATACCTAGCAAGGCTCAAGCAAACTACACACATTAAAGTTCTCTACGAAAATTTAGCTCATGGGCTACTTTACCCACGTGAAACGGCCCAACGAATCCCAGCCCTCGAATCGGACCACGCGCAATCTGGACCGTTACCCCGCCTCGTCCCGTCGGGCCCGAGTCCAACATACGCACGCGGCACGCCTTCGTGTGTTCTGTCGTGTCTCTGCCGCCCCGCCCGTCCTCTAGGTCTCGGCTTGGGCCGGAAGAAAGAAACGGGACGACGCACTTACTCACGCCCCTCTCTCTTCTTCCCCATCGATCTCGTCTTCCCCAAACCCATCCCAAGCAGCCGAGCTCAAAACCCCCCGCCGCTCCACCCCAGCTTCGCAGGGGCTCCGCCTCGCTCGCCGCCGGTCCAGATCCAGGTAATTGCTCTTCCCTCCCTCTGCCCATCGGCGTCCTCGACGCCCTCACGCCCCTCGACTGCCGCGTGGCGGAGATCCACCCCGTGGCTTGACTCGGTTCCTACTTTCGTCGGTTAGGGTGTCCTAGTTTGGTTGCACGGGTTCCTCATTTTAGATTTTCACTGCGGATTTGCCCCTACCTTTGCCCTGAAATCCCGATATGTTTCACCCCAACCCACCGGATTTAGGGTTTGCGGATTCGTTTAAGGCTTGGCGTAGTGGGCTGCTGCTATATGTTTATAGTATGGATTTTTTTCGATGGACCCTTGTGCCTGCCCTGGTTAATTCCACCACTGTGTGATGGTAACTAGTCCTCTGGGGTTTTGGTACTTTGTTTACAGGAGTGATCTCCATACTAGCGGCGTTGAGGTGACAGAAACAAGTCGACAATGAGCAGCATAGGCACAGGTTACGATCTGTCGGTTACCACCTTCTCTCCAGATGGCCGTGTCTTCCAGGTTGAGTACGCCACCAAGGCTGTCGACAACAGCGGGTTCGATTCCACTGGCTTATCATTCTGTTTTCTTTACTTGTTTCCTTTTGATATGCGATCGTATGGTGATGCCCTGATAATTGTGAATAGAACTATTGTCGGGATCAAGTGCAAAGATGGCATTGTCCTGGTATGATCGGGTTTTCTTCAGTTTTATACCCTTTTCAGCTTTTAAGATGGTGCCCCTCTTATGTCTTGACTGGATTGTGATTTTGTGTTTGGTCCTTTAGGGCGTTGAGAAGCTGGTAACTTCAAAGATGATGCTGGAGGGGTCCAACCGGAGGATCCATTCAGTGCACCGGCACTCTGGCTTGGTACATTCCTTTACAAGTGACTCAAAATTGATATTGATTTTGATGTAAAAGTAAATCCATACTATTGATAAGTGAATATAGGAGCTAGATTGCATTTCTTCTTTTGGCCTTCTAACATGTACTATTAATGACTGAATGTAGTAGCAAGACTTTAAAAACATGCTCTATTATCTGTTTTCCTATATGATCAATTGTTGATGTAAAGCAGTGAAGATGCTATATCTATTGAGATTTTTCATATTTTTTTTCTTGCAGTGTGATCCCTTTCCTATTGTTTCAAAGGTTCATGTTCCACTAACCATTTTCATGAAGTGTGTGTTGTAACCACAAATTACTTTACTGTCATTTGCAGGCTGTTGCTGGCTTAGCAGCAGATGGCAGGCAAATTGTTTCAAGGGCCAAATCAGAAGCTGCCAGTTATGAAAAGTAAGCACATAGTCTTTTAGACCATACGAGCATCTTTATATGGTTATGTTCTAAAACTGTAATGCACCAGGGTCTACGGGGAACCCATTTCTGTGAAGGAATTGGCAGATCGTGTCGCAAGTTATGTTCATCTTTGCACGCTGTACTGGTGGCTCAGGTATATTCAACAGTAGTGGTCCATAATTACTGGACTCAGGACTTGTGTTTGTCAATACATTATTTGGCAATCCTAACTTGGTTGATGTTGCATTAGGCCTTTTGGTTGCGGCGTTATTCTTGGAGGTTATGATAGGGATGGGCCACAGCTCTACATGATAGAGCCCTCAGGAGTCTCTTACGTAAGTTGTTACTGTATTAGATTAAGGGTTGTATCATTGTGAGTGCAAGGCTCCTCGCTTTAGACTTTTAGTTTTTACATGAATTATGTCCTCCATCTGTCGCTTGTCCATGTTCAGTATGGATGACCTTGTTGTTTTAGTACCATTACATATTAGGAGTCTTGTGATTCTGAAATCCGTAATGTTTATTGACTTTGCAAACCTGAACAGAAATACTTTGGTGCCGCGTTGGGGAAAGGAAGACAGGCTGCAAAAACGTAAGCTTTACCAGTTTTCATTTCATTTCTAATGCTCTCTTTGTTTCTTGTTCTGTTGCAATTACATGCCAATGCATAAAACATAGTCAACAAATTCTTATTGCATGTGTAAAAGCGCATAATATTGAAACCCAGATTACTGAGAAGGAAAGTACATGAGAAAGGAGTATCCTCTAAATACCATCTTAACATTCAAAGTATGTATTATTTGATAGCTTCAATATTCTTCCATTCATTTGTGCAGCTATTGAACGGAACCATTGGACCGATGTTAGCATCTTGATATAGAATAGTGACTATACGTCTATACCATTAACATTGTCAAATGATCTCTCCTGCATATGCTTCCTTTTATGGTCATTTGGATAGAGTTCACCACTAAAGTGTGACAGGTAGGATTCATGTATATAATTGAGCTCGCATATGTCATACCTCAGTTTTTCATGTATATATCCTTCCCCTTATTTCTAATAAAAATGGCGAGTTAAAACAATCTGATCGAGGTAACTATTGACTTTAGCATTTGTGTTTCATAGCCTTGTTTACAAGAATACTTTTGCAATTGCTGTTAAATATACTCTGGAATTTTTCCTGCAACCCCGCGAAATTCTTTTATCTTATGGATGGATCTCTGAATGATTCTAAATTCAACTGTTTGAATATTGTCTTGCAGTGAGATAGAGAAGCTGAAGCTTTCGGAGCTTACCTGCCGGGAAGGCATTGTTGAAGTTGCAAAGATGTAAGAGTTTCTTTTTCTGTAACAGTGCGATTTTGCCACTTAACAAATTTTAGGTTTTACTTTTTTCCCTGAATTCATTATGTTTGTAGCAATGAAATACCACAACCTCTACAGCTTAGAGAACTGCTTGCCGTGATTGCACTGACATACTGTGATAGTACTGCAAGCTATGGGCATAGACAATCTTAAAAGCAACTCTTGTTACAGTAGAGGTGTGTGATGGTTTACAACTAATGTATAGTGATGCTAAAGAAAACCAAGTTTGTTGTGGGTGTTTTAACTTTGATATTGTAAGATATTGCCAAGTTTCTTGTATACATTTCTGCTTGATGCCAATGAACCTGAAAAGGCTACTGCTGTTCAAAATTGCATCCTCACAATCTGCCCAATGCAGTATTTATGGAGTGCATGACGAAGCGAAGGACAAAGCTTTCGAGTTGGAGTTGAGCTGGGTCTGTGATGAATCAAACCGCCAGCATCAGAAGGTACTGGGCTGTTCACCTGAAAATGGCCACTGTTCATCCTTCTCTGTGAATTTGAAGCTAAACTTGTTTGCTCACTTGTCGTGCAGGTACCAAATGATCTGTTGGAGCAGGCCAAGGCAGCTGCTCAGGCAGCTCTGGAGGAAATGGATGCTGACTAAGAAACACCGACAATACAGTCTGAACTTATTTCGTCTTCTGGTGTTGTTGAAATCTTTGATCCCTTTGGGGTGACAGACTGGACATGGCCAATTTGTCAGATTTTGTTTCAGTGTCATGTAAACCTCATATGTACTTCAATGGAACTAAGCTGTGGCGTTTACATTCTGTTGAAATCAAAGCACTTGCCTTCTTTAGGAACTTGCCCTTAGAGGCTTAGACAATGCTTGTTTTCATCCCTTGAGCACCATGCCCTTCCACCTTGATGAATTGCTTCCGGCTTAGCTGCTACGGAGGCTGAAGTGTTTCTGGTCGCACCAGAGCAAAATTTGCATTAGACTTGAGTACTTGACTGTTTCTTGATGTTATGACTACGCTCATATTTGCCGTATGGTAAGCAAACTTGTGCGATCAAAAGAAGATTTAGCCAACCACATGATAAGAAAGCGAAAGCGAAGGAAGCACACGAATGGTTCAGACTGAAGAAAGGTATCACATGCTGGTGCATGGCAAAGTAATTCCCATCGCTTTCTCTTCGAGAGGAAGCAATCTAAGCTCAATTTTCGTTAGAATAAAAAACTCGCAACGTCTCTAAGTTATATTTTTATATTTCTGTAAAAACAAAAATCTTCAGATACATTTTTCACGTTGCAAGTTATACGTGCCTTAATTAACTCGTCGAAACGACCAAAATTCGGCAAATGCTATTCTGGGGCACGGCGAAACTGGACAAGAGCAGGCGGCCAACCCAACGCCAACGCGGTCCAGCCAAGTCCAACCCAAACCACCACGCCCCCACCCACCACGCCGACCGGCTGACGCGTCGCCAACGGAAACTTCTCAAACCGCCGACGGGTTCCGCCGCACCCGTAATTCCATCCCTCCCCACCGCCGCGGCCGCGTCCTCCCCGACCCCCAACGGCGCCGTGACTCCCGCCCCGCCCCTCGCCGGCGACCATCGGCCGCCGGCGACGCCCGGCATGCCGCCCTCACGCTTCGTCCACCTCATCCTCCTCGTGACGCTCTCGCTCCTCCTCGCGCAAACCCTAGCCTCCTCCTCCCCCGCGCCCGCATCGGCCGCGTCGGCATCGGCGGGGGCGGGGGCGGAGGCGGAGACCGGCGACCCCTGCGCGGCCGCGTCGGCGGACGGCGACGGCGACGGCGACGTCCAGCTGTGCCCGGTGCGGTGCTTCCGCCCGGACCCGGTCTGCGGCGCCGACGGGGTCACGTACTGGTGCGGCTGCCCCGAGGCGGCCTGCGCGGGGGCCCGCGTCGCGCGGCGCGGCTACTGCGAGGTCGGCGCCGGCTCCGCGCCCGTCTCCGGCCAGGCGCTGCTGCTCGTCCACATCGTCTGGCTCTTCGTGCTCGGCGCCGCCGTCCTCCTCGGCTTCCTCTGACGCGCGCGCCACCGCCCCTCCCGCTCCCGCAGCCGTGCTCCCCTCCCCGTATGTCAGGCTGCTCATTCTTTTCCCCGATTTTTCGCTGGCTCGTGCCTTCTTGCTGTGTCGTTGAGCGCTGAGGAATGGTCATGTGGCGATTTCGTTGCTATTTTGAGAGGATTCGGCTAGAGTCGTAACCCAATTCTTTCTTAGATCTGTTGGATTCAGCTGTGCTCTAGATTTAGGGGCAGAGCTGTGATGCTTGGTTGTCAAATGTTGTAGGTTGAGATCATGTAAACAGTTGTAAATTCGATCTTAACATTTGCTTTGATCAGATTGCTATTTTCCAGAAATTTGAGTTTGGCGGTAAATATGGATGTATGGTTCTACATTAGTACATATATGTGAATTCCGATTGACATTGAGAGCTTCTGAAGGCACTAATTCAAATGAATTGATGTTAAATTCGATTTGTATGGTTCAACGCATGTGAACTTGCGAGTGGTGATTGAAACTTCCAGCTGCTATTCCATTGTTCGCCCAGCAATCTTTGTTTCATGCTCCTTCCGTTAAAATGTTCGTCGTTTTGACTTCTCTAAATTAGATACATAGTAAATATAATGAATCTAAAAATTTTAAAATGATCTATATTTTGGAACGGAGCAAGTAATTTATACAGAACAATGTTCATAGTCGTTAATCTTACATGAACTCGATGCTGCATATTTCGGCCTCGGAGCGTTTGGGCCAAATTTCCCCTCCTTTCACATTTCACAACAATACGACTGGGTCCTGTGGGGAAATGTCCGAGAGCTTTTGTCAACATTATGTAAAATTCATGCGTTCAGGCTGGTTTAGATGTACTCTGCATTTCTTCATTCAGCCATTGGCTGTCCCACTGTCATTTGCCACTGCCACAAGATTCTTAGGTGTGTTTTTTAGTTGTGTTTAGTTCTGAGTACTAAAGTTAAAGTTTAAAGTTAAAGTTTAGTTCTTGTCCCATCGAATCTTCGGATGCTAATTAGAAGAACTAAATATAAAATAATTATAAAATTAATTATATAGATGGAGGCTAATTCGCGAGATGAATCTATTAAACCTAATTAATCCATTATTAGCACATGTTTACTGTAGCATCATATTGTCAAATCATGGACTAGTTATGTTTAATAGATTCGTCTCGTAAATTACTCTTCATCTGTGCAATTAATTTTATAATTAGTCACATGTAATCTTGCAAATTAGTCTTCAATCTTCCTCTGGTCATGGACTAGTTATTAATCTTGCAAATTAGTCTTCAATCTTCCTCTGGTCATGGACTAGTTATGCTTAATAAATTCGTCTGTGCAATAAATTTTATAATTAGTCGAATGTGATCTCCATCTATCTAGTTAATTTTATAATTAGTCGAGTGTGATAGTGATTTAAAGTTTAGTTCTCGGAACCCACCACCCGCAATATTCTCGTGGTGCAAGGGGATCCTCGACATAAAAGCTTTCACCTTCAGAGAGGGCTGTTTTACACTGAGCAAGCAAAATTTCACATCTAGCTTTATAGTTTCAGAATTACTCGTTACTAACGGTTTGTTTATCCGTCAACCAGCAATTCTGTACGATGGCACTCGGGGGTCCCGTTACAGAAGTTGTACTATGATGCAACACATATGATTGGCAGGTGGTAGCACGTATTGGTTCATGAGCGATGGAGAGAAAATTCCCCTCCATTTCTTATGTACCAATTCATGAGGGATCGAATCGAGAGAAAATCAATTCATTTTTCACTTTAAACCAAACGTATTCGTTCATTTCTCCACTCGAATTTCACACATTTTTCCACTTCAAGGGATCCAAACAACCCATTATTATTATACCGAAATTCACAGTTCGCGGAGCGCGGAGGCCGACCGAGTCTCTGTCTCGGACACAAGCAACCACCCACCGACTAACCCGCACCTTCTACTACCAGTAGCTACCCTATCTATCTAGTATATTGCTACCAGAATCCAGCCATCCACCACCCGCAACGCCACGCACGGCGATCAGATCAGGTGAAGACCCTGGCGGCGCCGGCGGTCGTAGTCGCCGGGATTTCCACCTCACGGATCTCGGTCTTGAGGCCCTTGCCGGCGGCGTTCGCCAGCGGGTGGATGCCGTGCTCCGGCCCGCTCATGTACGCCCGGTTCTCCCTCTCCTTCTGGAACGACACGCCGAACTTCTTCTCCACACCTGCGCGCACGCACGTCCCCAACAAAGCCAATCGATCAGATCAGATGTGATACCAAAACGAAAAGAAAAAAACGCAGCGACGCGATGCGAGCAGGCGTACAGTCAGCGAGGTCCTGCCGGAGCTGCCCCTCCCGGGTGAGCGCCATCATGATCTGCGGCAGGCCGAGCGGGAGCGGGTCCCCGCGGTCCACCTGCCAGAAGTGGACGGTCTTGCCGTAGGTCCGGCACACCTTCTCCAGGTCCCGGCGCTCCACGGCGCCGGGCACGCCCGGCATGAACAGCACCCCGCCCTTCACCTCGAACTCGTGCGTGTGCCACAGCGGCTTCTCCTCGTCGGGCAGCGTCAGGAACACGCCCTCGGAGACGATGTACTCGACGCCGATGAGGCGCGCGCCGGCGCCGGGGCCGTCGAAGACGAGGCACTGGCGGACGTCCTCGTTGAGGTGCGCGCAGAAGTGGTGCGCCTCCACCTGCCGCCCCATGTCGTCCGCGTAGAAGTGGAACGCGCACAGGTGCTGGTGGATCTGCCCCAGCGGCGCGAACCCCTGGATCGTGCCCGTCGCCGTCTCCAGCAGCGCCGTCCCCGTCTCCGTCGGCTTGCCGGGGACCTCCACGTCGTGGCACGACGACGCCATGGGAGCTCACTCTCTCTGTCTTTATGTTCTTGTTTTTGCGCTTGCAATCCGGGGTTGCACGAGACAGGCAGGTGCCGCGTTGAGCTGTTGTTAAAAGGGAGTGAGCTGGGTTCATGCAGCGGCACACGTGTGACTCTGGAAGAGATACGTGCCTGCGGAGATCCATCTGGTGCGCCCGTAGGTGTTGAGACCTGGCCGTGGTCACGTGTCGTGGGGACTGCTGCTTTGCCACGGTGGACGCGAACACAACACGGTGCGCAAATCGTGCATGGACTACACGTGTGGGGATCTTCACCAGTAACTAGTTTGTCGTCCGGCATCTTAGGAGCTGTTTGGTTAGGAGCTGTTTGGTTGCTTGGTTCTATGGTTCCTGCGGTTTAGCATGTCACATTTAAAAAATTCTTATCATTTAAGAATATTAAATATATTTTAATTATAAAATTAATTGCAGAATCTCAGAGCTAATTCGCGAGATCGCGAGATGTATCTAATGCTGTATATTAATTCATTATTAGCGCTCGCGAATTAGCATTCATTTATAAAAAAATTTTATAAACAAATTTTATTTAATACTTGTAAGATTCTAGTTTAATATGATGGAGCTAAACTTTAGTTTCTAGGAATTAAACGGGGTCTTAAACTCTGTTTGTATCAGCTAATCAGCTTGCAGATTATAAGCTGAATTACATACTATTATAATTCATTGCGAGAAACAAAACAGTGCGGAAGTATGTTGAAAAAAGAAATGTACGCCAAGGGTGAAGGGCCTCTGCAAGACTGCAAGTAGGCACACCCATCTATCGACACGCTTCGGTCCGATCGCTCTGAGCCTCTGAAAGGAACCTGACGGACCGTCCGAGCTACTCCGAACGTACTGAACCGTGAACAAGCCAAACGCCCAAGACGACGGCGAACCGGGCTGCCCAGCTGCCCAAGAGCAAGAGCCCCGTCAAGAAACCACAAAGCAAGAGACGCGGGCGTCTGGCGAGGAAAAACCCCAAACCATCCTCCTCCGGTCCTCCCCCTTTGAAGGCTGGAACAGAGCGCCACTCAACTCTTCCCCGGCTCCGCCCAGCAGATCACTCGCTCGTCCATGGCGGCCGTCTCTTGAGCTCCCGCTCCCCCGCGCCGGCCCCAAGCAGCCGGAGCCGCAGCCGCGAGGGTTCTGATCAGGTGAGGGGTCATTTCCTTCCACTGAGCTTCAGGCGGTGCGCGACTCCTCGAGACCGCCGCAGCCGCCGCCGGTTGCTCGCTCACTCCCCGTCCACGCATCGACCCTGTCGCTTGTTCCTTATCACACACTGGCACCTGGCGGCGGGGAGACGCGCTCCACGCCTCGCGGCTCGCCTCTCCTCTCCCGCCCCCGCCCGCGCCGGAAGCTAAGGGGGCCAGGCCAAAGATAGACTCCACCCTTAACCGCGGCACCGCCTCACTGGCCCGCCCGTCGGGTTAGGCTGCTCGTGCTCATCTTCGGGCGCCTTTTCGTTCCCCTTCCCGTTCTCTCTAAACCCTAGTAGGTACGGAAGGCCCGGAATTTGCCAGCGAAAGCCCTGCTTCCCGTCGTGGTGTTGTGTACTGGAAAAAATTGATAATTTGCCAGGCTATTTGCCGCATTCTTGTTAGGACCTATGCGGTTCTTGAATTCGAAGCATTCTATTGAAAGTAAATTTTGTTTGGTAGTTGAGAGCTGAATATGTTCCACGGGGAACTTTGATTTGACTGAAAGGTGATCTTTTATTTTTGCCAAGTTGCGGGTTTGGTTCTCCTAATTGAAGGTTTTAGTTGTCTTGGTTTTGGGGAGGAGGGGAACGCATGCTAGAGTGGAAGAGGAGTCTAGCTACCGGGCTCGAAATGGGTTTGGTGAATCAGCAGAGGTGACTCAGACGAGGTGACCACTGACCGCTGGTTGAGAAACGCGAATCATCCGTCCCCCAGTTAATGCTTCGGTATTGTTAGCGAATCAGAATGCAGTTAGTAATGTCCTGGACTATCTGTAATTGCTAAACTGATAGTGTTCTGTAGGATTCGGCTAGTTGTGCAGCTATCCTTGTAAATTGTTCTACTGCCATGTGTTGTCCGTGATCCATTAGAGTCTGATGTTCTTCACTCTTTCCTAGCGATGTGTGCACATTTGATTTAGAAAACTTTCTTGGATATTCTAAATGCTTTCTAAAATTTACCAATTTGTTAATGAGGTAGGTGAAAACATGATCATTAACTGTGCTTTCTTCACACAGGAACTCAATTTCTTCCAGTTGAGATGAACAGGCCATCGAATTTCATGCCTACTCCTGATCAGGGTGTTTTGGATGTCAAGCCCTTGAGGACATTGGCTCCCATGTTCCCTGCACCCTTGGGTGTCAATACATTTAACCAGTCAACCTCCCCACCGTTGATATTTGTCACTCCTGCTGGGCAGTTTCAAGGAGGTTTCGGTGATTGGAACAATTCTGTTGCCAAGTCATTTTTCGCTTTTGGCAGCAAGGATGCTGGTGTAGGCAAGGCTCATACTTTTGGTGATCAGAATGCTGATGATGGCAAGGCTGCCACTTTTGGTGATCAGAATACTGATGATGGCAAGGCTGCCACTTTTGGTGACAAGGATGCTTCTGGCAGCCAGAATACTGCTATTGGTGATCAGGATTGTGCTGGAGGCCAGCCCGCTGCACAATGGTCTTCAGATGTGAGTGCCAATGCTAACGGTCCCATTGACACCACTCCCATTTCAGCTTACAGGACAACACAGCCTAATGTTATCTCACTGGATGATGATGATGACGACGACGAGAATTATGTTGCTAACCAGACATCAGCATCTGGAAGGAAGATTAAGAGGCCCTCCCGACTAAGCAGATATAATATGAACGATGGTTTGGGCAGTGACAGCTCCAATAGCATGAAGACTAAACGCCCCAAAGCCTCTCACAAGAAAGCTTCAGCTGACAATGAGCTCACCATGGTGCCTCCATCCGGTGATCCCAGGGAAATTGTGGAGGCAGTTCTCATGACATTTGAGGCACTACGGCGTAGGCATCTTCAAATGGATGAGGCACAAGAGACTAGCAAACGTGCTGACCTGAAGGCTGGCGCCATCATGATGGCCAGTAATCTCAGGGCCAACAACACTGGGAAGAGGATAGGGGTTGTTCCTGGAGTTGAAATAGGGGATATTTTCTACTTCAGGATGGAGCTATGTGTTATTGGGCTGCATGCTCCTAGCATGGCCGGAATTGATTATATGGTTGCCAAGTTTGGTGATGAGGATGATTCTGTTGCAATATGTATTGTTGCTGCAGGTGGTTATGACAACAACAATGATGATACAGATGTGCTGGTTTACAGCGGTTCAGGAGGTAATAGCAAGAACAATGAGGAGCGGCATGACCAGAAGCTTGAGAGGGGTAACCTGGCTCTTGAGAGGAGCCTGTCCAGAAAAAACGTAATCCGGGTAGTACGGGGCTATAAGGACCCAGGTTGCTTGACTGGGAAGGTCTATATTTATGATGGCCTCTATAGGATTCACGAGTCATGGAAGGAGAAAACAAAGAATGGAATAATTTGTTTCAAGTACAAGCTGCTGAGAGAGCCAGGACAACCTGATGGGGTTGCAATTTGGAAGATGTCCCAGAAATGGATAGAGAATCCAACAACTAGAGGCAATGTTTTACACCCTGATCTATCTTCCGGTGCAGAAAATCTCCCAGTGTTTCTTGTTAATGATGTTGACAATGATAAAGCACCACAGCATTTCACCTATATTACTCAGGTCAAACACTCAAAACCCCTCAGTTCTATGAATCCTTTAGAGGGCTGCAGATGTCTTAGTGTTTGCCTGCCTGGTGATGCCAACTGCTGTTGCGCACAGCATAACGGAGGCAACTTACCATACAGCTCATCGGGATTGCTTGTCTGCCGCAAGCCTATGGTTTATGAATGTGGTGAATCATGTCAGTGTTCATTCAACTGCCGTAACAAGGTGACCCAGAAAGGAGTTAGGATACACTTTGAGGTCTTTAAGACCGGAAATAGAGGCTGGGGTCTTCGTTCATGGGACCCTATACGAGCTGGTTCATTTTTATGCGAGTATGTTGGTGAGGTTATTGATGATGCTAAATGTGACTTGAATAGTCATGAAGATGATTATATGTTTCAGACATGGTGTCCTGGTGAGAAGACTTTAAAATGGAATTATGGACCTGAATTGATAGGGGAGCAAAGCACAAATATTTCACCAGATACTTTTGAGCCTCTGCCCATTAAACTAAGTGCAAAAAAAATGGGAAATATCTCGCGTTTCATGAACCATAGTTGTGCTCCTAATGTCTTCTGGCAGCCAGTTCAGTTTGATTATGAAGATGATCGTCACCCACATATCATGTTCTTTGCATTGAAGCACATTCCTCCCATGACAGAGTTGACTTATG
Source organism: Panicum miliaceum (assembly GCA_032594955.1). NCBI lineage: Eukaryota > Viridiplantae > Streptophyta > Magnoliopsida > Poales > Poaceae > Panicum > Panicum miliaceum. The sequence goes on along the minus strand of CM064063.1, from coordinate 6,737,732 downwards.
ACTACGGTGACATTGGAACTGATTCTAGTGGTGTTCCTAGAGCTAAGAACTGCCTTTGTGGATCCTCGAACTGTCGGGGGTTCTTTATCTGATTACGGAAGATGTGCATTCTATCTATCAACATTACCATCAGATAGGTAAAAACTTCTGATTGTTTCTTTTTTTCAATTCTAAGCGTCAACCATACTTATAGTTACTGTTGAGATTCCTGCTTTTTTGTGAAGGGTTGAGTTATTTCATAAACGGCCAGTTTTTGTTGATACTATTCCTGTTTAGTTTCTTTGCTGTTGAGGTTTCTTACAGTAAAGACATACTTGCCACTTATTAATTTTGGTTTCTTATTTATTTTGCTCTGCTGGTTATCTGACAATGTGTTGCTAAGTTTTATAACCATAGGTTATTAGGGTGTTTGGTTTTGGGAATCAACTTGGTTAGAATAGAGTGGTCCATCATGGGGCCCTCCCATGAATTTTGGTGGAATGAGACTATTCCTCACTGCTAACTAACCACATGCTTGTGAGGAATAAGGTGATGATGTATCAACTCATTCTATCCATCGCCAACCTTCTCAGACCAAGCACTCTATATGTGCATCCCATGATGAGGAGGATGCAACCATTTCCATTGTTTCATATCCAGCTTTTGATTTCGCTCTTGACGATGTTGACTTTGACTCTGATTGGTGTGTTAGTTCAACAGCTAATGTCGTAAGACATCAAATTTAATTCCTAGTAAATTTCCACTCGGCATTTGGAAATGTTTAATGTGACACTCTTACAATCTAGTCTACCTATATTTGTGGAAACATGTTATGGAATTCTCTCTTACCAATCGTCATGCATGTCTTGTGCAGATCCTTTTTCTTGATCCGAAAGTAAAAGCAGGACTGCTTCGAACGACTTACGTGAAAGACTGCCATTGTGGAATCATTAATTTAATTAAGTCCGTTTTTTATAAATGCATGTTCCCGCACAACTGTGCCTTTTGCAGGCGAAGAACTAGGTCTTGCAGGATCAATTTCTATATATGATTCCCCCACGCCTCGGCGGGCTACGGGGGTGCCCACGTCGTCCCCAAATATGTCGGCCCTTCGTTTCGTTGCCAACGGCTTTGATTTAGTACATCTCCCTCTGGTATACGAAGTCATACGTTCACATGCTGTGTCTTGTCCCTGTCCGTCGCAGCCATTCGGAGTCCACAGTTCACATACTGTGTGCTCGCTGCCGCGCACATGGAGAGGAGGCCAGAACCGCAGCAAAAAGCCTCAAAAGTCAGCAAGGTAGCCAGTCCTTGTTCCTTCCGCGAAATTTGGCACCGCTCCTCTACTGCTGTTCCTCGTCTCCTCCGCACTCCAGGCTGTTGCCGCTTCTTCACACCGCTGCCGCTCTCCTTCCTTATCCCGCCGCTCTTTCCCTTTCCGCGTCTCCCTTCCAGCGCAGACCATTTCGGTCACTTGCCACACCCAATCTAGCTCCATCCCGCGCCTCCCTTTCCGGTGAGCTCTCCTCGCCCACGGCAGGTTCGACGCCGCCTGTTTCGGCTTCGCCGCTCCTCGCCCACGGCAGGTCCGACGCCGCGGCCTGCCGTGCGCCCCGGCTCCTCGCTCGCGGCGGGCCAGGCGGCGGCCGTCGCTCCCCGCCCGCGGCCTGCCCTGCGCCCCGGCTCCTCGCTCGCGGCTGGCCAAGCGGCGGCCGTCGCTCCCCCGCCCGCGGCCGGTCCGGCCAAGTGGCGCGCGCGGCCGGCCAGGCGGCGTCGTTGCTCCCCGCCCGCGGCCAGAACGGCGTCGTTGCTCCTCGCCCGCGGCCGGCCCGGCCAGGCGCTGCCTACCCGCCGCCTGCCCTACGCCCGATGCTGGCGCCTGAGGCCGAGCTGCGGGCGGCACGGTCGCCGGCGTGGCCATCGAGCTCAGGCGGCTGTTGCATGCGCCCTTGAGGGTCAAGTCGAGGACCAACGTCTGGGTCACGCGGGAGGTCGTCCTTCCCTCTCTATTGCTTCCTTCTCTCTTTCCTCTATCTTGTCCCAGCATTCACGCGCATCGCCGGTGCTATTTCCTCTCTGCTACTTGCTCTCCCTCTGCACTTCTCTTTCTTCCTCCAGTACTCCAACCACAAAAATCGAAAGGAACGAAGCCCGACCGCTCCCCACCAGCTCGCGCCCCGAGCCCCTCCGCCGCCACCTCCCGGTCCGCCGCCGCCGCATCGCGGAGGAGGAGGATATGGCCGCCTCCGCCGTCGCCTGCAGGCCGGGTCCTGCTCCTGCACGGCCAGCACCAGTGGCCGCGACAGCGGTGTGCAGCCGCGTCCAGGAAGGCGATCACGGGAGTGACATTCCCGTCCACCAGCTCGCGGCCACGCTAGTGACATTCCCGTCCACCAGCTCGCGGCCACGCTAGTGACATTCCCGTCGAGCAGGACCATCCAACCCCTCCTACACCTCTGCGGCGGGATTCGGCAAGGAAGCAGGCGGAGGCGGGCGACGCCAGGGACATGGACGGGAAGGTTGCGCGCCTCCCTGGCAGCGGCAGCAGACGAGAAGCAGCCGCGAGCTCCGCCTAGAAGTAGCCACGGGAGCAATGCCTGGCACGGCCTGTGGCCGAGCTCCCTTACGCTGCCCGTGAAGCTCGCCTGCGCCGGCTGCAGAGTTTGCTCCTGACGCTGCGTAGCTCCTCCCCCATCCTCTATCTCATCTTCCCCCTTGTCTGTTCTTTTTTTTTTTCAGCAGTGGCTCCCTTTGTTGGATTGTGAGCAGGGGGATCCTCGATTGATCTATTTCCATGTTTGCTGATAAGGACGCCGGTAAGCTCGTCGACCCACCGCTCGTCGTGATTTAATTTCTGGTGATGAACCTGATGGGAAATAGGTTGTATTGGTTGCTCGCATCGGTGCTACTTTGACGTTGATATTTAGGTCTAGGGAACAACATAGAAGGTAAATCTTTGGTTTCCCACTACTGATCGATATGCAGTTGTTTTGGTTGATTTTATTTATATAAAGGAAATTTTTTAGTGGATAAACAAACCAGTCGGAAGCAGTCTTGTCACTAAAGCCTAAAAAATCAATCTGGTTCTTCCCCTGTAACATATGTTCTTTACATTTTTCCCTAAGGTGAAGTACTCTATAGAACTACTGGCACATGTGTATGACAAATTTCCCAATTTTACCTCTTCCTATTTTTCATTTTGTCTTTTAGTATTGTTGCCGGCAGACCCCCTAAAAAGTACTGGCATCCTCCCTACTTGAAGTCAAGTACATTCAATTAGATAGCAAAAGAGATGAAAAGAAGTGTATGCTACAGATGGAAAGGTAAAGAGCTCTTAAAACATTGTTGAAACCTCTATACCATGTGAAAAGTATTGCCCACACTTGAAAGGAATTGATGAAAAAATAATACCTCTCTAACCATATGAACACATGAGTCCTTCCTTTCGACCTTTTATCTTTACTGTACATGATTTTGACTATAACCTCTTCCAACAGATAAAAACATACACTGCAGTATCAAGTATCAGTAAATGAAGACAAGTGTCAAAGTATTGAAAAAAAATCTATGCTCTCTCCTATGTAAGCTCTCCTGAACAAGAATCTAGACCCCCTGTCTCAATAGAATGCAGCTTCAGAAGCCCCTACTCAAATATAAACACACAGGAAAAATATATCATTTCTGATTCCACCGACGAAACAGTAGCCGATAATGTCAGTAAATAGCAATCCTGCTTTAAGTGTGGAAGCATTGAAAACATCTATCTTCTTTCCTGTGCAAATTCTCTTGAAAAAGTATTTAGGTTCTCTGCTTCACCAAGACACATCTTTAACCTTGCACATGTCATACAATTTAGGCACCGTTTAGTTTCGGAGGGCTAAAGTTTAGCCCTCTTACATTAAAGAGAATCTTATTATTTAAAAGTATTAAATAAAATTTGTTTAGAAAACTTTTTGCACGGATGAGTGTTAATTCGCGAGACGAATTTAATGAGCCTAATTAATTCATGAATTTGCAACAGTGATGCTACAGTAACCATCCGCTAATCATGGGTTAATATACCTTATTAGATTCGTCTCGTGAATTAGCTTAGGGGTTCTGCAATTAGTTTTGTAATTAGACTTTATTTAATACTCCTAAATGACAAGATTCTTTTTGATGTGATAGGGCTAAACTTTAGCCCTCCGAAACCAAACACCTCTTTAATTCTAGGCCAGAGGAATACAAATGGTCTTGCAGCTTTTTTTTACAGGTATCAAGCTGGAGAGCTCCTATTTGAAAGGAAAATCTTCATTACCCTTACCTCAGGTGTTGCGATTTGGATATCTGTATTCTAAATGTATATGCCGAGCAATAGAAGCTCTATGCAATTCAGAATCCAAAACTCTCTTTTATTACTTCTGTCACCAATAGCAATATTTTGTATAAACCATATGAGAGTAGCTTGGCATAATACTGCACCTGCCTTGGGAAATTACTAGTCTAAAGTTAAAAAAAATGTTATTCACGTCAAGAACTTCCAACAGCCAAATGCCAGAATAGCAAAAAAAAATTATGCAGATTTGGTATAAACCACCTCCATGGACTCACCATTCTCCATCTAATTTCTAGGTATTTCAATCTGTGCATTTATATATAATTATATGAATGACATACTCACAAGACCATTTTGCTAATGATAATATTTGTGTTGTTTCTTAGGGATCCTAATATCCATGTACATTCCTAACTACAGCTACAAAACCCTGAAAAATCAGTTAAATAATTTTTAAGACCCTTTTCTTAATTGCATTACTAACCCATCTTCCATACAACTTTTTCAGGACATCTACACTTCTTTTGGGAAGAAAACGCGTCCCTTCCAAGTCACATATAGCTAGATTACACCACAACGCAGCTAAACATATGTACGTTTATTAGCACTTAATCTTATACTATGTAATGTTACATCACCTTAGCAAGATGTCCTGCATTTTGTTGTAACCTTCCTGACTAATGTAAATATACTATTTTTAAAAACCCCATCGTTTGCATTGTATGTTTTTAAAAAATAGTTTATTAGTAAATTGCAACAAAGTAAATATGGACGCGCGTGAAGGCGCGCGCAATGTACTAGTTTTGAATAGTTTGTAGTAGTGCTGCTAATCATGTCGACGCTTCCATCTTTCGGCCCTTTAGGGTAAGAGTAGCCGAGTCTTGGCGGTTAATTATGAATTTAAGTATGCAAGATATTCTGAATTACTGCTGGTATGCTGGCATACGAGGGCACTATGATGTTATATTGATTGTTTTCCCTGTTGTCTCTTCCTGGCATGAATTTGGAGGCAACATTAAAGATAGATAGCTTCTCAAAAGGATCACCACATTTTTTTCTTGTGACAAATGTCCAAACCACTGGACCATTATCGGATACTCCCTATCTCCTCAAATATAGCAGTTTTAGCGTTCCCACTTGGTTAGGTGCTGACGGTAAAAATTTGACGAGCATGTGTGTTTAATTTGGTTGCATCCAAATGGATTTGGACCTTTAATCGCGTATGTAGTAGCTTAATAGCAGCTTTTTCATGCTGAAGAGATTGACGCGTATATTAGGACTTTGACGTTGGACATGACTCCCATGTCCTGAAATGCAATGACACGCGTTGGGTGTCGGTATATTTGATAGCTTCCTGTCGAACTAGACTATATAAACGCTCCAGATAACCCAATGCATTGAGGTTATATTGAACCTAAAGGGCATTCAATATGCATGTGGAAAAACAACTTCTTGAACCATATGTGCTCAGAACCGGTCGAGCATAAAGTGAGCCTTTACGTTAAGCCTGAGCAAGGTCAACCAAGTAAAATATCAGCGGTGATAGGATTTCACATTTCACAAATTGTAGTATCACAACTTCCCCAGTTCCAACTCATACATTTGTTACAGAACTATTAGGTTTACATACATTGGCAAAATAAATTGCCTAACTCAAAGCTCGCGCTATTGGCAATTAAAAATTGGCTGTGCTACAGAAGTTTGAAATTTTGAAGACACAAAGAAAAATATTGGTTCAAAGCATCCTTGTGGTGTTCCCGACTCTGCATTCACATGTACATATGCTCCTTGACCCTCTGACCACACGTTGTGAACGTCGGATGTGCAACTTGATGTTTAACAGCTTACCAGCAATCTGCATTTTGGTTTTTGGAATGTCAAAATGGTTAAAATAAACTGTGTGCTTCGTAAGTACAAGTAAATTCATGATAAATATAAATGGAACTGCAAATGAAACGATTAGCTAAGATCCTTAAAAGCACTGAAGTAACGAAAATGTTCATTAAGCTGAACAGATAGAGTACAAGATAACCTATTTTATAATACAAGTATCCATGGATGCTACTGCTCGAATGATCAATAATGTCAACGAAATTACCATTCTCCATGTAAGGTCTTCTGGTCCAAGAGGCCGAGCAGGACTTGAATACAAAAAATGTCTGGAAGACTGTGAATGAATCACAGGTAAATTATTAGTCATCAGTACTGAATGTTTCCAGGCTGTATGTACAATAAGAGTTGGATAAAGTGATCACCTTCACAAGATTAGATTGCATTTCTCTGATCCTTTTGGCATCCATTCTTCTTAGGTACTTCACAAGCCAACCAGGTTGCAAAGCATCAGTTGATGAAACAAATAATGCTATCTGCACAATAGACCGTATCATTGAGCACTGCAGAAATGCAGATTTACACTAGAGTAACATGGAGATGCAATGATATATCATCATGCTATAGTCAGTCAGCCACAGGGTTGAAAGAAACCTTGACACTACATGATATTGCAGCTCCAGCAGACTGCAATCATAACCTGCTGCATGCTTCCACATAGCACATAGCAGTTTGGTGTACATCCAAGTAATAGGCATGTTCTCTTTAGTTTGCAATCAATTACTATCGCCACACTTTCTCCTTCATTAATAGTACCACTATAGCCAGGCCACCTCCATTCTATCACAAGCTCACGATGGAGTACATACCAAGCAGACAAGCTTATCATATAACTGAACATACCGAGGTTGGTACATGTCAAAACAATGACATCACTAACTATAAAATGATCAGCACCCATGGAGAATATGATACCAGAACCCTCCATTATCAAATGTGCAACTAGCTATTCTACTGTTGACAATACCAAAGGTATTTGTTGATATTACAGGAATGCAACTACCAAGATATCCTTCATTTTCTGGGTTAAAAATATATTTTAGACTTATGCCTACCTTGAAATACCTTACCACTACGAAGTAGGAGAGATTGGTAAAAGAATGTGAAATTAGCACAAAGACATTAAAAGCTGTCTGGATCACCGTGTTTACCTCCCTATAGTCAAGTATTCCTTCAAAAGGAAGCTCCAGTTCATCACTTATTATAACTGGGATACATCCACTAACAATAGCATCAAACAGACGAGCAGAAGATGAGGTATCTCCAGCTGGACTCAGGCAAAAGAGAGACTTGCGCATGCCATCCTGAGCTGCTGCTTTTCCCTGAGCTCCAGCAGAGCCTTCTTCTATAACTATGTCTTCTGCACTTTTTAGTTCCTCCACAAGCTTACTGCGGATCTTCCCTCCCTAGAGGTAAAAAAGGTCAATGAAATAGATGACAAGTGGAAGTTTTGCACGCATATATTCTGAACTGCCAAAACCTAAAGAGTGGTACCAAGAGACTTACAGCATTTCTCTTCAGTCTTCCTCGAAAGAACAGCAATATACTTCTTTTGGACTGAGTTTCGAATACACACTTAGAATCACAATGATCAACATTTGGAACATATGGAAGGATGACATCCTTTTCCAGATATACCTGTCCTGGTTTATACCTGAAATAAGACAGAGTCTTATTGCTCCATTGGTGCATGCAAGCAGTTTTACAAGGTAAAGTGAGTAAAGTGGCAACAAACGCTGAATACCATACCAGTTGCCAGTTGAGTCCATATCAGGTAGAAGCCATATTGCCTTCTTGACAAATCTCCGGACTGATTTAAATGACCATGGGTGATGAACAGGAATGACATGATCTCTGCCTTCTGAACGTTGCCATGCAGGCTGATCAGTCACCCACTTTAAAGCTTCCTGAGAGCAAGGAGTAATGTTGACAAGGTCCTCTATGAAATAAAAGGAGGTGAATAAACAACAAAATAATCTCCATAAACATAGGTAAATATGTTAAACATGTCCTAATGTTAACAGAACCAGACTCAGGCAATGTTTTCTGCCATTATAATTTCAGATATACTTGGAGAAACAAGTCTAACAATCTTCACTAATTAAATGCAGACTACCAACAGGAAGGATCAAATTTTAGTTTCATCAATAGATTTGCCTACATAAAACTAGTTTGTCTATGTGTATGTCCTAAAACAAATATTTTCTGAAACTTAAACCTTAAGAGATGCTCCCACACCCTATATAGCGCCTTGCATTCTTGTTTCTCCAGCAAGAAGTAACTGATTGTCGTGAAGAATGGCACATAGAAAATGTCTGCTTCTTCTTGCCGCTGAACCCTGACAACACTCTTCAAAAGTCTTCGTGATTCAGGCGCAATGAGATCCGCCCACAGCCAGTAGTCGATAGAATGCTGCAAATGTGAATGAAGAAACAATGTGATTCTGTAGACAGATGTGATAGAGTCCGATATCTTAAAAACTATGCGATATCTGTTACATAATTAGACATGGTTATTAGCGCGAACAAAGGTGTATTGAAAACTATGCAATATTTGTTACATAATTACACACATATGATTCTGTAGCTAGAATTGTGGAATCAAAGTGCATCACTTTTGGTATGATCTTTGCCTCACCACCCAAAAACAATGCCAAGAGTCATTATACATGTAAATTTTATAGTACTCAAAAAAGGCATTCTGAAACTGCTTTAAGAATAAGATGCAACTCTGGTCTAAAACACATTCACCTCACAACAGAAACTTTGTATAATGAAAAATCTACCAACTCTCTGGGATCTAGCAAACAAGTATACAGCCCATTTCAGCAACTTCTCCGAGTTTCTTAAAGCATCAGAGAGCAGATGCATCACAGAGAAGAATAGGAAAGTATAATTATCCCACTCCAACCAGCAAGCAATACGCATGAACCAATGTGCTAAGAGTTTCATTTTTTCACAACTCCGGACAAAACCCCCCACTCTCTGAAATACACTACTCCACACGACCAAATCTAGAACTAGAACCACGCGACTCGTATCATCTCGACAAGAGAAAATGGAACAAAATTGCATTTCGATCTCACCGCACGCCCACCTGCTCGATGAGCCGGTGCACGGGGCTCCCATTGGACGTGAGGTTGTCCGTCTTCCGGTACGAGTCCCTGAAGAGCCTCAGCATATCGTAGGTGAACTTTCTCGGCATCTCGTACACGTAGACCCTGAGCGGGCCCGCGGCGGGCGCGGGCCACGCGGGGTCCCCGTGGAGCCGGGCCTCCTCCTGGGCCCGGATCGCGGCGTCCAGGTCGCCGGGAGCGGCCGCGGAGTCGGAGGCGTGCGGGGCGGCGAGGAAGCTGTCGAGGGAGGCGAGGAAGGAGGTGGTGGCGGGGCTAGGGCTCGCGAGGACGGCGGCGGTGGGGCGGGGCGAGGAGGGGGAGAGGAGGAGGAAGTAGGCGGCGGAGAGGAGGACGAGGGCGCCCGCGGCGGAGAGGAGCCGGCGGGAGGAGGCGGAGGCGGGGCGCGCGTGCGCCAGGGAGGGGAACTGCTTCCCCGCCATGGTGGTGACTCGCTGGAGAACTGGAGACTGAAGAGCAGCTGCGTACTTGTCGAGAGGAAACCGCGTATGGGCCGGGCCGGCCGCGGCGAGAGGGGTTATGGACTTATTGGCCCAAAAGTGGCGATCTTGTAAGGCTGGTCCGCATGTGGGCTGAAACAACCAAGCCAGCCCATACTCGTACAGATTTCGAACGCAACCTCAGTTTCTTTTTTTTTCTGTACCAATTCTTAAAAAAAGAGAGAGAGAGAGATTGTGCGGCATGCCATATTCTTCAGTGCCCTACATGTTTCTATACAAATTAATTTTCCAGCTCCAACCTGCTAGCAAACTATCCATACTACCATTTCTGATTTTCTGTTATTGTATATTGTTGACTGCCCCCGCATATATCCGATGAAAACCAGTCTACCGCCCACTTGGCAATTGGCATGCATGCATGACGAGGCAGAGGTCGCCATCAGAGAAATTATTGTCGCATGGCGTAAGAAAAAGAAAACGGGGGCCTCGACCTCGATCGATCACAGCGAGGCAGGCACGATCATGCGCGCGCGCCGAAGGATGTGCGCGCGCATCACATCGGTGCATGCATGCATCAATGCTTGCGTAGCTAGACCAAACTAGACGCGCAGCTCGTCACTTCTTGCTATCCTATACATCAAGAACGCCCGGCGATGCATTCGTGCATCGAGCAGGCCCCGCCCAACTCTAACGACAAGATGGTATTGCTTTTCCGCGGCCTACCTGGATACATGCATGGATGCCAAACACCCCTCTTGTTGTCAGCTGGAAACGTGTACAATCTCCGGTCCTGGTAATTAGATGTAACCTGGAAAATTTCATGCGAGGAATTTCAATTATATTCGCAGTATAAAAGTAGTATCTCACGTCCGATCGAAAATAGCGATGATTCCTTTAATTTGATGCCCTGCTGGTTACAAACTCGGCAGGTCACGACGGATGCGTGTGCTTGTATGCATGGCTTGGGTACGTTTGGGCCATATACGATGAGTTGCGTGCTGCTTTCCTTTCTCCTTTTCGCAGCCTGATGAGGATTTCAAACGATGAAATGCATACGCACGAGCGACTCTGATGATGTCTAGTATATATAGGGTATAATCCTTTCCTAACCTCATAATTTTCCTAAAAAAGTGGGGGACGGCGTTGACCTTAAGATCCAGAAGCTATAAATAAAAAGCTTAGCAGCCGGCGCACGGCTAGTTTTAACTCCAAAAAAGATGTTCATACACAAACTAGATCGCTATTCTGCTTAGGCCAGTTTGATAAAGCTCCACCTGATTCTAATTTTTTTATAGGAGCTGATTCTTTAAGAGAAATGATTCACTAGCTAGGAGTGATTCTGTAAGATTAACTTTATAAAAAACAGATGTAAAACAGATGTAGTACCAAGAGTGAATCAGGAGAAACTAACTATTTCAGCTTCCAGCTATTTAGTTCATTTTAAAAAATCACTTCACAGAATCAGCATAGAATCACTTCTCTCATAAAAACCGTTTGGCAGAGTTTCTCCTGAATTTAGTCTGAAAGCTGCTCCGGAGGCTCTGCCAAGATCGTGCAGTTTTAGTTTTTTTCTTCTTCTTTCTTCAGCGGGCCGGGGTTTTGTTCAGCCTCTGCTCTCTGGTGCCTTGGCACGTAGAGTACAATCATTTGAGTTGCCAGCTTGCAGGACTTTCGGGGACTTACCAGACGGATCGATCGATGCCACTTGATTTGCATGCGTCGCCAGCCGCCTACGTAACAGGCGTACATGCACGTATGGCGCACGCCGGAATGCCGGCCGCCGTATACACGCGCCCGGCCGCCGTTGCGCGACGTCCGCAGCCGATGAGCCGATCCCTTGTCGCACGCACCCACCAAAACCACGCCTTTCGTCGACGCCACTGCCCGCCCGCCCGATGATCAGACGACAGAACCGCGTGCACTGAGCTCATCGGCCGGCCGGCCATCGATCGCGCGATCGGCCACGGCACGGCCCTCGGCCGGCCACTTTTTTCCTCGGCGCGGCTCGTCGGCGGCTGCTTACCGGCCCGGCCGCTTGCTTCAGCACATCATCCGATCGAACGGCCCGGGCGGCCGCGTGTGCAAAAGCAAATGAGGTCATCATGCACGACCTGCGCTCAGACGGACATCATCTATCCTACAAGATCGAGTTACATTTTCCTCCCTGCACGATCCAGTCACATGCACGCAGAGGTTTCAGCGTGTCGGGTCAATGGAGAAGTACAAGTAAAAGCGTCGGAAATTTGGCGTCTGGAAATCGAGCGGTTCCTTCGCAGCAAAGCTCAACGAAATTTCTGCATGCGCTTCCTCTGCTGCCTGCTTTTCAGTTCTTGATCGTCTCTTTTCCTGGGCACGAACTGCCGGGCGGTGGTAACTCTGAACCTGACGTAGCCAGCTTAACATGCGTTTGAACCAAGGAAAGAAAAGAGATCGCAGGATCTACGCGCGCATCAGCTGATGAACGGCCGCGCCGCGGACCTGACGCGGTAGTATCTTTCTCTCCTGGGCTCCTGGCGCCACACCTAGCGGCCTGTGCGTGTACGGTGTACCCGTGGATTCCTGGCTGTGGCCGCCGCAAGCACGATCAGGCCGCCACATGCGAGGTCGGGGCGAACGGCGGCAGCGACGATGCCACGGCGACTACGCTCTGCCGCGTCCTGCGCGCGCTGCACAGTGCTGCTGCTGCAGACGCGAAGAAGAACGCAGCGAGCGCTTTGCTCTTTCTTTCTTTCTTTTTTTTTCCCTACAAGAGCAGGTGAGCGCGCGCACTACCCTCAAGAAAAGGTGAGCACACGCTATTTTCTCATAAAAACGGACATGAATGCGGCGAGCACCGTACGCGTGTCGTCCCTGTCCAACCCCAACCCATCCATCGCCGGTCGGTCGACCGACCGCAGCCCGGTCGCGGACGGAGCAGCGCCACCAACCTGACCCCCGTGGTTTCGCCGTCGTACGCCGCGCCGGCGATTGGAGCTAGCTACGCGATGCGCGCACCGGCGATTGGAGCTAGCTAGGTGACGCGTCGGCGTCTCGATCACGTACACAGCCACTGCATCCGGCCCGTGCGTGCCGCGCTGCCATCGCATCCGGCCGCCGAAACATACCCGCGGCACGTCCCGAGCCGGAGCTACAAAACGGTCTGGTCTCCGAATTCCGAGCCCGGATGCACGCCGCACGCCCAAGGATGGCAAGCGTTACTCGGAGCGCGGCGAGAGGCAGCGGCCGCTCTTGCCCCAAGCAAGGAGGACCATGCCAGGCGAGAGGCGACGGACGCCACGGCCTGCCTGCCTGGCCGGCCGCTGTGTCGACGCCTCCGGCCTCCATGGATGGACCCAGGGGGCCGCCTCTCCCGGTTCCGGGGCGTCCGCCAGGCGCCAGCCACAGCGTCGCGGTACAGCGAGGAGGGGGCCACCGTTCGCCCCGCGCAACATGGGCGGGGGTGGGTGGGACCACGAGACCCCCCGCAGGGGGGCCGGTGGGGCCCGCGAGCACCTCCCACGAGGCCTGCATGTTCGCCCCCGGTTGCTTGCTCGCCTCGCCCTCGCCTAGTCGCCTGACTCGTCGCGTGGGGGGGGTCGGGGTCCGCAAAAGCCCGGTCCGGTCCGGGGTCCTGGTTCGAGCCGCGCGGGGCCCACCCATCCCCCGCGCGCGGGAATGCCGGACCCACAGGTGGGTCCCCCTTCGTGGTAGGCGCCACGTGCCGGGGAAAAGGAAGGGGAGGGGCGGTCGCGCGTCACCCGCATCGCGCGACGCGCTCGTGGGCCCGGACCCTACTCTCCCTGAGCGTCCGAGCCACCCCGTTTTCCCCTTTCCTCCCCGTCGGCTCGCCGTGGAGTGCGGCCAGAACTGCCGTGCCGCCGGTGATCGATCGGAACGGTTCATACATGAGAGGCCTTCAGGCCTCGAGGAACCAGGACGGTGACGACTGGTGAGGGGCGATCGAGCGAAGCGAAGCGAAGCGAACGGTGGCACGAAACTCGTGCCCCGTTCCCCCGTCTCTCTTTCTCCCCCTTGCGTAGGTTTCTTGTTTCAGGGGGATCGTACCGTAAGCGGGGCTGGGTTTCAGGCCAGTCCTGCACGGCTGGCGCCCGGAGCCTTTTTGCTTCCGCGCCTGTTGCGTGTGCGCGCCCGGTTCGCCAGCGACCGACCCATTCTGCATGCACGGCTCTTCGAATACAATTTTTTTTTCTTGAAAGAATTCCAATGCAAATCTGATTTGTGGCTGTCTATCGATGCACGATGGCAGCATGGCCTCGTGCCCTCGTTCCTTTCTTCCTTTTCCCCCCTTTCTTTGAAAAGCTATTTTCTTTCCTTTTTCTGAACTGATGTTTCTGTCGAGTTTGATCGCTGAAACGTGTGGATGCAATTATTTTATTTCAGAAAGTAAATTATAGAGCTGTAGTATATACTACGATCCGAGCTACATGTCCCGCTGGTCCGCGGGTCTTTACGTACGTGGGGCAGCGTGACCATTACTGCCGCGGTACAGCGACAGTGGAGCGGTGCAGTACTTGTAGATCGCGCGAAGATCCGTGGGCTACGGCTCTGAATCGCCCGTGGCCTGGCCGCAAAAGTGGCTCCCGTTCCCGTAGCCCATCAGCCTGCGCCGGTCGTACGAAGAGAAGAAATCACGCCCTTGTCCTCGCCGGTCGCCACTGACCAACCATCGTAGCAGTCTAGCGGAATTAAACACCGATCGATCGAGTTGTACTCGAAGTGAGCACAGACCACTAGTGCCTCCACGTACGTTACCGTGTCTTTGCTTTCCTTTTTCAGACCTGCCCGAGTTACCCTTCTCTGCTAGAGCAGAAAAATTACCGGCCAACACATGCCTGTGCCGGGTAAGTACGTAGTACAGTACTGGGGCTGGTATACTCTGCCTTGTACTGTACCGGTAATTTTTTCTTTTCCAGGGATCTAATGCTGCAGCATTCATGATGACCGCGGTCCATCGCACGCACGTACTTACTACGTGAAAATAAAGTATTAACCTTTGTTTACCGCTTTCTTTTCTTTTCAAAAATTTACCGCTTTCTTTGTGGGAGTGTTTGACGGGGAATAAATGCCAGGTCCATGTGAAAAAAAGCAAGGGATTTGGGTTCATGAGTTGAGGTAATGGGTGAAAAGAAGCCATGCACTCTATGCTGGTGCATCTACGATGCTACTGGTAGGCTGCATCAAAGTGTTTGAAACATTGTTCTCCCTGCGTGCTGCGTTTCAATTGAACGGCGTTCTTTTGACCGGAAATCCTTTTTTTTTTTGCAGCATACGCAGGTCCCCATGCACGTAAACTAGCGTAGTTTTTATCTTCGGATATTATCGCCCTCCCATGTAATCATTTTCATTTATTCTTTTATGAAAAGATAGGTTGCATCGGATGCCAGTTTTACGTCAACGTTGAACCTTCAATCAGCTTTCCATAAAGTCTGTTAAAGGAAATGTTTTGCATCGGAGGAGCTACCTTTTTTTTCTCTTGCATGAGACGTCACAAAAGTGTTGCTCGAGTCTTTTCGATTAAAATTAATCCTCGGATATGTTTAAGAGTGCACGAATTTTATTAGAACTCTAAGATATGAGAATTTTTCATAGTAAAATTCCATGGTGCACACGCGCCTTTGTTTTCAAAAGCCTCGTATAGATTGGCAATGCAATCCTTACCAAAAAAGCATCCGCGTCTGCGCACAACTCAAACAAAAAAGACTGTTCCACATAGAAAAAGCGACCGAAGCTGATCAACTCCATCCACTGCTGTTCACGATACAGTATTGTACCCTAGCTAAGTCAATTCCTATTGTATGCCGTACCACTCCTAATCAAGAGCTAGCGTCTTTTGCTGCACAACTCTAAGCCTGCAGCAGGCAGGCAAGAAGATACGATGCGAGACAAATTTAATGGAGCGGGGGCATGTGCGGTTTCCCCTCCGGGCCTGACACGCAGGGACGAGCACCCGGGCGGCGCACCACGTGCGCCCCCCGATTTAGCAACGCCGCGAGGCTCCCTCCGTTCGCCCACCAAACACCGCCGGGCCGGCTGTTCCCTTCGTCCCCATGTACTCTTCTCCTCCTCCCTTCCCCCGCCGCGCGAGCGCGACGCCGTGTTTCGCCCCGGAAGCAACCGGGATGGATGTGCGAGGTCCGGCACCGCACCCTCCTTTTTTCTGGAGCTCTCGCCGCGCGGGTTTTGGCGGCCGGGTGATGGCTCTTGGCTTCCTCGCGGTCTCGGGGGCGGTGGATCCTGGTGGTGGTGGGTAAAAGCTGTGGCCTGATGGAGGCGTGCATGCAACGGTTGACTTGTCGTCCGCGCGAACTGGCATGTTGGAGCGTTATTCTGATCGAGCAGCAAAGTTTGAGCAGCGAGGAAGAGTGACGCGATCGTCACCGTGAGCCAGTGCACCTCCGCTAAAATTAGTGTTCGTTCCACGTGAAACCTTGACGATTTTACCTTTTCTCCCTTTTTCGATAAAACCCTTGGGGATGTATCATATTGTACGGGTGTGATTGTGTAAACTGTAAAATGCCATGGGTGCTACAGAATTGTTTTTTTTTTTAAAAAAGAGAGGGACAAGTAATAAATACTTGATAGGACATGCCAGCCAGTAAAAGCGAAAAAAAAACGTTGTGAACTAAAGCCATAAATATGTTGATAAATGTCGATGTGATATGGAACGATGATATGTCCGGCTGGTATACACAACATCGTCGAATGTCACATTGTTGATTCGGGCTTGAAACCTTGAACCTAGGACCGTGCTTTTGTTTGTATAGGTGATTGGGAGAGCTCATGGTCTAATAATACTATAATCTTTGGAGAAAAACACACTAAGGGAAAAGCAGTGGCAGAATGGATTAGAGTTATAAACAGTAAGCGAGAAAGGCGGTACCATTACTATAAAAGGAAAAAATTCTCTAGATTTGGTATAAAGAGACACCTTTCCTTTGAGCAAATTGGAATTGTTTTGGGCGTTTAACCGAAGGTATCTTCTCATTCACAAGGTATATTCATCATTTCATCTACGCTCTACACACATAAAAAGGAGATTACATAAATGACACTTGGCTATTTTCTTTTAGCAAGTGGCTGAGTAAACCAATATCCTCTATGTAAACTCCTTGCGAAATTTCCAATGGAAGAAATTTCACAGCAACACATTGGTAAATGTGTTAGCAATTTTAATGCTACAACGGAGAAAATTCATTGGAATTTCGCGGAAAGATTGTGGTCCCAGTAAGAAAAGATGAGTCATGAAAAAGTAGAATTAGGAGAATGCTATACGTAATACGTTAGATGGTTGAAAAGGCAAAGCGGTCCGTTAATGTCCCTAGCGTAGGATTGGAATTGAGAGGTCAGGATTGTGTCTTCCACCTCTCGACTAATTTCTTCTTCCTCGCGTGTTTTCCCGCCTTCTGCTCGATTGCTTCAACTACCATGACGACGCTCCTACCTCCAAGTCCGCCGTCATACCTATGGTGCTAACATCTCGTTTCTCGACGCAGATCCGGTGCAGTTGCTCAAGCAACTGCACGTTAAGGACTGCACACAACGTGATCCGTTAATTTATCAGATGAACGGCCAGATCAAGTTCTATAGTAGCAAACAGTGATAAACAGTATCCGACGAATAAAACTGTGCTACAGTGCCGCACAGTGATGAATGGTAACTCTCCTCTCAGTTGGCGACCGCTTAAGTTGCAGTTGCTACTACAACTGCACAATATCTTTATCCCTCATTTCTACACTCCATGGCCATCCACCTCGCCCACCATCTACTTTACCCGCAGCGGTGGGCGACACTGCATCACAATAGGTGTGTGAAAAGAATTCGCAATTTGAGTCTGCATAGAGCATAGAACTTGTTTTAAATAAAGATGTATTCACATTCACAGTTTGGGTCGCCTAGAGTATAGTACTTGCTGTAAATACAGATGTATTCTGCAATAGTTCAGGAGAAGAAAATTTTTAAAGAAATTAGGGGCCTAGGGAGAGAAAATAGGTGCCCATGCGCTCACGCCCAATACCATGGCTTCTCTGGCGCTGTACCTTTCAGCTTTATAATCTGCCCCCAAGCAAATCCTCCACTCTCGCAGCCAGGCTCGCGCACTCTCTCTCCTCCGCCTGCTCTCTCCCTCCTCAAAACTCTCTCCCTCCCCTGAAAATTCTCCACATACTCTGGTTCTAAGTGGTGGCGGCATCTCGCTTAGGCGAGATCCTCCTCGCCCGGTTTCTACTCCTCTGCTCCACCCAAGTCGCCTCCTTTCCTGCAATCCTCTGCTGAGCTCACAAGAGCAGGGGGGCAATTGGAGGAGCTCAACTCAGCACCACCCCCGCCTCGATCGGCACCGGCTGCTGCGAGATCGGCCAGGTAGCTCCCGTTCTTGCTGAATTCCGAATTATTTTGGGTGGCTTGGTGTGATCTGAGGGGGAAAGTGCTGAATTTTGGTTCCCTTCCTTCTCCGCCCCAATTCTGCCGTTCGAGAATTGCCGTTCTTGGGATGTGGGGAGTGCTGGTCACGGCATGTGGTGCTTTGATCTGTGAATTATGAGAAACGAAGCCACCGTTCTTTCTCTTCTTCTTTACCGGAAATCTCGGCTAAACTGTAGTGCTGCCACTGCTTGGAGTTTTTGAGCTGAACATGGTTTAGCCGTTAATTAAGTCCTTGTTTCCTTTTCTTTCTGATGAATTTGGGAATTTGGTAGTAGTTCTCATCGAGTGATACTGCTCTTTTCATTATTTTTTGGGAATAACCCAAGTACTAATCTAATACTGTTTCCACCCTGTTTTGCGTCCATAATTCAGGCGGCCTGACCGCGCGCGATGTATCGGGTGAAGAGCGAGAGCGACTGCGAGATGATGCTGCTGGACCAGATGGACTCGCCGCTGCCCGACGACGGCAGCAGCGGCGGGGGGTCGCCTCACAGGGGTAGCGGGCCGCCCCTGAAGAAAGGGCCGTGGACATCCGCAGAGGACGCCATCCTGGTGGACTACGTCAAGAAGCACGGCGAGGGGAACTGGAACGCGGTGCAGAAGAACACCGGTCTGTTCCGCTGCGGCAAGAGCTGCCGCCTCCGGTGGGCGAACCACCTCAGGCCCAACCTCAAGAAGGGGGCCTTCACCCCCGAGGAGGAGCGCCTCATCATCCAGCTCCACGCTAAGATGGGGAACAAGTGGGCGAGGATGGCTGCTCATGTAAGTGCTATGATGATTCCATCCTCTGCACATGACCATGCAGTTGTTTACTAATTTTCCAGAATTGATTCGTTCTTTGGGTCGTCACGTACGTGCAGTTTTTAATTCAAGGTGTTTAATTCTGTACTTAGGAATTACCGTTTCGTGAAAAATAGCGATGGTTTATTTAGCGAACTATTTCGTTTTCACGCATTGGAACTGTACTTGTATGTTCATGTGGCTTTATTGTTACTGTTCTACAATACGATTTTCAAGTTTAATTCAGTAGATGCCATCTTTGTTTTTTTTAAAAAATTAGGCCTGGAAATTTTCGTGTAGCAACCTGCTCAAATCATCCTGTTACCAAGATCCTGGTCCACAAATCCTAAAGTTTCTATGATCACTCCTGATCTGGAACACCACGAAATGATCACTTTCAAATATTTTTTAGCTTTGGTTTTCTACTCCATATGACCTGTCAGTGTTACTCATTTATGGATAAAGACATCGTTGGTAGTCATATTCAAAGGTAGGAATACTTCACCTGAGCAGCAAAGACAGCTACCGCAGAGGCTGACTCTACTTTCTTTGTCACGAAAAGCATGTTGGCCTTGCTACTAGTTTTTCTTTGAATTTCAACAATCAACTGGAAAGGACACTCAACACGGCAATTGTGTCTTATCTCTTATCAATCCTTTTTCTTGGGACTTAGGTAACTCATATTCTCATGTTAGCAAACTCTACAAATCTAGCCAGACTGTCTTTGTCTAACAGACAAGCTACTCGACGATAAGGTGCTTAAATTGATAACTTGAGAAGATATATTTCGGTGTCACCAAGTAGTAGCACCATTTTTGCCATCGTCACTAGTACGTTCTTACTACAATTTGGTAGACATAAGTTCTGGTCAATTAATTCTTTCGCCTTGTCTTTAATCGAAAAATATGGTATTATGTTTTGAAATATTTCATATGCCTTATCATGTATGCATGTCTCCAGTTAGTTCCTATTTTTACCCTGGATAATTTTAGCCTTTATCTATATTGTCATCATTAACCTTGAGCACTCTTCTCAGTTGCCAGGGCGTACTGACAATGAAATTAAGAACTACTGGAACACTCGAATAAAGAGATGTCAACGAGCTGGTCTTCCTATCTATCCTGCTAGTGTATGCAATCAATCTTCAAGTGAAGATCAGCAAATTTCTGGCGATTTTAACTGTGGCGAGAATATATCCAATGATCTTCTGAGTGGGAACAGTCTTTATCTACCAGATTTTACCAGTGACAATTTCATTGCTAATACAGAGGCTTTATCCTATGCACCTCAGCTTTCAGCTGTTTCAATAAGCAATTTGCTTGGCCAGAGTTTTGCATCAAAGAATCGTAGCTTCATGGATCCGGTAGACCAATCAGGGATGCTGAAACAATCTGGCTGTGTGCTTCCTGCATTGAGCGATACTGTTGATGGTGTGCTTTCCTCAGTGGATCAATTTTCAAATGACTCTGAGAAGCTCAAGCAGGCTTTAGGTTTTGATTATCTCAATGAAGCCAATGCTAGCAGCAAGACTATTGCACCTTTTGGGGTTACACTTTCTGGCAGCCATGCCTTTTTAAATGGCATCTTCTCTGCTTCTAGGCCCATCAATGGTCCTTTGAAGATGGAGCTCCCTTCACTCCAAGATACCGAATCTGATCCAAATAGCTGGCTCAAGTATACTTTGGCTCCTGCAATGCAGCCTACTGAGTTAGTTGATCCTTACCTGCACTCTCCAATAGAGACCCCATCAGTGAAATCTGAGTCTGCATCACCAAGGAACAGTGGTCTTCTGGAAGAGCTGCTTCATGAAGCTCAGGCACTAAGATCTGGGAAGAACCAACTACCATCTGTCAGAAGTTCAAGTTCCTCTGCTGGTACACCATGTGAGACTACTACGGTGGTTAGCCCAGAGTTTGATCTCTGCCAGGAATATTGGGACGAACATCACAGTTCCTTCCTCAATGATTGCGCTCCTTTCAGTGGATATTCGTTCACTGAATCCACTCCTCCTGTTAGTGCCGCATCACCTGATATCTTTCAGCTCTCCAAAATTTCTCCTGGTGAGTACATATAATTCGATGACCTTTTCTTCTCAATGGCACCCTTTCTTTCTTTTTTGAAGAAAACGCACCCTTTCTTTCAGCTGACCGCTTATTCATTTGCAGCACAAAGTCCTTCAATGGGTTCTGGTGAGCAGGCAGTAGAGCCTAAACATGATACGGCAGGTTCACCTCATCCTGAAAACCTGAGGCCAGATGCACTATTCTCTGGTAACACAGCTGATCCATCCTCTTTCAACGATGCCATCGCAATTCTACTGGGCAACGGCATGTATGCCGAGCCCAAACCTGTTCTCGGTGATGGAATCGCATTCGGTTCTTCCTCATGGAGCAACATGCCACACGCCTGTGAAATTTCGGAATTCAAATGAATTCCCTGCTGCTCCTTGAACGCTGAAGGAGGTTCTGTTCTTGCCGATTGTATTGAGGTCAATGTCAAGGAAGGCCTTATTGATTCTGACGCCGCATTACTGACAGAGACCCTTTGAGGGCGCCCAGGTGCAGCAGCTACCAGATGTGATGATCTTCATGCGACTAGTCCTTTTGTCGAATAAAGAGCATGGAGAGAAGCCGGATATTTTACTTTTGTTGCTTTCTATTAGAGAACCGTTTTTGCCATCCCTGTGGTCTGGATTCTGTTGGAAATGCTTCATGATTTTTGTTGAACCATGTAATATCAGTCATGTGATGTCATGCTGTGTACTATCTCGTCGATGGATTTGCATGTGGTAGCAATTTACTGAAGCATACATTGCTGCTAGCATATCCTTTCCGCAGCTTGGAAAATTGATGCTTTTTTAGATGTGCATTGCATTGCTATATGGAATTGAGAAGCCTGTATCATATTTAGGCCCCTGTGTTTTTTTTTTGAGGAACGACGGGGGATGAGACTGAGAGTCCCCAATTACCACAGACGCCGGCATTAGCAGGTAATGGACGGTGCAGGGTAGAAGTGCAAAGCAGGGGCGAGGTAGATTTCAGGGTGGTAGGCCCCTGATTCAGTGAGAGCACCAATCTTGCACCACAGTTCTTGGCTTTCGCTGCCTTTGCAAATCTGCAGCTTTAGCTGGTGGCTGGAGGAAAAAGGAGCGGGGATAAGATGCCAGGTGATGAATGATTAGGGTTGCAACATTGTGGCTTCAGAGTTGGAACCCAAAAGATGTTGCATCGATGACACTGAGGAGGTCGCGACGCTGCACGTTCGCAGACGCCGTGTACCTAATTTCTCGCATTTTCATGCGTTGTATTCGTCTTTTTTGGTTGCACGCGATCAGTTTCTTTTATTCTTCGTTAGTAATCCTGTGTGCTGCACATCGATCTTTTGGGCATCCTCGTACTTTTATACTGTTCTTGTCATTGGCCTACAAGTTTTCTTGTCATCATGCGAGCAGCTTTTCTTCAGCCACTACCATGTGCACACTTTGGCACGGTTGAGAAGGACTGCTCCAAGGATTTCAGAATTTATTTCACCTGCATGCTTGTATACTAGTACCTCTGCTTCGAGCTTCAACAATGACAGCAGCCTACGAGACTTGCGCGCCTACGGATGGATCCGGACGCACGGTGCGCACCGGCCTCCATCCATGATCAGGCCGTCACGCGATGTGCGTGGCATGCATGAGCTAGGCCGCCCAGCGCCACCGCCGCGCACGCCGACCCCGTGCACGCACGCGTACCCGTCCCCGGCGTACTGCGGCGGCGGCGGCGAAGATGCCCGCGCTGCTAGTGCCTGTCCGAAAACTTAAGCAGTGAATCGATCAGCCGACGGACGCAGAGGCGGGCGGGTAGTATACGCCAATGCACAAGCCGCAACTCACAACTGCGTGCTGAAATGTATAGTACTCTACATGCTTATTGAAGATGTCCTTGGACGAACAGATCTGTCAGGCAGGCTCGAGGATCTCCAATTCTTTGCTAGCCTCTTTGGTTTCCTTTTTTTAAAAAAAATATCTGAATGGGAGATTGGATTTCTGAAACCTCTGTAGCGTGGGGAGTCAATGCACGCATGTGGCTTGTTGTCTCCAAGTTTCAGTAAGGCAACTCATTTCTTCAGCACGGCACGCGATATCCTCTCTCGACTCTTTCGAGGTCCAGTTTTTCTCTACAAGGGAATCACGCCACGCGTGGTTTAGTTGGTCCGTGGCATGCGTACATGTAGAGACAAAACATGCACGAACATTGTTGCACTGCAATCTTGTTTGGATAGCTGGCATCGACGTGCCGGTTATTCATCCCGGGGAGCGATCTAGCAGGGTTGACTACTGCGCACCTGCCTGCACCCGATCGGATTGGGGTCTGAATGTTTGGTCCATCACTCGGCTGAATAGGACATGTCTGACAGGGACACTTGTTTGGTCAGATCGAGCCCTCGTTTCCGATTTTCAACCGCACGACTACGAGCACGTCCATACTCCACGTGTTGATTAGGAACAATCAGTCTCGCTCACCAAACGGGGCAGATTTGTGATTCGTCCGTCAGCAGCAGCTGATTCAGGCAACCGTGCCCGGCCGCCTCTGCTGCTGCGCTGTGTGCCTCAGTGCCTGTGCGCCGTGCCGCGAAAGCTAGCACATCGCGAGATGCGAGCACAGTGCCGCTGCCGCCGGCCTCCGACAGCGGGAGCCTGCGCCAGCGCACCACCGGAAATTCTCACTCGCTGTCGCGGTGCAGACACGGGGCCCCACCACCGCCCGAACCTCCGTGACTCTGCCGCTGGGCCCGGGGTACCGGGGCCCCACCACCGTCAGCCGCACGGAGCCGTCACCGTCACTCTCACGCCGGCCCCGAGCGGCGAGGCGCCGAAGAAGCCATCCGCGACAACTGTGCCAACGCGGACGGAGTAGCGGCCCTGCCCAACGCTTTCTGCTGCTGCTAGCCCTGCTGCTGCCGCCGCCGCTTTCCCTTTTCCGCCCCTTCCCTCCCCTCCTCGGGCGATCGCCATCGCCGCCGCCCACCGCCCGCTCCGTCCCGACGCGCACCGCCCATTCCGTCCCGCCGCGACCGGCGGCCGAAAGTGGCGGGGCGGCGGTCCAGGGCCCCCACCACTCCTGACCTCCCTGTCTGTCCGCCTGCTGCTGCTGCTGGTATCCCGCCGCACGGATACGCGCGCACGTTTCGCGCATACGCCACTGCTGCTGGCTTTGACCTCGGGGGCGCGATCCCTTGCTCCTCTTGACTTGGCCCTCGCTCCCGTTCCTGCCTCAGCTGCCGGCGCCTGGTCGCTGTACATCGCCACAGGGCTCCATTTGCTGCCCCCCCTGTCCGTTTCTTCTTCCGCTCCTCCTTGGAGTTTTCTCCGGCCTCGCTCGCGGCTGCTGGCCGCTGCCGAGCTTCCTGAAAGGTACGTGGCGCTCTTTCCGGTAACGTTTGATTCGACTGGCGGTGCTGTGGTTGATGAGCCTGGGATGGATTGTGGGATGGTCGATCTAGCTTCGCTGATTTGTGGATTTGGGCCATGATGCTGAGTTGTCAGTAGCGAAGATCTGTTTGCCCCTTGCTTGATCGGCAGTGGAGGTGGTCGTGTCTCAGCTGTTTGAGGGCCAAGATCGGATTTGTTTACCCTCGAATTGAGGATTAGGTTTTGCTATCAGAATCTGAAGCTATTAGATTGTTTTGTATACTATCTCTGGTGATCAGTTTGCAAGGTTGGATTTGTGCTGTTTTGCCGACAGGTGCTTGCTGCTGTTGATCTAGTGATCAGCCCGTAAATTCAAGAGTTTTCTTGTGCTGTTCTGTCAACAAGCGCTAGCTAATTGCTGAATAAGAATTGGCTATGGACGTGCCTCATGCTGGTGCTGGGCTAGTCCTGATCTTGTTTGATTAGTCTTTGTGGATCTATTTGTGAGGGCGGTGTATAATAAAAGTGTGCGACCAGTGTCATTAGATCAAATGAACATCAAACCTCTGCATTAGCTCGGGGAGAGAAAAATTGAATAAGCTTGGTCTAACTCGCAGGGTAATTTATACATAGGTTTATTAAATTAACATCGCTTCCAAGTTGCTTTGTATCTATCAGTTAATCCAAACACAGCTACTTTATTCCATCAACTAATAACTTCTTTTTCCTTGTGATTATGGTAGGTTTGTGTTGGAGGCTACATGCCATGGCCCTTGAGGCAAAACAAGCTGCTCAATGTATCAAGAGAGTTTTGAGGCTGTCTATTAGAAAAGGCTATATATTTGTTTCTGAACACCCAATCCTCTTCGGTTTGGGTGTTTTGCTCTATTTATTGTACAGATCTTCGCCAGGGTTCTTCGCGTTCCTGCTTTCTTCTTCACCTGTAATTATATGTACTACTCTTCTTCTTGGAGTCCTACTAAGTTATGGTGAAATTAATCTTCCCGAGGCTAGTGAAGATCACAAGGGAACTCCAGAAATTTCAGCTTTCAAAGTTGGAAATTCATCCAGTGATATTCCTTTTGAAGCAAATCAGAGACTTCCAGTGCCTGAATTCAGGCAGGATACATCAAACTTCAAAGAGAGGGAAATTAAACAGACAATTTCCTTCAAAGAGAGGGCTAGCGAGCATGTTGATGTGGATGATGATGTTCCTCTTCTGAAGAGAGCTGATGAAGAAGATGAGAGAGGCGATTGGCGTAACATACCTAGAACACTAACACCATTTTCTTCTATGGTCAATCTTCACCAAGAGTCTGGGATCAAGGAGGGCTTGATCTTTAATAAGAAAAGAGAATCAGAAGGTTCATTTTTCATACAAGATAGGGCTGACGGGCAGACTAGCCTATTTGATGGTGCCCATCTGGGTGGTCTGAATCACAAAGATACATCCTTAGGTTTGTTTTCATCCAATGAGAATGTTAATAAACATGTTGACATGGAGGAAAATCTGAATCAAGAGAGAGTTGCAGATTCAGCAGCTAGCAAAGATAGAGAGGTTTCTGAGGAGAAGCAAACTGAAGAGCGTTCTGGAACTAGTAAATCAGCTTCTTCTATTTCTTTTCACCAATGTGAACAGACTGTCAGGCTTAATGTTGACACTAGAAATATTGCTGAGGACAAACTGCTTGATTCTTCTCTTGGCTCACCATGGGCAAGAGTTGGCAGTCAAGATGGTTCATCTGGTTTTGACTCTGATGGGGATGAGAGTTCTTCTCCTGATGCTTCCATGACTGACATTGCTCCAGTTCTTGATGAGATTGACCCACTTCTGGGTGCCGATTCTGCTCGTCCTGATCCCATTCCTAAGGATGATTCAGACACTGATTCTCATGCCTCAGAGGATCATCAAATTGATGATGATAGTAACGATGAGGGTGACGACAATGATGCTAAAGATAATGTGGAGGGGAAGAAGAAAGATGATGGGAGAGAAGCTGCATTTCTTTGGACAGCGGATGATGAAAAGAATCTGATGGATCTTGGGTATTCTGAGATGGAAAGGAACCGCAGGTTGGAAATTTTGATGGCTAGGCGAAGATCAAGGAAGAACATAAGATTTGAAATTGACAATAATTTGATAGATGTCGACAATAATGGTGCTGGTAGGAGTTTAGATGATTTGTCACGCTTCCGTGCACAAGTACCTCCTATTGCTGTGCCAAGAAGGAACCCTTTTGATCTTCCTTATGATTCTGAAGAAGCAGCAATTCCTGGCTCAGCTCCTTCAATTCTGCATGCACGGAAGAACCCATTTGATCTTCCCCTTGAACAGCCTCATGACACTGGTGTCCCCGCGCGTGATAATATAAATGCTGGAGAATCTGTGATGTCACCTCGTCGTGACATGATCTTCAGAAGGCATGAAAGCTTCAACTTTGGAGGGACGGATGCAATCCAGGAGAGGCGTTTTTCTAGACTCAAGCCATATTTTGTCCCTGAAACTGTGGAATGGAATGCGAGCAATTTCCAAAGACAGTTCAGCGATAAGAGTGAGTCTAAATTGAGCTCTGCTACTGAATCTGATATGGCTTCTTCAGTTGCTGATCAGGAGGATCACAAGGACCATGATGAAAAGGATCTGCACATGGAACACGAGTCACCTGCTCTAGTGAGACAGGATAGTGACCTCACAGATGTTGGAAGTGAGTGCTCAGATGGAATCAACTCCATAGATGTTGAACTGGACAACAGTGACATTGATGACCGTGAGATTGCTTTACATCATTTCGTCTTTGAAAGATCGCAAGAAAGGGAAGCACATCTTGCCTCAACGAAAGGAAAGGGTCATGAAGAAGATTATACACCCAAGTCAGCTGGGAATTCCAAGATGCCATTTCATCCAGTTCCTGACTTGCTTAGCTGGGAAGATGGAGATGGTAAGCAAGTTTGATTGGACCACTTTGTACTAATAGCTTAATACTTGTTTTTTTTTCAAATTTTTATTTGAACCACCTCTAATTATGCAGGTGACAGCAGCCTTGGTGCTAAACCTTCTTTCCAACTTAACACAGAAGTTAGATGCTCAGAATGGGTTTCCTCCTCCATGCCAACTGTGGAGGGTGAATCACATTCTGGGGACCTGCCGGAGTACCTTGACACTGATGTTGCATCAAGCTCAAATACTGTTGTACTTGGTGGAAGCAATACTGCTGAGAAAGATGGAAATGTTGATCCCATGTCCTATTCAAACAATGAAATGCCATTAGATAACCTGATTCATGGGTCTATGGAGCTGCCTTCTGAATTTGTCACAGAAACATTGCCGGTCATATCTAGGGACTTGCATCCTATCCCTGAGGAGAGAGTTGTCGAGAACTTCAGCATGCAAGAAAAGCATGAAACGGCAATATTTACTGAATCAGTTGCTTCCTTGACTGGCTTGCATGTAATTGAAGAGCACTTTGATGTTGGATTTGACAGAAGTCTGAGCTCTGTTTCCTCATATCCTCGAGCTAGTGATGCCATCGAATCTCCATCAAGTGAATATGCAGCAGTTTCAAATCCCTTTGTTTCCATGGCTTCTGAACCTAACAAGGTGGATATAGGTGATATGAACAATGAAGCAACTGCAGGATATCTGCTTGATTCTGATGACGAGGCTGGTAAAATCTATCCTGAGCCTATGGAAGAAAGTGGAATTGATGAAAGTTTCTTGTCGGAATTGGACACAGTGGGAGACTTTGGAGTAGAACCAATGAGACTGGACCAGCAGGTGCCAGATCAGGGTTCTCATGATGTAAACCCGGCCAACGGTGTTGCTGCATATTCCATGATTAGCCCTCAGACTTCTGACAATGTCTCCTTGACCATGTCGGAAGCCAGCACTGGAGACTCCAGGGAGCAGTCTCCAGTGGTTGATGACCTAAATGGCCCTGAATTTAGATGGTCACTTGGAGCATCTCATGGTGATCCTGAGCAAACTGTCTACAATCCTCGGAGGCGGATCCTTGAAGCAAGCCCATCTGAAGCAATACACATGGAGTTGAAGCAACCACACAATGAGTCAGAAGCGCCTTCTGATGATACACCAGCAGCAGCATCAAGTGAACTGGAGGTTGCTACAAATGAGTTAGTGACAAGTACAACCAATCCTGAGATGACGATTCTGGATGCGAAGTCTCTGGAGGATATTAAGACCGCCTTTAATCTAGTTAGTGATGGTGTGGTTTCTGAACCCGCCATGGACACTGAAATTTTACACATCTCAGGTGTGGATGTTGATTCAGAGCCCAAAGAGAGTGGAGAGCTACACGTCATTGATGCAAAATCTGTGGATGACATTCATGCTGCTTTCAAGGAGCACTGTGATTCTGTTGAGAATAGGTCTTTGGAAGAAAATGAAGGTAAGGCTGGGTATGATGAGAGTGAGACTGCAGAATCCACAAAGCATGATGAACTTACTGAAGCATTACATGCCGAAAGTCCACACAGTGTTGGAGATGCTAGGGAGGTTTTACCAGTGGAGAGTACAATAAATATGATTTCTAATGAGACAGACTCAGGATGAAATTGATGCAGTGTTCAGCAAGGTCTCTGATAGCAGTGCCAAGAGTACTGCACAGGCGGTGGAGTCAGAGGGTTCTCGTGAAAGAGAAGAGGAAAATGAACATCATTGAATGCTAAGTTGACAGCTGCAAGGGAAAAAAATAGAATGCCATCTGAGATGTTACCGAGTTTGGGAGAAAAATGCTCCTTGAAGTGCGAAAGCAGCTACCAAGTATTGATGGAGCGCTCTTGTTTAGCATCAGGAGCCTGCCACTGTGCACATACTTCACAATACCTAAAATACAAAGTTTTGATTTAGAATTTTTTTTTGTGAATGAATGTGTCTGTTTTAACTTTCTTTTGTTCTTTCAAGGTTTTGGTGGTTTTTTAGTTTGATTCCCCCCTCCTTTGGCTGTAATTTTAAAAGGTGCAAGTTTTGCCCGGGCACCTCGGTTTGGTGACAGGGAGATACAACATTCTGTTGTACCATGTGATTGAGGTTTTGTTGTACTATTTCATTGAACTGGTGGAGTTGACAACAGAAGAATTAGAAAAGCATCTGTTTACCACTTTACCTTCGATTTGAGTCTCTTTGACTGCTACTGTTCTTGCAGTGAATATTTGTCTGCTACCTTCGATTTCAGGTTCACAGCATTCCATCTGCATATTTCTCTGCTACTGCATTCTTCCATAGTGCTGTACCTCCTGGACAGTACGCTCAGAACCCTGCTGGAACCTGACAGAGCGTCAGCATCTCTCAAGAAAACCTACAGAACTAAGCTCAATTTTTTTTGTTTATATCTTGCATGACAAAACTATTAACCCTAATATTTTACATGATCGATATCAATGAATTCGATTTAAGGTTTAACCGTCCATTCTTTTGTTGCGTGGGCATTATCTTGAGCCTTTGGAATCTGGAAGAGTAACCAATCAAAAACTAATGTCACTGTTCAGTAGGGGCTGTTGTCACTGAGCTTCTTTGCTGCGTACAAACTTGACAGTGTAATTCGTCGGTGTGTAGTGACGGGTCATTTAGTGTAGCTGTTTGCAGTGAAGCCAAAACAGTGCGGCATCAGCTAGAATGCTGCTTTCATATTCATAACTAGCTGATGATCAGATATTCTATATTTCTATGATAAGTTTAGAAGAAAACCAAGTTTTCAAGGCTTAGTCATCTACTCTCTCTATGGCAAATGAAATAGTAACAAAATGCAAATATGAGAATCAGGATGAATACTGCAGAAACTGAACAAATATGGGGGGAAGGGCACTGTTTCCTCGGCTCCAAGGCAGCACTATCATTTGTCTCAAAACAAAATTGACTATTGAGAGACAAATCTAACTAGATGATATTACAACAACAATTTCATTTTTGATTTTATCAAGAGTAACTCCTCTTCAGACACCTTTTTCCAAACACCACCAACCAGTAATCTACCCTTCAAAGGAGAGGTCAATTCTGGCATATCTGAAATATCATATTCTGGTGATGATCTTGATATTTTCAGAATGCTTCCATCATCCAACTCATCAGACTGGGATTCAAACCTTTCAGAATGATCAACCTCCTCAAAAGTTCCATGCTGTTCTAATGTGGCAACCTCCGATCCATGATCCACAGCATCAAAGGCAGGAAGAACAGCACATGAACTAAATGAGCAGGGTATTGTTCCTATAGGACAGGGAGTCCATGACTTTGCTACAGACCATCTATTATGTTTCTCTGGTGTGCTTGTGTTGAATGGTCCTGCAGTAGTGCCAGTTTCCGTTAAGCATGCATTCTTCTGCCTCTTCAACTGTAACTTGAACATTTCCAACGTCTCTGTTGCCTTTTCAAGTGATCCCTGTTCGTTGCATATGGTTCTTGATTGTGGGAGGGAAGAAACTTTAGCCAACCTAGGCAAAGATAACACAGGAAGTTTCCTCAATTTCTCCTTCACACTGTTACCGTTGACCATCTCAATCAACAGCAGCGCTGCATCTATCATACATCTTTCACCTGTAATGGATAGATTCAGTAACTTCCGTAGAAGTTTTGCGAGGCAAAAACAAGGAACTGCATTCTTGTCTGAAGAAAGTACTCCTATCTCATGAACAAGCCCAATGTAGCCTGAATCCTTAAGCTCTTTTATGCTTGTGACAAGCCATAGAACCAAGGAACATAGCCTTTTCACTTTAGATGGCCCAACTGGTAGAAATTCATAAGATTCACCTACAAATATAACAAACAATAAGGCCAGAAACAGGGCAGCACAAATAGTACTTCACAAGACCGAATGGAGAACTAGCATCAAGTCTAGCATATCAGGGTTGTTAAGCAATTCATGGGATAAAGTACAGGAAATACCAGACTAATGTCTGCAGAAAGCATAGAACATTGAAGTATGATACTTTTCAAAGTACCTTTGTTTGTGAGTTCTTCCTTGGCTTCAATCATTTCAATTACTGACTTAAGTACACTAAGCAACAACCTTGGTTCTTTCTCTGAAAGTTTCACTATGATAGTTTTCATATCACTGTTTGATATTTGAGTGTCAGATGAGTGATAAACACCCAAACTATGAATTTCTTGCATGTCACTGCTTTCAGGGGACGCTGGAGCATCCAGTTGCATAAGATCCAGTAGAACAGAGACAACCTCAAAGGGATAAGCATAGTATAGCCGTCGAGCATACTTTATGGCTTTGACTATCAGTTTCTCAGAACCTGCAATTTAGAAGTAACAGAACAAATAGTGAACTGTCTTGGTTGTGACAATGTATTACCTTGACAGTGACTTATATCTTTCGACAACAGCACTTTACTCATTTCTTAGAAGTAGTTAAATACTACTAAAGCAGAATTGACATGAACAGATGGTAGCAATCACACATTCGCAATAAGAATATACAGAAAGTAGATGATGTAATTGTAACAAATAAACGAGGATGCTTAGTTACACAACTACACGTATATATGCCAAAAGAGAAAAGGTTCAGATTAATGGAAGAGATAAGTAAAATCAAAATTTATCATGAGGTGCATTATTTGCACATTCTAGAGCCTAACCCTAGAGTTTTCTTGGCATAAATAGGGGGTGGGGTGGGGTGGGGGGGGGGGGGGTAGAATTCATTAATCTTCCTTGCAGAGTGCAATGCATATAGATCAAAGCAAACTGTACCAATCTGGAGAAATCAGTTGAGTACTGTATTCCATGGACTCAAGATCTATATTTCTATATTTGCATATTCATGGAAAGTGGGTCCCATTTGTCTTTCCTCGAAGTTATGTTTTCTATGGAAAATTGTCCCAATGAGCTTTCTAATTAGTATAATGAGAAACACCAAGTACAAATAATAACGAACTATCATCTCGTGCTGTGATAAGGCATCTCTAACCAGGCCTACCAGAAGGTCCTACAGCACCAGAGAAGATCAAGTGGCTGGCTCAATCACAGTTCTTTCTATAAGCTGCTGATACTCACGTTTCCTTTTGGAACCTGATTTTGATTCTTTTGAATCATTCTCCTCCAGAAAGGAAGCAATCTCATGCAATCTCAACTTCAGTTCCACTTCAACATCAGGAATTGAATCAGTTTGGCGATCCCAGTAAATACACTTCAACCAATCAAATGCCTGAAAGTAATTTCATCTTAGAAAGTAAAATATCATGACTAGAAACAAAGGAACAAATCAAAATTACCAGAACTATCAAAATTATATGAGAACCATGAAACAGCACTTGGTAGCAAAGTGAAAGAACTATATGACAAGAGATCTCATAGATGATGGCAAACTCATTTTACCTTAATACTTGCCAGGCGTAACAGTTGCAGGGAGGGAAGGTTGCGATGGGAACTTTCTAAATGCAGGACAAACAATAATCAGGACACAAATGACCATATGAAAACCAGATGAAACAAGTAATCAAATAATGGAAGTAATTTATAATGTAAAAAGACAAGAGAAACAAAGTCTTCTAACCATGGCGAATGTCCACCAGAACTCGTGGTATTCCAACAGCCTCAGCTAGTTCAGATATGGAACGGCCAGTTTTCTTATGTTGGTTCTCCACAAAACCATTTACAAGCCTGGCAATAGAAGAAAACAATTAGAGGATAAATATTTGGAAAATACAACGAAACCATGTATTACACACAAGATGATGATGATGATTGCAGCGAGAGTTTCCTCACCTCATGATTGCCATACTGTACAGCATCGCGAGCATCTCCTCTGACTCCATGGCATCATCACCAGCCAATCCGCTCCTAGGGGAAAGAGCAAAAAACTTGTGGCATATAAAACCATCCAAATTTTGCAGCTACGAGCCTACGAACAGTTTCAAACTTTCTACAAACATCGTACCGGAAGAAGGGATCCCGCAGACGTATCTCGACGAAGGCAGCGGTAACGTCCACGGGGATCAGGACGGAGCCCCTGCTCCGCCACGCCGCAATCTGAACCAATCAACCAAACACTCAGAAAAATCACCCTTATGCTGAAAAATCGGGGCCTTCTCGCGCTATGGAGAGGAGGGTGTTACCCTGCGAAGAGCGGCGGCGGGGAAGGGGGAGAAGAGGCCGTCGCGCACGAAGCGCCATTCCGCCCAGCTCGACCACGGCACCAGCTTCCGGCCGGTGGAGAGGCCGCCGGAGCCAGTACAGAAGCCGCTCGCTTCGGGCGCCGGCGCCGCCTCCGCCGCCGCCATGGGAGGCGAGACAAGCGGGAGTCTGAACCCTACAAAACCCGTCACCGTGCAACTGGCCAGTGGGGCCGCACAGATTTAGTTAGGAAGGAGCCTGACTCACAGCCTCGTGGGACCAGAATGTAAGCGTGGTAACGGGCAGGGTGTTCTTTGCAACTTGACCAGAGGAGTTCAGGAGCACAGCCGCCCAACCCCCGGCACATTCCAGCGGAGGCGTGCCGCCGTACTCGCCAACGCGGCCGGCGCGGACTGCCGAACAGCTCGAGCTCAAGGTCGTTCCGTCATATCGCCCCTCCACAGAGACTTCACGCGGCGACGTTCTCCACCGCCATTGTCGTTCCGTCGTGGCCTCAGGATCGGCGCGTCGGCGGCCAGCCTTGTCGCTCGCACCGGCTGACGGTACCGACTACCGAGAGGGAGCCCCAGAGAGACACCAGCTCCGCGAGCGGCCGGTCGCGCTCCTTGAGACGAAAGCACGTGCGACCATGGTGGCGGCGGCGGCCGGCAGGCAGCCAAGGAGACAGCGCTCCCGTCCCGGCGTTTCGTCGAACAGCTCGCTAGCAGCCGGGGGGCGCGAGTCGCGAGACGCGATGGTGGCGAAGGAAAAGTCAAACGTGGAAGCGGCTGTTTCAAATAAGAGTCCTTAGTGTTTAAGGATATACGTTAAAACACCCCCAAAAATTGGATCGCGATTAATAATCGCGATCCAATCTCGGACGATCGTGTACCGTTGGATCCGATACTTGCGGCCCAGAACGGCGCGGGGCAATATTGCACCGTCTATTTTTAGTTTCAGTCCTTGTTCTTTAATAGCACGTTCAAGCATACCCCTAGATCCAATTTTGGGAAGGCTGTGGAGTGGGGACTTGACCCTTCGTTGACCAGAGCGGTTAAGGGGGACGTGAACTAACCACCGACCGGCGACGAGGTGCCTGCGCCGCCGCTCTTCAGACCAGCTTTCCCCCGGGCTTGCACCAGCTGGCTTGACACACGGGGGAAGGCACATGTGCTTCCGTCCCTGCGCTCGTGGAACGCAGCCTGGGGGCACAAACCATTTCGCGGCGCAGCGTCTACCCCATGCGGTGGCGCGCCGGAGCGCCGACGCGTCCTAGGAAGTTCTTCCCTCCCATTCCTATTTCCTCCCTCCCTACATGCGGCCCTCGCTTGCACCGACAGAGGAACTTGTCGTCCCAGGCTGGCACGCCGGTGTCTCCATCTCGGACCACGGCTGGAGCCGCAACCTCGGCTCCTCCCCGTTGCGCCTAGGCTCGCCGGAGCGCCGCCTCGTCCCGGGCTTCCGGACGCTACTTCCTCCTCTCTCCTTGGTC
The DNA here is from genome assembly GCA_032594955.1 of Panicum miliaceum. Lineage (NCBI taxonomy): Eukaryota > Viridiplantae > Streptophyta > Magnoliopsida > Poales > Poaceae > Panicum > Panicum miliaceum. Next base: position 6,702,814 of record CM064063.1, on the reverse strand, counting down.
CCCCTCGACCTCCATCAGATCCTCTTGCGCCTGGCCATGTCCAATGTCCTCTTGCACTGTGCACTCTGAAGTTGCCGCCCCTCCCGAATCTGCGTGCTGACCCACCGACCATCGTCGTCAACCTCGATCCTGTGTGAAACTTGCTCCCCACCGTCCGCCGCCCAGCTCCCGCGCCTGCCTGACGCGCGGAAGCCGAGGACGACCCCTGGCTGTGCAATCCGCGCCCGATCTGGACCGCACGTGCTCGATCCAACCGCTACCCAGGACCAGGGGTGGACGGTATTTGAAATAGCGTCCACCCCCGGTCGGTGTTTCAGCTACCGTCCACCCCGGGTCGTTGCCAGGACGCCTCGCCCGCCGCAGGCCGTGGCTCGCCGGTGCTCCGCCGCGTCCCTGGGAGTGCTTTCGTCCACATACCCCTTCGTGATGGCGGCCTCGCTTGCGCCTACAGAAAGGCTTTGCCCCGCCCGGTGTCTCCCATCCTGGAGACCTGGTGTGGGGATGCAAGAACAACTCCTCCGGCGCTCTGTCCGCGCTCGCCGGAGCGTTGCGGCGTTCTCCACGCGACTTGCTCCTCTCTTCAGACTGTACCAGGTTCTTCCCCTCTGTTCCGTTTCATCCATGAAGACCTGCAGCAAAATCCATATCAACATTTCGAGCTACTTTTCAGTCTCCACAAAGGCCTTGATCATCCTACCAGGCTTTTCTGCAGAAGTTCAGGTTCATATTTTTCCGTGCCAGAATCGATCAGTACACTGTTTACTTCCAGCTATTCAGTACTCTAAATCAGTGCATGACAGCGTTGGCATAGCTACATAGATGCACTAGTTCGCTGACAGAGGTATTCGTTGCTCGTAAATGCCTGGATTTGGAGAGTGGCGTGGTGAATTGGTGGCATGCCTTGGTCATGCTCCTGTGCCAACAATTGGTTTTCTTTACCACACACTTCCAATTGCTCTGATTTCTGTGGTCAATCCATGATTCCACGGTAGATGTCGAGCGATCCGTACTATGTAAGGCACAAAGATGCTACCGCAATGGCGTCATCTTTCAGTGTTGCTTAAATTTGAGGAGGAATAGCAAATCGGCATTGACCAGAAGGACACTGCACATATTCACTAAGCTGGCATATTCACCTATTTGGTCAGGACCTTATTTCAGTGTCCTTATCTGAACCTTAATACACTACACAACGACCGCAGTGTAGTTCCCAGGTCTACACCATTATGACCTTTGTTTCAAAAAACTTCTTTAAATAGTGTCATAAACAACATAGCTTGCACAATCACATACTTAATCAGGTTTTCTGCAACCAAAGGGTAGCATTGTGCAGTTTCCACAAGGCTGAAGTCACTTTACTCAGAAAAAAAAACACCCACCCATCCTTTTGATACTAGCTTACAGATTAAATGAAGAAAATATACAGAATTTCCAAGCTCACGTTGGTGCTTGAAGTAGGAACACACCAACAATACTGTCAAAAATTCAAAAATTTTAGTAAAGTTACTACCTTCTTCTATGCAGTCTTTTCTTGGTTATCAATCTACCAAGCTGATGTTTCTAACCTCCTCTGGCCTACCTTAAGTATGAAATACTACCATATATTGTGCAGAGGTCCAAGATCATACTCAAATTCTGCTCTTGGCCTTTGCTATTCAAACTTCTCTGTAGCAGAAATGTACAAAAATCTTGGCATCTTACCTTTAGGAGATGGCCAGATGAAGGTATGCAAAATGAAATCAGACGGTCTATTTTTGCTTTATAAAGTGAGCAGGATAGCCATCCTCAATGGAAATGAGAAAAATCCAGTATTTTCTCATTGAATTTGATGTGTGCGCATATGTGCATATTTTACCCCATAAGGTGCTCTAGAGAGTTAATAATTGCCATATAGGATTAAAATTTTCATGTAGCTAAATACCAAAATGCCATTTTAACAAAAAATAATCTAAAATGAAGAATTGGCAAGGCCGCAAGGAAATTCTAAATGTGTGTTTTGTGAAGAAAAGTCAGTGCAACACATGTTCTCTTCGTGTGATATAGTTAAATATGTTATATGTGTGGAGTTTAATAGGATATGTGCTGGGTGCTAATTGCAAGCCAAAACCGATTGGACAGTAGATTCAACATGTGATAGATAAGCATCCCGGCCATGATCTCATATCTGATCATTTCTGAGGTGTGGGTTGTTCTGACAACTACATCTGAAATGAACTGTCATTCCTGAGGTGGTGGGTTGTTCTGACACCACCATCTGAAATGAACAGTTAAGTTACGCACTGATGTGAATTTTGCTCGATTGTAATTTTTAACAGTTTTTTTAAACGAGCGGCGAGGTAATTGCGTCTTTGCATTGAGGAGCTGACTTGCCAATAAGGAATGTTGTAGCGCTCGATGTTCAGTTGTAGTCCATCAGGAAGCTGGGCAGCAGCGAATCAAAAGGACTATAAATTATGGTCAAGAACATTCAGTGAAACGTTCTGGCAAGGGTATGAATGGCACCAAGCCTTTAGCGGCGACAGTCGGCAGGCAGAAGCTCAATGTAACACTTCTCTTGAAGAATATGCAGACAGATGCAATACTTCTGATGAAGAATATGCAGACAGATGCAACACTTCTCTTGAAGAATATGCACACAGAAGCTCAATGCAACACTTCATCTTTACATTCCAGAGGTGGTAGGTGGTTGCAAGTAAACAACACGTTCCTCGATTCCTTCCATCAATCTGAAGATTCAGGCACAAAGATTCATCATCTGTCTCATTGCAAACGACAACGATAAGCGTGGTTTGATTTAATTTGTACTTAAACTAGGAGTGTCTGATGCTGCAATGCAAATATGCAGTGCATAGCTAATCTCAACATTGAACTATGAACATGCAAAACAGACAGCCTTTGCTGCTGTCAGCCAGTCCTCTTTGGTCCATCGTCCACTGGGACCCATGCGTTGCAAACTTCGACCGGGAGGCAGGGGGCATCGGCGAAGACGGCGAGGTGGTTCGAGCCGGTGGCCGCGTGCATCTGCTGAAACCAGCCGGCCGGCCAATCTCCCTGCCTGCCTGCCCGGGCCTACGGATCGGGCGAGCTTGTCTTGAATGATGAAGCGGCGAGGTCTCGCGCGCCGTCGACCGACGGACACTCGCCACCGAGCCCGAGCACCGCCGCCTCAGCGTTTCGGCCTCCAGCGAGGCGCCACTCAGCTCCCACGCCAACCTGACAACTGACGAGGACGACAGAGTCGCTGCCTGTGCGATACACGCCCGATCTGGACCGCACGTGCCTGATCCCACGGCTGTCAGGGACCCAGGTGGTGGACGGTATTTGAAATACCGTCCACCCCTGGCCGTCGCCGCGACGCCGCCTCCGCCGCACGCCGTGGCTCGCCGGAGCGCCGCCGCGTCCGAGGAGTCGGTATACCTCCTTCCCTTCCTCCATGCGGCCTCTCCCCGCGGCGCCACCCGCTTGCGCCGGCCATGGCCACGGCGAGCAAGGAAGCAGCAGCAACAAACAGTCTGTCTGGCAGCTCCTGCTGGCCCTCCAGATGCAGCCAGAGAGGCAAATGCGTGAATCTTGCTCAGGAGTAGACACCATCCGAGGCTACGCCGCAGAACCGTTAGAGAGCGAGCGAACAAGAGGGAAGTAAGGCCGGGCCGCCGGGGGCGCCGCCGCGCCGGTCTGTCGGTCTGGGACGGCGACCTCCTGCGTCCTGTCGCGCGGCGCGTCCAGCCATAGGGAGCACGGGCGCGTCCAGCTTCGATGAGCTGTGTTTCATACGCGCTGATGCGACATGCGCCACTCGCCGCCGCCTGACTCCATGCGCGGATCCTGTACCCGGCCGGCGTTGGCTGTCGATGCGCGCAGCCCGCCTCCTCGGAATCGCAGACGGCCACCAGCCTACCTCACCATAACGGCCAGTCGGCCACATTGCAAGGGGGATTCGCGGGCGGTAGTGGGACGGGGCTTTGCGGCTCCGACGGTGAGGACGGCGGCGGCCAGGAGCGGACGCCAACTACATAACGGTCACTAGAAAAGGCAGCCACAGGAGCACAACACCCTCACCCAGCTTTTGATCGATTCCAGGGACTTTACAAGGTAGTTGACTGATTGATTGATGCATACCCAAAGTGATGTTGCTTATTACAAGGTAGTTGACTGATTGATTGATGCATACCCAAAGTGACGTTGCTTCCGTACACACTATTGGGGTGTTTGGATCCGTCGGATATTGAGAAGTCAATTAGAGAGATTAAACATGATCTAACTATAAAACTAATTGCATAAATGAAAACTAATTCACGGGATAAATCTATTAAGCCTAATTAGTTCATCATTAGCGTATGTTTACTGTAGCATATCATTATCAAATTATGAACGTCTCGCGAATTAGCCTCCATTTATGCAATAGATTTTATAATTAGTCTATATTTAATACTCCTAATTGGTATCTAAACATTCGATGTAACGGGATAAAATTTAGTAAGGTTTTTTAGCCCCTATGTTTTATGTTTGTTTCGGTTTCATAATTCCATCTGCATATTTGTCTACTATACTGCATAAGTACCTTCTTATCCCCGAAGAAAAAGGAGGCCAACCGAGGCATCGATCTACTGTTACCGTTTTTCATCGAATGGTTGCATGCCGCGTGCCCTGCCTGCTGCCAGCCTGGCCCCAATTTTCGTGCGCGTGAGTGACCTTTGTGTCCCGTGAAAAAATTGAACACGTCTGCCACTATGTGTGCATCACTCGGTAGGATTGAAAATTCAGATCCCGGCTCTGCTTCCTCGACACGTGGCCACGGCCATCCTTGCCTAGCAAACGAATTTACTCTCATCAATGTTTATCTTAAACGCTGGTGCTCAACGGTTGGTAATTTTTTATTTATCGTTTAGACGCTTTAAACGATATTTAAACGAAATTAAACAGGTTCAATTATTTTATATCATATCATCAAATATGCATGTTCATGATTGCAAAAATAAGTATCTTAACAAATATATGTATTTATATATGTACAAAATTAAGTATATATATTTATGCATGTATGAAATCAAGTATAAATATTTATTCATGTAAATAATTATGTATAAATATGTACACATATATAAGAATGCAAGTGGATTTGTATTTATTTAACTAAACAGTGTGTCAAACAGTCGCGTAGCCCACCTAATAACGTTTAATTCTGTTATGTTACCCCGTTTAGGCCGTTTACGGTCAATCATTTAATAACTAATACACTGTTTATAGCCTACATAATATAGTTTACCTCTATTTATCATTTAGCACCGTTCACTTACACGATAGTTTAGCCTGCTTACACATCGTGTAAACGTTGCACAATTGCCAGCTGTATCAGTTTAATCAACCATTTATCCCGTTTAATGATCGTGTAACCCGTTTAAATGGCTGTTTAGTCCGAATAAATAGATACTACCTCCATCCCAAGTTACAATCCATTTTGACTTTTCTAGATACGTATATATCTTGCTATGCATCTAGATGTACACTATATACTACGTATCTAACAAAAATCAAAACGAATTGTAATTTGAAACGGATGAAGTATACAATAAATGACCGACCATTTAACACGTTTACCGTTTAGACTAACACTGCCATTTCAATGCCGTTTAAACAGCCGTTTAGACGAACATTAAGTCTGACTCTTCCTCCTCCTCCTGCGCGATCACCGGCCTCCAAGTCTGCCGTCCCACTCAACTTCGTGGGCATCTTCCTTCGTCTCATGCCGGCCTTGACCATGACACATCTCGAAGAAGGCAAGAGAGCGCCCGCACCCTGCAGCTCGCGTTGTAGGTAGGTGCATGGTGAAGTGTCCACATGATTGCAACGACCCGCGGAGGCTGGAGGAGCCCAAATTTAAGGGTGTCGCTAGAGTCACCCTAGCTTGGATGTATTTCATATCAATACTACTTATACAGATTCTATAGCAATGTAAAAATAGCGCATTCACCTTTCCATTCTCAATTTCTTCGAGAGGTCAAGCTAAGCCAACATGTGTAATAGTGAAACGGGCCAACTCACTTGGTGATTTGGTAAGTGCAGACCAACCCAAACAGAATGAAACGACGTAAAAGCATATAACTACTACTGTCACAACATATATTATCTATACTTTGTTTAAGAAAAAATATATATAGTCTGTACGGGCGTAGCGCGCCGTTCATCCTAGTTCTTCTTATACCTCATGGGCAGTACTTAAGCCCGCCGTTCATTCTAGTTCTTCTTATACCTCATCGGCGCGTCCAGCCATAGGGAGCACGGGCGCGTCCAGCTTCGATGAGCTGTGTTTCATACGCTGATGCGACATGCACCACTCGCCGCCACCTGATTCCATGCGCGGATGCACCTGTACCCGACCGGCGTTGGCTGTCGATGCGCGCAGCCCGCCTCCTCGGAATTGCAGACGGCCACCAGCCTACCTCACCGTAACGGCCAGTCGGCCACATTGCAAGGGGGATTCGCGGGCGGTAGTGGGATGGGGCTTTGCGGCTCCGACGGTGAGGACGGCGGCGGCCAGGAGCGGATAATGCAAGTTATATATATCTTAGGTTATTGGATTAATTTAAAATATTGATAAAATAAATTAGAATAGTATTTTACGTAAATAATTTAAGAGGAAAAATAAACTATAATAGTATGGTATCGTAATTAATTAGCTGATAAAAATACTATTAAATACCTACTTACATCTTATACGTAACGGTGACTAAAAGGGGGCACAACACCCCCACTCAGCTTTTGGTCGATCTAGGGACTTTACAAGGCAGTACAAGGTAGTTGACTGATTGGTTGATGCATACCCAATGTGATGTTGCTTCCGTGCACACTATTGGGGCGTTTGGATTCATTGGATATTTATATGCTAATTAGAATGATTAAACGTAATCTAACTGGAGACTAATTTACAAGATGAATTTATTAAGTATAATTAGTTCACCATTAGCATATATTTACTGTAACACAACATCGTCAAATCATGAACTAATTAGATTTAATGAATTCGTCTCGCGAATTTAACCTTCATTTATACAATAAGTTTTGTAATTAGTCTATATTCAATACTCCTAATTGGTATTCAAACATTCGATTTGACGGGACTAAAGTTCAAAGTTCAATCCTAACAAACCAAACAGTCCCTATGTTTGTTTCCGTTCCATAATTCCATCTGCATATTTGTCTGCTGCACTGCATTCTTCTATACGTCATGGGCAGTACTGCTCAGAAGAACCCTGCTGGAACTTGACAGAGCGTCAGTATCTCTCAAAGGAAACCTACAGAACTAACCTTTTTTTTTGTTTATCTCCTGTGTGACATGAGTACTATTAAACTACAGATAAAAGCGATCTTTTGTTGCCTGGGCGGCTGGGCGGCTGGGCATTATCTTGAGCCTTGACAGAATAAACTGGTTTTATCTCTGGATTGGCGGTGTGAACTAGCACAACCCCGAGACGTGCTCCTGGCGAAGGCTTTCGCCGGCTGCCGGCCGCGCGAGCGTGGGGCGCATTACTGGTGCCTTGGCCTGCTGGAAGCGAGCATTCCTGGGGCAGCCCTGACCTAAATCCTCGCAGGAGTATTTGACTACAACCATAAACCATTCCCCGATGTTTGACTAACTTAAGCTGTTAACTGGAGCACAGACGACGCCAGCCCACCACCTGGTTACGTGTAGCAGCTTCGTCCCCAATCCCCAACCTGCGTGGTCCACTGTCAGGCGCGTTCTGGGCTGTGCGGCAGCTGGCCGGCCGCCGCCGCCGCCGCCCGAAATGGTTGCCAACGAGCAGGCTACAGCTTGCAACGACGTCGGTAGTAGCAGTCATGCTACTGACCAACTCTACCTTGGACGAACCTTCACTTCACCGTGGAGGGGTTCAGTTACTGTCCGTCCGGCTTGCTGGAACCGCGTCACCATGAAACGGATAGGCCTGCCATGGCCCCACGGTCCGCCGTGCAGAGGATTACGGATTCACGGGTTACGAGCGGGGGGCTCGACGCGACGGCGACGCTCGTGAGATGTGAACGCGCTCTGCCACGGCCCACGGTTCGCTTGCGTGCGCCCAGGCCAGCGCGCCGCGACACGGTTTCAACCCATCTTTACCCGGACGCGGCACCCGATGCGTGGCTGCGTCGCCTGGGCGGCTGGGCCCCTGCGCCCGCGCCGCCACCGTATAAAACCCCCTCCGCCACGGGGCCTTGCCGCCTCTCCCGTCTCCCTCCCCGTCCGCGCCCGCTCAGCTCAGCTCCAGCTATCCCAGCTCCGCGCCTCTACCTCCTCGCACGTCCGCGGCTGCTCCGGTTGACGCCGGCCGCGTCACGAGCGCTGTGAGTCCCCACCGCGAAGACACCGGACAACTCGAAGAAGAAGCATCGCCAACGACGATCGCTAGCAGCCAGGCAAGGTGCGTCCCGATCGCTCTCGATCTTTCGGTGGATTTGTTCGTTTGCGCCTGACGAGCGCGGTTTTCTCGCGCGCAGTTTGTGACCTCTCGGGCCAGATTTTGTCCAGGGCAAGAACTGGGTCAATGTTGTCCTACGTGCTTTGCTAGTGATCGAAATGCTGGATTTTTTTCCCCTTCCTGATCGAGGGTTATGTCAGTTTTTTTCCCTACCTGCTGGCGGTTCTCTTCCGATGTGAAAAGATCGTCCAAGGGCGAAATGGGAGTAGGCCGTTGCTCATTTCGAAGAGTTTATCCGGGCTTCTGCTCTCGATTTCCTTTTTTTTCTTGAGTGTGAGCTAATACATTTCCTTTTTCCAAAATAAGGAGTGATTTCGTTTTTGGCTATTTGGGGCACTAATTTTGTTTGGAAGCAGCCAAAGCAAGGCATCCCAGTTCTCTAAAAAAACACGGCATGCTTCAATTCTGTTTTCAAAAATCCGATCCGCACCCAGGATAATTAAGTATTTATTGTAGGAGCATAGGATTCACACCATTCAGTACTCAATACTCAATCCTGCGCGCCGGTGCATGCAGATTGATTCGGACGAGCGCCTCGAGGAGCAGCCCATGATGCACGGGAATGGGCACGGCCGCGTCCACCCGGCCGCGTCCAGCTCCGACTTCTCCGGCGAGATGAACCAGTCCGTCTCCGCGCCGTCCTCCGACCCATCCTCCAGCCCGCTCTACAGCTTCCACTTCGAGAAGCCCGTCCCGCAGCAGCAGCCGGAGCAGCCGGCGGCGGCGCAGCCCGGCACGTACGTGGTGCAGGTGCCCAAGGACAAGGTCTTCCGCGTCCCGCCGCCCGAGAACGCGCGCCTCTTCGAGCACTACACCCGCCGCGCCAAGCGCCGCAGCCGCTGCTCCTGCGTCCGCGTCTGCACGTGCCTGCTCGCCGCGATCCTCGCTGTCGCCGTCCTCCTCGCCGCGGCCGCCGGCGTCATGTACCTGGTCGTCAGGCCCAGGCGGCCGTCGTACGCCGTCCAGGCGCTCGCCGTGTCCGGCCTCGCCGGCGTCGGCAACGCCTCCGCGGCGCCGGCCGCGTTCTCGCCGGGGTTCGACGCGACCGTGCGCGCCGACAACCCCAACGGCAAGATCGGCGTGCACTACGAGGGCGGCAGGAGCCGCGTCTCCGTGTCGTACGACGGCGTGCCCCTGGCCGACGGCGCGTGGCCGGCGCTCTACCAGGGGCCCCGGAACGTGACGGTGTTCGTGGCGAAGGCGAAGGGGTTCGGGATACGGTTCTCGCAGGGCGTGCGCGGGCAGATGGCCGCGGCGGAGCGGCTCCGGTCGGTCCCGTTCGACGTGGACGTCGAGGTGCCCGTGCGGCTGCAGCTCGGCGGGGTCAGGACGTGGGCCGTGCCGGCGCGGGCGCGCTGCACCGTGGCGGTCGACAGGCTCGCCGCCGACGCCAAGGTGGTGTCCAGCTCGTGCGACGTCAAGGTATGCTTCCTGTCCTGGAGGAACTGAACTGAGCAAGTAACAAGTGGCTTTGTCATCTGTGCATTAGAAGAGCAGCATTTCTGGCCTGTCCCGGGATACATTTTGCTCCTCGTTTGTAAAGTTGGTTTGCTCGAGTAATATGGATCATAATATCAATATCGTGCATCCTCCGAAATTGTGTGTTTGAGCTGTTGTTGATTTGCTCCTCTGTTCAAGACGTGTGTTACTAATACCTGAACAATGCTGCTAAAAACATGATATCACATGCTCCAAATGTACCTCTTAAACTATCCGGTCACTTCAGGGCCATTGTTGAAATAGAAAATGCAATCAGGTGGGGGATCCTCACACTTGGAACAACCTTATAAAAAAAACACTTGGAACCATGAATGAGGTCAGGCAGGTCCCATGACAAACCTGAACATTCCGTGATCAGTATTCAGTTACTCTGATGTAACATCACGGATTCACGGTGACGTTGTCGCTGACAAACTCAGAACATTGTCCGCTACTGACACTTGACCCCAAGTGTATGATCGACAACAGCATATTCAGTGTATAGGCACGTCCTACGTTCGGGAAAATCGGAGTTCCCAAAGAAGACGGAGTTCAGAGCTGAGCCTGGCAGAACGATCGGACAGACCTGCTAGGTACAAACGCTGAAACACCGAAACATTTCGATCATTTCAAAGCCGCATCTCCACACAACAGTGCGGTACAGTGGCTTCTGCCAAGCCATATCAATTCTTCAGCGACACAGCATAAGGAATGGTCTAGAGCTTGTTTTTGTCTTCAAGCAGAAGACTGCAAGCTGGTCAAGTTAATTCTTCTCGTAATATCCGGGCAATAGATGATAGTGTCGTCCACGTCGTGGCCGGCTGGTTGTGAGATACTGCGATCTCTGCTAGTATTTTTCTTTTCTGGAAGAGAACTTGTACGCTGAACTCCGAGACGACAGTGGTGCGCCTCCATGAACTCGAACAGATGCTGGGTCGAATCACAACGCCACGAGAGACGGCCATTGGCCTCCCGCATGGAAACTTCAGGTAGCAAGGATTTAATAAACTCAACAGGCCCAGCAGTGGTAACGGCGCCCTGAATCCTGAAAGCCAGCCCGGCTGGCAGCGGTCTGGTCCGGTCGTCAGAAACTGATCGAAAAAAAAGCTTAATTTACGGGAGACGCCCGCACGGTACTGCACCAAGAAGAAGACATTCTCGGTTAATAAAATCTCCGAATACCTGCCCACTTTTATATAATGGTCTTATACTCTTAAGAAAATTGGATCCCAACTATGTTTTGAACATGGAACAAGTAAAGTAAATTTTTTTCAACACACAGATAAACTACGTCACCTCCAACCAACAAATCCGTCCCGTGAGGGATGGAACTGTGGGTGGTGGGGTGCCAAGCGCACCGCTAGACCAATCGCTGGACCAACTGACCACTCTGAGTAGTTCCGCACTCCATACAGTCAGCGGGCTGACGCGGAGCGTAATTGGCATCGAAGAAAACGGAGATGCAGATCAGTTCGGATAAGCTAGCGCCCGTACCTGCAGCTTGGCTGCTCGCGGCGGCGAGGCGTCGTGTCAAGCGTGTGGCGCGAGACGAGCGAGGCGGGCGAGACGGCGCCATCAGATCCGTCCCGGTCCGGCTGTGCCCTCGGATCACCAACTGGGCCGGCGCCGGCGCCACGGCATGCGCGGCGAGCGAGAGCGAGGGATGCAGCAGCAGAGCAGCTGCGCGCACGGACGGACAGGCAGGCAGGCATGCTCGTGCCGCGTGCGTTAGCGCCGGGGTCGTTTTCGGCGATCATTGCCGGGCCACCGTGCCTGGCGGGCGGATCAGGAATTCAGGATCGATCCTTTTCCGGCGTGTTCGCTCGCGGCGGCCGGCCTCAACGAGCTACTGATTGACGGCCGGGCTCAGGCTGAGCTGGGCGCCAAGCCCAGGAGCCTAGGAGGATAACGACGACTCTGATCTGGACGCCGGTCGGATGCGCTGACGGGACCGCGCCATGTGGAGTGCCCGAGCGAGCCACGTCTGCCACGAGATCATTGCGCCGATGACTCTAACCCTGGCTGCAGCCAGATCGTACGCCGATGCGACTGCTCGCCTGGATCCTTACGGGTCTCTATGATTGCCAGCTTCCAGCTTCGCTCGAACACGAACACGAACGTGCTTGTCGCTCCGCTGGTTTCGCGTGCGCGAGTGTTGCTGGCGCTGCGGCCAGGCCCCGCCGGCAAGGGTCAGGACCGCACGGTACGGGGACGCGGGAAGCCACCAGTGTTGCGGCGCCACGGCTTCGGCAGTTGGCGCTGTCTGGCCGCGCCCTGCCAGTCCCGGGGCGGAGAAACGCCGTGCTTCTCCGGCTTGCTGCCGTCGGCTTCTAGCGCGGGTGACAGCGACGGCCCTTTGACGCGGAAGGAAGCTAGGCGCCGCCGCGCCCGGGTGGTGGCTCGCTTGCTCCCGGCGTTTTCCCGTGGTTCCCCTCGCGACGGGCGTCTGCCGACCTCACCTCGGCGGCTCGGCTCGGCCTCGACTCTGCTACACGGACGCCTGGGGGCAAAGCTCTCTGACCGCGACGCCCAATCAGATAGCACGGCAGGGGATTGTTTATTTAATCTCTAGAGCAGCAGCAGCGACAACATCATGCGTGGTCACGTACAGGAAAGAGACAACCTACCGTGGATTTTTGAGGAATCCCGTTGATCTTCTCGCTGCTCCGGCCATTCCTGGCGCTCTGACTCGTGGTTATTGCGGCGATTTTGTCCATGTCTCGTCCGTGGTGATGGGAGCTAGGATTTTTAAAATCACAGCCATTGGCTGCTAACGTCGGAGCAGTTAGTTTTCCTGTCTACAAAGTATAAACAGTGATCGTGTGCACTCCAAAGTGAGGTGTCCGAGCAAAGCATGGTAAAAGGATTATGTATCCTTTAGTGAGACATCATGCGTCGTCACGTACAGGAACGCAACAGCGTGAGCTCCGTGGAGCTCTTTGTCGATTACTACGTGGTGCCTGTGGCCATACCTGGCGCTTTGACTCATGGTTATTGCTGCGATTTTGTCCAGGTCTCACCCGTGGTGATGGGAGCTGGAGTACTCCTCTTGTTTTCAAGTCTAAATAGTCCAACTCACAATACATGTTTTAATTAAGAAGGAAGACGAAACGACCAACTTATCCTCAATTAAAGATACATGTGTTCTTCTAACTGGAAAAAGGCAAAGGAAATTGCCTGAAAAATGTAGGGCAAGTATATAATGAAAATTGTAAAGAAGGATAAAACGATTTTCGCAGCTTTACAACATGACGATTTTCGTAGGACCGTAAATATTGTGAATTGTCATGCAGGGACTCCAGAATATTTTAGTTTAAAAATTTAAGAAAAGGATTGGGTGCACAAAACAATAGGAAAATTGGCCATCTGCCGCGCGCGCGCGCGACCAACCCGGTCACCGCACCGGGTTCCTCCCCACTTTCTCCTATCCCCGTAACGCCGTCACGGGGCCGCCACGCCGTCGCGGAGGAGCTCGAACGAATCACCTCGCCATGGCGGGGCCCGCGCTTTACCTCCACCGAGAATCCTACCACTGCTCCGCTGGTATTAAAGCCGCGGCGAGCGGCCGGCCAGGACGCTTCTCCCCGCACTAAACTAAAGAGAAACCGTCGTCCCCGAAGCCCAGGAGCGAAAATTCCCCCGCAGCTCCGTTCCTCCTCCCTCCTCTCGCGCGAATTCGTCGCCCGGTCTCCCGAATCGCAGCGTCATCTCAGATTGCTGGGCGTTGAAGCTAAGCTGCGCTCGAGCCGTTGAGCTTTCAGACGGTTTCGGAGCCTGAAGGCGCCGATTTCTTGGCCGTTGCCGGGGTGGTCTCCGGCGTGCCTGCGGTTACCGGCTCGGCGGGGCTGGATCCGGCGGGGTCCCGGCGACAGGATCGGGTTCTTGGAGCAGGGCATTACTTCGGACTCTCGAGGTGTCCGTAGCCGCGCTCGTGGTGAACTCTGAGGTACTGCCTGTCTTCTTGGATTAGTTTGATTTATATGCCGAGTCATAGTTAATTCTCTCTCCAGTTTGATGACTTGCAGTCGTTTCTAAGCATTGTTTATTGCTTATTAGAAGTAGTATACTTCCTGGCGATTTTAATGATAATTTTCAGCTTCTGATACGATGCTGCTTTGCGTAGTTCAGTTCGTTTCCCGTCCCGCATCAAATTTGTGTGATGCTGCTTTACTCTGTCTCTGTGCAGTTAAGCTTGCCCTCCCCAGTCGGGTTAGTTGTTTACTGCAGTGTTGATTCTTTTGTTTCAGGAAACAGATTGAATTCGAAGACCTGAAGATTTAGCTAGTTCAGACCAGTTTCGAAAATAGAAGAAAGATTCAGCTCTTTCCTGGCAGTTTCAGAGTTCTTCAGTCAGTTGAAGAAGCAAGCAGGGACGACTTTTGAATCGGGCAATGCATGCCAAGGCTCGAATCCACGCTGACCCGGTCCTGGAGTTTGACCGGTTCGACTGCCTGCCGGATTCACTCGTGCTGCTGATCCTGAACAAGCTCGAGGACGTGCGTTCGCTCGGCCGCTGCTCTGCCGTGTCCAAGCGGTTCAGCGGCCTGGTTCCCCTTGTGCACGACGTATGCGTCAAGATCGACCGCGTCGTGACTGTGGACGGTGACTCCGATGCTGCTCTGAACCTGTCGTCGCCCAAGCCCCAGAACATCCTCTCGCAACTACTCAAGCTGGTGCTGTTCGCAATCACCAAGCCCTTCCATGACATGGGCGGCAACCCAAACGGCGCCGGGCGGCCACTGTTCCCCCAGCTCTCCCAGCACTCGCCTGCGCAGGTGCTGCGGAGCTTCTCCCACGTTCGCAACCTTCGGGTGGAGCTGCCCTCGGGGGACGTCGGCGTCGAGGAGGGGGTTCTGCTGAAGTGGCGGGCGGAGTATGGCAGCACGCTTCAGAATTGCGTGATCCTGGGCGGCACCCTTGTCAGCCGCAAGGCCGCCGGCGGTGTGCACGAGCCGCCTCCGGATGACAGTGGAACCATGCCCGAGTCCTTCTACACGAACGGCGGGCTGAAGCTCCGTGTGGTGTGGACCATCAGCTGCCTGATCGCCGCTTCGACGAGGCACTACCTCCTCCGATCGATCGTCGACGAGCATCCGACGCTGAGAAGCCTGGTCCTGGCGGACGCCGATGGGCAGGGCGCGCTGCGCATGGGGGCGGAGCAGCTGAGGGATTTCAGGGAGCACAAGCCGTCGGCCTCGGCGTGCTCCAACAGAACGCAGGTCCCCGCGTGCAACATCAAGCTGAGATACGCCCCGTGCCTCGAGCTCCCTGGCGGATTGGCGCTGCAGGGCGCGACCTTGCTCGTCATCAAGCCCGCCGGCGACGGGAGCGGCGGCGGCGGCGGCCATGGCGGTCGGAAGGAAGCTGAAGCCTTTGTGTCAGGCGCGTTCGATGGACCCCTGAGATTTGCTGTGAAGGCACTGATGAAGAGGCGCACGTATCTTCTGGAGATGAATGGGTTCTAGAGATCCCGAGGGCTTCAGAGACATGTTGCTTTCCGCTTTTCCGGTGCTTCTTGTGGCTTGTGATGGGTAGGCTGTCTGATCTTTGTACAGTAGCAGTATCATCTTAGCGTATGAATGTGGTATACTTGCCCAAGGCCTCCGCCATAGAGAATCGAGATGTTTCGTTGTGCGCGGTGGCAGCAAACCGTCTGTGCCTACTGAAATCACGTGATTAGCATGAAGTGTGTGTGTTTCCCGTTCCCTAATTGAATGCGCCGAAGGAGAGGATTATCGGAGGAGGCAGCCTAGCCTAGCCGCGTGCCACTCTTCGGACACCCTTCCGCACGGGGTCGTGGGCCGGTTTTCTCTCTCTTTTTCCTCACGGTCCAGCCCACTCTGCAATCTGCGCCCCCATATGTCACACGTCATCTCTCTTTTCTTCTTCTTTTCCTCCGAGTTCTTAGAACTTTAGAAGTTAGGGACTGTTTAAATTAGGAATTAATTTTTAGTCCGGATCACATCGAATATTTGGATATTAATTAAAAAACTAAATATAAATTAACTATAAAACTAATTACATAAATGAAGACTAATTTACGAGACGAACTATCAAATCTAATTAATCCATCATTAACATATCTTTACTGTAGCATAATATTACCAAATCTTGGACTAATTAGATTTAATAGATTTATCTCGCGAATTAGCCTCAATTTATACAATAGTATATATTTAATACTCCTAATTGGTGTCCAAATATTGATGCGATAGAGACTAAAGTTTAGTCTGAAAATTCAAACGGCGCTTCTTATAAGTATAGAATGGGTTGGCCAAGGTTGGACCGAGACTTTGGGCAGTGGTGGTTGCCGCAATTTGTGGCCGGGACAATGAAATGGCAAAGGCGCCATTGCCCTTGGGTTGGGTGGTGGAGCACCAGTGCGTGGTTGGAGGTAATAGCTGGAGCCATAATGGTAACCCATAGTATAGACAGCTAGGATGGCGAATCGGCGATGGGTGGGGGTGGCAGACTGGCAGTGGTGAACTCGGCCGCATGGGCCCGTAGAGATGAAGCATAAAGACCCCGTTCGATACCGTTTCTATTGGCTCCGGCTTCATCACTGTTCACATACTCTAGAGTATTGTAGCACGAAGCCGGTAAAGTCAAGAAATCTGTCTTCATCAACTTAACATGTTTCCCAGTTCATTTTGACCATCGGGTTCCGTGAAGTCCGACTTCACGCTACAATGCAGAACAGTGTCGAGTACTGTAGCAAAGAGCTGAAGCCAGAGCCGGTAAAAGGTGTGCCAAACGGACTTTTAGTGATTAAAAGGGCGAGGGCATAGCTACGGAAAATACTATACATCCCTCGTATGGGCGGCTGAAATTCAATTTGTTGCGCAACGCAAAATTTGTTTGATGGTTCCAGCGGCGAAAGAAATGCTCCACAAGGGAAAAAAAACTTTCTTCGTACATGTAGTGCGTGCATCAAGAGCTCAAGACGTGTTCCCATCGCATTTGCGACATATAACCTACACATGGCCACGGATAGCTTTGTTGAGGTGAATGAAAAATTAAATAAGAATAAAACAATGTATCTTTTTTAGTGTGTACGACAAAATGAGTTCCGTTGCATATGTGACATTTGATGATGGAGACGAATATGAGTGTTGGGCCAAGATTTTTGGGCCGCAGCTATGCAAGCAAATAGGCCTTGGCCCATATGGGCAGCGTAAAGCCGGGGGTCTCTCTTCTCTCTGACACTGCATCTGCATGCACGTCCTCGCTTCCCTTGACCGTTGAATGCATCGACACATGCATGGAAATCAACAGGTGCCCGTAGGAATTCTCTGGCTGGGAGAAGAAAACAGAGCCGGTGTCCGGCAAGCTTGACGGCGTACGTGGCAACCTGCCGCGGCCGTGCACCTCGATCCCGCCGGGTCTCGCGGCGCCGTATCCTCTACTAGGTACTAGCCTGTGGGATAGGAGTATATATAGGACTACGAACGGTGATGGACCTGGACAAAATGGTTCGCCTACGTACGTCTCCGAAAGTCTTCTTGGACGAAGCCCACCCGTGCGCACCGCCGCCCCGACACGTTGGTTCGGCCGTGCCTGCCGCCGGGCTGGGCCAAGCCGTGCACGCCCAACACCGGCGGTCTCTCCCGGGTTCCCGGAAGAACTGCATACATTTGTAGACCCAGCTCTGCGTCGAGATACGCGTATGGTTTACGGTAGACCTGTTGACCTGACCGAAAGTTTTGGTACAACTCATCCACGCCATGCCAAACACGAACGCATAATCTTGTGGAAATTTTGTTACGAATTTTCCACACGCAACCACACTACACCATGCCATGGCACCAGCCTGCGCCATGCATCTATAAATACCCTCGATCTCCTCCATACTTGCTCACAGGCTCACAGCCAACAACAGACTGACAGTGCACGGCTAGGGAATCAAGCAATCAGCAATGGCGTCTCCGGCGAGGTCCGCCTCTGCTGTTCTCCTCCTCGCCGCCGTCGCCCTCGCCGCGGCCACCGCGGACGCGATCACCTTCAACGTCATCAACCGCTGCAAGGACACGCTGTGGCCGGCGGCGCTCCCGGGCGGCGGCGCGCGCCTGGACCCGGGCCGGACGTGGACCGTGGAGGTGCCGGCGGGCACGTCTAGCGCGCGGATGTGGGCGCGCACGGGCTGCGCCTTCGACGGCGCCGGCCGCGGGTCGTGCGAGACGGGGGATTGCGGCGGCGCGCTGGAGTGCGCCGTGTCCGGGAGGCCCCCCGCGACGCTGGCCGAGTACACGCTGGGCAACCCGGACTACATCGACGTCTCCCTGGTCGACGGCTTCAACGTGCCAATGTCCTTCCAGTGCGGCGGTAGGGGCCCCAGCTGCGCCGCCGACGTCAACGCGCGCTGCCCCGCCGAGCTGAAGGTGCCGGGGGGGTGCGCCAGCGCGTGCGAGAAGTTCGGCGGCGACACCTACTGCTGCCAGGGCCCGTACAAGGACAAGTGCCCGCCGACCGACTACTCCAAGTTCTTCAAGGGGCTGTGCCCGGACGCCTACAGCTACGCCAAGGACGACCAGACCAGCACCTTCAACTGCCCGCAGGGCGCCAACTACGACATCGTGCTATGCCCGTGAGGAGATCCATCCACGTCATCACTATAGTAAAAATTACATAGGGGGATCTTACCGCATAGAAGATATGATCCATGAATAAGGCCGGGTTAATTACTTACTATTATATTGGCCATTGTTTACATATATGAACGCTTGTATATGAATAAAGGGAATATTTTCAAAAACTACCTTATATCTTTTTGATTTTGAAATTCCTCATACTACAGATGAACTTCCTGATACCTGATATGCCTGCCTAAAAGGCTAAAACTACTAACAGGACGTCCTAGCGAAGAAGCTTGTGGTATTCATCCAGGTCCAGCTATCTAATAGCACGCGATGATGGCTTTGTCGAACAAAGCGGTTTTTTTAGACTGTATGCTCTCAGTTGTGTTTATTAGAATCGTTGGAGCCCGCTTGATGGTGGGGACTGGTACATCGGGATGTAGAGCGTCGTTAGGTGCGCCAGTAGTCGTATTATTTCGCTTTCCCATTATATTTGAAATATACGAATCTATATATGATTCAATACAAGCATCTTCCTCCTACATCTCTCACCGTTCTCTCTCCTCCTCCGCCGCCGTGTACCTGCAGCATCTCAGCTTCCTCCCTTCTCTCTTCTCCTCCCCTTCCTCTCTCCAACAATCTCTCCTCTCTTCCGTTCTCTCTACTCACAGCTTGACGCTGCCTTCCTTCTGCGGCCACGACCCGTCTGCTCGCAGGGGCCATGTACCTGTGCCACATCCCCCTCCCTCCCTCTCTGCTCGCCGACGTCCCTCCCTCTCTGCTCGCCGACGCCAGCTATTTCCTTGGAGCTCCGGCGGCAGAGTATTTCTCTTCCCTCTTCATGCTTGCGCTCTTCTGTGTAGTTGTTGAGTGCTCATTCCTCTTCTAGATCTCCTCATCCGATTGGATTTGTTAGCTGGTATAGCTGCCCTTCTTTGCAGTTCTCTGTGCCACGCTGCGCCGTCGAGGACGCAAGTACATGTGGACCTCTTCTGAGTCTCCATGGAGGAACGAGTTCATCGACGAAGATACCTGCTGGTACATGGTGCGAGATATAGTTAGCATGAAGCTTAATTTTGATTTCCATGTCGCTGTTTCAGGTACGCATTTGGCTGCGAGCCTAACTCGCAGAGAAGATACGAACCAAACCCTTCCTTCAATCTCACTGATTTGAAGCATGAGAAGCATGAGAATAAAAAAAAGACAAAATTTGATGAGATACTTACTGAATTCACAGATGATGTAACACACTAATTTTCAAATCAGAAACCTAAATAAACTTTGCTAGATTTTTGCAAGATCCATAAGATTTTTATTTAATTTCCTTTCTGTTTTAGAACAGAATTAACAATAATTTACCTAGCCATAAAAAATATAAGAAAATATAGGTCCTGTGCATTTAATGCCGCATTGCATTATTTTATTGCTTATCTTTCAATTGAATTTAAATTTTCAAATTCAAATTCAAATGCATTTGAATGCATTTCTCTCTCTCTTGGCTCGGCCCATTTCCCTCTCTTCCTCCCTCACTTCCTCCCGCAAGGCCCAGCCCACCCCGCCTCCCTTCCCTGGCCCAGCAGCCCAACTCGCTCCTCTCCTGTCCCTCTCTCCCTCACCGCTAGGCGGGCCCCGCCCGTCGGGTTCACCCCCTACCTCGCGCCAGGCTCGGACTCGAGCCCGAGTCCGGCCGCGGCACGACGCCCCCGTGCCACCCCTGGGCCCGCACGTCGAGGCCCTCCCTCGGCCTCATAAATAGGCGTCGCCCCGCGCCCTTGACCCCTCATCAACCCGCAACCGCGGCCCCTCGCCCTCGCGAAACCCTAGCCCGCGCCGCCGCATTCACCGCCAAGCTCGGGAGCGCCGCCGTCTTGCCACTCCGCCGCCGCTCTGTCGCTCTCGCCCGCTGCCTAATCTTCACGTGGAGGTGACCATCGCCGCCGGCCCTTCTTCCCCCCTTTTCCCCGCCTTCCCGTGCGCGCAATCGCTCGCCGTCGCCACCA
This sequence comes from Panicum miliaceum, assembly GCA_032594955.1. NCBI lineage: Eukaryota > Viridiplantae > Streptophyta > Magnoliopsida > Poales > Poaceae > Panicum > Panicum miliaceum. The sequence goes on along the minus strand of CM064063.1, from coordinate 6,682,288 downwards.
TGCCGTGCCTCGCGGCCGTTCGCCTTCCCCCCGGCCCCGGTGCCCCGTCCAAAGTCCCTAAACGCGTTCCCCGTCTCATGCTCCCTCTCCCTGGCCTTTTCCCCGAGCGAAACCGAGCCGGAAACGCGTTATCGTGTAACTCCGGCAAGCTCCGCCGCCGCCCGCCGTCGCACGGCTCGTCGTCGGCGCTCAGCGCCGCCACCCCAAGCCGCCAGCCGCTCCCAGCCGTCCGATCTAGATCAGATGGCCCAAATCCAATCTACATCGAGTCAACAGAACCCATACCGGTCAAACCTTTGATCATTTTGCAAAAGAGACCCTAGGTTTTATTGGAATCAACCCCCACTCCACCACAATTCAAAAGTATTTACAAGAAGATCGTTTTTCTTCTATTTTAGGCCCTATATTATTCCAAAATAGAACCCGCCGTCCCTAGTCTCTCTATTTTTCAATTTAAACCCCAGATTTAAAGTTTATTTATATTTTAGCCCTCAGTTTCTTTGTTCAGAGCCCTTCCAGTTTCAAATATTTTGCAAATAAGCCCCTGAAATCATGTTTTAGCCATAACTTCTCCGTTTTAACTCAATTTTCATCGATTCCTGCGCTCACGCGATCCTTGCAACGTGCACAGTAGTTTTATAATGTTGTTTTTCTCTGTTTACATTGTTTGGTATATTGTTTCTTATTTATTGTATTTTGTTTGTTTGTATGTACTTATGTGTTGCGATAGACGGTGCGCAGTTCGAGGATCCGTAAGAGCAAGGCTTTGAAGACGCCCCTGAGCTACAGCAGTACTTTGAAGAAGGCAAGTGGTCCTTGATCATATTCCGTCCTAATAACTATCTAAATACACACATTTACTTTTTATGCATGCATGTGTCTATAATATGATGGATCCTAAACTAAGGATATGCCTAGTTTCTTTTGAACTTACTTGATTAAACCTAGGTTATTTATTTTATGTTGTCCTACGCTAGTTGTTTTTACTTAGATTTTGGTTGGGTAACTTGGAAGCTATGCTAGACTTGTTTACTTAATGTTCTGGGATACCTTGATGGTGATAACTATAAAGTCATTGTATTAAATGGAACATGGAGAACCACCTAAAAAATAGTGCAACCACAATACTATATGGCTATGGTCTTGACTAATTAATTAGAAACTTTAGCTTGTAATGGTCTTACCGAAAGGGCAAGAGCGGAGTGCGTTGATGGGGTATAGCCCGGTCCTCTTGGAAGCTTTGTTTATGGTCCTTGGCTAAGGTACCACCTCATTAGGGAGGGTTATGACCACTGCGGCCTGAAACCTTAGCGGATCGTTGCAAGTTAGGAAATCTTTGTAGAGGTCTTGTAGTGAATCCCTGCCACTCACCTTGGAAGTGTTTAAGGGCCTTGCAAACCCGGACATCAAGGAAATTCACGAGTTGTGGGTAAAGTGTACAACCTCTGCAGAGTGAAAACTGATATATCAATCATGCTCACGGTTAAGAGCGGCTTGGACCCTCATATGATAATTGAATTTGAAAATCATCTAAATTGATGTTCTTTATTTATGTTGTTGTTACTTATCTCTTTTATTTATTTAAGGGTTGGTATATACTTACATTTAGTTAATGCTTGCTAAATAAAATTTGGCCAACTAAAAATGATTATCGCAGTCAAACCATGTAAGCTTTTCCTTGATTTTTAGCCTTGCATATCATATAATTTACTCCACTTGCTGAGTAGCAACCATAAGTGTACTCACGCTTGCTTTATTAAAACTAATGTTGCTCAGAACAAGATAATTGTCCGGAGTTCCCTGAAGATTTTGAGAAGTTCTAGGCGTATATCTCACAGTCATCTACCTGTAAAGTTGAAGTTTCACTGCTAGTTATAAATGTTTATTAATTCGCTTAACATTAAGACTTTCGGTCATTTAATAAAGTATCTTAATACTCTCTTTCATTATGATATTGTTTTGGATATACACTTGTATCGTATATGTGTGAACTTGATCCTAGAGCATATATGAGATGCATTCGGTTCCTTTCCAAAACCGGGTGTGACAGATGACCAGATGCTTCTTGGTGGCTTTAGTGGTGTCCCGAGATGCCTAATATTGAGCAGAGAAGCATGAGAATAAAAAAGACAAAACTTGATGAGTTTGGAATAGAAATTAATGGGATGATGCTTCATTCTGAAGAGATGCAGACACAAATGTATGGCTTATTAAGAGTAAAGAGACAATGTATCTTTGTAAGTAGACAATATTGATAGAATTCTTCGTATACTATTTATTTTATTTTTCTTTTCTTTGAATAGTTTGGACTTATTACTCTAAGCCTAATACTACATTAGGAATTGTGAATGATATAGAGACGTAGCATGTCAACGTGTCACAACTGACAATGCTACATCCTGGTGTTTTATGTAAATTTAATTGGTACACTGTTTATATGCCTAAATAGAAGCCAGAAAAGTTGTCACGTGTAATTCTTCAACGCATTGCTGAACTAGATCCAACAACCATATTCTCTTTCTCAAAAATAAATCAGCATCAAGGGATGTCCTTCCAAAAAGCAAGAATCAGATGCTACCTAATAAAAAAACCAGCAAAATAGAAACATAGAAAAAGATTCAGGTATATCCAGATGAGGCAGTAATCAATTATATTATTATAGATTATGAAATTGAAGACGGAGTTATGACCACCGTAACTTCTATGAGGAGCAGATCTTGTAAGTAGCCGCGTCATCGTTGTCGATGGCCTTGGATTCAGAGGAAGAGAAACTAGGAGGCGCAAGAACACCCACTACCAACGTCGGCGAGCAGAGAGAGAAGGGGGGAGGTGGCATAGGTGCATAGCCCCGGTGAGCAGACGGGTCGCGACTACCGAAGGGAGGCAACGTCGAGCTGAAGTAGAGAGAGCGGTGGAGAAGAGAGATTGTTGGAGAGAGGTAGAGGAGGGGAGGAGAAGAGAGAAGAGAGGAAGCTAGGAGTCTGAGATAGCGTAGGTACACGGCGGCGGTAAGCGTGGGCGGAGAAGGAGAGAGACTGGAAGAGATGAAGATAGAGAGGGAGGTGAAAGGGATGAATGCTATGGGTCCGGTAGAAAGAATATGTCCAAGCTTAAATCTAAAATACACAGAGAATATATGGAGAGAGAGTGTACGTCATACATTTCGAAATGCCACCCGACGACCTGAATAAGCACTCCTGTGAGGATGTACACTCCGCGTTGTATTTTTGTTTGTCGAACGTCGTGGACATGAAGTGCGGCCCAGGCATGGTAGCCGGCGCTGGCGCCACCGGCAACCTAAGCGGACACGTCACGTCCATCCTCTTACTCCCGCCTACGTGCACCGGCCGGTACTTGAACGCCCCGGTGAGCCTCAGCTCCAACTCGACCACGCCGGCAACGCTCTCCCTCGCGAACTCCGCCGCGGCGTCGCCGCCGACCTCTAGTCCCCGCAACGGCGACGCCCGCCCGCATGAGGAACTCTTTCGTGTGTTTTGTGTCCATGCTCTTGCCGACGCCTGCCAGCCGGGCGCCCGCCAAGCGCCGCCGCGCGAACAGGAGCTCGGTGTCGAGCAGCGCGGCGTGCTCGGCGCGCATGGCCCAGTTGCGGTTGCGCAGGGCGACGGTGAAGGACAGATCGTACGCGAGCGTCGTGCCGTTGGCGCTGGCGAGGGCGAGGCGCGACACCGACGCGTCCTTCACGGCAGCGCGGACCGGGTGGACGACGCTGAAGGCCGGGACGAGCACCACCGCGATGAACAAGCCACAACCCGCAGATGCTGCAGGCGAAGTCTGCAGCGCAGAGGCAGCAGCCGCCGTGGCAGGTGTAGCAGGATTTCACGATGCAGCAGAGACACCAGGAAACGTCATCGTCGTCCATGATCCCGACCAATCTGCCAGCGCCGGCGGTGAGGGCGTGAGGCTGTCTTGCTCGGTGCGACGACCAAGAAAACTAGCTAGATCGAGAAGTACTGGCGCTCGAGCCGAAGATTTTCGTGCACTCAGTCCGTCTAGTTTAGTGCTGGAATTTTAGTGGGCTTGCCCATTAACAAATTTATAAATTCTAATAACTCTTAAAGGTCCATGTGTGCAAGAGGGAGTGGTTCATGTTTAGTCCTATCTCGCTAATGGAGAAGTGGGATGACCAACATAAATATGGATGTTGTCTCCACTCCTCCAAGCTATATGATGGGTAAGGGAAGATAAACAACACACGCACGATGGGCCGGGCTCGGGCGGGGTGGGGCGAAGGGCGCGGGCTCAGGCTTCCTTTTGCTGTTTTAATTTTTGATCTCAATCTAAACCCTAAATCTAATAGATTTAGATCTCAATCACGACGCGAGGTCGGTTTGACTTCCCTATATATATATCTCATCGGCCTCCACCAAAGACACACCAAAACCTAGGATTTTACCTCTTCTCATTGCTGCGCCGCCACCGTAGCCTTCTCCATTCCGAGCGCTGGCGTGCACCGGTGAACGGGAGAGCAGGTCTTCGGAAATCTTCGCCTTTGGGATCTTGCACCAGGAGAGGGTGAATAAGATTTTTGGGAAGCGCTTTTGCGCGACTGCTCAAGATCTTCACCACGACGCGTCTTCCACCCAACTTCGTCGCCTCACGGGCCAACCGCATTCGTCGTCTCTAGCAGCAGCGGTTCGTCGTCGTCAACCCTCCAGCCAAGGCTCAGTACGTATTCTGTGATCTGATCTGTTTCTTAAGTATGTATCCAAAGTTTCTAGCTATGCTGTTTTTGCTGTCTTGTATGTTAGATTTATGCATGCTAGTTCCTGTGTTCATCATGATTTATTTCATACGGAATTTAATATTGCATCTGCCTGTATTCCCAACAATCCAAAAATCTTATTAAAGGCAATCTGTTGATTTTACAATGGCTGGATTTGCTGATGCCCTGAAGCCAGAAAAGTTTTCTAGTGTGCACTTTAAGAGATGTCAAGTAAAGGTCCGTCCAGGCTTGGCATACCAGTAGGTGAACATTTTCCTGAGAAGAGGAAGAAGTTTACGGATGTCAACAATCTCTTCGTAGGTTGCGTTATCAGTGTCCTTGCTGATCGTCTGGTTGATGTGTACATGCATATAACAGATGCGAAAGAGCTGTGGGATACATTGGTTGCAAAGTATGCAGGCAGTGAACTCATGAAGTGTCCTTTACCTGATAAGTTTGTGGCTGGGTGCATGATTGCAAAGTTGCCCTCCTCGTGAAGGAACTTCGCCGCTGCTCTGAAACACAAGAGACAGAAAATATCAGTTGAAAACCTGATAACATCTCTTGATGTTGAGGAGAAGGCTCGAGCTAAGGATGTTTCTGAAAAAGGAGGTGATGGTCACTCCAACGCCAACATAGTGCAGAAGAACCACCCACACAGCAAGAACAAAGGGAAGGCTGCCACCAAACCTGTCAAGACTACTACCTTCAAGAAGAAGAAGACTACAAACGCTAAAGGAGCTTGCCTCACGTGAGGTGATGGGGGACACTTCGCGAGGGACTGTCAAAACCGTGCAGATCGCAAGGAGAAGGCTAGCAATGGATCTGGATCCAAGACTGTCAACTCGGTGACCGCGAGCAACACTGGAGACGGGTATGGTAATTTACCTACTATTTTTTCAGTATTTCAATCTACTAGTTGGTAGCTTGATACGGGTGCTAATGTTCATGTGTGTGCTGATATCTTTATGTACTCTTCTTATCAGGTCGCTTGGGGTTCTTCCATCCTAATGGAGATGGGTCACATATTTCTGTTCATGGTGTTGGCACGGTAGCTCTTAAGTTTACTTTGAAAAAGATTGTGCAGCTGAAGAACGTGCATCATGTCTCTTCTATCAACAAGAATCTCGTGAGCGGTTCCCTTCTATTTAGGGATAGTTTTAACGTAGTTTTAGAGTCCAATAAATTAGTAGTGTCTAAGAATGGACAATTCATGGGTAAAGGTTATGATAGCGGAGGCTTGTTCCGCTTTTCCCTTGCAGAATTTTGCAATAAGTTAGTGAACCATATTTGTGGTGGCGTTAATGATGATGTGAGTGTTTGACATTCTCGTTTATGTCACGTTAATTTTGATTTAATGTCTCGACTTTCCAGCATGTGTTTAATTCCGAATTTCACCATTGTCAAAGGTTCTAAGTGCCATAGCTGTGTGCAATCGAAGCAACCTCGAAAACCTCATAAGTCAGCCGAGGAGAGAAACTTGGCACCTCTAGAACTCATACATTCTGATATCTGCGAGATGAATGGTGTGTTGAAAAAAGGTGAAAAAAAATATTTCATAACGTTGATTGACTATGTGACTAGATTTTGCTATATTTATTTGTTGCAAACTAAGGATGAAGCATTAGATTACTTTAAAATCTATAGAGCCGAAGTTGAAAATCAACTAGAGAGAAAGATCAAACGTCTAAGATCTTATCGCCGTGGTAAGTATTTCTCCAAAATATTTGATGATTTCTGTGAGAAATATGGTGTTATTAATGAGAGGACGTCTCCCTATTCACCCGAGTCAAACGGGGTTGCTGAGAGGAAAAATCGGACCCTGACTGGCTTGGTTAATGCCATGTTATACACTGCTGGTTTATCTAAGACATGGTGGGGGGAGGCTCTGTTCACTTCACGTCTTGTCCTGAACAGAGTTCCACACAAGAATAAAGATCAAACACCATATGAGATGTGGATTGGGACAAAACCATCGCTTTTTTATTTGCCCATATGGTGATGCTTGGCGAAAGTCAATGTACCTATTCCGAAGAAACGCAAGTTGTTACCGAAGATAGTGGATTGCGTCTTTCTGGGTTATGGTCAGCGGAGCATTGCTTATAGTTTTTTATTAGTTAAATCTGAGGTACCTGATATGCATGTTGATACTATTATAAAATCTCGTGATGCAATTTTTTTGAGAATATATTTCCAATGAAAGATATAGTATCTGGCCGCTGATAGAAAACCAACTGCATTTTCGTCCAACGTGGGGTGATTGGATCTGCTGGCTCCTGGTGGCTCCTTTCGCACGACTCACGAGGAAACGACAGGATCAGGTCTGCCGCTAATTCTTTTTATGTCTTGTTCGCTTACATAGAATTTATTTCGGGCATGGAACGATAGATACAACAGAGACCCATGATTATTTCAAATCAGAAACTAATTGCAACAAAATCGCCGATTCGTATTTTGTACCTACTGTAAGTTTCTTGTTAGGGCAAGCACAATATATTTTGACTGAGTAGGTAACAAGCATCAGGTCAAGGAGCATGTCTAGACAGTAGGCATTTGTAAGGCTGAACAGTGACAAATAGAAAAATGCTTTCTTCCCTTTAACATGTGCATACTGAAGGTGACAACAGCAATTGGTCTTGTGTTGGAGAGAGAAAAATGGAGGAGTGAGAAAGATTTAATCATTTTTTATTCTTACTACCAGCCCACAAACTTATGACTTGACAGTTGTTACTACCTGCTTTCACAATGCTTGGTATCTGATCATAAAGCTGCATTTATTGCCTATTACCTGCTTTTTTACCTTATTGTGGGTGCCCTTGTACTTATAGCCTATCATTCTCCACCCGGAATAAATCGCGCATAACCGAACAACCCTCGCCGTGGCAGGGTTTGTTTCCATCCGGATCCAGTCATGCCGTCATAGATTATCAGCTGACGGGCAGGGTGTATGTCTGCTGCTGGTGAACTGTCGCATTCGCTTTGTTTTATTAAAGGCCGTGATGTGTTACAGATGATACCAAAGTAGATTCGGCCGCTTGCATGAATGAGATCCAATCACCCAAAGCTCAGGTTGTTCGCTAGCTACTGATGATAGGGAGAGAGTTGTCCCGGTCTTGCCGAGCATCTCCAATAGGCAGGCTCACTAATACAATAATTTTCTTCTTCTCCTTATTCTTCTTATGGTGAAGTTCTCTTAAAAAGTAAGTTCATGATCAAATAGTGTCTTTTCGGTCCCGATCATGTCGATCGGTGCAGAGAAGAACCGAAGAAATGAACTCTGCCCTTGCGCGCTATTTCGTGAAGGCAGCTAGTCCGAGCCCACGTGCTGCGCGCGCCTGAAACTGCACATACGCCGACTGCGTTCTCAGCCCTGACACGAGTGCTTTTCTGATCGCTGCTGTTTCCTGCAAGAACCTCTCCGTCCTCCTCCGGAACAACGGGGCCGGCCGGCTGGGCAGAGTGTCGCCGGCGAGAGACCGGTACGCTTACGGCTACGAAGTACGGTCCAGGTCCAGCCGCGCGGAAGCTGCATACCGCCGCCGGCGAGCGTTCCGGCCTTGCCGACGGTGGCAGTTGGCTGGGGGCCCTGGGAACGTTGCGTCTGGTGCCCCCGCGCGCCGCGCGACGGCGAGGGCCGGGGTTCCTTTCGCCCCCCGCGCACCACCGTGAAATGAAACCACCAAACCACGCGCGATGGTGAATTATTGGTGATCGACGCGGTTGAGATAGACAGCGGCCCGCTGCCCGCTCCCAGCAGCCTCGCTCCCACCGCGCCGGCCGTGGAATCGTCACAAGCACTCCCCGGCCGCGCGTCCCCGTCGGGCTTTTGGTGTTCGCGACGACGACGACCAGCTTGATGGGGGCAACGCGTACGTACGCGCGTGCGCCGATCGGCTTGGCGTCGGCGAGTAATTAATAACACGATGCCGATCATTCGAGGCAATCAGCGGGCGGTAGCTAACGACGCCGCGCAGAGACCCATCAGCCTTGTGTCTGCACGTACGTACGGCTGCCGGATGAAGCTGACGTGGAACATGTGATGCCACTTGATCCCGACGCGTTGCTTTTCGTCTGCCTCCTTCGCATTATGGCTTTGCGCCGAGGGCCAGCTCCGGTGCCAGCCACTTGCAGTTGCAGGGTCGCCTAGCCACGGACGACCGACCGCTGGTGTTCCTTCACACGTTGCTTTGCTAGTATGTGGCATTGGTAAGGGTAGCTGAGCTCGACAGTGATGCTTCGCTTGGTCCTTAGATGCATGCATGTGTGAATTATTGCACAACCTGCTTCCCTGATAATAAAGAGAGTAGCTGAATCAGATCCTACCTGTTTCCTCATAATATCCACTCTTCGTATCAAAATCTACCGGTCCCATCTAGAGTTATTTATAGGAGTAAAGTATGTGTATACGTGTATGTTTATAGAGGTGAGTGTATGTACGTGTATGTGAGTGCTTGCGTTGTATTGCCAAAAATAAGATCCTACCTGTTTTCTCATAATATCCACTCTTTGTATCAAAATCTACCGGTCCGGTCTAGAGTTATGTATAGGAGTAAAGTATGTGCACATTCGTGTATGTTTATAAATGTAAGTGTATGTACGTGTATGTGAGTGCTTGCATCGTATTGCGAAAAATAAGTAGGTTCGTTATCATCATCACAGGGAGCAGAATTTTCTTGTCGTTGGAAGCAGATTCTTACATCTTACACGAGCATATACTGATGATTCGCTTGCACTTACGATCTAGCCATCCAAAACCGGGACTGCCCGCTGTTAATGATAGGGAGATCGACCGGACAGAGGATTAATTGAACTAGTCTATGGGGACGCCGGGCCAGGCTCTAATTGTTAGGGTCCAAAATGTTCGGATTTCATACGTTCCGTCACATCGGATGTTTGGATATCAATTAAAAATATTAGATATAGTCTAATTATAAAACTAATTGCATGAATGGAGACTATTTCACGGGACGAATCTATTAAGTCTAATTAATCCATCATTAGCACATATTTATTATAGCACAATATTACTAAATCATAGACTAATTAGGCTTAATAAATTCATCTCACGAATTAGTCTCCACTAGCTAATATGTCCGTACGTTGCTACGAAAAGTTATATAAATATATTGATTAGCATAGTATGTGTATGACTTCAGTCTTTTTCTATTTTACCCATCAAACACTAATTTTAAACGGTCTCGAACCCTTAACTCAGCAAACGGTAAGTCGGAATCCGATTAGGACTTTGATTGACGGACCAAGGAATCATTACTTGCTTTAGTAATAGTAGAGATTTATGCAATTGATTTTATAATTAGCCTATATTTAATACTCCTAATTAGTATATAAATATTTAATACTTCTAATTGGTGTATAAATATCTGATGTGATAGTGACTAAAGTTTAATTTAGGATATCAAACACCCTCTAAAGCACTGTCATGATCAGATTCCCACGTAGTACTACAGCATTGATCCACCTAGTGACACCGTTCACATCAAGTTCGGTACTGCACGCCATCAATGATCTTCTCTATGCTACAGCTACCTAGCTCGCATCGTGGAGCCATATCATGGTTCTTAACTTTTTGAATCTGCATTTCTTTTACACAAATACGTATTCGTGACGTCCGTGTATATCGTGGGCATTGTTGGTATTCGGTATCTTTTTAAATATAAATAGGGTATTCAGTATCGTAGTATATATGGTTGCGAATATACTACAGACATCCGTATATATTGTGGGTATTCCGTCCTGACATCAAGCCATATCTTTTTCCTTGTCGCTATATATCTTCCCCTTGTTTTTAGTCAAATACCATAGATTTATAGCGGTGTGGTGGTAGCTATAGCTTAATTCATGAAATAAATAATATGAAAGCACTTGATTGTTGCTCACTCCAAAGTCAAAGCTCAACCAGCACTTGATTGTTGCTTTTCCGTTACCTTCATATTTATGAAATAAAAAATGCTAGATGTTTTTGAATTTTATGATATAGTTCGCTTCCTCCAAGAAAATGACACTTTATTGAGTTCCTTTTTGTCATAGTGCAAATTTATTTATAAGCTTTACCACTCAATTGCGAGTACAACATTTCCATATAACTGAGCAATAAACATTTTGCTTGATATTAATGCCAACATATGTTACTTTATCAGAGTGCACTTCAGAACCTTAGTTGCTAATTTCTTTCTCAAAATATATAACATGACAACAGCATCATAAGTTTGGCACAGTAGTTACAATTATTTTGCTCGATAATAGTGCTAGCAGATGTTAATTTTTTTCCTTTTCCTAGCAACTTAAACTCAAACTGGTTAATTGTTGTCACATATTTCAGATTCAAGTTTGTGGAAAAATTGCATATGTTTCTCAGAATGCATGGATCCAAACAGGAATTGTGCAAGACAATATTCTCTTTGGATCTTCAATGGACAAGCAAAGATACCAAGAAACGCTTGAGAGGTGCTCTTTAGTAAAGGACCTTGAAATGTTGCCATATGGAGACCTTACTCAAATTGGGGAGAGAGGGGTAAATCTCAGTGGTGGCCAGAAGCAGCGTGTACAGCTTGCTCGTGCGTTATACCAAAATGCAGACATCTATTTTCCTGATGACCCTTTCAGTGCTGTTGATGGCCATACAGCAACAAGTCTTTTTAATGTAAGGACCACAGAATAACTATGAATTGCAATATACTATTTGACTGTAGACTGTTTTAAAATGTTGACCCTTTTTATAGGAATATGTCATGGGAGCTCTATCTGACAAGACTGTTCTTCTGGTGATGCACCGAGTCGATTTTCTACCTGTGTTTGATTCCATTCTGGTATGCTTTCGCATGTTATCCTAATCAGTTTGTGTGTGTGGATGTGCATTTTTGCAGGAAGCAAGTTTTCATACCTAAGCTGAATTTATTGGTTCAACTTTCTGGCTAATAACTGAACAATAATAGAAATATCAGCATTAAGCATGATGAGATGAATTTCAGAACCAATAAACACTTAGAGGAAAAAAATATACCAAGATATTTCAGTCCCTCCACGGGACCATGATTTATATTTATTTTATCAACTACTTCTGTTTGTTGATGTCATCTAAAACTAGTGTTGCTTTTTGGCAGTTAATGTCAGATGGTGAAATCATTAGATCTGCACCTTATCAAGATCTATTGGCATACTGTCAAGAATTTCAAAACCTTGTAAATGCCCACAAAGATACTATTGGTGGCTCAGATCTTAACAAAGTACCCACCAACAGAGCAAAGGAAATTTCAATCAAGGAGACAAATGATACTCATGGAAGCAGATATAGAGAGACTGTGAAGCCATCACCAGCTGATCAACTGATCAAGACAGAAGAAAGGGAAATTGGTGATACAGGTCTGAAGTCTTATATCCTCTACCTGTGTCAGAGTAAAGGCTACCTATATGCCTCTCTTTGTGTTATTTCCCACATGATTTTTATAGCTGGGCAAATATCACAAAACTCATGGATGGCAGCTAATGTCCAGAGTACTGATGTTAGTACACTGAAGTTGATTTCTGTTTACATCGCTATCGGAGTTTGTACGATGTTCTTCTTGCTATCTAGATCGTTAGCGATGGTTCTTCTTGGGATTCGGACATCAAGGTCCTTATTTTCCCAGTTACTCAACTCATTATTTCGAGCACCGATGTCCTTTTTTGATTCTACCCCTTTAGGAAGGGTACTGAGTAGGGTAAGAATCCTGAAATGAATTGGAAAGACAATTCTATTTACATTTGGAAATTTTCTATTCATTGATTGACTTGCTATTTTGCCATGTAGGTTTCTTCAGATTTGAGTATTGTTGACCTTGATGTTCCATTTGCCTTCATGTTTAGCATTAGTGCCAGCTTAAATGCATATAGCAATCTGGGGGTACTGGCTGTTGTTACCTGGCAAGTTCTGTTCATCTCAGTGCCAATGATAATTTTGGCAATCAGGCTGCAGGTAAATTTGTGTGATTTGTTTGGCTAAATTTCGTGGTTACTTCATCATGTTAGCATGGTAATCAGGGGTATACTAGTCAGGCTTCATGGGCCTTGGGGCATACGGCTACACCTGCCTTTGGCAGGGCACCTCTCTCTTCCTTGTATGATAAGGATTGTTAGTTAGGCAAGGATCCTGCGATTGTGCTGTTTCTATAAGCCAATACGCCAGGGTTCCTTGCCTATATATGTATATGAGGGGTCCTCCTCCACAATCAATCTATTGTCTTTCTGGCCATACTTGCTTTCATGGTATCAAGAGTCCGGGTTCTCACTCTGATTCTCCTCCTTCCGCTGCCCTAGCTGCGCGCCACCTTGGCTGCGCCGTGCGCCGTCCTTCGCTGCGCCCATGGCCGGAACTATTCCCCCCAAGGATGGTGGTGCAGACGCCACCAAAACCCTCGCCACCGAGCAGCAGCGCCTTGAGGACGCGCGCAAGGCGCGCCAGGCGCAGCGTGATGCCGCCCTGGTCCACGCTCAACAGGCCGAGGAGGAGGCCGCCGCCGAGCGCGATGCTGCCGCCGCTCGTGTTCGCGCCGCCCTTGCCTGTGCGGCTGAGGAACGGGCCGCCGCCGCCGTCAACCAACAGGAGCCCGCACCTGACGCCGACGCCGATGACGACGCCGACCACACCTCCCAGGCGACGCACGACGTCAGCACCGCCATGCTCCTCCACGAGGCTGCCGCCGTTCTGAACCTCCACGCCCAAGCCATGGGCGTACAGAACATCCGCAGCCTGATCCCCGTCGTCCTCGACGCCACCACCGGCCCCTACACACGGTGGCGCGAGCAGTTTCTGCTCACCGTTGGCCGCTTCGCCCTCCAGGATCACGTCTTCCTCGACACTCTGCCCTCGCCCTCACCAGATTGGGCGCGGATGGACTGCGTCGTCCGCTCTTGGCTCCACGGCACCATCTCCGCCGATCTCGCCGAGACCGTGATGGGGCGGCCTGGCTCGCCATCGAGGCGCAATTCCTCACCAGAGAGACCCGCGCACTGCACCTCGACGTCCAATTTCGCCACTTCTGCCAAGGTGATTTGTCCATCACCGATTACTGCAGGAAGTTCAAGACCATGGCCGACGCCCTCGCAGATCTCGGCGAGCCCGTCACCGACCGCACCTTGGTGCTGAATGTGATCCGCGGCCTTAACGAGAACTACACCAACATCGGTCGTCATCTCCGTCGCGGGCGCCCCTTCACGACATTCCTCGACGTCCGCAACGACCTCCTGCTCGAGGAGATCACGCGGCTCACCGAAACTCCACCACGCCCACCGCCCTTCTGGCCGCAGGCACCGGCAGAGCCTCTCGGGATCCTCCGCTCCGCATCAGCCGGGACCCTCCACCCCTGCAGCACCCCACATCTAAGGCCGGGGGCGGCTCCGGCGGCGGCACCGGCACCCCCAAGAGCCGGCACAGCAAGCGCGAGGCGCTGGCACCTCTGCTGGGCAGGGCTCCAGCGGCACGCCGGCCGGCCAGTGGCCGTCCTTCTACAACCCTTGGGCCGGGTCCATCCAGATGTGGCTTGGACCGAGGCCTCCCCTGCCCCAAGTGGGAGCCCGGCCTCCCCAGCAACAGTAGCAGGCCATGCTGGCCCAGAAATAGGGCCCGCCCGCACCTGCACCGGCCCAGTACGCCACCGCGCCGTTCCCCACCGCCTCATGGGCCACTGCCGGCCCAGGCGCTCCTCAGTGGGCTCCGCCTCATCCTTGGGCGCCTCCTGCTACATGGACTGGGCCTCCCGGTTTCTACAGCGCCACCGGGTCTCCGTCCTGGGATCAACAGTCCCTTGCTTCCACATTCAGCACCATGACCCTCAATCCACCTCCGACAAACGAATGATATTTTGATTCAGGTGCTACTTCTCATATGACCCTAAACGTCAGCATCCTTACACATACTACTTTACCGAGTTCATCTTTTTCTTCATCAATTGTTGTCGGAAACGGTTCTCTTTTACCCGTTACTTCCACTGGTGCAGCACATTTACCTACCTCTTTACGTCTTAATAATGTTCTAGTTTCCCCAAATCTTATTAAGAATTTGATATCTGTGCGCCAATTCACTTCCGACAATAATTGCTCTGTCGAATTTGACCCCGCTGGTTGCTCCGTGAAGGATCTCCAGACCAGGAACGTGATCGTCCGGTGCAATAGCTCTGGGCCACTCTACCCCCTGCGCTTTCCGGCTGCCACCTTCATCGCAGGGTCCACCTCCTCGCTCTGGCACCGCCGCCTTGGTCATCCGGGCATGAAGCCCTCTCGAAGCTCGCTCCTGTCCTTCCTTTTTGTACCAAAGAAGTTTGCTCAGACTTATGTCATGCGTGTCAGCTCGGTCGTCACACTCGCCTTCCGTTTTATGCATCTTCATCACGTGCCACTAGTATTTTTGATATCATACACTGTGATTTATGGACATCCCCTGTTCTCAGTGTCTCTGGATTCAAATACTACCTGGTTATACTTGATGATTTTTCGCATTACTTATGGACGTTTCCTCTGCGGCTCAAGTCTGACACGTTTCCTACTCTCACTAACTTCTTTTCCTATGTGGCCACCCAGTTTCGCACCTCCATCAAGGTCGTCCAGTGCGACAACGGCCGCGAGTTCGACAACTCAAGTGCCCGCACGTTCTTCCTCACCCATGGTGCCCACCTTCGTATGTCGTGTCCTCACACCTACCCACAGAACGGTAAAGCCGAACGTATTATTCGTTCTACAAACAATATTATTTGCTCCCTCCTGTTTCAGGCCGCTATTCCACCGTCCTGCTGGGTCGAGGCCCTTCGCACGGCGACATACCTTCTCAACATTTTGCCCACCAAAACACTCAAGTTCTCCACGCCGCACGCTGCCCTCTTCGGCACTGCACCGACCTATGATCATCTTCGTGTTTTTGGTTGCAAATGTTACCCAAACCTGTCTGCCACTGCACCGCATAAGCTCGCTCCTCGGTCCACCATGTGTGTGTTCTTGGGCTATTCCGCTCATCACAAGGGATACTGCTGCCTAAATACTCTGTCTAACAGGGTCCTCATATCTCGTCACGTCACATTCGACGAGTCCGCTTTTCCCTTTGCCGAGCTTCCGAATCCTCCCACTCTGATGGCTTTTGATTTTCTGGATGACACATCTAATTCAGTGCCGGCCCCTATAGGACCGCCACTGCCCTTTGTGCCTGTAGGTCCCTCCGCACCACCACGTGCGGCACTCAGCGCACCCCCCTGCAGCGCCAATCGCGGCTATGGGCGCCCCTCCGCTGGCTCCTGCAAGCGCCCCTACCGGCGTGGTCGACACCAGCATGGCCGACGCTCCTGCCGGCACTCCGGCTCCTACTGGCCTCACGCCAGTGGCCAGCTCGTCGCCCGCCGCTCGCTCCCCGCGCCTTCCCATGCCGGGGGCGGCCACGACGACTGCTCCAGCATCCCCCATGGCTCCTGCCGCCAGGTCTGCCCCGGCACCTGCGACTCCTGCAGCTGGACCGGCTCCAGCTGGACCGGCTCCTATCTCGGTGTACTCGCGCCATCCGCGACCAGCACCGCCCGCTGCCCCGGTCGCACTGCCCAAGGGCGTTGTGCCGGTACCCCCTGTGACCAACCAGCATCCGATGACAACTCGGGCCAAGCTGGGTTTTCGACAGCCTACACTGTTTCATGCAGTGCCGTTGTCCCCTGTTCTGAAGACCTTCCGTAGCGCCCTCGCCGATCCACATTGGCAGGCGGCTATGGAGGAAGAACATGCTGCTCTCATGAAGAACCACACGTGGGATTTGGTCCCACGTCCGCCTCGCGCCAACGTGGTCTCCGGCAAGTGGATCTTCAAGCACAAGTTTCTCTCCGACGGCTCTCTCGAGCGCTACAAGGCTCGGTGGGTCCTCCGCGGCTTCACTCAGCGTCCTGGCATGGACTTTGATGAGACTTTTAACCCTGTCGTCAAGCCTGCCACAGCCCGCACCATGCTGTCCTTGGCACTTTCTCAAGGCTGGGCTATTCATCAGTTGGACGTGAAGAATGCATTCCTGCATGGTTCTCTATCCGAGACTATTTTCTGCGCTAAGCCAGCAGGCTTCGAGGATCCAGCTCACCCCGACTTCGTCTGCCGCCTCAACAAGTCCTTATACGGCTCGAAGCAGGCGCCCCGAGCTTGGTACAGTCGGTTCGCTGCATATCTGCTCACTCTTGGGTTTGTTGAGGCCATGTCTGACACCTCGTTGTTCGTCTATCGCTGTGGCTCCAAGCTCATCTACTTGCTCCTATATGTTGATGCTATTGTGCTCACAGCTTCCTCTCCAGCACTACTCCAACGCACCATTACGGCTCTGCAGCAGGAGTTTTCCATGAAAAATCTGGGCGAGCTCCATCATTTTCTGGGGATGCATGTTCATCGCTCTGGTGACAGTCTTCTTCTCTCGCAGCGGCAGTACATGTTGGATATTCTGGCTCGAGCAGGTATGTCTGAATGCAAGTTGTGCACCACCCCAGTGGACACTAATCCCAAGTTGTTTGCCGAGATTGGTCCTCTTTGAATTTTCGTAGTCTTGCTGGTGCTCTGCAGTATCTCACCTTCACTCGACCTGATATTTCTTATGCCGTTCAGCAAGTGTGTCTCCATATGCATGATCCTCGGGAACCTCATCTGGCGGCTCTCAAGCGCATTTTGCGCTATATTCGCGGGACCTTACACTTGGGATTGCTTCTTCGCCCGTCATCCTCTGGGGATTTGACAGTGTACTCTGATGCTGATTGGGTAGGATGCCCTGACACAAGCAAGTCCACCTCGGGCTACGCCGTGTTCCTCAGCGACAACTTGGTCTCTTGGTCATCGAAGCGCTAGAATACAGTCTCTCGGTCCAGTGCCGAGGCTGAGTACCGCACTGTGGCCAACAGTGTTGCAGAAGTCACCTGGCCACGCCAGCCCCTGCTCGAGCTCCATGCCCCTCCTCGTCGCGCCTCATTGGTTTACTGCGACAACATCAGTGCCGTCTACATGTCCTCCAACCCGATCCAACATCAGCGCACCAAACATATTGAGATCGATCTTCACTTTGTTCGGGAGCGTGTTGCAGTTGGTGATGTCCGTGTCATGCATGTTCCTACATCATCTCAGTACGCCGACATCTTCACCGAGGGGTCTTCCGTCCTCCGTATTCTCGGAGTTCAGGTCCAGTCTAAACGTCCGTGGCACCGGCGATTAGACTGGGGGGCGTGTTAGCATGGTAATCAGGGGTATACTAGTCAGGTTGCATGGGCCTTGGGGCATATGGCTGCACCTGCCTTTGGCAGGGCACCTCTCTCTTCCTTGTATGATAAGGATTGTTAGTTAGGCAAGGATCCTGCGATTGGTGCTGTTTGTATAAGCCAATACGCCAGGGTTCCTTGCCTATATATGTGTACGACGGGTCCTCCTCCACAATCAATCTATTATCTTCCTAGCCATACTTGCTTTCACATCATATACCATTTATCAATTAGTGCTATTTGCTGCTATTTTCGTCCAAAAGGTGAACAGTCTACTATTCATAATTGCAACTGACTGAAATATCTTGGTTTTGATCATGCAGAGGTACTATTTAGCTTCAGCTAAGGAATTGATGAGGATCAATGGTACTACCAAATCTGCTCTGGCTAATCACTTGGGCGAATCGGTTGAAGGGGCTATAACTATAAGGGCCTTTGAGAAAGAGGATCGTTTCTTTGAGAAAAATTTGGAGCTTGTAGACAAGAATGCTGGTCCATACTTCTATAACTTTGCAGCAACTGAATGGCTGATTCAACGTCTGGAGATAATGAGTGCTGCAGTTCTTTCCTTTTCTGCCTTTGTCAGGGCTCTTCTTCCTCCCGGAACTTTTAGCCCTGGTGAGCAACTATAACAGCAAGCCTAACCTTTCATTCTCGCATCTGATCTGCAACAAATTGTTAGATGCGCTGCAATTTTTTCTTGTGTGTGTGAAAAAAACAGCAAGCCTTGCCTTTCATTCCTAGATTTGATCTGCAACGAAATTTTAGATGCACTGCATTTTTTTCTTTGACTCTCAATAGCTTCCTGGAAGCAAGCCATGAATATCAAAATCTTTCTATCTGTACTTGATAATGCCGAATCATGAGCAAGTGGTTTCCCTCTTCTGACTGGATTTGTCTCATTAACATTCGGGCCTAAGAAGTACAAAATGCCAAAGCATTATGCACGAATTGGCAAATACAAAACTATAGGCACTTGTATTATTCATGTTATGAAGATTGCAGTATTGCCACTAGAAATACTAATTATTCCAATTTGAACTTGTGCAGGCTTTGTAGGAATGGCATTGTCGTATGGCCTGTCCTTAAATATGTCCTTTGTTTTCTCCATCCAAAATCAGTGCTAGCTTGCAAATGAAATCATCTCTGTGGAAAGGGTGAACCAGTACATGGATATACCAAGTGAAGCGTCAGAGACTATTGAAGAAAATCGACCATCACCAGACTGGCCCCAAGCTGGCAGGGTGGAGCTTAGAGATTTGAAGGTAACAGAAAGATAAATATTTATATGTATGCCTCATATAGCGAAGCACTTTATGAGTTCCAGGTTCCAGCAAATTAACATGAACTATTTTCATTCTACAGATTAGGTATAGGCAAGATGCTCATCTTGTCTTGCATGGAATCACTTGCACATTTGAAGGTGGGGATAAGATTGGCATAGTTGGACGAACAGGAAGTGGCAAGACAACTTTAATTGGCGCATTGTCTCGTCTAGTTGAGCCAGCTGGAGGCAAAATAATAATAGACTCTGTAGATATCACAACAATAGGGTTACACGATCTGCGTTCTCGTTTGGGCATCATTCCACAAGACCCAACACTTTTTCACGGTACCATAAGATATAATCTAGATCCACTTGGGCAGTTCTCGGACCAGCAAATATGGGAGGTAACATGCTATTTTCTTGCTTGTTTGTATTTTTTCCTCTCAGCATACTAGCTGTTCAGATAAGTTACAGTGATAAAGAATTACTTTGATGGAACCATATGTAATGTTGAAATAGTGAGGTCACTTTCTCTATTGTTGCCCTAGACAATTTAGTTCAGTTACTGCGAGATGATGGTCAACAATCCCGAAATTTCAAAAATTACTATCGAAATGGGGTGAATAAACTGAATTTGTGGCATGTGTACATCTTCTGATGACATCTGTACAACTTCAAACTTCAAAGGGATCACTAAAGTGGTTAGTTGCTACTCTGATACAGGTTCTCGACAAATGTCAGTTGCTTGAGGCTGTCCATGAGAAGGAACCTGGATTGGATTCACTTGGTAGGAGACCTCGTTTCCTCTGTAATTTTGTACTTCAGTTTCCCGAGTCCTTAACAAATTGTGCAGTGGTGTCTGCTCCATTATCAAACTGAAAATGGATGTCCTTACCCTAGATTTATACGAATATTTAGAGCCAGACTAGGGGGTGAAAGTACATATGCCACAAAAATTGTGAACCTTTTGCTTTATAATCTGCTTTGAACATCCTTTATAAGGCACATGCAGAGAGCCGTCATTTCATTTGGGGGAAGAATTGTAGAACAGGCAAATGTCTGTATTGATGAGTTAGAAGTGGTATAAAGAACTTCTGGTTAAATGACACAATATATTTGCAAGTTTTTAGGGATGGTGTCTTTTTTCCTCGGGTAACATGATACCTGCAATTATCTTTGATGCTGCACTAACAGACATCTTGCTGTATAGTTGTCGAAGATGGGTCGAACTGGAGCATGGGTCAAAGGCAGCTGTTCTGTTTGGGACATGCACTTTTGAGAAGATGCCGTGTCTTAGTTCTCGATGAGGCCACAGCTTCTATAGACAATGCAACTGATGCTATACTTCACAAAACAATCAGGACAGAATTCAAAGATTGCACTGTTATCACGGTCGCACATCGTATACCAACCGTTATGGACTGCTCCATGGTACTTGCAATGAGTCACGGTATGTTTTCTTCTCAGCAATTTAGTAGAAATACAATGATCCCATTGTAGTAATTGTGTACTGAACCAGGACAACTCAAAGTCTAGAGTATGGCTGAAACCAAATAAATTGTTGGTATAAGTGAAAAAAAACTTTTCCTCTTCACTAATTTAGCCTTTTCTTCACTAATTCGGCTGCAGCAGCTGCTAGCCCACTGCAGCAGCTGCCCACTGAAATATCTTTTTTATTTTTTTGGAAGCAAGAGATGGACTTTTTATGCTTTCCTTCTCCATTGTATTGGTCATGAAAACGGTCTTTATATAGCATTTCTAGATTTTCTACTGAGATAACTCCTGAACCTACTGCACCTATTGAGTTTTCTAAATAACTAATCGAGAATGAGGAAATCCTTGAGAAGAATGACAATGAAGCTCCTAGGAGGAGTAAGAAACAGAGGGTTGCAAAATCCTTTGGTAATAATTTCACTGTGTACCTTGTGGATGACACTCACACGTCTATTGCAGAGGCATACATATCTCCTGATGCTGATGATTGGAAAGAAGCTGTTCATAATGAGAAGGACTCGATTCTATCTAAAAAGATCTGAGAATTAACTGAACGACCATATGGTTGCAAACCAGTTGGTTATAAGTAGATGTTCAAGAAGAAGCTTAGGTTTGATGGTACTATTGAGAAGTACAAGGCTCGGCTTGTGGCCAAAGGTTACACACAAAAGGAAGGAGAAGACTTCTTTGACACTTACTCATCCGAAGCCAGATTGACCACTATTCAAGCACTACTTTCCCTAACTACCTCATATGGTATTATCGTACATCAAATAGCCGTTAAGACAGCTTTCCTAAACGGAGAGTTGGATGAGGAGATTTCATGGATCAGCCAGATGGATTTGTAGCTGGGGGTCAAGAAGGCAAGGTGTGCAAGTTGTTAAAATTCTTGTATGGTCTTAAACAAGCACATAAGTAATGGCACGAGAAGTTCGACAGAACCTCGACTTCTGCGGGCTTTGTCATTAACAAGGTTGATAGATGTGTGTACTATCGGCATGGTGGGGGTCAAGAAGTTATGGTATGCCTATATGTGGATGACATACTGATTTTTGGCACAAATATTGAGGTGATTAATGATG
This sequence comes from Panicum miliaceum, assembly GCA_032594955.1. NCBI lineage: Eukaryota > Viridiplantae > Streptophyta > Magnoliopsida > Poales > Poaceae > Panicum > Panicum miliaceum. The sequence continues at coordinate 6,660,475 of CM064063.1, read as the reverse complement.
TCAAGTCTTTCTTATCAAAGAGTTATGTGGAGAAGGTCTTGACCCATTTCGGTTACATGGGTAGCAAGCTATCTCCAACACCTTATGATCCCAGTGTGATACTCCGCAAGAACAAGAAAATTGCTAAGGATCAATTGAGCTACTCACAGATTATTGGTTCACTCATGTACTTAGCTAGCGCAACGAGGCCTGACATATCTTTTGCTGTGAGCAAATTGAGCAGGTTCACAAACTCGGGTTCTGATCATTGCCATGCACTTGATAGGGTTATGCGCTACTTGATAGGCGCTATGAGCTATGAGATTCACTATTCTGGGCACCCCGCCGTGCTAAAGGCATATAGCGATTCGAACTAGATTTCTGGTGCAGGTGAGCTTTATGCCACGAGTGGGTATGTGTTTACCCATGAAGGTGGTGCGATATTATGAAGATCTTGCAAACAGCCTATATTGACGAGGTCAACCATAAAAGCAGAACTTACTGCTTTAGAAACAGCCACTGTTGAAGCAAAGTGGTTGCGTGAGCTCTTGATGGATCTACCTGTGGTTGAAAACCCAGTGCCGGCTATCCTTATGAACTGTGACAATCAAACAGTGATATTCAAGGTTAATGCGAAGTCATCAGACACGTCAAGAGACGACTGAAGTCAGTCATGAAGTTGAGAAACTCCGGAGCGATAAGTGTGACTTATATCTCAATAGAGAAAAATCTGGCAGATCCCTTTATAAAAGAACTTTCATGGAATGTGATTGAAAATGCATTGAGAGAGATGGGTATGAGACCCATATAGGTTGCCATAATAGTAACCGAAACTATATTTTTATATGATGGAGATCCCGTAAATTAGGATCTGGGAAGAGCAAGATATTGGTTAACTGAGAAGAGTAACTTTTTTAACCCTGTCTAAATGAAGATGCAACACTTTCAAATGTTGTAAGGCAGGTTGGCTATACGCCTTAATGTGTTTCTATTGGTTTTGATAAGCAAAGGTGCTATCCTACAGAGCGTTCTTGAAAGAACACACCTATATGAGCCTGACTGTGAAACGTCGCAGTCTATGAGACTTGGATGATCTCTAGCAAGCTCATAAAAAGACCAGAGAGTACGACGTATATGCTCCACCCATGAAAAGGCCCATGTGTGAAAGAGAAAGTGGTTCAAGTTTAGTCCCACCTTGCTAGTGAAGGAGTGGGATGACCAATATAAATATGAAGGTTGTCTCCACTCCTCCAAGCTATATGATGGGGGAGGGAAGATAAACATCATACGCGCATGCACGCCATGCCACGCCTCGCCGGGCCGGGCTCAGGCGGCGCGAAGGGCGCGGGCGCGCGGCACCTGCGTGAATGGTCCACCGAAATCCCGCCCCTCGTCTTGTGGGGCGCGGCTTACTTTATATATATGACTCATCGGCCTCCACCAAAGACACACCAAAATCTAGAATTTTTGCCTCTTCTCATTGCTGCGCAGCCACCGTACCCTTCTCCATCCCGAGCACCGGCGTGCACCAGCAAACGGGAGAGCAGGTCTTCGGAACTCTTCCTCTTTGAGATCATGCACCGAGAGAGGGCGAATAAGATTTTTGGGAAGCGCGACTGCTCAAGATCTTCACCATGACGCGTCTTTGAAAGGATCTCAAGATGTCTAGAGGGGGGTGAATAGGCTAATCTGAAACTTAAAATACTTTGAACACTGTCAGAACACAGATGTCCGGATATTCCGAATATATGTCCGGATACTCTGGACTTTGCAACCCGGAGTTTTCGGAGATAATGTTCGGGAGAGTCCGGGTATGAAACAATCTACACAAAAATAAAGATACCGATATTGTAATTTAGATCGAGTAAATTTAGAAGAGCTAATGGTACTTTAGAGTGTTTCTCACCAGTTCTCTTGCTCTAGAGACTTGTATAATAGTAGATCGACCATAAATCCTAAAATGTTAGTCTCACAAGGAAATCACCAATAGTTCAAAGTAAGATGACACGGAGAGACAAGAATGTGTTTTCCGGAGTTCACTCCTAAATGAGCTACGTCTCCGTTGAGGAAGAATTCAAGAGACGGTGCTCAAGAACCCTTATGCTCCTCCCCAAGGGCGAGACCGACGTTCAAGCCCGAGGTCACTTACTATGAAATCCTCCGAGGATGGCGAGTACAAACTTCTTGTGGAGCTCACAATGCGGGTGAGCACTCACAAGCACGCCTAGCCGTCTAGGAGCACTTAGCTCCAAGAATAACAAACTTCAATCACCGGCTTGACAAGGACCTAGTGCTCAAGGGATTTGAATGGTAGCTCACTAAGCATAAATCTCTTCTCTTGCAACACTCTCACTTGAATTCCCGATGGAAATCACTCAAAGATTGAAAGAGGTGTGTGAGATAGCTCTTTCAAGGTATTTCAACTGTGGAGCACGAAAATGGGCTAGAGAGGCTAACTGTTGAGGGTAGGGGGGTGTTTATACCCCCATTCCAAAACTAGTCGTTGGAGTAAGAGGTGCTCGGAAACTCTGGGCATATGTCCGGATACTCCGGACTCAGAGAAATTTACTGACGGGGAATAGTTATCCGGAGATGCCGGGTATATGTCCGGATACTCCGGACTTTATGTGTCCGGATATTCTAGATCCGGAGTCTCCGAACTCACAAGGGACACTCTCAAGAATATCATTTCAAAGTGGTTTTTGTGACTCACAAGTATTTATGTGGGTTCTCTTGAGCACTAGTTCTAAGTCAAAACCTGCAGATCAAAGTCCCTCTTTATAATACGGGGTTCCTATACTCAAAAATAAAACAAACGTCTACTCTTCGAGTAAATTTCAACCACCGCTTTTTCATTTCCTTTTGAGAGGTCGTACTTCACCATATGTTTTGCTTTCTCAACTTCAGCACCTGCACACATGCTAGATAAACGCGATTAAAGGTATATGTGTTTTGTCATCTAAAACTAAAACCGACTAATGGGCCTAGATATCTTTCAGTCTTTCACCCAACTCCGTCGCCTCACGGGCCAACCGCATTCGTCGTCTCCAGCAGCGGCGATTCGTCGTCGTCAACCTTCCAGCCAAGGCTCATTACGTGTTCTGTGATCTGATCTATTTTTTAAGCATGTATCCTAAGTTTCTGGCTATAGTGTTTTTTTTGTCTAGTATGTTAAATTTATGCACGCTAGTTCCTATGTTCGTTATGATTTATTTTATACGAAATTTAATATTGCGCCTGCGTGTATTCTCAACGGATAGTCTTCCAGAAACTGGAGTATTTTTTTAACCCTTGCTCTCTCGTGTAGTCGTGTCAACCTCGGATCCGGTCCTCCACGGCCAAACCAAATCAAAACACAGCACACGCGCGCGCCAAGGCAAAAAAAAACTTTGATGGACCGGGAGAAGCGTATGTGGTTTCCTAATTGAGTAAAAGATTCTTCTAGTCTTTGGTTTCCTCCGTGGGACTGTAGACCGTAATGAGCACCGACCCAGCCAAAAAACCTGTACAAATTGCTTGGGTGTGTTTGGATGGGCCAAAACCCAGCCCAATCTATATATATGGTGCAGGAAATTCCACCAAAGTTCAGCCAGCCCATGTGGATGGATGAAGATTCAGCCCATGCAAACACAGAGCTTGAAGTTGGATTTCTAGCTAGCACGGCGTATTATCTCAAAAAAAAAAAGCTAGCACGGCGTATGAAAATTCATGATCATTAATCAAGAGGTAAAATATCATAGAAATTGGTTCTTTTGCTGAGGGAACCTCTATCTACCACTAGACGTTCGGGACCCCCTCAATATTTCTGAAAACTGGGGAACAATATTCAAAATCTAGTTTAACATTTTTTGAAACATGTCAACGGTTATTGAAACTTAGTTCTAAAAAAAATGAAAAATTGGTAACAACTCTTTTATGAGTTTTTACTAATTATCTATCTGTTTAGTTTCCTACAAGAATCCCAGGAGCTACAAAAAGAACATTTTCAAAATGGCAATGAAATTAGTCCTGGGAGTAGAACCTGATATCACTAGAACGTTCTTTACAGATTAGACTGGAAAAGGTGAACACTGAACGTGACAAAAAATCTATGAACAATTGGGAGACGGAAACAACAGAAAATCCCCTTTCTATCTACCTATATGGCTATATGCTATCTTCCACTACTGTACAAGCAATGATAAACGCAAGTCTCTAATTTAGCAAAACGAAAACAAAACTAAAAGAAAAGCAAATCCCTGCAAAGACTTCACAAGTAGAGAATGCATTCCGAGAGTCGCTCACAGATCATGACCTACTCTAGCTAATTCTGTATCGGGTTGGACCTGCTCGGCGTCTGCTTCTTCAGGTTCTCGGACACCTGGGCGCCAGGAGTCTTGTTCGCCGCGGCCGCCACTGCGTGTGCGTGGAACGCCTGTCGCCGTGCTCTCTCCGAGCTGACGAGTACACTCTGCAAGAGCTTTCTTGATTGGATCCTCTCCTTTGAGACCACGACACCAGACGGCGTCAGGATGCAATGCAGAAGCAGCAAGGCGGAGAGGAAGGAGGCGCAGACGCTGGTAGCTCTCATGGTCGTGTGCTGGCGTTTTTGCCGGGGGGCCTGATAGAAGCTACTGGTGAGTGAATGATGGGATCAACTGAGAAGCGAGGACCAGGAACTCAAGCCGTTGCTCTTATAAAAGCTTCCATGTGAGTACAGTCAGCACCGAGAGCGAGAGGTTAGAGATCCGGCCTCAGGAGCTCCCATGATTGTGTTTGATTTAGCATGTGACGGGCGCGTACCAACGGTTCATGTACCAACTCGCATTTTTATCTTTTGCGTGAGTGCCCATTCGGCGATTGTGGGCGGCACATGGAGCCATATATAGACTGCATCCACTTTCATTTTCTTCCCTAAATTTTTTATAAATTATTTTTTGTGTAATAAAGTCTTATTTTAGCAGAAGCTTTCTAGTTTATGAAACATGAGTTTCTTGAATTTTTAACTATCCTTAATGTGAGTTTTGACGTCAAGTGCAACCTTAGTCTTCATTTCCTGTCAACTTGCAGAGCATGTAACATCATGGCTGATGCATGTTGAGGGAAATGGTTTCTGATATATTGGAGGACAGCGGCCATCACAATGCATTCGCCTTTTGCTCCTCATTGCTGTGGTCCTTCCTACCTACAAGCATCCAATCACAGAATCACAATAAAGCTGCTTTACGAGTCAGTGGCTCCAGATCCAGATATCAGCAGTGCTATTAAAATGTACCTGACGCTCAGTCCCTCTGATCATGTTACTGGAGTTAATTGGTAATTAGAGTTTATATAGAATAACAAAAGCAAGGGTGAACCTCCACATGGCAGATCCATTCCAAGATCTCAAAGGCACAAACCTTTGAACTCACCAGTTTGACCACGCTAATCATTGCCTCAATGCCCGCCTCGTCCATCGAACCTCAGTCCCTCTCTACGGTTCGTCGGTTCTACCCTTGTCTCCTTGCAAAAAAAACAAGAAGAAACTCTAGCATTCCCTGACGAGGGCGGCACATGGCGACTTGGACTGCCTTCTTCAGAGGAGCAGCAGGCAGAGCTCCGAGCCTCAGATGGCGCTGTGGGTGCGACGTCTACTGTAACATGCACGCGACGCGTGTACGGTTCTACAGGGGGCAGTGGGGCACCACGAGTCGTGATCGCGCTGCGTCATGGCGTGGCATGGCTGGACTCCGGAGCAGCGCGCCGGCGACCCAAACGGACAAGAGCGGGCGGCGGAATTCCTGCCCGGCCTCCCGAGTAAAAGCATCCCGTCTCCGAACGGCACATTTGGCAGCGCCCGCGCCGCGGGGAACGCACCAAACAGCTGGATTCGGCACGGAACCTGTAGTTTGCTTGTCCCATGACTACTCCAGCCGGGCGAACATTCCAAGGCATCTGAAAGTTGCTTTGGCAGCTACAGGCGGACGGCGGGGACCGTAGGCACAGGCAAGTGGCTGCGGCGGCGGAGGTGTGACGGAGACGACGAGTCCGCTGCGCCGCCGAACCGCCGTGCTTGGCGTGCGACCATGCCATGGAGGCACGTGACGGTGACGACGAGTCCGCGGCGCCGAACCGCCGTGCTTGGCGTGCGACCACGCCGTGGAGGCTCGGGGCTCGGCGTGCTTCCCGTGTCCCCGTCCGGGTTCAGGTCGCGCGTCGATGCACGCCAGGCGCAAACGCCACAGCGCACGGGTCGGGTGACAATGACATGGACGTCGTCGCGTCTGGCGTCTTTTTTCATGGAGGGATCGCCTCAGGCCACACACGGCTTTAGAATTGCGATCCGATCAAGCATAACACGTCAAGTGCGACCTGTCGAAACTTTGAAAGAGCGCTGGACCTGGAATTGCTGGAGGTCGCTGTCTACCAACAAAAAAGGTGCGGAGGCATCCGCATTCGGGACCGGACCTCAAAGTCTGCCAACAACAGCGTCGCTACAAACTATAAAATCCTAATGGTCCAGTACTCCGGTGGATCAAAGCCAAGGCCCAAGAGGGACCACAATAGGAATTAGGAAATAGTATGCGGCTATGCCCAAGCAGGATATCCGAATTAATCAGAAATGAATACTAGTATGTTAAGCGATTGTTCATAATCTTTGTTCCGAAAATAATAAAAAAATGAATAAGCACAGCTAAGACCAGACTTCCCAAGACCGTAAACAACAGACAAACGCACTTTCTTGCACAGCACAAACACAAGTCAGATTAAGAAAGGTATGCATGACCAACAGGGAGCATTCTGAAACTTTGATTCTACCGACGTTTTCAAGTCTGAGAGCAACAGCTGCACAGCCACAGAAACAAGCAATACGAGGTCCTGTATTCAAAAAAAAATTTGGAGAAAGGTAAAGGCTGCTGATTAGCACCAGAAAAAATAGATGTCCAGCCAACAACTAATACATACACAGCTATAACGTTGCTTCCATGACCATTGGAGTTTCAGGTCTACTTCAACTGGCTTTACAACTTTGAATCCTTGATTCAATTTGCAATACCAAGGATGACAATGTGCCATTGAGCAAACAATTATACACTCACTCGAGTTAAAACCCACAAATCTTTTCCCACTTGATCTTTAAGAATTAGAATCAATTTTTACATAAACACAACTACAAAGAAATGTAAGAAAATGTAGTTCCTACAAACATCTTAGACCCAGCACTGTTTAGGCATGGCACCATGGCCTTATTGCATCAACTTTACTGTAATGGCATATCACAGCCATTACCAAAGCAGCAGAAAAAAGAACAGAATATTTAGATGTCTAACATTTGAGCAAAAGTTTCAGCCACTGGTTTGGTTACATGAAGAAACTAGACAGCATCAAGTTCTTATATTTTGGGTCATGAACCCACTCGTCTTTACATCATAGGATAATTCAGGATCATAGATTGCATGCAAATCAAATAACTTCAGGTATGGCAAGCAGGCTACCCATCGAGTCAAAGATCAAATGGACAAGAGAGAAAAAATTTATTCTAAGATCAACTAAGCATGTCATCACCACAAACAGATTGAAGAAAATGTTTTGAGCCTCACTCCTTATTCCAACCCACTTATCATCTACAGGTTTCTTGGCCTATTCCAAGAAGCCGCAAACGAAGCTCAGGGTGATGCCCGACGCGAGCATGCATGCATCCACTTGCACCCTCCTCTACCCACTTTACTTACCCTCTCCGTCCTTTGCCTCACTGATGGCATCTGCGGCGGCATTGCCCACAGCTATCAACCGTTCCTTCTCTTCTGCAGCCGTCGCTGGCTTATCTGATCTTTGCGATCCAGTCAACCTGGCAAGCAACACGAAGGACATGCCACCAAGCACGTTGTTCATGCAGCGGAGAGCAACGACGGACACCTTGAACACTGGCGCCGGTGCGACCTTGCCGAGCAGGTACTCGACCCCGTTCAGAGTCTGGTAACGCAGGTTGCTGCTGACGCCCATGTGGATCGCCCAGGTGGCCGCGTTGAGCAGCGTGGGCGGCGGCTTGTTGGGAGTCTCGAACTCCGGGTCCATGCGCTTCCGCATGGCGATGAGCCCGTTGGAGAGCGCGGTGCCGGCGAGCCCGGCCGCGAACCCGACCATCGCGAAGGTCGCGCCCTTGGACACGAGGGTGGCGACGCGGGAGCCGAGCGAGTAGGCGCCCGGCTCGAACATGTGGCTGGGGAGCGCGGAGGCGGCGGACGAGGCGGCGGCGGCGACGCCGGCGGTGGGCGCGAGGAGGTACATGAGGACGAAGTTGAGGATGGATCCGACGACGAGGGTGGAGAAGACAAAGTCGAGCTCGTTGAGACCGAAGTTGGGGCGGGAAGCCATGTCGCCGAGCACGCAGGCGGTGACGCCGACGAGCTCCTCCATGAGCACCTTGAACGGGAACTGCGGGTCCGCGGCGACGCGGGCGGCCCAGCCGGCCAGGAAGACGCCGAGGATGCCCCCGCGGCGGCCGTCGCCGCCACCGGAGTCCGCGGCGTCGCCAGATCCGCCTCCGCCGTACGAGCGCGGGGGCGGGGGCAGCCTGCCTCCCGGGCCGGACGGCGACGGGGATCGGAGGCGGAGGAGCGACGCCGCGGAGGAGGAAGAAGAGAAAAGCGGGGCGAAGGAGAGATTCGCGGTGGGCCCGGCGCGGTGTGGCGCGATGCGCGGGGAGGAGTCGAGGTGGGCCGGGAGGAGCTTGGCGGCGGCGAAGGCCGTGGAGGCCATGGCGCGATTCGGTGGTGGGCGGGAGGGGATCGCGCGCGTCCTCTGCCGCGCGTGCGAGACGGCGGCGGCGCGGTGCGGCAGGTGGCTGGTAGTGCGGGACGGCCTCAGATGGGGGGGAAGGGTTTTGGGGGTTGGTGTAGTGAAGTGGTGAGGGGGGCGAGGGGGGGGGGGGTGGGGGGGGGGTGTGTCCTCCGGGTTTGGTGAGGGGGGAGGAGTTGGTGGGGACTTGTACCAAGTGCGCAGGCCTCCCGCGTGGGCTGGCGCGACCACCTGTCCACCTACGCCTGCCGCGAGATCGCAGCTGGTGCAACCTGGCGCTTGGTTGAACAGTACGCGGAATTGGGAGCATCTTGGGTTGCCGGTTTCATTCCCTGTATTTTTCGAAAACGGCTGGGTTTCGATATTGTCAGAAGATAATTCCCGGTTTTGGCCTGCAAGACCTTCGCATGATTAGTAATGATTGAGGGTTGGTGGTGTTTCTTGTAAGATGTATGAGAGAGAGAGAGAGAGAATATCACATATGATCGAGAAACAGAGGAGTTCATGAAATGAACTTACTAAACCATTAATACCATTTACCACGCGGTAATCCTCTGTTTTTACCGCGGGCGAGAAAAATGAGAAGCGAGGGGAACGGGTGAGCTCCGCATAGCATACAGAATCATGGGGGTGAGCTCCGCCGTTCTCCATCTAGCATGCTTAACAAATTACAACACTTGACGAAACCATTTCGATGGTCTGTTAACCTTTGCCAACGATTATACATGTCCATGGAGTCCTTCTCGTCTGTACGCTGTCATCATTGGCTCTGATAACAACGCAGGCTCCAGCGCACAGGACGATATGCATCTTACCGCAGTAGTAAGTGAATTCCAGACGTGTGATTTGTAAATTGCTCTTGTGGAAACTGCAACACCAACTCACCCAGGTGGCCAGTTCATCTGCCGTTCCCCGAGAAGATGGACGTGGAGGTGATACACAGATTGACCTACGTAACCGAAGGCAGAAAAATCAGTCGGATGGCCACCAACAAGAGATTCCCAACAAGATGGGTCTTATCAGAACCGACGAACATTACTCACATCCTTCGGGCCCATCGTTGATGACAATCCTGAAGCCATCACCAAGCCCTTCCTGCTTTGCTACAACCTTTGCAGCATACAGAAGATTGCCCAGAACCTCGACGTGCCTTTCTTCTGCCTGGGAACAACAACGATAGATTGTGCCTATCATCAAATAGATTGTGCTCTATGTATCGTTGCGTACTGAAAATAATTATCATTCATAGCAACAGCTAATTCATCTTATTTTTAAGCATCTGATACTGCATCATGGAAATCGTCTGTGTACAAGGCACATAGTATCTTTCATTGAATTTCTTAAATTTGTTTCTGAAACATGGTTTACAGTATGGATTTGGCACAATCCATCTGAATGGGGGAAAAGAAGAGGTGAATATAAGTACCTTCAACAGCCTGGATAACCCATCTTTAACCTTGGGTATGATTATAATATGTATGGGAGCTTGTGGTGAAATGTCTCTGAATGCAAGGACCTGCAGTAGAACAATTGAATAGAAACGATAAAAATTCTACTGTAATCACGTGCTATAGCAACACTGCAACAATAAACATGTTGTTCTTAAAACTACTTGTTCTGCAGCTTTGCATTGTATGTGGCAAATGGGGAATAGCATAATGTTTGACAGTAATTCTTCGATATATGTGAAGATGCTTTCTCTGAAAATTGCTGGCTCTCCAGGGAGATGGAAGGTGTTATTTCCGGAGCGCAAATTGTCGAAGACTTCACACTTCAAAGCACGGGCCCCTGCTTAATGGCACCAGGTGAGACTTAAATTTCAACAGATTCCTGACCCAGATTGTCAAGGAGGAACCACCTGAGGATAAGTAGTTCTTGAGTTTGTCAATAGCATGTCAATGAGGAAAATCAACCTTGCTGACATGGCACCAAGGGTGGTGAAGGTGCCAATATTTTTTAAAGCTAGAAATACCAGAAAGTTGATAGCCTTAGATAATTAAGGACTTGATCCAGATAGCACAGATAAGATTACCTTTTGGTCCTCATAAACCACCTGAGATGGGATCTCCTTCCCGATACTTTTTTCAAAACTGCAAAAACCAGACAACTAATCATCTCAATGGAGAACATACGACACATGCATGCGAGAAGCGGTAGTATAGTAGTCGTAACTAGAAACAACTAAAGCAACCTCTTTAATTCAGAAAAAAGGAAAGATGAAACTTAAAATTCAACAAATGTTGGCTAGTATTTGGCATATCCTAGCAGCAAGTGTGAAAGCTAAGCATTGTGTATCTGCCTAATATTTCATTATTTGTTTCTATTGTTTGTCCTTATACACATATACATCTTGCAGGTCACCACCAACTTGACTGAGTGTGCAACAGAAAAGGTACCGGAGGAAGATTTCTGCATGTTTCCCAGCCGTAGGTTCAGTGCATCCAAATGGACAAACGAATGCAGCCAGAGGAACCATAGATTTTAAGGAGCTCAATGAAAATTCCCACCTGTTGAGGAGATGGGTTTGTGCTACTGAATGCGATGGTTTCAACTGAACACCTGCAAACCAAGCCCTTAGGTAGTTAGGTGGGTGTTCAGATGTTGCCATATATCTGCCTAAATTCATCCAATCGAGTGATAATCTAAGCACAACTTGGATCACATTAGCACATCAATGTCCCTACAAAACCTATCGATTTCAGATTCGGCGGAGTAGAATAGGATCCTGGCTACACGAGCCATCGCTCGAGATTGGATTCAGTGCTGGGCAGACGGTTCCGCTCAAGTCCAACTATCCCTGCGAGGCTACGACCCAGAATCCAGGGCTCTGCTCGCGCGTGCAAGAAGGAAACAAAACCACAGCCGACTCAGACGAGCGTTCCGTCATATTCACCCAAATCGAAGTGACAGTATAAATTGGGAGGGTTGAGAGAGGCTGACATGGTGGGGCCGTCCACGGGCTCGGCGGCGAGTGCGGCTTCCTTCTCGCCGGCCATGTGCGCCGGAGTGCCGAGCCAAGAGTGGGATAAGTGAGACGCGATGACCGCGAGGCGGTCGCCGCTCGCCGTCGCCGGAGGATGTTGGGCTTGGGCGCCGCTGGTCCGGGTCATCCCCTCCAATTTCTCTGTCGCCTTCGCCTCGCGCTCCTCCGCGGACCGCAGACCGCAGACCGCAGACCGCAGCTGAAGTCGTGGCACACTTGGCCCGTGCTGTCACAACTCACACACCAACTTTGGCTTTACGCTTTCTGAGAAGCAAGGCGTACTCTCGTACATAGGCAGTGGCACGGTTGCGAGATGTCAAAGGAAGTGTGGCCGCCACAGTGGCGTAATGTGACTATCATCTTATTTGCCGGTCAGATGGTAGAAATAAGTATGTATCAATCTAATCACAATTAAACCAACAGCTGAATTTGCCCTACAAAAAACAACAACAGCTGAACCGATTCAACCAATTCTCTGATAATGCGAGGTTGACAGTCTGCAGTTGATTTGTTGTCTCAACCTGCGCTTGAAACAATTCATTCACACTTAGTGCTGGTAAAATAGACACATCAACACGAGTTTTTCGTCGGAGAACAACTCATCAGCATCTTGCTCACACTGCAAACGACGCTTCACCAACAGATAAGGCAACGGCAGTTACAGCTCGAAACAGCATCTGACGGAGGCTCCAGAATATGATGCAGTAAGCAACCGATTCAGGGCGGGTAACCCTGACTAACTCCAAGACCACAAGCTAACCAAAAAAAAAATCTTCAAACAGATTATGATGTAGAGGTAAGGACTAAAAAGGACCCAATGGCACACACATCACCTGATTCTGTGTGCCCACATTTCAGGAAAAGCTAAGCATTTCGACAATTCAGAGATATCTTTAAGCCATTATCCCAGAAGTTTTTTTTTTGAAAGAAATCATTATCCCAGAAGATGTATCACGAACTGCCTCATACCTTATCACCATCACTTGATAAAAGGAAATGGGGGGAACAAGCACAGGAGTCTTATGTAATTTAGCTGAGGTTACAAAAGAGAAAAAGTTTCATACTGCTCAGAGTTATATGTATCCATCTGGCACAATGCAGTTTCGCAAGCACAGAATATCACACATGGAAGAGCAGGGGTTAAGTCACCATGTAAAGAAAGCTACGACCACCTAAATGAGTCCTGCAGATTTAGATTTTTACATACTAGGCTAGTAGCAAGGCCTCAGAGGAGAAACAGCGGTGCTCAGACAGCACATGCTAGGCTCCTGCTAATCTAGAGAGCAAACCATCGAGCTAGGATAAGCCAAAAACTCCCAAGCTAGCAAATGATTCTAAGCCGAAGAGGCAAAACCTTACAAGCCACAGCACTTAGAGAACTACAAAACTAGATATTCTGGACATAATCAGAAATCCGCCGAGCCAGTTCTCCTGAGTTGATATTTGGGTTCCGGCATAGGCGCAGAGAAAAGTATCTTCTCCAACTCCTGAACATAACACAAAACATTAATTTCATTGGAGTACAGGAATATGATAACCTACTGTGGGAACTGTATTAAATTGAATAAAACAAGCAAAAAATCAAGCCAACAAATTATTTGCAAGCATCTGAGCTTTTGCATCAGTGGCAGAGGGCTTATCACGGTTTCGATTTTTTATTTTGCCACACAGGAAATAAATTGTGAGAACACAGTATCAGAAAATTGCTTTAGTCTAGCTCAATTTCCAATAATCTTACTACAACATGTAAGAGAATGATTTAGTAATGAAATAGCCATCTAATGCAATCAGCATCATCATTATATGCAACCAACAAAACAAAATCGCCTCAACAAGAACTAAGCTTGAGCTGTGGATCAGTAATTTTTGTTAGGATTACAACTGAAGGTTACCAAAACACATAGGTAAGGCTATCAAGCAACAGACTGATTGAATTGGTGGTCGTATAAAATATAAAGTTATAACTATCACCGTTATAAGGATATCAATTCCGAATTTGCAGTTACAAATCATCAATCAAAAGTAGCATATATAAAGATAAGAACGGTAGTAGTGATAATGTTACTGAAGTTGTAAGTGAAATCTGAAGCCGTAATATAAAGTAGAACTCAAACTTATGCAGTTCAAAATATACTCAACATATGAAATATACCAAGTTACACTAAAACTAAACTTATAGGACTTTTGAGTCATCCAGGAAAACTTCAGAAAGACAGTTTCCACAACAAAATGATAATAACAAACAACACCTCTCTATTATAGAGGGATTAGATCCATCCCCTTCTGATGTAGGACAGAAAATCAGAATGTTGCTGTACATTCACATCCCCAGAAGAATGTAAAGTGACTCTCAGAATTTTTCAATGAACATGTTTATCTATTTTTTGGCGCATAATCCACCATAGCATAATGTAACCTGTTGATGGCTGTGGTTCATAACATAACCTTAACAATATTGGACTTTTGATGAGAAGGTAAATAAAAGATAACCCCAAATAGTCAGCTACAATTACAGATAAGAATTAGCCCTTGGTACATGCATCTACTCCAATAAATGTTTTACATGGTTTATCTCCAGTAATGGAAGCAAAATATATGCTACAACTATAAAGAAAATGGAGGTTACAAACTATAGGGGGTTTAGTGATGTTTTTATAAATACAGGTCTTAAAAGTAGCTTCACAGTGAGAATTAAAATAGATCCAAGTGTTAGTAAGGGTAATCACATTTATTTCCTGTCACTTATCAGATAACCTGACACCTATTCGGAAACAGAAAGTGATGATAAAAGATAAAAGACTAATTGGTAACTGCACATCTTCACCAACCAAACATGGAGCAAGAAAACAACGCTTTCTCGCAAAAGGGAATGACATAGTACCTTTTGCCTCTTTAGCCTCTCATTCTCCTCTTCTAATCGAGATACCTTGTTTTCCAGTTCATTAGTGTAGGCCTGTTGCAAATACAGTGCAAGAAATACTCAGGTTTAAGAAGAACAACAAGTCATCATGTTTAACATTTTCTACTCACTGCTAACAAGAAAAACTAGCTCAAGAAATTAGCATTCATAAATCTTCATCCATCCTCTTCTGTATCTAGAGAATTGCTGACAAAAAAAGCATGTTAGTTAAACATAGAAAGGCAGCAGACAGATGTTGCAACCTGCTTCCTAGCCCTTGAACGAGCAGCTGACTCCCTATTCTTTATCATCCTTTTCTGCCTTCTCTCCATCAACTTATCCACCACATCTCCTGGGGCACCACGCTTCCTACCAGGTGTTGGGGAATCAGAAAGTGCACCCATCATTGGCGAAGTAATATGGCCATCAGAGTATGATTCCAGAATAGCACCCGGCCCAACATTCAGTGGCTGAAGGGCTAACTGACTCGGCATATAAGCACCTGGCACGCCGTGTTGCCCATGCTGATGGGGCTCGATAGCTGTAATCTGGTGCTGATAGTGGTCTAACCACTGTGCTCCAGCTGTCAAACCGGCAGGCCCAGCACTACCAACTGGCTCCACATTGCCTACGTCGTTCAAGTCCTTCAGATATCCTTGGGTGACGACCCCAGCTTTCACCAAGAAATCCTCAAGCGTCATCTCCCCAAGCGTTGGCTGCCGCTCCCGTCTCCTCCTACCACTCTCTGTGACATTTCTCTTCGGTGCATCCTGGATGCCTTTCCACACCTCATCCACTGTCTTCTTGCTAAGCTCAGGTGGCATGGTGATGCTCCCCTGTCTCAAGAGGCTTGAAGTCTGCTCATACTGACTGGTAGTGCCACCATCATGGTCCAGACCATCAGGAAAGACACTCTTGAGCAACTCATCAAGGTTCATGCTATGCAGGGGTTCTCCCAAATGGCTCTGCACCTCGTCAAGGGTGAGGCTATACAGAGACCCTTGTCTTGCCAGGTTCTGCATCTGCCCGCGTTGCACTGCGCCAGCACTGCCACTGCCGCCCCCGCCTCCTCCCCCAGCCTGTGATGCCATTTTCTGACTCCCCATGAACCAACAGATTTCAGGAACAACGCTAACCCGTCTCCGTTTTACTGTGAACCATTTCAAGCAAAGACAAATCTCGCGTCTACAGCTGATAGATCACAACCTGCAGATCCACAATACAGGGGGAGCTATCAGGCAGTTGCAAGGGAACCCCACGCGGATAAAAATGAATAGAGGGGCAAGATTATTACGAATCCATTTAGGGATGAGAAGTGGGGGAGGAGGCGCTTACCTACACGCGAGACGCGAAACCCTTGCCGGCGCCGTACTTGGTGAAGACACCGCCTCTCAGCTCGACACGGGCGCCGACCCCTGGCCCGGCGTCGGTCTGGGGCTGCTTCGAGCGGAACAAGAGTGGGTCAATTAGCATCCGCCATTGGGGGTGGAGGTGGGAGGGGAGGAGGCGGTCATGTGGTGGGTGCGCGACGAAACCATGGCAGGCGGGGCGGAGCGCGGCCGGAGACGAGGTTGGGCCGGGCCGCCGGCGCAGGCGCTGGTGGGGCGCGGGCGCCGGCGCGGGCAGAGCTGGGGCGGGGCGCGAGGTGGGGCGCGGGCGGGCCGCTGGTGCAGGCGGGGCCGGGGCGGCCCGCGAGGTGGGACGCGGCCGGAGGCGAGGTCGGAGCGCGCCGCCTGCTTGGGGAGAGGTTGGGGGAGAGAGATTTGGGAGAGATGGGATCCTGGGGAGAGAGAAGACATGTAGGTACTTAACTGGCTTGAAACTGCTGTAGAGGGTAATTAAGAACTGGGGCGTGGGCCCACTAGCGGCACGAGAAAATGGAATGGAAACGAGAGTCACGCTTTTGTCTTCGCCTGGCTGGGAAAGGAGGCACGGCTAGGTGCAGAGTTCTAGGGTGCAGGCTGCAGCCGTGTACACTGTTTCTCTCTTTTGCTTAACATTTTCTGACCATGTATCAAAATTTTGACTAATTGTATATTAACAGAATAAATATGAACCACATATTATTTTCTATGCTATCAAATGTATCTTTACAGAAAATATAACACTTATTTAAGTATGAGTATCTGCATCCGTATTGTGTTTCGTAAAAAAAATTTGCATACATATACAGGTGATCAGAATTTACTTTAACTAAGTAGTTTTCTCTTTTGTATAAATCAATCTATAATTTTGAATCCCAACTATTGCAGAAAATGACATCTTTTATGGATGAACTATGCATGTGCTAAGTTTTAATTTTTTTTCAAAATTTTAAAGCACTTTTTTGTTAACCTTTAACTGTTTTCAACATTTATGCGTTTTTCTCACTGGACAATGCACCCAAAATGAGATGGAGACAAAAATATTTTGTACATTCAAAAATAGGCTCCTACAGCATATAAAGATATTGATGGATGGAGTAAAATGCATAGGCCTAATTTAAGTCTAAAGTGGCATCTGGAGGGAGTAGAGACACCCCACTCTAGGGATTCCTTAAACCATACTAAAACAAACCAAGCACCATCGCCCTAGTATTATATTTTGACTTTCGAGATACCAACTTGTTACTTTAACCTTTTAAACCAACAATTTACGCAACAAGCAGTAATAAAAAAAAAAAGAGGGCTTGGAAGTTCTGTGTTAGATCCCTCGGCAGCCGGGACCAAATTTTCGAACGAGTGAGCTGAGCAATCGGGAGCATCTCCTCAGGTATATTCTGCTTCCCCCCATGTTTTCTAGGACACCGTACGGAATATTATCTTAAGCTAAGCTCCAGATCCGTACGCTTATAGCTTAATTTGCAGTGATCTATAAATAGGAAATGCTTTTTTTTTCTTCAGGCAAATTCAGCAGATTTTAATAATATGGGTATACTAGTGTATCTTTGATTTGATAATCTTTCTCTAATAAGCTGCTGATTGATTGGTGCTAGCGTGACGTGTACGTGGGAAATGACGAGACTTATTTATTTATCAGAAGCAAGCTTAGCCTAGCCGGCAAGCGGGCCGTGAGCATTATTTATTTATTTGCGTCATGTGTACCATTGGCAATTATGAATAAGGAGGCGATAGGGTGACAGTGACACACTGCGCTACAATGTTCAGGAAGGAAGAAAAAGGAGACGCAACACGATAAAATTAAATTAAATAAAGCTTGGTGCGCCCGTGGTAGAATGATGATGGCGACCATCTAAACAAGAACTATAATC
Organism: Panicum miliaceum; assembly: GCA_032594955.1. Lineage (NCBI taxonomy): Eukaryota > Viridiplantae > Streptophyta > Magnoliopsida > Poales > Poaceae > Panicum > Panicum miliaceum. Next base: position 6,642,607 of record CM064063.1, on the reverse strand, counting down.
CCAAGGCGCCAAGTGCTTACTCCTGCTTGACTTCACTGGCCGTTCCTTCTGCGGGGGCCTGCAGGCTGTTTGATTGCATCCTTCCTCATCAAGGACATCTCGTAGGGCATACGCTGTGAGCGAAGCAAAACCAAATGCTAGGGGCTGAAGGCTGGGCCTGCTCTGCTCCCTATGACCAACTAGAATATCTGAATATATGTGTATGGCCAACGCGCTTAACATAACAATTCGGCCGGCACTGCTTTACTATTTTGTACACCAACCATGCCCAGCAGGAATTGCTGACTTTTAGAGCACTAAGCAACGTGGTGATGGTATTACCAAGTAGTACTTCACTAAAACCATTTGGATTAGAGAAGGGGGCAGGCAAATAAAGCATCTATGTGGCACTGGCACTGTCTCCTGACGCGAGGCTGTGACCTGTGTGAGGCATCATCCATCGCGTCCCATGCCTCCTAAACTAGGATTGGACGACGGTTCAGCAAGTTTAAGGAAATAATGGCACGATGGGGCCCTGCCATTCGCCAGACACACGAGAAGCGAACGGCCACAGCATCGATGATCCCAGATCAACTCGTGGAAGCACTGATCGTGTTGCCTCCCTGACCCCTGTGCTAGCTCGTCCTGTTCCACGAAAAGTGGTAGCTCATGTCTGTCGCTTTGTGGTTGTGTCAGTCGTCGTGGCCGGTGGTGGGCCAGCAGCCGGCCAACGGAATGGATGCTTCGACGGCGGCGGCGCGCACCCAGCGCTCGCTGCTGGCAGGTTCCGTCGCCCGTCGTCCTCGAACGAAAAATTCCTCGGCCACTCGAGCACACAGGATGACAGGAGGCAGGCAGAATGATTGCCCGGACGTCACTCGGGCTTGCGCTTGGCTTCCACCGTTGGTTGGTGCTTCCGCTTCGCTTCGTTCAGGTGCGGTGTGGCGTGTAGCGGCATGGCGAAACGCGAGACTAGAGGTTTGATTTGAGTCGATCCCTCACCCTGGCCGTGCCCGTGACAGCGACCGCGCAGTTGCAGGCCGGGTGGACGCGGGCACGCGGCGCGTCCGCGTCCACCACCACGGCCGGAAACAGAGGCATCCGCGCTTGGATATCACCAAGTGTCGGGCCTGGCGCTCGCTACAGGAAGGACGTCCGGAGCAGTCGTCCAAGTGGAGGCTTTTCTCCGCGCGACTGCATGAGCGGATCCAGCTCGAGGCAGGGGTTTCAAACACCCTCAAACCACCCCCACCCCCCCCCCCCCCCAAACCCAACCCAACACAGGCCTTAAAAAAATAGCTACGGAGGAAGAAGAGGAAGAAGAAGAAAAAAAAAGATGGAAAAAGGAAATGGAAACTAAGCGCGTCCAGGTTGAGTAGGACAAACGGCGCATTACGCCGCGCTCGTGTAGACTACTCCATATGATGAGTTGCCAATATTAGCGGCGGTGGCGCTTGGTATAATATTTATTTATTATTTTCTCCGAAAGGGAAAGAGGATACAAGGAATCATACCAGGAATGAATATATAGAATTGCTTAGTCTTATCATTTCATATTAATTCATAGTTTCTTCGTTGCACTATTTTTTTAATCTCTTCCATGTCAGTCAAAATTTAGTCCATACAATTCATCTAGTGATTACCTCGGATGAGACTTGTCAAGAACGTTATGGGCCGTATTAATCCAACCGTTATTATTGTTAGTAGCTAAATTCAATTTTTACCACAAAAAAGTAGCTAAATTCAATTTGAGGGTCTGTTGGGGCGGCTCATTTGTGTTTGATTTTAATGTTATATGTTTTCCTTTTCTTTATTTTCTGTTTTCTCTTTTATTCTTTTGATGTTGTTTAGAATTGGTGAGGCCACCGACAAAATAATATAAGTTGAAAATTAATATAACTTTTTATCCATACTAAAATAGCAACTAGCAACGGCCCATGTATGCAATGAGCTACTCCAACAAATCAGACATGTAAAGCTTCGCTGCTCTTTAAAAAAGATTGTCATGGGCAAACATAATGGTGGCGCCTATCTTCTGACCTTGATTGTACTGCACCTCTTTTTAGTTCAGTTCAGTCCTGTTGAGTTGGAGAGAATGGTACAAAATAAAGTCAATCCAGATCTGGGAGCATTGGACCAAAGAACCATCTTGGTCATCGTGGATTTTTCATATGTGGCGCATACGATGGTTAGATGTGTCAACATTGGCCTTCTCTATGTTCAAGACGATCCTGCTGATCCATCTAACCTCAGCTTCTTCGGTCCACATTATAATTGTACCATTATGGGATTAAGATAAGATATCGACTGAATCACATCGGCGGAGCTACATGTAGGCCAAAAGGACCTATGCCCCCACCCCACAATTGCAAAATCCATTGGCCAGCTACTAATTGATGTTTAGAAATAAAAAAATAAGCATATTAAGTAACATATTAGTACTGTGCCACTTCTTGATTTGCGTTCTAGCTCCGCCAAAACTGACCCGTACATCCTGAATAAACTTGAACAAGAGTAGAGTCGTTCACATATTTTCTCTCTTGGAGTACACTGTCAGATCCTGTAAAGATCAGATAACAGTAGTGCAGATTCGTATCGGCATCAATTCTATATCTTAGGTTGGTCTTGGATGGTTTCCATACTCGGTAAACAATACAATAGAGATGCTAAATTGAAAAGTATGTTGCATGGCATATGTTGTAAATAGTACAATAGAGATCATGTGAAGTTCATGCTTGATTCATATGCGTAAATATGAATGTTTCTGCAGGCACGAGTCTACCCAGTGTTAATCAATTATGTTATCTTGCTTCACTACCCACATTTTGATCTGTCAATGATTGTATGGAAGTATTTCACATAGTAAAAGTGTTCTAACTCATGAATAAAGATTTTATGTTGTTATCTACATATGGCATGTTTACGCAGAGCTAGGCTCTTCTATTGAATGGTGATTTAGCAGTAACATCAGTAGTGCATGATGTGTTTAATTTCTTGGAATATCAGCATTCATATTGTATTCTAGGTTGGTTGGCTATTATATGTTGCAAACAGTACAGTAGAGATGCTCAATTGGAATGTATGCTCAATGGTATATGCTGTAAAAAATTCAATAGAGAAGTAAAATTATTTGAATGAATTTCTTCATGTTACAATTGCATTAGATTGTCCAGTAAGAAGTAAGCAACTTCAATCCAAAAAATCTAACTCTGTGATGGTACAAGAGTATTCTATTCATCTCTGTTTGCAAAACTACCTCTACTTAAAGTTAGCAATCATGTTTTGCAAGAGGATCAAAATTTGGACAACTTTCTCATCCGACAGGAGTATTTCACATAATCACATTTCTTGGCATGTCTAAACCTTCACATTTTCTCATCCGGGCTTGGGACCCATTGTTGGTGCACTGCTTTCTTCCTTGGGATGTCCAATAATGATATATTTTGTGGTATTCATCAGAGATGTCACACTGCAGTAGAAGTCACAAGTGGTACCTGGCAAGCAAGTTCGGGATAATCTGCTGGGATTCTCCTAGTTGTGCGCAATCTGGCCTAACATCAAGTAACTCAGGGAATTTTCGGTCAACATGAATCCAGGCCTACATCAATGGGGAAGAATTTAAGGAAGAAGCAGCCTTCAGGTTGAGTATCTAAGAAAAATTTCAGATTTGATGGCCTACTGTGTTCCATAATTAATGCACCCGAACTGGTACTCTAGCGCACAATTTAATTTTTCTGGTAAGATTTTGCAGCTTCATATCATAAGATTAAACAACACATTTAGCCCACCTGTGCTGGAACTGGAGGCAAACGAGATTAGTCAGAACTGTGGAGCCTGGGCAAACTGAACTGGAATGTAATGCAATGCAAGCTAGGAGTAGTTTCCAGGAGAAGAAGGATTCAATCCATGCCCAGATGGATCTCGAGTCGAGACTCCACCCAGCTAGAGCGAGGCCGATGGAACCAGATGAGCCGCTCACTATAGGCAGGGGAGGCTAGAAGCCGCAACCGCCTGCCAGCGGGGCTGGTGCCACGATGACGAGCGAGGTGTTCTTCGGGCTCTCCAGTGAGTCAGTGACCTCTCTCGTGCTGCACTCGGAGGCAAACTCGCCGAGGGCGAGGGTCTCCCGCGCACGGGAGAGGAGCGGGTCGTGGTGAGGAGCTCGAGGTCGCGACTCGCGACGCTCATGGTGAGGAGATTGGGGGGTGGGTTCGGGAGGAGGGTGCCAGCGGCTACGACCTCTTGGCGGCACGAGGCAGGCAGGGATAGCGTAGCGCATGGCCGGCTGGGACGGAAGCATGAGCAGCGCCGAACCAGGGCAAAAAAGAGAAATAACTTTTCCCTATACTACGGCGACAAATATTTCGATTCTTTCGGATTTGTACGGCGGAGGGAGTACTCAGCTCACCATACCGAGCAATAGAAAACAAAATGGAGGGAATAAGTAATACGGCTCGCTATATCAGGCAATAGATAAATAAAGTATTGCTACGAGTGAGGCATCAAATGAATGGCAGCCAAAGATATCTCCTGAACAGAGAAGCATGACTCCAAGAATTAATTACCCTCCACATTTGCTTCATCATCTACCTCCATATAAGTATGGCCAAAGAAGCATCACATCTAAACCAGGCCATAGAGCAGCTGCGCGGTATGGTTAGAAATAAGGTCTCTCGTCTCATGGCGCTTCTCAATCTCAAAACCAAGGATGCAATGACCCTGTTCGTGGTGGCCACTGCCATCATGGCGTTGGCCTTGTCGCCCTGCTTCGGTCAAGAAAGGGAAGCCGGTACATCATGTTAGGGTACTTCCACCGCGAAAAACGAATTGGTATGTCGAGGTACTCCCACTACGAAAAGAATTAGAGGGGAAGGGGGTGAATTAGTCAATTCTAAAACTTTAACCTATGGCTCAAACTAACAGGGGGAGGAGGGGATGAATTAGGCAATTCTAAAACTTTAACCTATGGCTCAAACTATTTAGCACAAAATATAAGCTAAAATATATAACCGATGTGCAACTAGAGTTCAACTAGTGTAAAAACCTTATCCTAAAGAATTTTACAACCTATAGCCAATTCTAGTAATATACTACACTACACTAAGAATGTAAAGGCACGCAAGATTGCAATAAGAAATACGGAAGCTTAAACGAAAGGAATGAGGGGAAGCAAACTCTCGATAAGATTTATCTCGTGGTATCGGTAGGCACAAAGACACCCCTAATCCACGTTGTTGAAACACTCACTAAAAAGTATTGCTTCCCAGTCACCAAGTCTCTTCCGGGACTCTTCTTAACTCACCACAAAGGCCAAGTCCCCGGTCACCTTGATGCCGCTTCCACTAAGAAGCTTCTCCACGAAGGATAGGGTCTCCACGTCCCCCGCACAAAACTATCATCGCCGCTACACACCAAGCCGGAGGGTCGATGACTTGCTAGCAAGCCACCAAGACTCTAAGGGGCCAGCACACCGAGATACAACTTGTGGATCACTCAAGAACCAGCACACAAGACAGCAACGCCTTGCTCTCTCACTCTCTCTGGAGCTAATCCTAATACTAACACTCTCAAAGCTTGTGCTAAATCTAAGGATGTGATCGTGAGCTCTTGAGTGGTTTACTCTCTCTGGAGCTAATTCTAATACTAACACTCTCAAAGCTTGTGCTAAATCTAAGGATGTGATCATGAGCTCTTGAGTGGTTTGGAGAACTTTTTCAGAATGTGGGTAGCTTCAACCTCAAATGACCCGGAGTGAGACCTTATATAAGGTAGAGATCCACTCCTAGCCGTTACTTACTTTTCTGCCAAAAAGCTTAAAGCGTCGGTTAAACCGGTCGACACCGTCGGTTTAACCGATCATACTCAGCCTGCCTACTAGCCGATGAACTCCAACTGCCATCCTGTACTGACGTTATTGCACCGACACAACGCACCGACAATCGTTGATTTAACCGGTGCTAGAGACTTTGCTTGGAAACCCTTCTAGAACCAAAACATGCGTATTGAGTAACCACAGCACGCTTGCAGCGACGCCTTCTTTTGCACCGTCGGTTTAACCGGTGTCTCTGTCGTTTCTTCACACAGCACACTTGCACCGACGCCTTCTTTTGCACCGTTGGTTTAACCGGTGCCTCTGTCATTTCTTCACTTGATTGCCATATCATCTCCTCATTGCACCGACGCCTCCATTCTTAAAGCGTTAGTTCAACCGGTGCTACTGTGGTTTCTTCACTTGATCGCCATATCAACTCACCAAAGCACCGACCCATTATAAATTCATGCCGTTGGTTTAACCGACGCATGTAATCGCGTTGGGCCTTATCCAAACCATCTCAGATGTTATTTGGACATATTTTCACTACAACTTGGACATCTTAACAATAATTTGGACCATCTTGTATATTGATTGGACTCCATCCATGGAACTAGAAATCCTACAAACTTGACCTCACAAACTCGTTAGTCCCTTTGATCATATTATCGCACAATTATCAAAATCACAGTCACGGGGCCACGTTCCTTACGCACTACTTCTTTTTCATTTTACATGTCGGAAAAACTTGGCTTTGATCATTGCTTTTCATTTTGTAGCTGATTGCGACAGGCTGATGCACTCCTAACAGCTGCCAGCGGAAATGTGTCTCGTTGGGGCTTACTAATTTTACAACAGTTTGTCACGAGATTGGTGGTCTTGAAGCGTGTTGCTGCACCTTCAACTGTAAACAGACTCCTCCAAGTCCTCATCTTTGAGGAGGTTGAAGCTGCAACTTTCTTTGCGCTATCTAAAAATAATGTGCAAAGATAGGAAGTCGGTCTGACCATCATTCCCCTTGCACTGCATGTGGACCGATCAATCAAAACAATGTCAATAATGCATCTAATATATTTCTATCTTGTCCATTAATTCTACCTAAACTATAAATCACCTGAAACATGGTGTGACCAAGGTTACTCATTTTGACTTGTTTATGGTTAAGAGCCCGTTTTGCAGGACGTGACTAGTCTGTGGTCTGAAGGTCGGACGATTACCGACGTCCGGAGATGAGATGCAACCCTATCATTCAGCACACTACTCTAATTTGATCAATTTTACCTATAATATCAAAATAAATGCATAAAACATATTCTTAGCGCGCATTTAAAGAAAGTATTTGGACGTAAATGTGAGTGCCTTCTCTTAACTATAATCTGAAAAGAAACGAGTGCTTCTTGAATTCAACATGTAAATGAGTCCGGGCAAACATGCCACGAGTCGGTGATGTATGTTCTCTTTTTTTATTAAAAAAAAGGCATGTTATAAGAACCGAATATGTTAGTGGCGAGTTTGCTCGCTGCAATAGAATCTTGATTTTCTAGGATTTAGGCCCATGCAACGGATACTGCAAAATACATGGAAACATTAGCCCACAAATTTATTGTCTTTTGTAAGTTTAGCCGATCAAACTTTTACTCATCCTAAAGCTACTCAAATAAATCTGGAGTGGATGCACGTGGTGAACTACCGGACTTTATACATCGGTTGGTAAGCATTTGGTCATGGCGCATTGGTAGCTATGCTTACTTCCATGCATGTATGATGTGACCTCCACAACACAGCTGTTACAACTTACAATTGTACAGACCACAGAGAATGCTCGTGCCTCCTGTCACCAGCACGTACGCACCCACACCGGCGCACGTGTCTGCTCGCGAGGCCAGGGAGCTCGCTCCCACTGAACGGCGAACCCATTGGGTGCACGCAAGAAACCCGCAGCGACGCCGACCAGTGAGCTCGGCTTCTTTCGCATTGGAGCCCCGTCGACGCCCAGATTTTGCTGCACGGCCCCTTCGCATTCTGTCGCGAGACTTGTTTGTCTCTTCGCGTGTCCCTGCAGCGCGGATGCCAAACTTCCCCGGGACTTGACAGCAAAGAGCTCACCTCCCATCGCCGTCGGCCGGTCGCCGTGGCCTCAGGGCCAAGTGTCGCCGCGCCGGCGCTCACATAAACCCACGCAGGCGATGCGCGTCTTGCACCCACCCACCAAGCCCTGCTCCCAACCCTTCCAGTCCCCCACACTGTCCTCTCCAGTCTCCACGCACGGCTCCGCCGCTGACCGCTGGGCCCAGCTGGCCGGCCTGGTACTGCTGGTTTTCACCGTACAGCACTAGCCTGTTCTCAGTGAAACCAACCATGGTTAATCCCTCCTCCCAAAAAAGCAGTGGTGTGGTGAGCCATTTCCACCTCCATATAGGCAGGCTCACCTGCTCTGCCCCGGCCGGCCCGGATCTTCTTCCCATTAGTAGTAAGCAGCCACCCACGCCACTCTGCCGTCAGCACGCTTGCTGTTTACCACCAAGCCGTTCAAACAACAAAGCCAAAGGGAGAGCGATCACAGGCCAAGAAAGCGAAGCCGCGGCCGGGACGGGCTAAACCCTGGGCCACTCGCCATGACGACGAGGCCGCATTGCGCGGCCACCCCGCTTTCCCCTTCGTCTCGGGCCTCCTCCTCCTCATCGCTCTCCTGCGTCTCCTCCGCCGCGTCCTCGTCGGGCTCCTGCTACGTGCCGGCGTCGTGGCCGCCGAAGTGCGGCGGCAAGAAGAAGAGGAGCAGCCGCAGGAGGGCCAAGAATGGCGCCGCCGGCGGTGCCGTTGCCCTCCTCAGGAGGAACAGCTCCATCTACAGAGGCGTCACCAGGTGGCGTGATCGGCCAAAGGCTTAATCTTTCTCTTCGCCGGCGACGTGGTTGGGTTCTGTGCTTGTGGTTTCTGAGTGGGAGACGCGTCCGGCGTCCCCGTGTTCGTTGATGCAGGCACCGGGCCACGGGGAAGTTCGAGGCTCACCTGTGGGACAGGCACGCTCGGTGTCCGGCCAAGAGCAAGAAGGGCAGGCAAGGTGAAGTATTTGTTCTTGTGTGCAGCTGAAGAACAAATGCGATTTTTTTTTTGTTCTCCGGTCTCTCTCCCATTTATTTGATCATTTGGGCCCTCACGTTGTAGCAAAATGCCTGACATTGTTCTCTGTTTCTTCTGAATTTTTGTGTTTCGGATTTGTGCTCGGCTGCCTCGGCATTCGTGTGATGTGCGGATGTTTCATGTCTGATGGTCTGCTTGCCTCCAACAGTTTATCTTGGTGAGTCAAGAACTCAAGATCCTCTCCCTGCCTCACATCCAGAAAAAGCTCACAAACTTCTCCATGCTATGATTCCCAATTATTTGGAATTTGTTGTGTTGTTCGGATTGATTTCGATTTCCGGACCTGCAACTAGTTTCTCCAATATTTTCAACAATAGAGCAATCGAGTGTGGATGAAAAAGGTATCTTTTGGGTAAAGGTTTTTTCCCCCTGAACAAACAACTTTTGGGTAAAGTTGAAAGGACTGCATTTTGTGTGTCCCCTTGTATGCTGGACATTCAGAAACGTTGGCACAAAACCATCAGACACATGCATAGCTGGCTTTACCTTTACAAATGCAAGAACGTAGGAATACAAATTCTTAATCTTGTATCCTGGCAGGAGCTTTTGACAATGAGGAGGCAGCAGCCCACACCTATGATCTTGCAGCGCTCAAGTACTGGGGCTCAGAGTCATCAGAATGTAAACTCAACTTCCCAGTAAGTTCGGAGTTCAGTGTCATGCATCGTCTCTCCTTGTCTGTTGTCTCAGTACTGTACTTTGCTGCTACTCATAGTGTGAAGCTAAGCTCTCTCTGTGAACAATTAATGCAGCTGGAATTGTACAACCACGAGCATGAGACGATGCAGCGCATGTCAAGGGAGGCGTACCTGGCCGCTCTGCGGCGCAGGAGCAGCTCCTTCTCGAGAGGCGCCTCCGAGTACAGGGGAGTGGCCAAGTAAGCTCGCACCGCACGCACACGTGGCTTGAACCATCACCTGTATCTCTATATCTATCCAATCAAGCACTGCCTCAGTGGTTCTGCCAGTGCATCTTCCTTAAGTGATTCAGTGATTCTGAGCTGTTCAATGTCACTAACAAGGATGAAGTTTCTCGCTTATCTGCAATTGAACTGCAAATTTCTGTTGTTAGTTTGCCACCCTTCCTGCAAGTCTGAATTGTTTTCTTGGCGAATGATAGAACTATGAGAGCTTTGGATTTGCAGGCACCACCGCAATGGCAGGTGGGAGGCCAGGATAGGCTATGCTAACTGCAAGAAGTACCTCTATTTGGGGATATTCGGTACCTGTCCCTTTCCTTGGCCTTCAACTGCGTTTTGCTACTGATCTCAAGAAACGACATTTTTGTTACAATCATTCCACACAAAGTTGCTGCTATACCATCATGCATTCAGCATTCTTATCCGTTTGGCAATACCTGTATCCCTACTACTAGTAGTAGTAAGCTGTAACTTGCAGTTTTGCATTCTGAATTCTGATATCTGCATTTTTGCATTCTGAATTCTGATATCTGCATGTCTTCTACTCTTCTTGGATGATTTGTGCATGCTTCTGCTGGCTGCTGCTGTGAAGGCCCACGGAATGTACTTCTGAATTGTTGGCTGGTCCCCTTGGATCTTCTTTCTTTGCGTGCAGGGACCCAGGAGGAGGCAGCCCGGGCCTACGACCTCGCAGCTCTGGAATTGCGGGGCCACGCCGCGATCACCAACTTCGACATCAGCAGCTACACGGATTACCTGCAACAGCTTGAGCAGCCGGTCCCCAAGGCCCAGCCGAAGCCGGCTCTGAAGCCCAAGGCCGAGCCCGTCGACGAGGAGGCACGGCTGCTGCCCAAGGCTGCTGATCCGATTCCGGCGCCGCTTCTGACGCCCAAGCCTGAGCCCGAAGACGAGCTGGCCGGTCCACTGGCGCCGCTGCAGCTGGGCCCCGTGCTCCGCGACGAGGACGACGTGGACAACGCCATCGCCGAGATCCTGCCGGCGCTCGGCATGGACCCCGCCGACTTCGAGGCCCGGTACCCCCGCCCGCCGCGCCCGCGCGCTCGGCTGGCCGTCCGACGACCACCAGCTGCGCGGCCTGCCGCTGCCGGACGCCGGGCGCTTCGAGGACGACATCGAGACCCTGTTCGAGGCGCCCGGCTCGGCCGGCCCTGGCCACGGGGGCGAGGTCCAACCCCCCGCCGCCGTCGTGCCTGACGCCGTCTCCTGCGCGGCCGCCGCGATCAGCTCGCTGGCGTCCGGGCGCTGGAGGTGATGCGCGGGCGCGCACGCTCCCTGCTTCCATCCACCGGCCGTGTAATTACGTGTCGGTTCCTGGGGATTTGGGTGGCATTTTGGTTTGGTGGCGAGGTGGCTGGCGGCGATTAAGCATGTGTCTTTTGGCGTGTGAAGATGCCGTAGTGCGGCAGCTCTCGCTCTCGAGTCTCGATCCTTTTGGCCTTTGTGGGAATGTGAAAGTGGGAGGGCTCGAGCTTTTGGGATGATCCACTGTGGAAGCCATGGTAACTTGTAACTTGTCGGCTAACGGCGCACGCACTACGCTGCCGTATCGGGTTGTCCAAGTTGGGATGCCGTGGCATCAAGTGCTCGTGCGGTGTGACGGATGCGAGATGCACATGCTACGCTTGCAGTAGCTGCTAGCTAGCTAGATACTGATCAACTGAAATGACAGGTTTCTGCCACTCCATTTCGTGTGCTTTTGAATGTGTGTTCGTATCAGGTGACTTCTCTCCGTCGTTGATTTGATAAGAATGCATGTGTGGATGCTTAAGGTCCCTTAGGCCTCGTTTGTATCGAGCTAATAGTAGAAAGATGTTACACAAGGCTTTAGTTGATCTAAACAGCTCAATTTGTGGTCTAATTTTTCAATTCAACCACTCAGCTTATAAAAAAAACTACAAATTGAACTATAAACTAGTTTCCTGCTATTGCAGCTTGTAATAAGTTAGAAGAATAGAGACATGACCTTAATGTTTAGTGAATATTGTTGCCAGTCAAAGACCACCTGCCTAGAAGTAACTAGTGAAGAGGTGCCGGTGACAAGCAAGCATGAACCCAGCCACCGAGGCAGTATAACACCCTAATTTTCAACTTACGAACCTAAATAAATTTTGCTAGACTATTGCAGGCTCGTTAAGGTTTTATTTAATTTGTTTTGAATTTAGAGAATTTATCATGAATTATAAATAATTTATAAATAATTTACTTAGCCATAGGAAGAAATATAAGAAAAATAGATCTTGTGCATTCCCACGCCGCACTACATTATTTTATTGTTTGTCTTTCAGTAGAATTTAAATTTTAAATTTAAATTCAAATAAATTTGCTTGTTTTCTTTTTCCTTCCCCCTCTTTTCTCTTTTGGGCCCAATTCAAATCTCCCTCTCTTTTCCCTCTCTCCTTTCTCCTTCCTTTTCTCCCGCGCAGCCCAACCCAGCCGGCTCAGCTCTCACTCCCGGCCTGCCCTGCCTCCTTCTCTCTCTGCCGCCGATAGGCGGGCCCCACCAGTCGGGGCCTTCCTCTTCCCCCGACCGAGCCCAACTCGAGCTCGAGTCTGACCCGGCCACGCCGCCTCCCCACGCCACCTGGCCAGCACGCCTAGGCCCTCAGCCGCCCCTATATAAGCGCTGCCAGGACCCCCCCCCCCCCTTTGACTCATCGAGTCGCAGCCGCCGCCTCCGCATCGCCCAAACCCTAGCCGCGCCGAGCTCGCTGCCTCGTCGCTTCCCTACTTCCACAAACCACCGCTGGAGTTTCGCCTTCCACGAACCACCGCAGGAGTTTCGCCTTGGGGTAAGGACCGCTGCCGGCCACCCCCGCCCCCCCCCCCTCTCACCTTCCCGCGCCGGCAATCGCTAGCTGGAGCACCGTCGGGCCGCCCCACCGCGGCGCGCCACCTTCCCGACCCCGCGCGCCCGCATCGACCCCCGCCAACGTGTTCCCCGTCACCCCCTCTTTCTTCCAGGCCAAACCCGAGCCAAAGCCGTGGCCCGCCGCTCGCCGCCGCCAACCCCCGCCAGCGCCGCCGCCGCCGTCGGATCTAGATCCCACGGTCTAGATTAGATCTAGACCGGGGTCAAACGGCCTAGTACCGGTCAACCCTAGGTGTTTTGCAAAAGAGCCCCTATGTTTTTATGAAATCAACCCACAATCCATACTAGTTCAAAAGTATTTGCAAAATAGTCCTTTTTCTTCTGTTTTAACCCCTGGACTTTTCTAAAATATAACCCGCCATCCAAATCTCTCTGTTTTCAAATCTAAACCCTAGATTTTAGGTTTATTTATGTTTTAGCCCTCTATTTCTTCGTTTAGAGCCCTTTTAGTTTTAAATCTTTTATAAATAAGCCTCTGAAACCATGTTTTAGCCATAACTTCTCCGTTTTACCTCCATTTTTATCGATTCTTGCGCTCACGCAATTCTTGTGACGTGCATAGTTGCTTTGTTCTGTTCACATTATTTGTTGTACTGTTTCTTATTTGTTGTACTTGTTTGCTTGTATGAACTTATGTGGTGCGACAGACGATGCGCAGTTCGAGGATCCGCAAGAGCGAGGCTTTGAAGAAGCCCTCGAGCAACAACAATGCTTTGAGGAAGGCAAGTGGTCCTTGATCATATTCCGATCCCAATAATTCTTCATATACACACATTTACTTTATATGCATGCATGAGTCTATAACATGATGGATCCCAAACTAAGGATGTGCCTAGTTTCTATGTACTTCCTTGATTAAACCTAGGTTGGTTTACCTTATGTTGTAGCTATGCTAGTTAATCAACTACTTAGACTATGGTTGGTTAACTTGGAAATAATGCTTTGCTTATTTTTACTTCATGTTCTGGAATACCTTTATGGTGATAACTATAAGGCGATAACTATAAGATTATTATTTTAATTAGAACATGGAGAACCACCCAGGAAAACTGTGCGACCATAATATTATATGGCTCTGGTCTTGGATAATTAATTAGAAACTTTAGCTTGTAATGGTCTTACCAAAAGGGTAAGAGGGGAGTACGTTAATGGGGTATAGCTCGGTCCTCTTGAGGCTTAGATATGATCATGGTTAAGGCGTCTTCCTCATTAGGAAGGGTTATGACCATTGCGGTTTGAAACCTTAGCGGACCATTGCAAGTTAAGAAATCTTTGTAAAGGCCTCGTAGTGAATCACTGCCACTCACATCGGAAGTTTTTAAGAGCCTTGCAAACTCCGGCATCAAGGGAAACACGAGTTGTGGGTAAAGTGTGCAACCTCTGCAGAGTTTAAACTGATATATCAGCCGTGCTCACGGTTAAGAGCGGCTTGGACCCTCACATGATAATTGAACTTGAAGATGATCTAAATGGATATTTTTTTTATTTATGTTGTTGGTAATTATCTCTTTTACTTACTTAAGGGTTTATAGTATATACTTACACATAGTTAATGCTTGTTAAATAAAATTTGACCAACTAAAAGTGTTTATCGCAGTCAAACATGTCAGCTATTTCTTGAAAATTGGTCTTGCATGTTATATAATTTACTCCACTTGCTGAGTACCAACCATAAGTGTACTCACGCTTGCTTTATTAAAAAAATGCTGCTCGGAACAAGATAATTATCTGGAGTTCCCTGAAGACTTCAAGGAGTTCTAGGTGTATGTGATGGGTCCAGGGACCCGGGGTCCCCAGCGGGCTCACTTGACCAGCCCAAGGTCGCGCCTGGAACAAGCACCCGTCTGCTTGAGGAGACAACTTCATCTGGGCCACTTCGGCCCATAACCCCGACTGACAACTCGATTGGAATGACCAAGGCCCATGTCCCTGACTGTGGGAACGATCGAGGGCCGAGTCCGTACCGAGGCTCCGATCGAGGACTCCGACTGGGCTCCACCTTGCACGTGCCCACCTCCCCGACCGGCAGGATGGTCGGGAGGCTAGGCCCGGCGTACCAGTGGGCCCCAGCAGTAGGTGCAGAGGATAAGGATGAGCCTCGGGGTCAACTTGTCGTAAACGGCCAACCACTCCTTTTACGGGGGTCACAGTCCCCTCTGTTATGGTTGCAGGCCGCCACTATTCTACCTGCTCGTCCTCGCGAAGGGACGGGACGTAACGTCATCATGATACGGCTAGCACGCCTCCATCACGACAGAGTGACCGGGCGTGGCGCCAGGGACGGGACGTGACTACCATACCATACCTATCGGCACGCGCTCCCCCCCCCCCCCCCCCCCCGCCGCCGACCCCCCCCCCCCCTCCCCCCGCCGCCGACCCCCCCCCCCCCCCCCCCCCCCCCCCCGACCGACGAAGCACGACACACAAGGATGAGACGAGACAGCCACTCCATGACGCAAGATTTGGACGGTGGTCGACGAAGGACTTCGACTGACAGAGTTGGCAGACCCGACTGACAGAGTTGACGACCCCGACCGGCGGGGCTTGGAACTATTTCTCCGCCAACCTTTTTCTACTAGTAGTTCCCCTGTAAAGCTGACCCCCCTTGGGCTATAAAAGGGAGGGTCAGCAGCCTAGGCAAAGGACAGCTTCCGCTAGCAGACAACTCATCACATCCTCCACTTGAAAGCTTGTAACTCCTCCAAAACTCTCTCGAGCACATGGGCTCAAGCAATACAACCTACTGACCCCACCTGGACGTAGGGCATTCTGCCAGAACCATTATAAATCTTGAGTCATTGTGTACTAGGCAACATCCGATCACGATGTGCGATACACACTTCGAGTAGGTTTAGCTGCCGGCCATTTCCAGAAACGATAGTTTGGCGCCGTCCATGGGGAGGACATCGCGCGTCCATCGTCCTGGCAATCGGATGGCCTCCATCTCCGACACCTCCGACCTCGTGAGCCTAGGCGGTACGATCCGCTTTGGCTCGCTAGAGTTTCCCGCGACAGCATGCATTGGGTTGTGGGAACCTCTCGTCTTCGCGCCCTTCCAGGCCTTCTGCTTCGGAAGGTTGGACATCGTTGCCGATCGTCTCGGCACGCTTCACCTCCGCGAGGAGGCCACTCCTCTTACGTCGCTTGAGGGAGACACTCCCTCGAACTGGCCGCTGGCCGACCTCGACATCGAGGCGCTGGCACGGCGCATCGAGCTCATGCTCGGTGCCGACCCCTCAGCGAGCGACGTGGACCTGGTCCTGTTCTCACTGCACAACTCCTTCCACCAAACCCCCCTGTCCCCGCCACGCTCACCATGCGACCAGTTCTTGTTTGGCCTCACGAACGCCGCAGGCGTACACGCCAGGGAGCTCTCGAGAACCATGCCGCTACCTTCGCTCGCAACCAAGCTCGTGGGTATGACGCGGTACGGCCCCGCCTTGTTCCATGAGATCCTCTCCGACGATGACCTCCTTACTAAGGGATCCAGCGTCTGGGATGTGTCGTCCCTCAGCTGTCTTGTGCCACGGGAATGCGTCAAGGCGGATGTTCGGGGGCCACAGCCAGTCGCGGTCGAAACCGGGGACACGCACACCCTGCCAGACCCGCGCGCACAGGCCTTGGCTAACGCCCAAGCGCACGGCGAAGACCTACGCCAGCGGCGAGAGCACCAACCGCCGCCCGCGTTGATGCACCCCCGACGCAGCTCCGAGCCTAATGCTCGTGACATGGCAGGCGGTCCACGGGCGCGCGCCCGTCAAGTTCTGCAGGCCATCGTCATGGACGCCAACAACCCCCCGCAGTTTGCGCGGGCCGGGTAGAACATCGTCGTCGTGGCAATGCTCCTATGCAACCTGCCCGAGCCTGCAGACCCTCATTACCAGGAGCTCTACCGCAACATCCGGACGTTGGTGGACTGTGCTGCCGTACAACAGGCGGAAAGCTCCGCGTCACGCCACCGGCACGAGGCCTCCTGCCCAGTCGGAGGGGTAGGCTCACAGCAGCCAAACCCCTCAGTCCATCAGCGGCAAGGGCTTTCACCTCGGGAGGGGCGATACACCGTGGCCGCACCACTCCTCGAGGCGGAGCCCACCGCACGGCGCCCCCCGCTGCGCGGCCGGCTCGGGCCCAACTATGACGCACGCAACGTCATCCACTCGCGGCAACTGGCCTGCCGCGATGCTAATGTTGAAAGGGCCGCCGTGGACATGGCCGAGGCTCACCAGCCCGTGGGGGAGCACTAGGAGGCGCCTCCCAGGCGAGGTGGCTGACCATGCGACCGGGACGGCGACCGGAGCCCCAGTCCGGAAAGCCCGGGCCCACGGGCCTTCGGACACCGCATCCAAAAAGCACCATTCCCGCCGTGCTTCCGACTACCCACCAACATCACCAAGTACACCGGGGAAACGAACCCCGCTGTATGGCTGGAAGACTTCTTACTCGCCTGCGAGCTGGAGGGGCGGATGATGACTACTTCATCATCCAGCCTCCCCATCTGTGTTGAGGAGCATGTTCGAGCATGGCTCGAATTCTTGCTGCCCAACAACATCCGTGGTTGGGCGGAGCTCAAGCAGGTCTTCATCAAGAATTTCCAGGGGATGTACGTGCGCCCCGGAAACTCCTAGGACCTCAAGAGCTGCAAGCAGGAGTCTGGCGAGTCCCTCCGGGACTACATCCGCCGGTTCTCCAAGCAATGCAATTCCCTCCCTGACATCATCGACGAAGACGTGGTTTGTGCGTTCCTCTCTAGGGACCACCTGCAAGTCCCTCGTTCATAAGCTCGGCTGCCGAAAGCCGCACACCACCCCCGAGCTCCTGGGCATCGCCACGAACCACGCCTCTGGCGAGGAGGCGGTCGGGGCGGTCTTCACCGATAGTCAGACCATGGGCAAGGCAAGCGGGAGGACCAGGATGAGGGGCTTTCCTCAAAACAGGAGAAGAGGAAGAAGAAGAACCGACATTGCCCCAACCCCAACACGATCGCGGCGGCCGACTGAAGGACAGCAACGGCAATATCCTATCCAACACTTGGAACATCGAACGGTTACGTCGTTTCTTTCCCTAAATTCAGTCCTTTCATGTGCTTTCATTCCAAAAGCCGACTCATACGGCGCCCCGGCCCGAACACTTTCGGCCCGGGTCGCTCGGGGCCCCCACGCACGCCGCTACCCCCCTCTTTCCTTTTGTAAATCATGCACAAAAAGGCAACTTTTTTCGCCCAAGCAAAAGGGCGACCCGTTCTTTCGTCGCGACCTAAGTGATTTTGTTTGGGCCACCTGACCTACCGAACCCTCATCACAACCTACGATGAACTAGAAGTTGACGCCACTCGAGCCATCCCCCGACTACACGCTGCAACCTACGGTTAATGAGCAAGTTCGAAAAGAAAAGTGCAAAGGCATAAATCACTCTAGGAAACAAAGGGATACGGGCGGGACCAGCTTCCCGAAAACCATAAAAACAAAAGCGATGACAAGCACTTAAAATTGTTCACTCAGGGGCCCTTGAAGACCCGCGCAAAAAAGCCAACTTTTTTGTTTTTTTCGCCCCAGCGAAAGGGCGACCCGTTTTCCCATCGCAACCTTAAGTGATTTTTGTTGGGCCACCTGACCTACCGAACTCTCGTCACAACCTATGGCGAACTAGCAACTGACGCCACTCGGGCCTGCCCCAGGCTACACGCTGCAACCTACGGTTAGTGAGTACGTTCGAAGGGAAAGGTGCGAAGGCAAAAGTCACTCCAGGAAACAAAGGGATACGAGTGGGACAGGCTTCCCAAACACCATTATAACGAAAACGCTTACAAACACTTAAAGTTGTTCGTTCGGGGGACCATTAAGTTCCCCGCGTATGTATTTAAAAAATAAAAGCTAACTATAAATGCTTTTACTGTGGCACCTCGTCCGCGTTGGCCGACGACGTGGAGGGGAGGAGCCACGCTGCAGGATCAACTGGAGGAGCCCCTTGGCCGGGGGCCAGCACGGTCGGGGCAGCGCTCGACTCGACTTCCGTGCCTGGATGCGCAGCGAGCTGTCTTCACCTACTCCGCGGTGGTTGCCTCCGCAATCGCCATAGCCACCGGCATCAAACTCTCTCCAAGTTCGCGGAGCTGGTTGGCGGCACGAGGGGACCCACCACGACCGCGACGTGGACGCGAAAAATGGGGCGGCGCTCCAACTTCCCGGGTAAGCCTCAACACGCCACATCTTAGTCAATAATCGTATTTAATTACTCGATAAAAGTGTACAGACGATAAAAGCATGCTAACAGGTCCCGACTTGGGAACCCGACCGACCAAGGTTGGAAGGCCGGTCCGCGGAGGACTCGAGGTCGCCGCGCGTCAAACATAACCAGGGGAGAAAACGCAGATGAGCCCCAGCGGCCCTCGCCCGACCTGCTCAGGCAGCGATTCGGGTCATCTGAACCTTCTCGTCTGATCCAGACCTCAAGCCATGCCCACAGAATCTCTATCGAGGAGAGGCCAGCGAGCCACCTGAAAGGACCTCAAGATGCCTAGAGGGGGGGGGGGGGGGGGTGAATAGGCTAATCTGAAACTTAAAACAATTTGAACACTGTCAGTAACACAAATGTCTGGATACTCCGGATATATATCCGAATACTCTGGACTTTGTGTCCGGAGCTTCCGAAGATAATGTCCAGACTATCCGGGTATGAAACAATCTACACAAAAACAAAGATACCGATGTTGTAATTTAGATCAAGTAATTTTAGAAGAGCTGGTGGTACCTTTGGAGTGTTTCTCACCAGTTGTTTTGCTCTAGAGACTTGTATAATAGTAGATCGACCTCAAACCCTAGAAAGTTAGTATCACAAGCAAATAACCAATAAAACAAGTAAGGAGCACAAGAGAGAGACATAATTTGTTTTCCAAAGTTCACTCCCAAAGGAGCTACGTCTCCGTTGAGGAAGGATTCAAGAGACGGTGCTCAAAAACCCCTATGCTCCTCACCCAAGGGTGAGACCAACGCTCAAACCCAAGGTCACTTACTATGTGTTCCTCCGAGAGGAATGACGATTAAAAACTTCTTGTGGTGCTCACAACTTGCTTGAGCACTCATGAGCGACGCCTAGCCATCTAGGAGCTTGAAGCTCCAAGAGTAACAAACTTGAATCCACCGGCTAGACGAGGATGATGTGCTTAAAAGATGGAATGGAAGCTCATTAGCACAATTTTTGCTCTTGCAACAATTTCACTTGAATCCCCAAAGGAAATCACTCAAGAATAAAGAAAGGGGGAGTGAGAGTTCTTCTTTAGCTTGTGGGCGTTTCTGGTCGAAGTGCGCAAGATTGGGTATGAGTGAAGGGGTATGGAGGGTATTTATACCCCCTCTCACAGAAAACTAGCCGCTGGTGAAAGGGTACCCGAATACTCCGGGTATATGTCCGGATACTCCGGACACTGGGGTCCGGACACTCCGGACTCAGAGAAATTTACGGACGGAGAACAGTTACCCGTAGATTCCGGACCAGGACCCGGACACTCCGGGTTTAGCAGGGGATTTCATAAGAAGGTTGTTTATAGTGGTAGGTTTGATTCTCATGATTTTTGTAGGTTCTCTTGAGCACAACTACCACGTCAACACGTGTAGATCAAAGTCTTTCTTGATAGTACGACGTTCCTATACTCAATTTCAAAATAAAATCTAATCTTCAAGTAAATTTGAAACACCACTTTTTATTTTCTTTTTTAGGGGTCATGCTTCGTAATACGCTTTGCTTATTCACCCTTAGCACCTACACACATGCTTGATAACACGATTAAATATAAATGTGCTTTATCATCTAACACCAAAACCCACTAAGGGGTCTAGATATCTTTCACCACCTGAGTCGGTCGGACGACTCGGGCATCTGCCGGGTGGCGGGTTGTGGAGCTGTGGAATGCCACCTGCGGGCTATGCCGACCTTGTCACGAAAGACGGACCTGGATTCCACTCGGACGCCCGGAATTTTGCCCGGGCACACCCGTTAGGAGCTCACTGAGCCCGTCACTCGAGCCATCAAGGCAAGTGACCCCGGACGGGGTCACCTCCACGCGTACACGCACACGACACCGTCGAACCGATCGCCCTCCTTTATGGCAAGGCCGCGGCAAGTCGGGGAACCGCATTCCCACTCGGGAAGGATGGCGAAATTCCAGCCCCCGACTGGACTCTCGGACGGGCGCAGCAAATACAATACACCCCGGGATAAATGCGCTTTATTCCGGGTGAATAAATATTACAAAGTACAGTCGGCCCATGACCGTTACAAAGTACGAAAACCCGTTACCACCACCAGGGTGGTAACACTGGTAATCTTGGGAGGGCTGCTCCAAGCGCGGGAAGACAGGGAGGAACAACTTCCTTGCAAGTCTCCTTCTTGCATCCCCTCCCCAAGGACACCTTGGCAGGGGGCGACGACGAGAAGTGCATCTGCCGCTGACTGAACGCCCACTGCGCCTCGAGCAAGCCTCGAGATTCTGCACCAAGAGCAGGCGGCT
Organism: Panicum miliaceum; assembly: GCA_032594955.1. Lineage (NCBI taxonomy): Eukaryota > Viridiplantae > Streptophyta > Magnoliopsida > Poales > Poaceae > Panicum > Panicum miliaceum. Next base: position 6,621,363 of record CM064063.1, on the reverse strand, counting down.
AACACCGCTGCGGCGCACTTTTTGCACGGCAAGGTCAAGGCAACCCTGATTGACTCGCGGTCAAAGGGGGAGCCTCTCTTGCGCTATATCTCTCTGCGGCTGAGGCAGATCGATGTGACCTCTCACTCTGAGAGAAAGCACGACGTAGTGAGAATAGCGCCTTCACGATTAAACAAATCGCAAAGCCGCTTTGGGGCCTCTGACGGGTCAAGGGACCCAGGGTCCCCAGCGGGCTCACTTCTCGTTGACCAGCCCAAGGCCGCGCCTGGAACAAGCGCTCGTCTGCACGAGGTGACAACTTCATCTGGGCCGCCTCGGTCTACAACCCCGACTGACAGCTCGGTCAGGATGACCAAGGCCCATGTCCCCGACTGTGGGAACGATCGAGGGCTGGGTCCTTACCGAGGCTCCGACTGGGCTCCGCCTTGCACGTGCCCACCTCCCCCACCGGCAGGCTGGTCGGGAGGCCGGGCCCGGCGTACCAGCGGACCACAGGAGTAGGTGCGGAGGATAAGGATGAGTCTCGGGGTCAACTTGTCGTACACAGCCAACCACTGCCTTTGCGGGGGTCACAGTCCCCTTTGTTGTGGCAACAGGCCGCCACTATTCTACCTACCCATCCTCGCGAAGGGATGGGGCGTAATGTCATCATGATACGGCCGGCACGCCTCCATCACGACGGAGTGATCGAGCGTGGCGCCAGAGGTGGGGCGTGACTACCGTACCGTACCTATCGGCACGCGCTCGCCCCCCGACTGACGAAGCACGACGCACAAGGACGAGACGAGATAGTCACTCCACGACACACGATTTGGACGGTGGTCGACGAAGGACTCCGACTGACAGAGTTGGCAGACCCGACTGACAGAGTTGGCAGACCCGACTGACAGAGGTGACGACCCCGACCGGCGGGGCTTGGAACTCTTTCTCCAACCTTTCTTTACAAGTAGTTCCCCTGAAAAGCTAACCCCACTTGGGCTATAAAAGGGAGGGTCAACAGTCTAGGCAAAGGATATCTTCCACTAGCGGACAACTCATCACATCCTTCACTCAAAAGCTTGTAACTCCCCCAAAACTCTCTCGAGCACCTGGGCTCAAGCAATACAACCGACTGACCCCCGACTGGACGTAGTGCATTTTGCCTGAACCAGTATAAATCTTGATTCATTGTGTGTTAGGCCACATCCGATCACGACGCGCGATACACACTTCAAGGAGGTTTAGCTGCCGGTCATTTTTGGAACCGACAATATGTCTCCCAGTCATTTGCCTATGAAGTTGAAGTTCCACTGCTAGTTAAAGATGTTTATTTGTTGCTTAAGATTAAGACTTCGGTCATGTAATAAAGTACTCTAATACTCTCTTTCGTTATGACATTGTTTCGGATATACACTTATATCGTCAATCATATGTGTGTGAATTTGATCCTAACGCACATATATGAGATACATATGGTTTCTTCCTAAAACCGGGTGTGACATGTAGATACTCCATTAATGGGTCATGTGTGTGCGGGAAGGTTCATCATCGGCCCATGCGTGTGCAGACAGAGATGCAAAATGTCTACTACATTTCTTTTTTAAAAAAATGTGTACTACACTAGCAAGTACTAGCAAACATTACCATAGTTGCCACGCCAGAGCACTCTAGCCAGATTCTTTTTTCGAATAAAAAGAGAACGAGTCATCGGAAGGAAGAACAAAACGACCAAAAGGAGCCGACTCAATTTCGACAACCGGTCAAAAGAACAAGATGCGGCACTGTAGGCAGGGTGGGCCGCCTGATGCGTCGTATCCAACTAGCAGCCCAGATCAAACCAAACCTGCCCACTTCCCGGCCCGCGGAATAAAGAGCGGCTAAGATCGAATCCGCGCCACGCCACACGCAACTAGCCCATTTTGTCTAGCCTCCATTTGGGCCCATGCCTGGAAGCCCCCACACGGCAGCCTCACAGCGAAGCGTCCCGGTCAGGATCTGGCTCCATCCGCCCGCCGCGGGTCGGTTCGGCCGGGCCCCGCGCGAGCGCTTCTCCTCTCTATTTTATCGCAGCCCGCCTCGGGCCAGCCGCTCGGACCGCACCGCAGCCAGCCACAGCCTCCCGTCGCATTCGCTCGCTCGCGTCGTCGCTCCCGACCGGTGCTCCCGCCTCCGCCGATCCGCGCACGCAGATCGCAGAAGCCCGGCGGCGCAGGGGCAAAGGGGAGCGAGGGAGGGAGCTCGCGCGGCGGAGGAAGGCGTTCGCCACCGTCTCGGTGAGTGCTCCCGCTTCTCCTTCGTGCGTGCTGTCATGAATTCCGCCCCGCGCCTCGCGGATCTGATCCGCTCGATCGTCTGGCCGGTGATCGGGGTGCCGTTTCCCCCCGCTACGGCATGATTCAGCTTCGGCTTCACGCTTCGCTCGCGTGTCTCTGCTTTTTCCCGCGAATCCGATTCGATCCCGCGCCTTACTTTGGATCTCGTGACCTGGGATCCATTCCTTACGGGATTCCTGTGGGATGTGCTTGCTTACGCGTGTTGGAATCGTAGCGTCTATGGATGTGGATCTGTGCGTGGTTGGCTGAAACCTGTTTGGTCTTGTGTTGTGGCAGAGGAAGAGATGGGGCTCTCGTTCGGGAAGCTGTTCAGCCGCCTCTTCGCCAAGAAGGAGATGAGGATCCTCATGGTCGGGCTTGATGCCGCCGGTAAGACCACAATCCTCTACAAGCTTAAGCTCGGCGAGATCGTCACCACCATCCCCACCATCGGTGAGCCCTTCTTCCACCAGATGCTCTCCTTTGCATGTTAATCTATACCGTCGGAAGATGTTGTGAACTGCACAGCGCATTTATTTTCTGAACTGCAAACTCAAACGTGGTGACCATTCACATTTGGGGCTTACATTTTCTTACAGTTTGAGAAAATTACCCAGTTTGCTATAATTCAATTATAATGGTTTTAGCCATGTAAAAGTCGAGCAATTTCAATCATGATTCCTGAACATTGTTCTTTTTGCATTCACTCATTTTCGTCCAAAATGGTTTTGTTGAGGACATATCATCTTTTTTAGGAACATTCGATCGGTAATATTTGTTAAGACATACAGAACATGTGCTAGTATATCTGAAATTGGTAAAGTATGGAAGATGTGTGCTATAACTTACAGGTTGGCTTATCTTTGAATTTTGCAGGATTCAACGTTGAAACTGTCGAGTACAAGAACATTAGCTTCACTGTTTGGGATGTTGGTGGCCAGGACAAGGTACTTAATTGTGCTTATAATTGAGCTATATCTCAGATTGACTATCATAGTCTGAACTCTTAGCAAATAGTTTCTGCTGTCAAGATCCATAGCATTATTATTTTCTAAAAAACTTTTAGTGGATTAGCTGTTTATTGATTCTTTGGGCCAAAAACTCACAACAGATCAGGCCCCTGTGGAGGCACTACTTCCAGAACACGCAGGGTCTCATTTTTGTTGTGGACAGCAATGACAGGGAGCGTGTTGTTGAGGCTAGGGATGAGCTCCACAGGATGCTGAATGAGGTAACATGCTAGTGTTATTTTAGTAAAAAGTTCCACTTTGCAAATATCCAGTCTATAAATGAAGTTTTGTTTATTTCAAAAAAAAAGAAGTTTTGGTTTCAACAATATTGCAATAATGAGTTTGCAGATTAAAACTGGCTTGCCAAACAAAGTTTCTTAGAGCCCTCTGAGCAGCTTATGATGCATGCTTTTTTCTGCTTCTGACACCATTCATGTATCTTTTTCTTTCTTTCAAAGTGCTTATTGCGTAGAACTTTTCTGCTCCTTTATCCAATCTAATCGAGCTAATTCCTAATGATTTAGATATCTTTCTATGTTGTAGGATGAGCTGCGTGATGCTGTGCTGCTTGTGTTTGCAAACAAACAAGATCTTCCTAACGCTATGAATGCTGCTGAAATTACTGACAAGCTTGGCCTGCATTCCCTGCGCCAGCGGCACTGGTAAGAAACTTTATTTTCATTACTGTTCACATAGCATGGTTGAAGTTGCCCTGACATTCTGAAATTTGTTGAGTCTGTATTGGACACGTTTGCAAGTATATAGTACATCGTATGTTTGAAGTGTTTTTGTTTCAATTATCATTTCTATAGGATGTGAAGATATATGAATATTATCCAATCTTTTCATTGGGACCACCAATGTTGCATTAATTCACACCACTTGAGATACTGTGATTGGGCTGAATCTTTATCTCCATTCTGCAGTGCTTTATTATATCTTGTCCTCAAATAATTGCCAATATCACTGTTGCCTTTCTGGAATCTAAAAGATATATCTATGCTAATATTAACATAAAACTATCCCCTGGAACACAGGTACATCCAGAGCACTTGTGCTACATCTGGTGAAGGGTTGTACGAGGGGCTTGATTGGCTTTCCAACAACATCGCCAACAAGGTAAGATAGCTGTATGCTAATGACTTGTTTGTGCTTTGCCTGAATACTTCGGTGAGCTGTTGTGCTTGTTCTGATAATATGTTCAATGCTGAAATAGGCATGCATAATAGCTCTGTTATAGCTGCCTTAGTGTAGTCAGGATTTCAGTGCTTCTGTAAGCGAGATTGGAACACGGGAATAATAGATTGATTAATGGAGGTGCAGTGTACGGCCATATACAGGCAAGGGCTCCTAGGGTTTGGCTTATAGAAAACCAAATCAATGCTGGAGATCCTTGCCTATCTAACCATCAACCAGGCTTGCGCAAGGACCTCAAGTCCTGAATCCTGATGCAGCACGGCAACCATGGGCCAAAGGGGCCAGCTGCCTGTCTTAACAGTTTTGTTAGGCATAGAACAAAGTTGAACTGTCTTGGACAGGCATTTTCCTCTGTTCTGGACTACCAGTACACCATACTAGCAATTCTGCATAGCATCAAAATTTGAACTCCTTGTACAAGACCGGCTATAGCTGTTGGTGACTTAACTTCCGAAAAATTGTTGCTGGAAACTGACAGTATTCTCATTCCATCTGTTTGCCCAGGCTTGAAGCTTTTCGGCAGGGCTCCCAGGAAGAGGAAGATGTCTGAACAACTTATTGCTGTCTTATTACATATTATAAGATTATACAATCTACAATAGATAGTGTGGGTGTTTGTGAAGAAAAAGAAACTAGCTCTCTTTTGAGGGGCTAGTGCCAGATTCGGTTATGTTTTTGTTTTTGGCTCGGTATTATTGCCTGTCCAGTTTCACAAAACTGACTCTGTCAATCATGTGTACTTATGTTCGGAGATGTGTGGTAAATTAAATTTACATGCTTTGCCATAAATTTTTGCCGATACATTGCTATGCCAGATGTGGATTGCTAGATTTTTTGTTGGATTACATATCCGAGATGCTTTGCTGTACAAGTGTACGTTAACTTTTGCCACTCACTGCTGCATCTGGTATGTGCCGCAAACATCCTGTTCTTTTGAGATGCCTTCTGTTCCTTTTGGATATGGCAATCAACAGGCCTGCCTTACATAGTTACATTCTGTTCTGCCAAATCAGCGCTGTGCCTGGCATGAATTGCTAAATGTTTCTGAGATCAAAAGGCCACACTACCAGTCTACCACGTAATGATGGGATCGTGCCGAATGCGTGGCTTACATTATGTAACATGGAAGGTTACGGAATCCTCGTGTATTCTAATGAATCTAATCCCAAAGAGCAACTGAGAGAGAGTACATCGCACTCAAATTTTCTTTCATTCAACAAAATACATGAATGTGTTACAGCACGTCTTTAGGTGTGTTACATGATACACAATTGTGGGATATTCAGACAAAACTTTGATCAAACGTTTTCAAAGGATTGCAGCAATATGCTCCAGCTGATCTGACCAGTGTCACTGAGACGCCGTAGCAACAGAGATCCAAGCGTGGTACAGTCCATGTGGCTTTTGCCTGGAAAACACACAAATCAATACGGGGCATAATCTCTCAAAAGGAACCTGCAGGGAGGCAGGGTGTGATCTACTTACGTATAAATATTTTGGGCATCAATTTCATTAAACAAATTGACAAAGAAGCGGAATCCATCTGGACTGACATCCCTGCACAACAAGCCTGAGAGAAACAGTGGTACTTAAGTTTCATTTCCGAATCAAACGCATAACTTGCAAAATACTTCAATATAAACCATAGCATACCTTTATTTTCTGCATTTAGAAGATGCTCCTTTGCTAAAGCTGGTGCGATTCCCAGAGTGAATGCAGCATCACTTGGGCTAATCCCTTTCTGAAGAGCATCCGGCTTTTGTGCAAGTGACGAGATTCTTGCAAATACCTATGTTTGTTGAGGAAGATGATCAGAGCGTACTAGTGCCTGGTGCTAAAAAAAATGCTAGTGGCAGAAGCACAAATGTAGACAAGTGCAGTAAAAATAGTGGTGGCAGCATAACCCACTAACAGAGTCAATGCTGATTGGCTGCAATATGTGGTTTAGTGGCCATTCAGTATGCATTAAGACCTATTGTTGCAATGGTTTACCTCTTCATCACTATGTGTCTTGGTCTGGATCACCTTCACTCCACTATCAAATTTCCTGAGCATGACTGGGCTGCTCATTACAAATCAACATCTATAAGCAAAACATCAAAACCATGATCAATGGCTGGTGATGAACCAGCTGGAAAGGCACTAAACTAACTACTCTTTGCTATTCCCATCATCCTTAAATTCTGTTCAGAAAGTAGAGATTTTGGTAGTTTAGTAATCATCAAAAGCACCATATACATACACATCAACTTTCTCCCAGAGCGAACACGCTTGCAAAAGATCCTCTGGTGAGATTAACTCTAGAAAAATGATAAACAAAACTAATTTCAGAACATGAGCAGGAAGGGAATTCTATTTAGATATTACTAATAGAAAAACCACAGACCTGTTCCCCTAGCACGATTGAAGAGACAATAGACATCGACCAGTGCCATCATACCCCCTGCTTTCTCAAGCGGTATTCTTACAAAGTCCGCCAGCTGGCAATGAACGGACAAAATAATCATTAGTAAATAACAAATCTAACTCTTCGTATAGCACAGCTTAGGAGAAGAGGAGAATATGCAACTGCATCCCTCAGATTAGAAGGAAACTCTGAAGGCATGGACAAAATTTGTGTCCCTGCCTTCCTGCCAATTGAATATACAAGACTATGAATGTTGTAGTTTCTTGATGCTTGATGTGTTACTAAATGATAATATTCTAGAGATTCTCCTGTAATGTACCCCTTTCCCACTGATGAAGATAGGCCTAGAGCTCTTGACTAAATTCTAGTAATGGTAAAATATTAAATGGACTAGGTGTCTAGCTGACATATGTAAATGACTCATTATTACTACTCAATAGAAGTCAAGGTTCCCAGAGGATGGAGGACATGATTATCAAACAGTTTATACTGCAATATACTGTTGTGCATAAGCCATATGGCGATGAAGTTCTAAACTGAATATTTGGTCCAATCTACATCAACTTCTTACAGAATTCATGCACTACCAAAGCCAATTGGCAGTCCAAGTAAAGCTACAGGATCAGTAATACCTTCATTCTTACATGAAGAAAACTGGAAATGCATAAACAAGCAAGTGCAAGTTACCTGCAGTGACAACTGCTGATGATACAAAGCACCAGCAGTTTCTTTCGTCACAGGAGACACAATGCCAACACTCAATAGCAAATCCTGCATGTCTTGCTTAGAACCCATCTCTTCGTCATTGGAGTTTGATTCAGTAGATGAGTTTGTTAATAGCTTTAGCCTCATTTTCTCTGCTAGCTGCATCATTTCCTTAGCTTTGCTCTGGACCAGTGAAAAATAATAATTGAGTTCAGATTAGACCATGGTAATCAATCTGATATAATAGCTATGCAATTCGAACCATGAGGGCGTTAAGATCCTGGAAGGCATCCTGCAAGTTCTGCCCGGCGCTCTCCCATGACTCCTGCTCCATCCGCAGTATCCCCGAGACCCCAACAACGGGCATCCGGATCGCGATGTCCTCCGCCGGCGCGGCCCCCTCCGCCACCGGGGCACCGCTCGCCGGAGCAGCCGCGGGTGTCATCTCCCAGGCCCTCGCGCGGATCGCCTCGATCAGCCTCCCGAAGAAGACATCCACGTCGGCCTTGCAGGTGACGACGATGGCTACGACCTCCGATCGCGCGGGCGGCATGGAGATCTGGAGGCGGATGCGGTGGTGCTGCGACGAGGAAGACGAGGACGAGGAGAAGAGGGAGCGGAGGGGGTTGTGGCTGTGCCTGCGGTGCGGAGGGTAGGCGTGGACGACGGTGGCGAGCGGGAGCCCACGCGCGGAGCGAGAGGGCTCATGGAGAAAGATGAGGCGGTGGGAGGTGAGCGCGAGGAGGCAGCCGCGGAGGGGCGCGAGGCACGGGTTCTCCTCGGGCTCGAGGTCGACGAGCGGGAGTAGGTTCCGCTCCACCTCGCCGGCCGACAGCACCGGGCGGCCGGATGCCGTCACGGACGCTGACGGCAGCCAGTCGGCTGCGGCGGCGGACATGGCGACGGTGATCTGGTGCGGTGCTGCAGTGGGTTTGGGTTTTCCTGGGCTCCTGGCGCTGACCTGAAGTCTTTTTCTTTGGGCCCCGGGCCAATTATCAAACTTAACCGGGACACAGCACAGCAGGGGGAGGAATGCAGGATACAATGTACTCCATCCGTCGTCGTTTTGGCTTTTTACTAACAGAGAGATACAAATCGTACAGTAATTTAGAGTAATCTGGATACAAATTGTACAGTAATTTGTTTGTTTTTTTCCGCTGCAGTTCCTTCTATGGTAGTGAAACTTTTGAGGAAGATATTCGAATTCCTCACTTTTGAGCTTGTTTTGAAATTGGAGTTGTGTGCTTAGTTTATCTTCTATAAGGACAACGACAATGTTTTTTTACCTGATTAGAAATTTTAGAGAAAAAACATTCGGACACACTCACTTCTGAATTCTTTTTTGAAAGACGCTCTCAGTTTTGAATTCGTTTGAAGATATGCTTTGTGCTTTGGTAAGAACAGTGAGGTGGCGATTTATGGTTGGGGTTGTCTGCCTCCTAACCCTAAAATTTAGTATGGATGATGACAATTGATGATGAGGATGAGAATGCCAAACAAGTGAGTTAGGGACTTTTATGCAGGGGCTGTGGAAAAAGGTGGTTCTAAAATCGCATTTGTGAGTCATGGTCGCGCACAACAAGAGGGTGGAGGATATGTAAAAGGAGAAAGAGGTGGGCATTGCCAAAATTGCACTCAAGAACCATTTGAAAAAAAGGAAGTATATGCTTCGGATGGAGCTAGAAAACGTAGGTAAAGAATTAAGTATTAAGGCGTGCCAAATTGACATGAAAATATTTAGCACAAATAGTACTCCCTCTACTTGTGCCGTTTCTTGTACATTTTTTTCCTTCCCTCTCTCTAGGCCTATGTAAACCTCTTCTTTATTAACGCAAATCTGGTAAATCTCCTGCCAGTTTTATTTTACTTAAATAAAATATGGTTCTTATTCCGAAGGCTGCCATAGTATGTTGGGAAATGATAAATCACTGCAGTGAACTACACATGATTCATTGCTGAGCGTGCGATCCTGCATCGTCTAGCTCATTTTCTTCACGGATCTGGATCTACTTGTTCCTGAGGAATTCGGAGTACCAGCGAGCAGAGAGCCTAGCTTGCCTTGGAAGCGTCTGGTCCTCGAAGTCGACGCGGTACAGACCGTAGTGCGACTTGAATCCTGTAAGGTACTCGAAGACGTCCACGAAGCACCACGCGAAGTAGCCTTTCACATTGGCTCCATTCCTGCAGAGCGAGGTAGGTTAAGGATAAATCTATGATCTATCGGAACAATAGTTCTTCCTGAAAAGAAGGTCTTGTCTGAACAATTCATGAAATCTGTCGACGGACTGATATGATATTGCTGAGTTTTGTGAGTTGTGGCAGTGCCTTTTTATCATCCTCAGAAAGCTGTTAATTCGATTTAAAATTTAGGTACCATCTAAGGACCATAAAATCCTCTTACTGATTTGACATTTCTCACCTTAGTGCAGTCAATGTGCTCCTTATGTGGTTCTTCATGTAATCAACCCTTTTCAGTATCATGGAGACTACCATTTCTGGTTGCATAACCTGAAGACAGAAAGGGGAGGGAAGAAGGTATAAACAAATGCACTCGATGGTCATAATGTCTTGTTTTGGACAAGATACGACCAAACCTTTCAAAACTTTAACTGTCAATAACTTTTGAAATTACTAGAAAACATATAAATCATATGGAATATTTGTTTTAATCAATACTTAGATAATCTAAATTTGTTCTATTGTAAATATATTTTATAGAAATAATGATCAAAGTAGCACATGAAAATGTGAAAAGTAAAAACCATTAAGTATGTTTGATCTGTTCGAGAAAAAACAAGTATTTTGACCAAATGAAGTATATGTTCTAGAAAATATGGCATATACGAGATGCATTGATGTCTGGATAGTGTTTTGTCGTTTTCAGGAACAGATATCTGCATAATGGTTTAAAGGTATTTCTTAGAATATCTGAGCCAAAATTTTCGAGACCTACAGCAGGGAAATAGACATGCCTGTCTCTTGGATATAAACAGGAAGATTCCCATAGGCTTCATTCAGGTACTCCACCAAAAGTTGCAATCCTTTGGGATCAGCTGGAATGGATGTTGGGGCTTGCTGCAATAAAATAAAAGGGCTGTATCTGTCACAGCTTCGAAAAAGTTTCAAATATTACTCATTTTAAATAAGAGGAACTTTCAGTGAATTTTTATCTAATCTCTCGCATTACGCATTAGAAACCTAACTGCACAGCATAATGTCTGAAACAAATGAAGTCATCAGTGTCGCTGAATAATTGTCGACGAGAAACTTTACCTGACCAATGGGTGGATCTGTTCTTGAACCTGCTCCAGAGAATCGTTTTGTTAGATGTACCATTTGGCTTGACGATTTTGTAGCATTGCAAATATGTTTCAGAGATATCAATAAATGAATAAAAAAACCAGGGATATAACAGAATTATGAGCAGTAAAATGATAATCATGTATCAACCAACGAATTGTTTTACCTCTATACTCAGCGGAGATGTCCAGTGCGAAGTCACGGATGCCTTTTTCTAACGGGCGGTCATTCACATATAAAGAATAATAGTGATTTATTCCAATGAAATCTAGAGTACCCCTGACGGCTTCAGATTGTACTTTTGTGAACGATGGAAGGCGAGAACCAACATTCTTCTTCACTGCCTGTGGATAATCTCCAAACACCAATGGTTCTACTATCCTACAATCCACACATATTATTTCCCATTAGCTCTGTAAGTGTTTCACAATTCTGATGCAACAGGAGTCGAAAAGATACCAGCCAAGATAGAAGTCCCGAAATCTTTGAGTTGCTTCTAAATCGGCAGTGGAGTTTGTTAATGGGTATGGCCACAATGTGTATATATTTATGCCAACAACTCCTTTTTGCACAGCCTACAAGCCAAAATAATTCTATAGGTGCATAGAAACTCAATCTGATAATAGAATTTAAGAAACCAAAGGGAATGGTATTGGTGTAGTTAGAAGAAAACCTAATGCCTTGGCTCATGAGCAAAATGTGATATCTCTTTTATAAGGATCAATCTCGGATGTCAACAAATTGCTAATGCTATGACGCTAGTGCTGTTTTCAGGCACAAGATTGCTCACTTGATATTTTGCTCTGTACAGTCTGGTAGCTGATGCATGTGCCAATAACATGTTATGAGCTGCTATATATGGTTCCACACTTGAGTTCCCCACTGTACATTTTGTTACCCCGAATGGATCAGAACATCGCCCAGGCGGGATTTGTCCAATATCATACGACCCGATTGCAGCAACATTGACTTCATCCAGAGTAGTCCAAGTACGAAACCCTATCACTGAACTCCTTAAAGCACAGGTCTGCATATGCTGTGAAATCCTCCCTGCGTTATGCAGTGCCAATGGCAATCAGAAGTTCATTCTTGGAAAGTATCGGTAACAGCTAAAGTCAACATATCTTACACAATTCTGGGGTTTAACCATCCACCGTACTCGTCTTCCAAAACCTGAGGGAGATCCAGCTGGTACATCATAACATGGACTTGGACACCTGAAGAACCAAAAAGTTGTCACTATTGCTAATGCCCATACATTATCGACTTATCGTTTCATACATTTATGTTTACCAGAATAAAACTATTCAAACATTATTTGCAATAGACCTACCATGCCTCACTAGTTCATCTATAAGATTGCTGTGGTACTCTAACCCTTTTGGATTGACGGTTCTCCTTCCTTCTGTATATTTCAATTCAAGAAAGTTTAAATGAACACCCTGAAAAATATTGCTTAGTATAACAGTAATTATTTATACAAAAAACGGTTGTACTTGGTATAAGCCTGGACCAGGAGATCGAGAATCTATAAGCCTCCAGGTTAGTGTCAGTTACGAGATTGACATCATCCTGAAACATCAGATGGTCTAGGTCAAGAGAAATGACAAATCAAGAGTTTTCGTTCCAGAATGCTGAAACATTCACCCTCCAATTCAGTAGTAACATTGCTTCAACACAACTAATTATATTGTTAGGAATAAGGATACATTTTTTCTATATTTAGAGTTTAAATTTTCTTAAACAAGTATTTAGAGAACGGCAAAAGGTTAGTGTGTTAGGCATAGTAACAAATCCCCAGCTCTTTTTTTTTCGAATGCAAATCCCCAGCTCTATCAACCAAAAAAATTGCCCTCGCAGTTAAAGAAAAGTTCAAAGAGATCGTGCTCTACATGTCTATAGTCTAGGGAAGGCTCCAGAGTAGAGAATTGTTTAGGATTTGACGGCAGCAAACAAGAGAGATTTAGCCAATATTTCACCTTGTACTTGTGGTACTTGTCGGCGGCTATATCGCCATTGCTTTTGTCCGGCATTCTCCCTGTTATAGAGATGAAAACATGATCAGCTTCATCAAGCTGCACGGTTAGCTAGCTTAAATCGATTAAATAAACATGAATCCTGACACTAGTGTTCAGTTTTAATTTTTTTTCATTTGCAGAAAATTAATCGCCGAGTGACGCGCGGACCTGCGTGAGTGAAGGTATCCCAGATGCTTGGGCTCCTGCCATCCTCTGCAACAGCACCCTCATACTGCAGTAGAGATCATCAAAAAGAGTAAACGATAGGTGTCAAGATGATCCATGAGTCGCGGATACGCCAACTTAATCGGCCTCGAGCGGAGCACGCAAGAAAACCCCTTGAATCCATGCACGGAAGCATTGATCGGAGCATCCGTTACCTGATAAGCAGAGGTAGCGGATCCGAAGACGAAATCCTCGGGGAAGTCGCCCCTCGTGAAGCCAAGGACGGGAGCCGCGCCCTGGGCGGAGAGGAACAGCAGGAGGGCAACGGCGGCAGCCATGTCTATCCTGAAGGCCCTGCAGCGAGAGGCCCGGACAGGGAGACGAGTATTGGAGGTGCCGGGCTGCCGGCACTCGGCACTCGGCAGGCTTGCTTGTTCGCCAGTTTGCACGCGCGCTTCGGCGCTTGTGTCGTATGCGGTGCCCTGCTTCGCACACCAGATAATGCTACAGTGCGACTCGTGTCGCTCACAGCATGCAGTTAGCCGCTAGATTTCCGCAGGCCACGTCGATGTCAGTCGCAAATCGTAGAGACGACTCGCGTGTTTTATCCGGAACTGTAATCAATCAGCGTATCAGTTTTTAGTAGTAGAATCCATGGCATACAAAGGGGATGGTTTTGCAAAGTAAACAAAGAAAAGGAAAAATATATACCAGACCTAGTCTTCTCCAGCGAGATCCATATATTAGCCCAGCTCAGTGTATAGTTTCATGACACTGTTACCGAGATCGGTAACTAGATAAATATGGCAGATGAGTTTTATGGTGATAAAACTATTCTCGCATCCCATAAAACTCTCTCATTCTCTCTCCTTGCCATATCAACAAAATTGATAATGTCGCATATAATTTAATGCTATAAAACTTTTCATGAAACACTTCATTGAGACTAGCCTTAACGGTCTAGTGTTTAAAAGCTTCAGGATTTTATGGCACAAATTTGTGGGATTTAAAGCCTCCTAATATTATTGGCGCACCTGTTTTATATTCTTCACTTTATAGTAGATTACTTACTCATTGCCACCTATAGCATTTTGCACAAGAAGTTTCCACATAAATTCAAGTGCCACACCCTCTTGCTCACTATTTGTATCATTCGCTAAGTTAGGTGGTACATTGATGGTTAGCTGTGTTGGCTACCTGTGACTGAAATTTTAATTGTTGTGTAGAGAGAAGGTTATCTAAATTATTTGAAAAAATACACTTCTTAAAAATTAGTGTTAGCCTAAATGGTAAACGCTAAACAGTCGGTCACCTACCGTTTAATAATTTATTCGGACTCAAAGGCTATTTAAACGGATTAAATGATCACTAAATAGGGCAAACGGCTGATTAAACGGACATGACTGGCTATTGTGTACCGTTTACACGGTGTGTACACGGGCTAAACGGCCGTGTAGGCGAACAATACTAAAAACCTTATCAATCTAATATTTAAATTTTATCCTACAAACTTGTCACTCCAGCTTATAAACATCTTGCATGTCCCTATATTAACTCAATCCTTTTTCTATTTAGGTCAGTCTCAATGCATAGGTTTATTGCATAGTTACCTAGAATAACAACTTGGTAACGTTTATGAAATTCCCCCTCCTCTCTCTCTCCTTATAACGATTCTGTGATATCAACAAATTTATTGATGTGGTATAAAATTTAAGGTTTATAAAATTTTTATAAAATCCTTCAATAAGACTTATCGTATAAGATGGAGGAGGTAGAATACACCTTATTCTTTTTTTAGAAACAATACACCTTATTAAGAGAGAACCCCTCTCCAATGAGGGTGTAGGATTTTATTGCAGGATTTCAAAAAAGTGTCATGTCATTTTGAGTTCGTGAATAAAACAAGGTCCTTCAATGCAAAGTTTTATTTTAAGATTTATAGACTAGTCATAGCATGTAATTGTGAGGCATGTGATTGGATGCATTGCATGAAATAAAACTCTGTAGCGCCTAATGCAAGTTTCAACAATTTTCATAGTGTTGAAAACAATGTATAAATATCCCTCTCTTTTTTCATAATTATCTTGCCATGTCATCACAAATGCTAACATGTCACTGTATTTAATGCGCATGAAACCTCTATAAAACTTGCATTGGGACTAGCGTAAGCATAATTTCAAACGCTAATCTTTACATGTACTGCTCCTTTCGTCCAAAAAATATAACTCTCATTTCAAGTCAAACAATGTTAAGTTTGACCAGATTTATGCAAAAAATTAAATACTTACATCTCCAAATAAATTTAGTATGAAAATATATTACATGATTAATCTAATGGTATTTATTTCGTAATATAAATATTAACATTATTCCATATAAAATTGATTAAATTTAAATTTTTTTAACTCCTCATGAACGAAAGTATTTTTTTGCCACGGAGGAGTACTACATAAATGCGAAACAAGCAGCCGACATGTACAGCTTGCTGATCATGATCCCAAAGGAAACAGACAAATGCTCGCATTTGACCGTTATGCTTACGGCATCGCACGGAGCGTACTTTGCTTGCCGTCGTTCCTCGCAGGAAATCAATTTGACGTGACGACGCCGTTAAAACCTTTTCTCACGTTAGAAAAAAAAAACGGGCCCGAACCCGTCGGCTTCCAGCCACTAATCCCCAAAGCCAAATTTCTCGCTTCGCCTTTCCTTCCTCCCATCCCTCTCGAGGCTCGCCGTCGCCGCCATTCCCATTCGCCTCCTCCTCCTCCTCTCCACCTCCGCAAAACCCTAGCCGCCGACCCCTCCAATCCCCCACAAGCGCCCGAATCGCGGCCCCAGTCGAGCTAGGGCTCGCCAATTTCTGGCCTGGCCCGTGGAAATTTCGGGCCGTCCCTTTTCGGGTGAATCCTTCAGTTTTTTTTTCCGGGGGGATTGTTTGATTTCTGCGGCGCACGATGGGGAGCAGGAGGGAGGAGGAGAGGAACGAGAAGATCATCCGCGGCCTCATGAAGCTGCCGCCCAACCGCAAGTGCATCAATTGCAACAGTGTGGTAACCCCTCTCGCCCGTTTGCTTCGTTGCTAAGCTGATTGGAGCATCTATTTTGTTCAGCTTCGCGGATCGCTGCCAGGGAGGCGGCGGAATTTGCCCATCGATAGGAATGTTAGGCAGTTAGCTAAGATTTGCGAAAATTTTATCAAGTTTGTTGTGAACTTTGGCTCATCGCTCCACGCGTTCAAGTTGTATCTGTTGGTTAAATGATGATAGCTTGGTACTCTGTTTCCTATATCTGATTATAGAAAATTCATTGCTCTCACCCTTTGATCACATGAGAGGTCTAAGGATCCTAGGTTACATCAGATTGGGAAACTCGTTAATGTTGCTGCCATTTTGTAACTTACAATTGCTGAATTGGGTTGTTAATAGATAGTTGTTTGATCTATTTAGATCTCCTTAACTTTCATCAACACTGCTATTGGTGTTTGAGGATTAACTTGATTAATTTACAGAATTGCCGAACTTTCATTACTTACATATTTGTTAAGGGCAACTTGTGTTGCTTTTATTAGTTTAACTGTATAGCGTGATAGTAGAATTGTTTCTTCCACGATTAACCGTGGTTGAAACCCTACTTTTGCTGTGCAGCATAAAAATTGATCAGCGACACATTTTGTCCCAGCTACCCATCCAATTTAATATCATTCTCTTGACTTTGTCTCAAATCAATTTTGTTTTGTTACAGGGGCCGCAATATATATGTACCAATTTCTGGACCTTCATTTGCCTGTCATGTAGTGGAATTCAGTGAGTATCTTTTCCCTGCCTATTCAGCTGCTCCTTCTTCCTATTATCTTGTAACTCTCATATTAGTTCTATTGAGTATTGACTTTTGCTAAATTTATGCTGTCCTATTTGATGCTTCTAACGAGGCATACAATAAGAATGTACCTAATATAAAAAGCAAAAAGGATATTGTCCTCTGCCCATACATAATTGAAAATCTACACTTAAGGGTTTGTCGGCTTGTCGCATTATGTTCCTGTTAGTCGTACTCCTAATTGAACTTGATAACCAAGTCCTGTTGTATTGTGAAGCTAGCTTTTAGTTTTTCTGTTTTTTTTTTCTTGACATTAACTTCTTAATGTCTTGTGTGTGATATACAGCCGTGAGTTCACTCACCGTGTTAAATCAGTGTCAATGTCCAAATTTACAACCCAAGAAGTGCGGGCTCTTGAACAGGGGGGTAATCAGGTAACAAATGCACCCACAACTATTCAATCATGTTACCTCTAGGGCACCCCGTACAGCTTTTATGACTCAAATTGAGTTAATCATTGCAGCGAGCTCGCGACATCTACCTAAAGGACTGGGATTGGCAACGAATGAGGTTGCCTGTCAATACGTGAGTTTCATTTCATTCTCGACTTTTTATGGGTACTTATTCCTTTTGTTCTCTGAATAATGTTACATTTCTTATTGACCCTGTTTTTGCTTCAGCAATCCGGATAAGATAAGGGAATTTATCAGGACTGTTTATGTGGACAAGAAGTACGCTGGTGGGCCCTCTAACAAGCCAGCAACAGATAGTGAGGTAATGAGCTGATGTGTCTTGCGAGCACCGCTGTATTCTCCTTTATCTAAGTCTAGTGAGAACAGTTATGGATATATAAGTAGTTGCATTGTCTTTAGCTAACCTATTAATTGCCATAGTCCATATTGTTGTTCCAGCTAATTCCAGTTGCTGTCCATTTATTCCTGCTGAAACTTCCATAGTTCAGTCTTAACTGTAGTTTCCATTTTTCTGGCAGAGTGTGAAAAGCAATGAAAATGAAATGAGAAGACCTAGCTCCTATCATTCATACTCCCAAAGCCCACCTTATGATTTTCAGTATGAAGATAGAAGATATGGTAAGCAAGTTGACACGCTTGCTCGAAGGCCTTCAGATAGGGCACTCTTCGATGGGAAGCTCGGCAACTTTCTATTCAGTCCAGGTCGTTTGCGAGATCAGATGAATGAAGACCGATTTGCTAATGAAAGTTCAGGGTCAAGGTTTTCCGACTTTTCAGCCTCAAGCACTGGTGACTTTAGAAATGATGTCCTTTCTCCTAGCTCTCAAGAGACAGGGTACAGTAGTCCCTCCGTCCATCATTCAAGAAACGTCTCTGCTGAAAATCCTCAATCCCAGAAGTATCCTAATGTAACTTCATCACAAATAGATTTGAACGGAGTTCGACGCCCGCAGGTTTATGATCCTTTTGTTCCCCTCACTTTCCAGTAAATGCATTTTTGAGATAGAAAACTCCTCCAGGTACAGAGCATTAGATATGAATTATTTGTTCTTTCCATGTGCAGCGAACAGCTTCTTCTGGAAGTTTTGGATCATTTGATGGTAGCTCAGTGTCCAACAAATCAGTTGAATCAGGTTACCCGCCTGATGCACCAACAGAAAAGTCAGTGCATTCTGCAGTAAACCATCAGATTGTGGCTTCTCCCGTGGCAAATTCAACAAAACTATATGCCTCGCCACCCAGCAACCACAACTTGATACCTCAGAAATCTGCTGATTTAGGTAGCCAAACCACTGCCAATAGGAACCCTGTGCAACATGGTGGGGCTCAGACTGAAGCTGTGGTGCCGTCGCCTGCCCCAACACAACCAACGACTTTCACACCTCTTGACCTCTTTGATCAATCAACTGCGCAACAACCTGTCACTTCTGATGCACAGATAGATCTGTTTGCTGGCTTTAATGAACACTCATCAGCTTCTCATAATTTAGGCAGTCATTCTGATGTTGCCAAAGAACCTTCCCATAATGTTGTCGTTCAGAAGGCCGTGGTACCATCAGCTGAAGCACTCGCCACATCCCATCCTGCTCACCAAGATCTCTTCAGTCTGTCAATTTTGCAGGAACCAGCAACTTCCTCACCCCCTCCGCCGATAGATCTGTTTGCTGGCTTTGACCAACAACTGCCACATTTGTCTAATGTTCAACAAATTCCATCAGCAGCTCCATTGCCTGCTAACGGTGGATGGGCTTTCTTTGATGCACAACGTGGATCTTTAACATCTGTTTCAAATGTGCAAGCTCAGATGCCTGCTGCATTTCATCCATCTGATGATATTGCTAAAGGAATTGATCAATCAACATCGCCAACTTCATCACCAAATGCCATTGGGTCGCAAAGTACTCTGTCCATGATGGATAACTGGAGTTTAAATACTGAAGAAGTGAAGATTTCTGTCCCCAAAGAAAATTCTCCGGTAAAATAATTTGACACATGAGGTGCTTAGCTATTTGTTATAGCTTTACATTTAGTAACTTTTTCCTTGTTCATTTATAGCCTTGGAATGCCTTTGGTGAATCAACTCAGAGCGCATCAAATAATTTGTTCACATTCAACACTATGTCTCAAGTAGCGCCTCATCAATTTACTACACCTGGTGCTTCACATATTGAACCCAGAAATCCACAGGTACACAAGTTTCAATTAACGTCTCGAAAAGTATATTTCTCAAAGAAAGCTAGGCTGAATATTCTCAAATCATTCTTTAGGATTTAGCTAGGGGTGAGACTGAAAGGCCAACTCCTGGGGATATGTTTTCTGGTTTCAACGTTTCACCTGTTGAGATGGCTGGACCATTGTTTCCTGCACCGCCTCAATCCCATTTGGTATGGAGCTTCCTTCTTTACAATAGCTTCAATTTTATTGTGAGCAAACATGCATGGGCATATTAAAAATATTATGTTTGAGATATAGCGTGTATTTTCTTTTGTTTGTTGGGCTCTATTTTGTGAATATCATCTAGCTTATCATAGAAGGGGTCTATTTTGTATCATCTAGCTTATCATAGAAGTTAAGGAATTTTTATTATAAGATAACGTGTTCAGACTATGTATTCTAAGGTGCCCTATGCATACACCACCCTTCATGGGTTCCTGTGTATATGTCATTTAGTCGCTTTGGATGTCCTTCTATTTTCTTGTAATTTGCGTTCACCTACAGTAACTATTTTCCTACCTTTTAATGTCAAAATGGATGAACTTATTTCTTTATCAATCCTTGTTGATTTTGTTTCAGGATGGCATGGTGTCTCATCCTGGAAAATCAACAAATCCATTTGACATAGCATTTGAATCTGATGTTGACGCCAACGACATGGTATCATTATTTTTATGATTTACAATCGTACTAATTATAATGTTGGCCAGCAATTCTGTTCCTTATACTTTTATTTATGAGCTCCTTTATTATTTGATGCAACGGCAGTATTTGTGGCCCAGCCAAATATATGTTAATATGAATAGGGGCACAAAACGAAAGAAAGCTATACGAAAGAGCCAACTGCATTAAGTCATCTTACGATGCTTCAAATAGATATTGTAAGAATTACAATTTACAAATCAGAGTTCTTGACAGCCCTTTACACCTCCCCTCCTAAAAGCAATAGTAAGCACTAATTCAATAAAATTTCCTTAGAGGTAACTTTCCAGCAACTCTAATTAGAAGAAAATTTGTGTTCCTAATCTTCTCGACTTTATAAAGCACAACTTTGTAAGAAAAAGAAATTATTCATAGCATGGTTTGAGGCATCGCCTAGGCCAGGCGTACCCCTGGCGCCACACAATGCCACAAGGTTTTTGTTATGCCACAACGCCTAGGTGTCCAGCATACCCCCAACGCCATAGAACGCCGCAACACTTCAAAAACCTTTATTCATAGATCTTGTGTTCTTTTCGTTTAGTATGTGATTACTAGCCCATCCAAGATCCCAGGACTTGAGCCTGTTTACTTTTTTTTTCTTGACAGCTAACCAGAGTGCAGCTTTGCCCATGTTGCCAAATACTTTTTTTTTTCGTTTTCCCTTTATTCACTGAGCTTTTTTGTTCCTTTTTTCAGTTTATGGATTTGACCTCGCTACAGGATACATTACCAGATCTTCATACCACCACAGATTATTCTGGGAGCTTAGCACAGTCATGGGTTTCTCAGAATTCTACTATGCCATACATTCCTTCTGGGCCTCAAGGTATCTGGCTGTTGCACCAAATTAATCATCATGCGCAAGTACGCAGGCGCAGGAACACGGAAAACCTCACTCTTAATGCTAAACCTGATTCTTTTTTTTCCTTAAAAAAATACCAGGAGGATTATCCTACGTGTCTGGACAGGACTCTCACATGTTGTAAGCTCCTGGAACCTGTACTTGCAATTGGTAATAGATATCACTTTCTAAACGATTACTTGTTACAGGAGCTCGACACAAGGACCTTTTCCACCTAGGAATCCATTTGAGTGAGTGCTAGTAAAGAATTTTTTTTGCTGATAGTGGTGGAGGAAGGAAATTGGCACCGGTCGAAACTGAAATGGATACTCGGGTGTACTATACTAGAGGCATTGAAGCAAATGTGTGTGAAATCTGAAACCCAGAGGTACATATGTTGCTTGGATCACGTCACTCCTGCATATCAGAAGTTCAGAACGGAATGCAAAGAAGTCTACCTGGCAGGCAATGCGGGAAATTTTTTCCCCAAGCAACAAGCTGTGTCCACTACTTGCCTGGACTGATGTATATCTGGCAGGATCTGCTGGTCCAACATCAAAATTTCTTTCACCAGTTTGTTATTTGCCCATGGGTTGTGTTCATGTTCTTATTAATTCCTGTTGTGAATCGGAAAAGGAGCGGCATTTCCATGAAATGACTGGGTGATTACCCTTATTGGTCCTTAATGTAGTGAAAAGCCAATAGTTCATCAAATGAATTCACTGCAGAGAAACTACTTCCAAGGATCATGAATCTTTTCGCAATATCACATCAGGAGATTTGGCAATTGAATATGGCTACCTCACTGCAGAGAGCACGACAACTTTGCCACTCCACCAATGGCGTAAGGTGGCACGGTAAAGGTTTTTCTGTGGACAACTTGGAGGTGATTTTTACTTTTCAAAATTTTGTAAGAAATAATGAATAATTGGAAAAATCATTATTTTTTGAGAGAATTTGACGTTTAAACCTTGCGTTGACACAACGGAACAGCCTTCGTCTCCGCGCCGCCGTAGTCCTAAAACCCTACCCAAAATCTCTCCAGAGTCCCCACCCACCGTCATCGCGTGGCCAGCCGCCATGCGCCCCTTCCACCCTCCCCGCCCCAACCCCAACCAGCCCCACGGCGGGCGGCCCGGCGGCGACCCGGGCCCGCCTCACCTCCCCGGTGTCCCCATGCACCCCGCCTTCCCGCCGCCCGTCCCCAACCTCGCCGCCGCCGCCAACCCCATGGCCGCGGCGGCGGCCGCCAACCCTTTCCTCGCGCTGCAGCTCCTCGGCCAGGCGCAGCAGCTCCAGAACCTCGGCTTCCTCGCCGCCGCGGCGCTCCAGCAGCAGCAGCAGCAACACCAGCAGGCGCCGTTCTTCCCGGGAGGGTTCCCGCCGAACCCCAACCAGTTCGCGCCCTACACGGGCGGCCCGCCGCCAGCCGGTTTCAACGGTGGCGGGGCGTTTCGGCCCGGCGGTGCTGGGGTTTGCGGGCCGCGGCCGCCCAGGCCCATGATGAGCCCTGCGGGGAAGGGTTTCAACAACAACGCCGGTAGCGGAGGAGCACCGAAGCCGATTCCAATTCTCAATGTCGCGAAGAAGGACGACAACAACAGTGGCGGTGCGCCGAGGCCAATTCTCAACGATGTGAGGAAGGACCGGAATAGCTTTGGTGGCGGCAACGGCGAGGTGATTGAATCATTTGCCCTTATTTGTTGGGGTCGATCAATAGGGTATGAACTGACACTAGGTTTTTAGCTTAATGATTGTTGGTGCACACATGAGTTCGCTGACATATATGTTATTCTGGTCTGTTGCATTTGGATTGGGAATTTGGGATAACATTCTTATCTGCAGAATGATGACTTTTGATGGATGTTACTAGGGCCAATTATTATTAAGATGCCACTCTATATGCTGATCATTCCAATCATTGTGCCAGGTGCCAAGCATCATTTTCAGTAGACAAATCACACTGTATTGCAATCAAATAATAAATGTTTAGCCTGTTTACCTTTGCTAAGTTATCTGATCTTCCATCACTGTTTTCACCAAGTCCCCCTATGGGCTATGAGCAAAACTAACACAGTTCTTATGCCCTGTTCATTTGCACAATGGTGTTCTAGTTATGTTCTTCTTGCACTGATCAATCATAGATTCATGTGCGCGCAACTGTTGAGAGTTCCTTAGTCCTTTAGGATAGTACCATCTGTAAAGAACTGTTTAGATGATTCTCACATCATAAGCCATAATATATTCTGTTTTGATTGTTGCTTTTCTAATTCAGAAAAAAATATGCTTTTCTATGACATCCTTCCAAAGAATGTACTGCTTCATTTAATTTATGATCTGTTGAATTTATAACAGGTAAACAACTTTGAGAATAAAGCAGATGGCATATCTAATTTTGCATCTGAAAATGGGAACAAAACAACAGATCAGAGAGTCCGATTTAACTCTGGAAGAGATGTTAGAGATGGCAGGCAATTCGGTGCACCTAGAGGGAGGGGAAGAGGAAAACACTATAATCAAGGTCGTGGAAG
Source organism: Panicum miliaceum (assembly GCA_032594955.1). Taxonomy (NCBI): domain Eukaryota; kingdom Viridiplantae; phylum Streptophyta; class Magnoliopsida; order Poales; family Poaceae; genus Panicum; species Panicum miliaceum. Next base: position 6,597,693 of record CM064063.1, on the reverse strand, counting down.
AGGTAGCATGATTTATGACACACAGTTAACTATAGATCTTTTTTTTTTCACCTCTTGCTTTGAACATGCATACGCTTTACAATTGCCAAATTAAATCATGCCCATCTTCTCTGCATCTTCACTGAGAGTTGGGATTATATGTTTTGTACTGAGCCTATGCTCAACGTTCATCTTCAAGCTGGAGTGTCTTTCATGTTTTCAAGCCTGGAATGCATTCTTTTTCCAACAAAATGTAAAACTAGCATGTTCATTCTCTTGACCTGGAATTCTTTGGGAGAAAATTTCTCTCTTTAAGTTCCATTTTACTTGTACTCTTCTGTATCTGGTACATTTGTTTCATCATCTGTCTTATTGATTGATATCTCTCCAACTAGCATTATTATTTCAACTTTATCAGGAAACAACAACTGGGGAGACACAAAATCCCACTTCATGAGCCACGAAGGTCCAGCATCAGGACGTCGCAGTGATGCTCCAGCTCCGGCATCAGGCGGTAGCCGAAAGTACGCATTACTGAATTTTTGTTGTTGTTGTCTTCTAGTCTGTTCGAAGTTAAATTTGACTTGCAGACTTCTTTATTGTGCCCTTTACCACATTTTCGTGTTGAGTACCTGAGTATCTTGGGTACAACGTCCACTGCTCATCTAGTATGCTTATGCTGCCATCAAACCATCAGAACTTCTTATGCCTTTATTCTGAGAATAGTAAGCATGCTAATGTTTCTCTGGTGTTTTTTGTTGTCAGTAACTCAATATCATTGCTATTGATAAGAACCTGATTATTTGTGTCATGCATATTAAGATGAACCTCATTATGTGTTAGCTGGGATCTCTTCTAGTCTGTCCGAAGTTGAAAATGACAACTTCTTTATTATGCCCTTTATCACATTTTAGTGTTGAGTACTTGAGTATCTTGGGTACAGCATCCACTGCTCAGCTAGTATGCTTATGCTGCCATCAAACCATCAGAACTTCTTACACCTTCATTCTGAGAATAGTTTGAGCATCCTATGCTTCTCTGGTGACTTTTTTAATCCTTTTATTTATGTATCGGAAATGGCTCGTAGACTAGGACAACATGTTGAACACTTGAACAAGATAACCTCAACCTCCTAGACTCCAGCCTCCTAGTTATTTCTACCTTCACTTTCTATTGGCGCTTTTGTGATTTGTGCCTTGTCTAACTGCTTGATCTTCCTATTCTTTGTTGCTGTACAAATACAATTTAATCATAGGGTTAGCAATACATATTTCTTGGGCATTGTACAGATAATATTTAACACATATTTGCAGGCGCCCTCCTTTAATCTATGATGCAAATGAAGTTAAACAGTGGGTAGAAGCACGGAAGAAGAACTACCCTACAAGCGTCAATATAAGCAAGGTTCATGATTGTACTTGTACCTTCTTACTAAGCCTGAGTACTTCATGTCTACATGAAAGGAACGTTTAGTGACCAACTGCTTGTACTCCATAATGCAGAAGTTGTCTGAGAGTCAGTCAGATAATCAAACCAAGGACAAAGATGCCCAGCTGCGACGCCAGGTGATCGAATATTTATTATATGGATCTATGGTCATGATGTACCTCCTTAGTTTTAAAGGAAAATAGAATTGATTTGGCTTTAAGTGGTCTATAGTCAGAAGCATTGTCCACAGCATTCAAGTAGTGGGGATATGTCTTAGGATGTTACAGTTCCATTATTTCGATCTGAAAATGTATGTTGGCCTGGTTCTTAGATGCAACTATTTTATTTGGTGCAGGAACTGAAGGAAATCCTAGCAAAGCAGCAAGAACTGGGTTTTGAATTACCTGAGTTACCACCTGGCTATCTATCTGAAACTGAGGATCAAGGCAATGAGAGGAAAAGCAACTGGAAAACTCAATGCAGGGATTCTCGTTTTGGAAATCGTGCCAATACTAACAAAAGAATGAGGTATGAGCGTGGAGAGTTTCAGTCTAAAAGATCCAAGGTATGGAACCGTACTCCTAACGGTGATGGAGCAATGGCTAAGAGCAGGGAACCAACCCTCCTACAGAAGCTACTTAGCTCCGATATCAAGAGGGACAGGCATAGGCTTCTTCACACGTTCAAATTCATGGCCTTGAACAATTTCTTTGAGGACTGGCCTGATAAGCCGCTGCAGTTTCCCATTGTTAAGGTGAACCAGATTGAAATCGAAAATAATATTCCCACAGGTGACTTAGATGACTTGGAGAATGCTGAGATGGCCAAGGACATCAGACTCGATACAAATGAAAATTGTGATAGGAAGGAGTTGAGCTCGATTGATGGAGAAACTGGTATCGCCGACCATGACGATGAAGAAGAGGATGGTGCTGGTGCTAGTCCGGACAGCAGTGACGAGGATGAGGTCGACGATGCATATGAAGAGCAGTTTAACGAACCTGAAGATGATGCCGCTGCATGAAAATTTCTGAACGGGGTACCCAAATTTTAAGCCCAAGTGTTCTTTTTCTGTCTGTAAAGTTCAGTTTGCACAATGCATTCTATAGCTCTTCGCATATTCCTGGCGAGGTCTGATGTTTGAAGAAAAGTACTTGGTAGTTGAATTATGATGTTATCTCCCGGGAATATACTTCATCGCTGTACGGACACGGTCGTTCCTGAACAAATGCACAGAACACAGCAGCATGATCTGGTCCTCATTCTGCACGCACAGGAGTTAGAACCCGTCGTAACTATCGCACGGTAAAAACTTTGCTCTGAACATGCCCTGGGGTGAAGGTAAGTGGCACTGTTAATGCAGGGAACGCCCGACGACACGCGGCAGCATCTTCTTTTCAAGAAAACCACCTGGCAATCTATTAGTTTTCAGAAAAAAAAAACACGTCCTACTCCCTCGTTTCGTCTTTAGCATACGTATTGGTATTACTAGGATCTTAAACGTCTTTAGTGGTATATTTTCCATCAATTTCTAATTTTCTAGTATATCATCAATTGCTATGAAATTAACATCATGGTAAATGACCTTTGAAATACGGATCTACTCATGCAACTTTTATACATTATTAAGCATGCATATAGTTTAACAACTCGCTAGTCCAAATCTATAAAATTTGACTTTTTAAAATCCTAAAATACCTACTAATTTCATACGGAGGGAGCTCTAGCTACAATCCTTACTGCTGTGACATGTATTGATAGCAACATTATGTTTTTAATAGTTCTTATATATTTCAAGATGAACCCATTATTATTAACCATATTGTTGATCCATACGAGTTCTTAGATATTGGTGGTAATAAAATAAAGGTTTGACTTAGATAAATCTTAGTTGTCTTGCATTGAAGAGTCTGAAGGGTTGCAGCTCAGGAGTGCTCTTTCCGTTTTTTGAAATATTAGGGTTGCAGCTAGTTTTATAGAGAAAAATCTACCACATAAAAGAAGTAAATTGTAAAATTATATTTCATAATATTTCAAAGAAGTAAATTATGCGCATGTGGTATCATAAATGTTATTGTCCTTTTCTATAAATATATAGTCAAACTTCAAATAATTTGACTTAGACAAAGTTACAATCTCTTTTGCTCCCTCCATTTCAAATTGTAGGTCATTTTGGCAAAGCTAAGTACATAGATTTTGCAATATATCTAGATATACGCTTTGTCTACATACATAGTAAAATCTAGATACCTAGATTTTCAAAAATGATCTATATTTTAGAACGGAGAGAATATTTCATTTCATGTAACTTATAATATGATGCACACATATACATACTACGGGTGGTCAAGAGTCTCAAATTTTAGTCTAAATAATCTAAGAGCCAGACTTTAAAAAAGGTCAGGCAAAATATATTAAGAGGAAAGTTAGATTGTGAAGATAGCGCTGTGGCAATCATCCGTTATCACCTACTCATCATGTCTAATCCAAGCCATATTGTTTTTCGCTCCGGGGCCGACGCAATGCTGTCGCGGCTTTGGTCGTGTACTCGTGTCGACAATCGACATGCCACGCCGGAGCGCTTTTACTCCGCCTTCAACCTCCCGATCAGGACGGCGCTTGAATGCCGCCAGAGAAGCCGAGATTTCTCGCCGGATTCCCCATTTCCCCTCAACTGATATTTCTGGCGCACACTAGAGGCGACGCATCCGCCGCCGCCACCGAGCAAGCTCGCCGTGCCGCCGCGCGAGCAAGCCGCCTGCCTGCCTGGCCGCCTGGAGTCTGGACCAGGGCGACCGCCGCGTGCATTGATGCCGCGGCATTCAAGGTGGGTGCGCGCGCGCTGCACCTGCACGCACGCACATGGCACCGCCGCACCGGCGCCGGGTCGCCCCTGCCTGCCTGCCGCAGCGGTGGGCTGCGCCAGCGCCGCGTCCTACCACTACCAGGCTACAGCAGCCTACAGCGCAGCCGCATTCATATCCGCATTCATTCCCGCGCGGGGGCAGCTCATCCTGATCCTGGGCGGCTAGCCGGCGAGCGAGCGGCGGTTGGTTTGCCCTGTACTGGCTGATAGTCTGATGGAGATCGGCCCGGACCGGTCGCGGTCGCGGCGTGGACCCAACCGGCCGGGCTGTGGAATCCCGACGTAACCTGGCAACATTTCCGATCAGTTGGAAATCGCGGCCGCAGACCGGGCACACACACATTCTTGTAACACCGGTTGCACCGTATATAAGCACACGCACCGGTATAGGAGTCACTTCTCGGCGAGCACCAGCCAGCCACCAGGGACGCACCAAGCTTAAGCAGCAGCACGCAGCGCCACCGCCTCCTCGGCTAGCCGCTAGCTGATCCTTCTCTTCGTCGCCATGGCGATGCTGCCGCGGTCTACGGTGCTTGTGGCGGCGGTGGCCGTGGCGCTGGCGTTCGCGATGGCGGCGGCGCAGGGCCCGGCCGCGGCCCCGGGGCCGGCGCCCGGGATCAGCGACGAGTGCCTGAACGCGGTGCTCAACATGTCGGACTGCCTGTCGTACGTGACGAACGGGAGCACGGTGCGGCACCCGGACAAGGCCTGCTGCCCGGAGCTGGCGGGGCTGCTCGAGTCCCACCCCATCTGCCTCTGCCAGCTGCTCGCCGGCGGCGCCGACTCCTACGGCGTCAGCGTCGACTACAAGCGCGCGCTCGCGCTCCCGGGGATATGCCGCCTCACCGCGCCGCCCGTCAGCGCGTGCGCAGGTACGCATTCGCATGTGCCACGACCTTGCATTCTTCCGACCAAAATCTCAGACAAAAATCTCAAAGTTGCATAGGAGAAGTAATCTTCAGACCATGGCAGGAAGCTGGTCAAATGGAGTAGTCTCCTCTTTACATCATGAGAGAAATCTAGCCAAATGAAGCAGTATCCTTGCCACTGCTCTAACGTTTTCGTTGTTCCGTTCTCAGCTAAGTTACAAACAATCCCTGAAAAGTTTTCATGAAAAAGGAAGATCCTCCTCCTGGCTCATGGCACCCTGTAACATTGCCTTTTGCAGTACGATTACGCAATCAAGCTTACTCTAGTTAGTTAGTAAGATGATGATGATAGCATGTGTTACAGTCAAAAAAAAAAATTACAGTAGAAAAAAATGATAGCATGCGTCTGCAACTTACCCTGCTCATTTGATTACGTCTTCCAATTCCACTGACCAGCTACTTTGTATCTTGCAGCGTTCGGAGTCCCTATCCCTGCGGGACTGGTGCCTACTGCAGCACCCTCGCCCAAGTCATCATCAGGCCTCTCTCCTTCTATCGGCCCAGAAGTGCCTGGTAAGTGGTAGTAACTTGCTACCATTTGATTCTCTAGTCCTCCACTAGCATATATACATCTTTGCTGCAAAATCGACACTGCATACAGTACAAGTGAGTAGAGGGTTTCAGCACTAAATGCAAATCAGAGAGAGGCAGTGACAGCTCATAATTCCTGCTCTGCTGATGTGAACAAGATGCTTGTTAGGTGCCCTCAGTAGCCCAGTCAGTCACGGTCACACATTCTTGTGTGACCTGCTTGCTCTGCTAACTCTCGCCTCTGACCCCATCTCGTCTCGTGTCCTGCAGCGAACACGCCGGCCGGCTCGGCAGCGAAGTCGACGAACCACGCCCCGGGCCGCGTCACCGCCGCCGGCCTCGTCGCCCTCGCCGTGCTGCCCCTCGCCGTCGCGGCCGCTGCCGGGATGCTCTAGACCACCGCCGGAGTTCGCGAGCACCAACGTCCTAGTCTTGTGATTTCTTTCTTCATTCTTACCACACATATGGTTGTGCATTACGATACGTCCGTACAAACAATTGTTTCCACGCGCGAGATTCTTCAGGGTTTGTTTGTTTTTCCATGTAATAATTCCTTTCCTTCGGTGTACTGTAATTTGCTAGAGATCGTGACGCTGTGTACGTGTAGCATCTTCTTCGAATCTCTTGTACGGTTTGATGCTGCCCTGTTCGTCTCTGCCTGGGGTCACAGGTCACGATCGGTGACAAGGCAGCAAATGCTCTGCAGTACTGGCGAGCAGTGGCGGCGATGAATTGATGGTATTCGCGAGGGGAGAGAACTGGGGTTGAGCTGTCGAGAGGCGTGTGGGCGATGGATGGATCTGGCGGTCGGCAGGCCGGCCGTCGTGGGCAGCGACACTGATCCGGCCCCGGTGATCCTCCGTCCATCCTGGCCTTGGGCGCTGGCCGTTGGGACATCAATGCCGGGATGCCCTCCGATTCAATTCCGATCCTCCACTCTTCGGCATTTGGTGGCGCCCCATGTGATGTGGTTCATTTGCGGCTGCAATAGTAGTAGTTTCTCTTGGGGCTTAGGGACAAGGTCACGGGAGACAAATAATTGTACTGCAAGAGAAACTACTACAAATAATTGCAGTACTTGGTTGAGTACGCGCCGGCGCCGGCCGTTGGTGAGCGTCTCCGTTCGTCCCGGCCACACCCACACGGCGGAACCGCACTGGCGGCGACCTCCGAGTCTCCGACCCCGAGCACGCCGGACATCTGCTGCTGGGGCAACGTCCCGAGAGGTCATCAGAACCCGCGCGGCACGGATACGGGCCACCGTCCGGAGTCCGGACCACGTCCGCCTCTGCCATAACCACGCTCTGACGTCACCCGGTGCTTCATATTTTACATGTGCCGCCAAACGGAGCGCAGCGCAGCGCAGAAAAAACTGTCGCCGAGATCAGCAGTTCAAGCTGTTTGGAAGAAAAAGAAAAAGTCAAGCTGGAGGCACGCGGATGGAGATGATTCGAATTCAATGAACCACAAATGATCATGGACCTCCTCTTTTAAACGGAAAAGGTGATCAGCTTCCGAACGGAGCTGATTCAGGTGTAACAAAGGAAATCAGAGAGGGCAAAATGCACCATGATGAGTTTGAGCTTTTACACGGTTGAAGTTCCATACTTCCAGTGAAGCCAAACACAAGGGAGGAGCCGTAGAAAAAGTATTCTGCTATTTTTTTCAAAACAAAAATTGTTTTTGCCTCAGTGCAATTATGCTTCCGGATAACGTGAAGAAAGAACAGACCTACAAAAGGGTCACTGCACAGAATTTTTTGCAAACCTAAACATGAGCTACCTCACAATGAATATCGGGTGGTAAACATGTATCGAATATATATGACTAACCATTTTCATGGGAAATACAACCTAACTTTGCTATACTGGTTAAGCAATGTAGTTCTTAACTGAAAACATTTTTGCTAAGTCATCAAGCACACAAAGCCTGTTCGGGTGAGGGGGCCATTGGTTGGGTTTACCCCTCATACAAACAGGCGTCCTTCTTGAGTGCTTTGCCTTTTTCTGGTACCAGGGTAAGTTATATATATTCTCATCATACTCTAGGAAAGCTCACATTTCGAGCTCACATTTCGTGCAGTGCCTGCAAATTGGAATGAATAACAGATTATTAGAACCGCTGTTCCGATACTATTTTCTTAATAACTACCCTAACATAGCAAACTGACAACATTAACCGTTTAAGCAGTAGGTATAGGTTACCTTTACCCTTGCCCGTTGGTAAGAGCTCTTCAGCACCAATTCTCATGTCAGCATTTGATGAGCGCCTCTTCGTCCTTTTGTTAAGTACCTCGACCTCAACAACGAAGGTTCCACAAACTGGACGATGGTCAGAAAATCTAGACTCCCCACGATAGTAGGATAATTGCATGATACCATCCCCACGCCACAATATTCTATCACACCTGAGCAAGTTCAACTACTTCAGAGGGACACAATAATAATTCAAATTATGGTTCAGAAGCAAAAATATTTTCATAGCCCAATACTTGAAAGTGGAAAGCAAACATGACCAAATCACACCATAAACTACTGAACAAAGTGTAGGAACAGATGTAGTCAATTGGAGTATATTTGAGCTTTCTACCTAAACACCTTGTACAATATGAAAACTGCAGGATCTTGTGGGTTTCATTATATTGTGGAAAAATAAGTAATAAGAATGCCTCACTTCTTGCATGGAATACCGAATTAAGTTGTCTTTTACACTTGGAACAAACAGCAATGGAAGTAGCATTACGTGCTATGTTTATACCCATTTATACCCCTAGAGGGACAGCAGAACTTAACATAACTGCATTCTCAGTATAGGTCTTTTGTGTAATAGAAACCTAGATTCTGGTACAAGCAGTACATACCATGCTGGTGTTCTCCTCTTTTTCTTTGATGTTGCAGTCTCACCAGCATAAGCATCTGAGTTAAATGAGTACTTGTACGTTGGAGCAAAATATATCTTCCCCTCATTCCAACCCTTAAAAACTCGCCCAGCATCTCGTTCAATTTTAAGCTGAAGGAAAATACATACAACATAAGGCAATGTGATAGCTTGTTCGACACACGGAAACTTCTTGCAGAGGGATCAACTATCAAAAGATGGTACCTCTTTGTGCTAACAAGCACTACAAACAAGGAATTCTGAAGACAAAAAGTTCAGATTTCCTTTGTTTGTAGTGTTTGTTAACACAAACAGTACCATTTTAAACAAACACATTATTAACTCTTTCTGCCTTCTTTCGATGAATGGTAATTAACTTTTTTTTTGTATGATGAAGTTGATTGATGTGAAGAATATTTAGAAATGGCACCATTCCTCCAGTTAGTTTTTTTTTTCTAAAAGAAAGATTGTCCTCAGGCTCTAGCATTCACTAAAGAAGCAAACATAGACCCAAAGCAGTCCTACAGGCAACCCCACCAAGGCACTGGCATGTTCCTGACGAGATAGAAAAGTTACCTGATCCTTTTCAAAAAGGGCATCCCAATTATTTTCCATTAAAAGTTTCTTGGTGTCTGCATAGCTCAGTGCAATGCGGTAGTTCAGATCCCCGAGCCATATCACCTTGCTGAAATCAACAATATGCATAAATTAGTGAGGAAAACATTTTGAAATGAAACATATATTTACAATTAAACATAGCACAGTATTCTTACTCATGTTCAAGAATTTTCTCTGGGATTTTTCTTCCAGATCTCTGACAAATCCTAGAAAACATTGTGAGCCTCAGTATCTCTAGAACATCCGAGTTTCTCCTGAATTCATCACCTTCTTTCTGGCCTGAAGCCAAATGGCTGCAGACGAAACAAAAGCTCGTCTGGTGCAGTGTCATGCTTACTGATATACATCCCTGCAGCAGCAGAAGTGCAGTCAGGAATAGAGTAATTACTTGCAGGATAACAGCAAATTGATTCTGTCCTGACCTTGTTTCCAAGACAGCCCAGAATTCCGCGCCCTATGCAAGATTTTCTTAGATGGCCAATATGCTGTACTAGTTCTTTTTTCACCCACACAGTAACAAAAATGCCAACCATTTGTTTGCACGCTATGAGATTATATTTTAGTTGATCCCTTGTGGCAGGAGCAGAGCCATAAGAGTCCCTTGATTTTTCTTTGTCTTTCACTTCCTCTTCTTCATCCTCTTCAGAGGAATCTGTCTCATCTGCATAGGCTTTTGGACACCGAAAGCAAGCATCCCTGTAGGATGTTTTGGTCATTTCTACCAGGCAATTGCAGGCCTTAAGTTGTTTTCTGCGGACAGGCATGAAAGATTTGCTAATGGCTTTTAGCAAGGACTTTAGGAAGATTGTGGCACCACTTGCTGTTTTTGATAGGTCAGAGAATGAAGTATCAAGGCTTGATGAAGCTCGAGAGGAAGAAGAATCAACAGAGGGAGATGGCTCATGCTGAAAGACGTTGGCATCAATGTCAGCTGGTCGGTTTAGTGCTTGGTTTATAAGAACAAGCCATCTAGCAGCTGGTTCATTGTCTTCTATGACAAGCACGTTACCAGCATTGAGAGGAACAATTTCCTGAAAACTGTTCAAATGTTAGACAAACAAAAGTAATGACACAATGATGTCAGACTAAAAGATCTATTAAATACCCTAGAAATACCAAACATGTCAATGCATCAATGCAGTTTATTACCATACTACGATGGAGCAATCAAGTAAAACTTCACTATTTTATCATTTTCAGCTGTGCATTAGTACTATTATATGTGAAAGAAGCTGGATTCAAATAATTTAAAATGAAAACTGAAAACATCAGCGATATAGGTAATGACATTGGAACAGATTTTCGTAGATATTAAGAAATATGAATTAAAAACCTACCCCAGAACATAAATATCTGACTTGTCATCGGATGGAAGAAAATCGTCAAGGTTCAATGCAGCAGTAGGGGTTTTTCCTCCAACATTCCAGGTGGAAACAAATATTCTGCACAATGAAAGTAGAGAGTGAAAACTTTGATCTTAGCATGAAATGGATGCAAGGATGGTAGGATATGGAACTTAGCCATTATACCTGATGGGTTCAGTTGTAGTGTTATTAGAAGATTGGGCAAGGAAATGGCTAAGACGCATGCTCCTAACTTCTGGTTCCATTTAGATCAAACAAGCATAAGAAGGCAACCAAAATGACGAAAAGTTTAATTTGAGGGATCAGGGAAAAAAAATACTGGACTTTGCAGACATTAGAGTACCTGAAAGTGTTCTCAAGGGGGAAGATAATGCCGCCTTAGAAGAACTTGGCCCAGGCTCAGCTGTTGCTATATAGGAGGACCCAGAAAAGTTAGTTGCATGGTCTTAGGAACAACTAGACATTCTTATTAGAGAACCATTAGCACTTCTTTTTGCTAGACATTAGTACTTAGCAGCAGAAACAACTTGACTTGAATTTACGAAAATAAAGAGAACAAATTTTGTAGAACAAATTTTGTGCCAGATTAGTGGCAAGAGCTAATGGCAGCAGGGAGCCTGGTCTTCAACTGGATAGTTACGACTCAGAGATGATTAAACATTACATGATTTCAGGCCAAATCAGAAGTGACAGGGGGATGAATTGTGGTGACACAATTTTATTTGTAAGATGGAATATTATGGAACTGGGAACGAATTCTTGGTTTCAACTGTGAAGTGTCCAAACAGCCAATGAGGCAGTTGTCTCCCGGTCCATAATTTCAGCCCCTGTCTGGAGATCCAAATGGTTTTTTGTTAAGGTCAATTAAGACAACATATCATGAGTTCGTCTAAATTTAGAATGACCACTGATAGTTACCTCGAGGTCTATTTATGTGCAAGGTAAATGAAGAAAATTTGAGCTGGTGTCCCTAATGCTATTCTGGTATTGGAAAATAAGATTGTGAACCAACCAGCATGGCAGCTCGGATTGTCTGTGCTCTTAGCAGTTTTCTTCCCCTTTGCCTTGAAAAGTTTTGGGCCACAACCCTGGTAAGGAGTAGAAATAAAAGATTTAGTGGCGTTTCACTCCTGCATAATGCAATGTTGGAAATGCAATCAACTTATCACCTTCATTTTTTCCCCACCGGTGGATGCCATTATACGCTGAACCCGGTAGAAGGTTTCCTTAGTAATATTTAAAGTCTGGATACCAAATGCAATTTAATTAAGAATCTAGGAGTTAGCGAGTAGTTCATAACAGTAAACAAGCGGCTAAGCAAGAACAAATTAATGCAACGACACATGCATTTTACACAAAAAAAAGGGTCATAAAAATGCAAATTTTGAACCAAATTCTAGCAAATCACATTCAGGAAAACCGATGCATGTTCTTACAAACCCAAAATTCTGTCAAGCCATAACGAGAACAGGCGATTCGAAAGAAATCACCCTGCTGCGCAGAGGAGGATCACGCAAACAAAAAAAGGTAAAAAAGACCTCCCAACGATTGCCGTCAAAAGCACACCAAGTCACCAATATGCGATTTCTCAATCGCCAATCCTCCCGTCCACAAACCCACGCACCCGAAACGCACAATGCCGCATCACGCATACCCACCTTATCCTGCAAGAACGAGTCCAAACCTTCTTCGTCTCCCGGAATCCCAAAACCCGCCGGCAGGAAGCCGCCACCACCAACAGCGCTCACCAATCGCACCACCAGCAGTCCTACCGACCAGGAAAACCAGCTCCGCAAGCCGACGCCGGGCCGCGGCCCCTCGAATCCGGCAAGGGGTCGGGGGAGGCCGGGTAACGCACGGCCATTGGGGGTCCGTGGAATCTTTAAACCGCGGAAGGGGACAACTGTCGCACGGAGGGGAATAGTTTAAGGAAGGAGCGCCTCCCGCCACAATGGCAGGCGGCATTCGATCCGCATCCGCATGCGTCGCGTCGCGGGCCGCCGGCTGGCGGGGTTGACCGGGGCGGCGGGCGAGTTAGAGGGGCGCACGTGCGTGCGGGGAGAGGGGTTGGCGAGGGCGAATGGAATGGGTTCCCGGGCCGGGGAGGGGGAGGAAGGGGACAAGAGGAGTAGAGCTCTGTAGGGGGGAGGCCGTGGTGGGGAGAAAATGGGGGAGGAGTAGGAGCGCACGCATGACGCTGTCAGCGGCAACGGGAATTCTCGCTGGATTCGGACGTGATCCCCTTTGTCCGGCCGCACGGCGGAGGGGTCTGTCTGTGGGAATCCACGGCGCGGCGCGGCGGGCATCATGTGCTTGCGTACTTGCTCCGGCCGGCACACGCCAAATGCCAGCCGCCGGCTGGTTCGTGCTCGTTCTCCGGGTCTGGTGCTCTGATGCTGACATGATGCGCTGCGGTGGGGATGGAGGGTTCTGGGGGCCGCGCCGATACGTTGCGGACACGACGAGGACACGGGCGCGTGCTGCATCTCACGCGAGCACACGAACCGAACAATCCTTGCCCTGCGCCGCTGCCACGTCCCGAGCGCTCTGAGCCCCCCACCGCTCGCATGCGCCTGCTCAAACCGCAGGAGGCCGCCACCCTCCCGCGCGAGGCCCTCGAGGCGCACATCGTCTCGCTGCTGCGCCGATGCCCGGGCCTCCTCGCGCTCCGCGGCGCGCACGCCCACCTCCTCCGGCTCCGCCTCCCGCGCCTCACCGCCGCGTTCGCGCTCTCCAAGCTCCTGGCTTCCTGCGCCTCCGCCCGCGCCGCCGCCGCCGCCGCCGCGGCGTCCTCCTCCTACGCCCGCAACCTGTTCGACCAAATCCCGGACCCGACCGCCTTCTGCTACAACTCCCTCATCCGCGCGCTCCCCGCCGCGGGCCCCGCCCTGGCCGCTTACCGCCGCATGCTGCGCGCGGGGTCCCCGCGCCCCAACAGCTTCACGCTCGCGTTCGCGCTCAAGGTGTGCGCGGCCGCACCGGCGCCCGCCGAGGGGCGCCAGTTGCACGCGCAGGCGTTCCGCCAGGGCCTCGAGCCCGGCGCCTACGTGCAGACCGGGCTGCTCAACCTCTACGCCAAGTGCGAGGAGGTTGCGCTCGCGAGGATGGTGTTTGACGGCATGGCCGGGGACAGGAATTTGGTGGCGTGGAGCGCGATGATTGGTGGGTACTCGAGGGTGGGGATGGTGAATGAAGCTCTGGGGCTGTTCCGGGAGATGCAAGCGGCAGGGGTGGAGCCGGATGAGGTCACTATGGTCAGTGTAATATCTGCATGCGCCAAGGCAGGAGCACTTGATCTGGGGAGGTGGGTGCATGCTTATATAGATAGGAAAGGGATCACGGTTGATCTGGAGCTGAGCACTGCACTGATTGATATGTATTCAAAGTGTGGTTTGATAGAGCGGGCAAGAGGGGTGTTTGATGCGATGGTGGAGAGGGATACAAAGGCATGGAGCGCAATGATAGTTGGATTGGCGATACATGGTCTTGTGGAGGATGCGTTGAGGCTTTTCTCAAGAATGCTAGAGCTCAAGGTAAAGAATGCTGCACTGATATTTTTCTTGCAATTTGTTGGTCACTCGTTGTTTTTGTTGGTTATATAGGTGATAGTGAGGTCATATGCGCTGACTTGTATATGTAGTTCAATACAAACGATCAGCAATAGAAGCAAACTTGTACTGAAGTGCGGTTTGTTTTTTCAGTTCTCCAATGGTAGTTCACATATTAAACCTAGTTTTCAGATAATTAGGATTTAGGATTGCATATATTGTCTTCACAAACCACAAAGTTGCCATTACAATTCTCATATCCCACCTAAGTTCTTGTGTGTACTGTGATATTACAGGTGCAGCCTAACAATATCACCTTTATTGGCGTGCTGTCAGCCTGTGCTCACAGTGGTTTAGTGGATGATGGGCGACGGTATTGGTCTACTATGCAAAATTTGGGAATCAAACCTTCAATGGAGAACTATGGCTGCATGGTTGACCTCCTGTGTCGATCTGGCCTTCTGGATGACGCTTACTCCTTTGTTATTGGTATGCCTATCTCACCAAATTCAGTAATCTGGAGGACTCTTCTTGTGGCTAGCAAAAGCTCAAACAGGATGGATATAGTGGAATCAGCATCAAAGAGGCTCCTTGAGTTAGAACCTCTCAATCCGGAGAACTATGTTCTGCTCTCCAACTTGTACGCGTCAAATTCCCAATGGGATAGAGTGAGCTATATGAGGAAAAAGATGAAGGACAACAATGTTACTGCTGTTGCTGGTTGTAGTTCAATTGAAATAAACGGCTACTTGCATAAGTTTGTGGTGAGCGATGATTCACACCCTGAAATCAATGAGATAAGACTGGTTCTGAGAGAAATAGCGGACCGGGTGCGACGAGCTGGCCACAAACCTTGGACTGCAGCCGTTCTACATGACGTTGGTGAAGAGGAAAAAGAAGTTGCCCTTTGTGAGCACAGTGAAAGGCTTGCCATTGCATACGGATTGTTAAAGACGAAAGCCCCCCATGTCATTCGGGTGGTAAAGAACTTGAGGTTTTGCCCGGATTGCCATGAAGTGACAAAAATAATAAGCAAGTCATACAATCGAGAAATCATCGTTAGGGATCGTGTTCGCTTCCATAAATTCATGGGAGGCAGTTGTTCTTGTAAGGACTTTTGGTGATTCCTTAGTTACATAAATGAATCGCAGTGATGCAAAGTTATTCTAGTTACATACTACTAAGATCAATCATATGGTTACTCTAAATACCTATGTTAAATATTTTGCTCTAGAAATTTCCTCTACTAAGTACTAGCCCATCATATTCAGCTTTCATGGCTAAATTTATGATAAAAATACTTTATTATCTCATAAATTTTCCTTCCTATAATAAACCCTCACCGCCTCACCTTGCAATTTTTGATGTTATCGTTTATTTATCGGTAATGCTTCCGTCCGCACGTCCGACGCGAATAATAAAAATCGGACGCACGGTTGTCCGCCACGCACCGTCGAGCCTCCTGCCCTCCATTTTCTTTTTCCATGTGAGCGGACCCCACTAGGCAATCTTATCCCTTCCCTTCCAGCTTTCTTCCCCAAACGATCTCCCTTTTCTCCATTTTTTTGGATGAGCAGCTTGGAGATGCGGCCGGCGCGGAGGTTGTGCAACGGCGCACCGGCAACCGTGGCAAGCGGGCCATGGAGGTCAAGCAGGCGTCCCGCGTCCCGGGGGCATCGCTACAGCTACGGCGCCACCGGCCATGCCAAGCTCAATCGCAGACCTCGATGCTCATGTCGGCCGGTGCTTCTCCGCATGGTGCCCAACGCCATGGCGACGTGGGATGGCGCAGCGGAGCAGCAAGAGCTTGTGCCTACTAAACGGCTCCATCGACGAATTGAAGTGCGAGTTCAAGCTGGGCCACGGGGACCTGATGCGCTACATGCCCGGCGAGGCGGTGAGCACTTCGACGAGTTCCGATTTGATGTTGCAATAGATATTTTGAGATGTCGAGGTTATTATGCGCCAATGTTGCAAAAAAATCGACCTGAAACATTTTTTTTGTTGATGTTGCAAACAGATATTTTGGATGTTGCACAAGGTGTTTTTCGGTGTTTCATAAGCTGATTTGCAGAGTTGTGATTCTTTGGCTAAAAAATGGAGATCCCGATTGGATGTTGCATGAGACATCTCAATTTGTCACGGTGGGAATTTTTTTCTTAAGATCTCTAGAATTGGATGCCAATGATTGTTTTTATGTTTCAAAAGGTAAATCTTGATGTTGCAGACTCCTCTTCTGTGTCTTCTGTGTGTTGCAACGGACCGTCCGATGGGAACGTTCGGGCGCTGCCAGCAGCGCCGTTTATTTATCGGAATTTCCAATCTTCTCATTGTCCCACGTGATCCGGTATCCATCAGGCCTCGTGCTGTGCCCGTGATACGTGCGCCAACCTGGAACCCTTCCGGCGTTGCGGCGTACTCGGACACGTATATACATGCCACATCCGGAGCGTTAGGGATTCGATTCCGATCGTAGCAACCAACACACCATCCGTCTCCAGAAACCGACGGCGATGTCTAAATCCACGTCGCAGGCGGCGCCCGGCGACGAGGCCGAGTACAGTGAGGAGTACCTGGGCGTCCCCGGCGTCCGCTTCGCCCCGACGGACCGCGACCTCATCGTCCACTACCTCCGGCGGAAGCTGCGCGACGAGCCGCTTCCCACCGGCACCGGCCTCGTGATCGGCTGCCGCGACGCCTACGCGGAGCACCCCGAGAAGCTCGGTGGGTCGTTCGTCGACGGCTTCACGGCGCAGCCCATCTTCGTGCCTTCTTCCTAGACGGCTAGACCTTTCCGCTCATCTTCGTCTTCGATCTCCTGCAGTGCCCAAGCTGGGCGAGAGCAGCAACGGCGCCTGGTACCTGTTCTCGCCGCGGGACCGCAAGTACGCCGGGGGGATGCGGCCGAAGCGGGACACGGGCGACGGCGAGGGCCACTGGAAGGCGGTGGGAGCGGAGAAGGAGGTCCTCGGCGGCGCCGACGGCAAGGAGTTGTTCGGGGCAAAGCGCGGGCTCACGTTCCACGAGCACTTGAACCAGGTGGACGCCCTGGGGAAGCGGAAGCGGGTCAAGAACACGGCGAAGCCCACCAAGTGGAAGATGGTGGAGTTCGTCTCCAGCAACTCCAGCAGGGCCGCCCGCGACGACACCGTGCCCGACCCCATGCTGGTTGGTGATCCGATCCGATCCTTAATCGTGGCCTGACTATTGCCGCCGATAGGTCGCCGACGTGCTTGTGCCTTGTGTTGCGCCGCGCAGTTGAACGACTGCGTGCTGTGCAAGATTACAACCAGGTCGCTGAGGAGGGCGGTGGGCAGGGGCCCTGCCCAGGGCAAGGAGGAGGAACCGGCGCCTGACGGCGGGGGCGAGTAACAGGAGAAGCACCTTCCGGAGCAGCATCCCGCAGGCGGTGTTGGCGCCGGGGCAGAATACGAGGAGCAGCGACCACCGACCGGCGGTGGCGCCGAGTCAAATGGCAATCAGCAGCAACCGACGCTCGATGCTCCGAGCGGGGGACATATCGCGGCGCCGGCGCTGCCCGTTGACGACTACCGCGGCGCGCAGGCGCAAGCAGCGTCGGCCGGTGGTGCCGGGTCATCACCGGACGAGCAGCCGAAACTGACACCAGAAGCTCCGAACGGGGGAGGCGCGGCGCCCACGGCGGCTACCGGTGCAGCTTCACAACAAGCGGATCCCTAGCCTTGGTGGATTTGGGAACTATGCGGGTGCGAATCCGTGGGATTGGGAACTTTCTGATTCTGCCTCTGCAGATTTTGGTTGTGGACTTGTGGTACTTATTGGATAATCATTTGGACGATCTTCGCCGTGACGAGTGGAAGAATACTTTGCTTTATGTTCTTCTGATTTGAGGATGCTTTTTGGTTATTTCCATGTTCGTCTAACTGCGCTCCAATTTCTGTCTTCTAAACCTCGCTGTCGTGCAGGTCACTTTGTTTTGGCAAATTTCAAACAAATTTCAGACAAAATCAGCAGCTCATGGAAAAAATTGAGCTAGTTGCAAGGTTGGTGGCAAAATGCTTGTTCCGTGGATTGCGAAGCGCCATCAAGCTCGGAGACGGCAAAGCAATTTGGGCACCAGGAGAATTCAGTCATTGTTTGACCGATGTACTCTAAACGGCATGTCCGCAACATAACCAGACACAAAACTGAACCAATCCCCACAATGTAATAACGTGCAAATAATACAACACGGTCTCAATGTAATAGCAAACACATAAAAATAGATGAAAGTTACACGATCAAGTAAAGAATAGAACAGAAGCTCAAACATACAGGTACTTTGCCCGACAATTTTCGAGAACGTTATCTCTGGAGTTTCAGAAACAAGCCGAATAAACAGTGCAACAAAGAGATGTAAAACAACGAGCCTCACTGGTACCACATGATTAGCAACGAAGACTCCGAAGTGAGCCCATAGCAGCGACTGAGGATTAAGAAGCCAGTTGGTTTTGGCTCCAAAAGGAGAACATCCCCTTGTACCTTGCCGGGGAAAACTGGCGTGACAGCAATGCAAATGGCTTCTCCTTGCCGCAGCTGGTAGCACATTTGATTGGCTCCATAGTCTTGAGTACAGGAACTATCTCCGGCAGCGCGGCACTTTCAGCTAGCACCAATGGAGGTACCTTAGAATATTCTGGAACACATGTCACAGTTCTGCTGCTACTGATCCCCCCACCATTGTATGCCTTACGATAATGAGAACTACTCGTATCAGTTCTGTTGCTGTCACTACTACTGGCATTGCGGGAAGAATGCTTCCTGTCCTTTTTGCTGCTGCTGCTGCTGCTGCTGTGGCGAGAATGCTTCTTGTCCTTTTTGCTGCCACTGGTACTGCGGCTGCTGCTGCTCTTGGAGGGCTTGTATTTGTAGTGGCCCTTCCTTGAACTCCTCTGGTGCCCTCTCACGGTATGCGAGTCAGAAGTAACAGGAGGATCATATACATCAGGGGCCCATGAAACGCTCAACTTTGTCATGATTCCCTGCTTTGCACGGGTTCCCTTCATTGCAGAAACCAGCCTTGGAGCACCCTGCATGGAAAGATAATTTATACATGTTAACAAAACAAATTTGGTTTGTGCTTTTTTTCAGTCAGCAGATACAATATGGTAGTAACCACCCTCCAAGGTGCTAAACCTTGATGGCTGTCAGCTATAATGAACTAAGAAAAATATAATTGCAACATCAAAACCATGTACTACCGCAAATATTAAGGTTCACAGAAATTAACATCAAACTCATACACCATCAATTTGTCGGCAAGCAACCGTATACCACCAGCTACCAGGAAAAAAGGAATTAAACCTCCATCGTTCTTCTATTATCAAAGATACTAAAGCACATGTAGGATAGCTAGCACCTATGCCTAAATTAAGTCCTTAATAGTTGCGAATATTTTTGTGACTGAAAATAAAGCTACATAGCTACTGAAAATACGGTATCAGAATAATATGTATGCGGAGCAATATCTGACCAGGAATATATACAAAGAATGAAAGAATCAACAATTTAAACTAAATTGTAAACTTACAAGAATTGATGACTTTTCATCAACTGATTTGCTAATTGATGAGTCCGATGCATCACAACTAGGAGAGGCGGATGATATGACCAATTCAGAGTCAACATCCACTAAATCATCGGTTGAATCAGATTCCATAGAAAGAACAAGATCATCATCATCATCATCGCTAGAATCCTCATCCAAATCTGGTCCTTCATCATTGTCACCATCACCATAGGCATGTATCACTTCAGTAAGAGCCATTCCAATTTCCTCAACCACCAAATCATCTTGCTCATCTTTCAAGCAAGCATAGCTGTGTTCACAACCTGGCTTTTCACAGGTGTTGCGGCAGAGACATGGGCTGCTGCTAACACCTTCAACACTGAATTCTGCCAAAGCTTTGCCCATCCACAAGCTTATTTCCAAATTACAAAGAGAAGTTGCTGTTGAAGGGAGAATGGGCATAAGTAATAAGTAGTTTTTATGCAAATTTGGGCTGCATAAGAGCAATCTAGAATTAATGAATACAATTATGAAGACTATGCAGAAATAGATGACATGGCAACCATATGCATTGACATATTTTGCTTATATTTGAAGCTTCAAAATCTATTACTTTTTTTTGAACCTAGGGGAACAGCATGGGAACAAAAGATTCATAAAAAGGTATTTTGTTACTTGCTCATTTTTGGGTGTGACTATTTTTGAAGTGCATGGAAACAACAGCCCTAGGCCCTTGGATCACACAACCAGCTCAAACAATGAATAGCTGGATGCTGATCCAAGGGGCAAGGATAATGATTGAAAAATAAATTGGTTTCAAGCACTTGAAAACATAGCAAAATTATTTATCTTTTTTTATCAAACTGCTAAGTGAAATAGATATGTGACAATTTGTGTGCTAATTGGATCAGACATACAATTATCTCCTACAAAATGCCATTATCATCAAACTTCACAGCCTATTTACACGATCGTTAAATGATTCCACGGTGCTGAATAGCAAAGTTTCAGTTAAGAAGAAACATGAATGGTAAAGTTCTTCAATACCTCTTTTCTGGTAGGAATGCTGACCACCACGGCCAACACCCCAAATTGCTTCCCTTTCGAACCTGCAGATCGAACCCAGACACCAAACTCCCGCAATCCGGGAAGCGCGCGAGGTCGAGCACGGAACCCGCACAGCCAAACAAGCCTCGGATCGAGCACAACCAGATCGACGACGAGGGGAAGGCAATGGTCAAAGACAATTACTACTACTACTAAAATTACTACTAAAACGATGCTTGAGGCGGTGGGAGCAGGGGAAGGACGAGTTCCCGGAGACGATGGCTGCTGCCGCGCGGAGGCTGGCGAACGCGGCGAGCACCGCAGGCATCGTAACCTCGCCGGACGCCCGCAGCGCTTTTATGCCTCGAGATCCAACTCGGCTGATCCCGGCAACCAGAAACGGGCGGCGAAGGGGGAAGGCGACGGCGAGAGGGTCCTCCGAGGCTACCACGCTCCGCGCATGGACAGGATCACCGCTCCGCTCCGCTCCGATCAATTTGGCTCGGAGAAGACGACGACGAAGGCGAAGGATTTGGGAACCGGATCAGAGCGAGGAAGAGGGGGAGAGGCAAGGTGCGGATGCGGATTGGCTCTTGGGGTGGCGATAGGTCGCCTCGGGGTGGGTCTTATACTATTTTTAGCCCCCTGACATGTGGGTCCGGAGGTCGGGTCCCAGTACGCGGTGATACGGGTACTGGGACTCGGAACCGGACAAAGGGGGGTGGCTTTATAAGCCGCATTCGGATGACAGGTGGGGCCGCAGCGCGTGGGCCTCGGACGGGAGAGGAGAAACGTTCGGGTCAAAAGGCGCGCGCGGCTGGCGGGAGGGTGCGGCACGGAAGCGTGCCACGTCGGCCGGGCGGGTCAGACTCCAGAATTCAGATGGGGAGGCGGTGTCCGTCTTCGGCTCTGGTCCAAGCAAAACTGCAACTGGTGCTGAGCTGCAATGCAAACGCGTCGAGACCGCTCTTCTTTTCCACGGATCTTTTCCCGCTCATCCGTCCGTAACTAAAAATCGTTATTGATTGATTGATTGCTAGAAAATCTGCAGGATTTCAGTCTTGAGAAAAATTATCCAATTCTGCTCTGGCGGGAAACAAAAGGAATTCGCCCTTCGCTCCACCGTGAAGATCTTGTCGGAACAAGAAAACTGAAGGAGCAGATGCTGAGATGCACGCTTCCTTTTCTTCTATGTGGGCAAAATATTTGGAGATCTGTTTTGCCGGTTTTGTCAGTGTGCTTAACACCAGACTTGGACATTTTGCACAGATCCAGTAATGCATGAAAGGTACGTGAGGAAGCGAACAAATAATTCGTTCACTTTTCTAATAAGCCCGATAGCATATAAAGCGAGAGCTACAGATAGGTTTCTTTTGATTTTTCAAGGAATGGTAAATAGAAAAAGGGTCTACGTATGGATGATATGCAACATACAAGATGCATAGTTGCGTGCTGTTTACAGTTTTCAAAGTCAAATCCGGCAAGCTTCAGCCCACAGCTTTGTGAAGGGATAAGCATCAACGCCAGACTATTCTGGGATAGAATAGTCGGCCCCTGTCTGCAACGGAATCATCTAACCCGCGGACGGTGAACAACATGCGCGAACGAGATTCTTTCAGCAACATGGAAACACCGGAGGTGCTTCCTGTCATGTAGCATCTTCGTGCCAGGCAAAGTGCCAAGGAAGAATGCCACGGCCATAGCCTACAGCATCCACAATTGCACATGGGCAGGAAACTGAGCGCATGAAGAAGGCTTGATGTGCTGTCCAATCTGCAAGACATCAGCACCTTCCCCCTAGATGGATGCATAGCCCTTGCCCCTTGGTGCCGTGCAGGTGTTGCTATCTGCGCAAAACAAAAATTGCCGTGTAAGGAAACACATAGCAATACCAGTTATCCAATCTGGCGATGGCAATATCTGATGATGCAAACAATCAACTAATATGTGCACATGCAGATACATAGAAGTGTCAGAGTACAAGTATGCGTCAGGAAAAAGTTTACTCTTACTGTGAAAGCAAAACGTGTCAAGTATACTCGATCAATCTTCTCCATGGATTTAGAATAATTATTAAGAGCTATTGGTACCTTGAGACAATGGAGGACCTGAAGGCAGACAGTAGGTTTACTTCAGTTTCTTTCTCTTTGCACGTGGCTCATTGATAATTCCGCTTGTATGGCTATCCTGCAGCGGATGATATTTTGCTCGTTTCAATGCTTCCTCATAATCATTCAGCTTGTGCTTCTCCTTGTTCTGTCAGTGGCAAAAAAAGGCACAACTATTGTAAGGCTGTAAGGCTAGTCTTTTTAACTTGCTCATTTGTAGTGAAACAGGTGATCACATACATAACTGTTCTTATAAGTTGCTATTTGTTGCTTACAAACTTTCAGCTCCATGTTAAGATCACTAACACGAGAATCGACAGAAACCGTGCATTGCTGAACCAACTGCTTCTGGCGACCATGAACAACTTGTGGTTGCCATACATTTAGGGCCACAGAAGCTCTCCTGAAACATTTCAGACAGCAAGAAATTGTGCAATCAGAATATACTAATGATAAAGAAACACACATCCATGAAGTAATGGAAACCAGAAGCCAGTTCTAAATCTGTCCCGGCACTCCAAGGCATGGATGCTTGAACAAAGGCCAGACGATGTACTGATGACGGAAGAGCTAATCATCAACTGTGGCATGGAAAACCCATCTACCAAGCAAAATATCGCTTGTATTGTTCATGGTCCTAATGAGTAATGACATGTTTACAGGAATGCTTTTGTCCATTATAAGGCAGAACTGTAGGGTTAAGCAAGAAGCAATGTGCTACACAGGATCTATTGCGTGACCAGATGGTAGAGATGCCATTGCATGATATCATCCGCAGATTAAATACCAGTTGGCTAAGGTGGCCCCCTTCTATCTCCAGAGAATAGCAGAACATCTAGCCAATCTTCAAAAAGAATGAGAAAAAAGAAAGGACCTCAATACACTCAAAAGGTGGTGGAGAGGATTGGGTTGTAACCATCAGTTTCCAATTCAATTGTGTTGGACTAAAGATAATCTATCCTTGATATTTCTATACACTAATTTTAGACACAGCTTGCTTTTTCTAACCAGTGTGCCATTAGGACCGAATTGCTTTCTTGTTGATGTGCACCAATAACAATCTGACTGCTGGATATAAGCTATGATTTTTATTGTGCACCATTTGAATGCTTCCCTGTAACAGGATAAATAGTGTTGCCCTGTTCCAAGAAAATCTTCTGCTTGGTGGATAGGACAATTGTCCATGGATCAAACATATGAAATAACCGAATTCTACCGTTCGACAAAATAGTGCACCACAAATGGGAGTGCAGCTATTTTTTGTTGAAGATGTGAGCCAGGTGAACAATCTCACGCAGAACAGATCATACAATTTAACAAAACGCAGCTGCTGAACACATGGAGGACAGCAGGAGGCTTCTAATTTGTAAGGATAGAACTATAGAACAAAAAGCATGAATAATGGCATGATCTAACCAGTCATTTATGTGGTCTGAGAGAACCTTGGCCTGGCTCTTGTGCAAACAAGCAGCTCTATCAATCTTTTCTGCTTGTGCACTGATAACTAAATTACCGATGTGCTTAAATAGCTGGTTATCTGTGAGCAAATTAGCATCTCATTCTCTATTGATTCGATGCTCCCTAGCTTCTCTGATTGATCTAGGTTAGAAAATTGATGTATTTTTTTCTAATCACACCACAATTGTAGCAGTGAGTCGGTGAGAAATGATAACACATACTGACATACAGAATGGAAAAAAAATTGGGGTCAATTTTTGGAGAATTCAGTGACATATTGCACGTAAGAAATTGTATGGCACGAAATCTAACGAACCGACCTGACCCTCTCAAGGTTGTCCAGCTCCTGCGCGGCGGCTTTCATCCTCTCACCCTCTGCCCGCATCGACTCCTCCAGCTCCGCCAGCCGCCTCCTGCACGCAAGCACCCGAGCCTCCGCCTCGAACACAGCCCGCCGCCGGGCCTCCGCGATCCGCACCTTGTGCCTCTCGAACCTGCAGCAAAGAGCATCAGTCGAGCAAACCCGCACGCACGAGATGAACAATAACGATCGAGGGAAAAGGGTAGGCGGGGAAATTACTTGGTTTTGTAGAGGGATTTGGGGTGAACCTGCTGCTGCTGCTGCTGCTGCTGGGAGGTGGAGGTGGAGGACGAGGAGGAGGGTTGGGATTGGGAGGGGAAGTCGCGGGAGAGGAGCGCTGACCAGAGGGCGGGGTGGAGCGAGAGGCGTCCGAGGCGGCGGGAGGCGATGGCGAGGCAGCAGAGGTCGCTGAACCCCAGCGCGGACGACGCGGCGCCCAGCTCCAGGACGCGCGCCCACAGCTCGTCGGGAAGATCCGACGCCGACATGTTCCCTTGGGCTGGGTGGGGAGCGCAGGAGCGCAATTACTACGACGGCAAGGCGGCGAGGCGCGCGCGGCGGGACAGAAGGAAGGCTACGCTGTTGCGCAGGCCCCGCCGCCGCTTCCCCTCTTCTTTGGAAGCGAGTTCAGGGTTCAGGCTTCGCCTACGGACTAGAGGAATCAGGAAAACACAAAGAGAGAGGCCTAATTGGTCCCTGTTACTGGGCCCTCTAATGAGGAGAGATGAGTGACTTGTGCCTCTGAAAGCTTCCCGCTTGGAGCTGATCCTGAAGATGCTAATTTTTTGGTTCGACAGAGCTCCGTTTAGTTGAGCTCTGCAAATAATTCACGTCGTTGCAACTCGGGCACTGAACGTTTACAGGAACAAAAAAGTGACAACCATAGATCCTCTCAATCTTGGGCTTCGACAGAACTAGCAAGCCAGAGGCCCAATAAGAGATGAAATAATCAAAATTCAGAAGGAAAAAGAATGTGCGGACAATTGCTTACTAGGATCAGCTCAAGTGCGTATCAGTCTATCAGATTACAAGTCTGGTTTGTCCCCAGTCCTAGGCTACTGAAGAAAGATTCTAAGCTAACTGCAGCACCCCATTCTGCATGTTTCACCAAGGTTGAAGCGGCAGGTTCTAAACGTGTGAGGCAGTCTGTCCTGAACCAAGCTGCGGCCTGCAGCTCAATTGACAGAAACTCTATGCAGCTTCAAGCCCCTATGATTGGCGTTCTCCCAGTTCAAACCTTTGTACCCTGCTTGTTGCAATCTACCAGGGTCTTCACTCTTTCATGTTTGTCATGCCGTGGAAGCCTGTCAGGTTTAGAGGAGGGAAGCGTCACTCTCTTTAAGTTGTAAAAGGCTGGCTATTTCTTTCTCATTCTTCGAACCGAGTCATATATTGGGCGGAATAGGATGCTGGAGAGATATCTCTCTCCGAAGCTGGGGAAAATGACCTGCAAAAGTGTGTGACTAGTTAATTTTCTGAGTCATGGAAAGATGCCATAAATGAACTTAACTTGCAGTTATGCTCTTACCGCAATAAGCTTTCCAGCATTTTCAGGTCTTCTGGCAACATTAATAGCAGCAACTGCTGCTGCGCCTGAAGAAATACCAACCTGCAAATAAACCCCATAAACGAATCACAGATCACATAAAAGCGAAACTGAAGTAGATGCTATAATAATAATAATAATAATAATAATAATAATAATAATAATAATAATAATAATAATAATAATAATAAAACATAAAAAGCAATCCATTTTACAGTGCACTACTCACCAGCAAGCCCTCTTTTAGTGCAAGTTCCCTAGCAGAATCGACGGCTTCTGCGGTGCTAACCTGCAAATTCAACAATTGTAATGACTCAGATGACTGTAAAAATTGTCAACAAGATCTGATGACATAATCAAAGTTCTAAAGTTAGCATTGCAGACCTTCACAACCTCATCAATCAACTGAACGTCTAATATACTTGGAATGTAACCTGTTGTTTATTGACAATAGCCAACAGTATGTCAGTGACAAGCATAAGGTATTCAACAATATTATTTCCCCAGTATGTTCAACTGTGTATAACAATGGGACCAATGGGTAACGCGTTACCTGGGTTGTCACCAGAGATCACACTAGTTTCAGCTGGCTCTACCCCAATGACCTAATATGATAGGAGCAAAGTTATATAAACAATTCATTCATTCTATTGGTAACAGAAATCACAGATAAATTGACATCAGCCTCGTGGAAATCAACTGTCTTTCCCGAAATTATGATAGTTGAACAACGTTAAATTTGAAACAATAGAACAGAATGATGGTGCCACTATACTTTTGCTAAGAACTAGTTCGACGATCATGCCTATGTTCCCATAAAAACAACTAATTTGTACGTACTTTACAGCAGTAAGGTTAATAGTGAGAAGGAGAATTATTGCAAGGCTCAATTTCTGTTAGAAATTATGACCTTGACTTTAATATGAAGGCTTCAAGGAGCTCAAAAAGGAATAAACTCTAAGCACAACAACATCAGACAAGATACACAGAATTATTAAGCTGAGACAATACAAGATAATCCAATTAACGCAATTATCCTTCAGGAATTAATCAAAGCAAAAGTAGGAACCTTAATATCCTTGTTCATCCTTTTCAAGTAGCGCCCTGTGCCAGTAATGGTACCACCTGTCCCTATGCTTGCAACAAGTATGTCAACAGTACCCAGTGTGTCTTCCCATATTTCTGGGCCTGTGGTTTGAAAGTGGATCTGTAATTACCCAAATGGCTTCTCAATAGATCTTTAAAGAAAAAGCAAATGAATTTCGCATTTGCTGCATTACAGGTATTGAATGAGTAAATGATAAAGATCAAGTTCAACCTCACTATTTGCCTCGTTGTTGAACTGCTGAAACATATATGCATTTGGTGTCCTCAAAACTATTTCCTCAGCTTTATCAAAAGCTCCTTTTAGTCCTTTGGTAGGATCGGTTAGCACAATCTCCGCTCCAAATGCACGTAGAAGAATGCGTCTCTCGACGTCTATTGATGAAGGCATAGTAGCTATCAGCTTGTATCCTCTAGCTGCAGCCACAGAAGCAATGGCTATACCAGTATTGCCAGTGGTTGGTTCTACCAAGATGGTCTGCACAGGTACAAACTATCTGCGTAAATTACAATATTGGTGACAATAGCATTGCAAATAATATAAGAATGGACTATAACCTTATTTGGAGAAATTAATCCCTTCTCTTCAGCATCATTAATCATGCTTAATCCAATCCTGTAAACATAAGCATGAGTTGGCACACGAATGATTGCATCAAGGGCATCAACCATCAAACTATGCTGCAATCTCAACTATGTACCTATCTTTGACGCTTCGGCAAGGCCCCATGTACTCGAGCTTTGCAGCGATATTAGCAACACAACCATCAACAACATTATTGAGATACACCATTGGTGTTTTTCCAATTAGCTGGTTAACAAGACACAATTATTTTATTTATCAGAAATGCAATTAGGCACACTGAGAGTGAACAAAAAATGTATAGATTTAGCCAAGTATCCCGTATACAGCTGCCAATTCATGAAAAGTAGTTGAATCATGTTCGGTGAAACCACCAGAATTCGAACTCCAGAAAAGTATGCATAGTCATCAGCTGATTCAAGAGCACTCACTAAACACCTTCCCATGAAAATCCGGAACGCAATACACTTCCCATACCCAAATCACTATCCAAAGCATGGGGGAAAGGGTAGGGACGGCAAGCGCCCATGCACCTGGGTGACGTCCTGCGCAATGTTCACCGCGTCCATCTCATCCGCGTACTCATCCTGGATTTCGACAGACGCCGAGGCCGCGGCCTTTGGGGACCATGCCGTGGTGAGGTGGCGGCGGGCGGAAGCGGAACGCGGGGAAGGGAGGAAACCGGGGGCCCGTGGGGTGGAAACGGAGGTGGAGGCGGAAATGGGCGCAGCGGCGGCGACCCGGAGGAGCGAGCAGGCGGGCGGCGGGGCCATCGCCATGGCCGCGTCTCTTCGCTCGTGCTGTGTGCTGGTGTGTCGGCTGCTCGGGGGGTTTAGTGAGGAGAGAGAGGGGAGTTGTTTTCAGGATAAGGGAAGCGGGGATTGGGTTAGCGGGTACGGGTCCTCCAGCCTGGTACCAATCCGCTCTCCTGGCCTCGTGTTGGCTCTGGAGTCTGGAAAGCGGTTGTGGATTCTGAAGGGCGTTCTCTCCACGATGTGCTTGAGAATTTTGAATTTTGCTCGTTTCCAGAATTCCTGTTGGAATTTGGAAATCACCGTTTCCAATGTCAGCCTAAATTGTCTTGTTAACAAGAGCAATGTGGACTAGTTCAGTGATTTCTGCCGAGTGCCAAACAAATACTGTGCTTTACTCCACAGTGGCACTTCATCAGGCCACATATCTTGAACATGGAATGCCGGAATTCCAAAAGTACAAGGTCCCCTGCATTGCTCATCTGTGGTAATGTGATATTTCTTATAGCATCCAATGTTACACATTTCAAATCAATAATAGTAACAATGGAGTCTCTGCCAACGTGGGCTTTCCCTCGAGGGGGATAACCTTAGCCCTAAAAAATGGGGATCGCACAAGTTGCAGTCGCAATACTAAATGATCATGCAATCCTGAATTCCTAATGTCAACAAACGGTCAGAAACCGTTCCCCTAACCAAAGAACCATGCCGATCACCAAATATTATTTGCAAGCTCAGCGTTGCTTAGAACTGGAACTGCATCTCCTTTGTGTAGCTGAGCTCGTCAAGGTGTGCTGCCATTGCCTTGTTCATCGGAGGAGGACCACATCTCAAGATCTGAAATGAGCAAATGCGTACCTCTGTAAATCTCCAGGTTGGATACAAGAAAACAGGGAAGTTTACCAGAAGCAATCAACCCCGTAATGAACAGCGAGAGAGAGAGACAGGGACGGAGGGAGAGGGAGAGGGAGAGGGAGGGGGGTGGAGGGGGAGAGAGAGGGGGGGGGGGGGGGAGGGGGGGTGGGGAGAGGGGGAGAGGGAGGGAGGGAGAACACTAAAATTCAATATTACCTGAATGTCATCAGCAGGCGCTGGGCAATGAGATTGGATCATTTCCTTGGACACAAACCCAACACCACCATTCCAATTTTCAGGAGGCTGCATATGTAAAAAAATGAATATGTCATAAATGTCTTTGGATAATATCCTAATTAGTGGAATGCAAAGCCGAATCTCAGCATAATAACTCAAGAAAACAGAGAACAATGTATCAAGGAAATTTTCTCAAATATGATATATACAATCAAAACATTTTAAACCCTACAATTACTGTTTATTAGTCCAGCAGTCTTTTGAAGCAATTTATGTGTACGTATGTTTATTGCTGTTTGCAATTAGCTAGGCATGTTGTGCTGTTCAACAGCCCAGAAGTTTCCGTTATAACAGGAATTCTGCAATCATTTCTAAACATTCGATATAAAAATGGAGACTTTCGAGTAGTGGAGCCTTCTGTTTTGCAATAACGTTTCTAATGTATTCCAACACACACAATCAAGAATGTTGATGCCTTAATCTCTTCAAAATTTCAAAAGCATGTGAAGTAAACCTGATTCAAAACGTAGTAGATCTTAAATCGATCAGGATAGGTTTTGGCCATGTTGTCCAGCTCTTCCTGCATGAATTGAATGGAAATTATTATATTCTGCATGGCAGCCCATCATAAAGAGCATGTGCAAATCAGTCTGACAGATTAAAGAAAAGAATAAAAAAACAATGTACAGAAAAACAATATCACAAAGTGAATAATGGCTAATCTTGTCGTAGTAGTAACAATAATTGGCAATGGAAATCCTTTCGAAGCATATGTTGCCAGCAAGGATTAGTGCCATTATATCGTTTTATATTGGCTATATAAAGCATTCGAAGAAAATTCTCAGAAAGCTATGAGTTACATGTTAAGCTTCAGCTCCTGAATTCAAGTGTGCAACTCACTGCTATTGTGCCGAACAATTTTTTAAGTTCAACAATAACATAAAGTAATGAAAACTTATGCTGAAAAATATGCTAAGTAGAGCAGAAAGAGAAACTGGGTAATTGAATCCCACCAGTTCTCATCAGCAAAAGCATTGATGTATGCATAGAATGTTAAACATGACCACAACAATCAACTAAATCATATACACCACAGAAGGTACGGTTGATGAAATTGTAAACGCCACATCAGCAAGAGAAAACCCATGTATTAATTATGTTATTTGAATTGACTGCATTACAACAACCGCAAATGAAAATAAGGTTGATTTCTACCTTCAGAAGAATGTCTTCATATGTGACGTTAGCATAGATTAAGTGAACCTTGGTGTTGTCATTAGGGTTCTCAAGAATTGCTCTGGCAACCTGTAGGAACAGAACAAAGACCATTGATCACTAGAAGTGCTTTGTAGCATGATCAATCGCAATATAGAACTCTGGATTGATTGTTACTTGGAACATTGGAGTAATGCCTGATCCACCAGCCAGCATTCCAAATGCTCTCACTTGGCCAACTTGGTACTTGAAACGACCCTACATCGGAGAGTAAGTCATATTAACCTCCTCACTAAAGGCAAATGCGCAACAACAACAACATAGCCTTTTTTGTCCCAAGCAAGTTGGGGTAGGCTAGAGATGAAACCCATAAAAAAAAACAAAGATCACGGATCTTAAGGTACGTGGATGGCGAGTCTCCAAGCGCTCCTATCCAAAGCTACCTCTTTGGAGATATTCCACTCCTTAAGGTCTCTCTTAACCGACTCGTCCCAAGTCAGTTTAGGTCTACCTCTACCTCTCTTTACATTTTCGGCCTGCTTTAGAACCCCACTACGCACCGGCGCCTCAGGGGATCTCCGTTGGACATGTCCAAACCATCTCAATCGATGTTGGGTAAGTTTCTCCTCAATTGGTGCCACCCCGACTCTATACCGAATAACTTCGTTCCGGACTCTATCCCTTCGTGTGTGCCCGCAAAACCACCGCAACATCCGCATCTTTACTACACTCAGTTATTAGACATGTCGTCTTTTTTAGGCCAACATTCAGCACTGTATAACATCGCCGGACGAATCGCTGTCCTATAGAACTTACCTTTTAACCTTTGTGGCACCCTTCTGTCACATAGGACGCCAGAAGCTTGACGCCACTTCAACCAGGCAGCTGAGATTCTATATCTAACATCTTCATCAATGTCGCCATCCTTTTGAAGCATCGATCCTAAATACCGAAAAGTATCCTTCTGGGCCACCACTTGCCCATCGAGGCTAACATCTCCATCCTCATGCCTAGTCGCGCTGAAATCGCACATCATGTACTCGGTCTTGGTCCTACTGAGTCTGAACCCTTTCGACTCTAACGTGCATCTCCACAGCTCTAACTTCCTATTAACCCCTTCCCTACTCTCGTCAACCAGCACCACATCATCAGGAAAGAGCATACACCAAGGGATATCATCTTGCATGTCCCTTGTGACCTCATCCATCACCAAGGCAAATAAATAAGGACTTAATGCTGACCCCTGATGTAGGCCTATGTTAATAGGAAAGTCAGTGGTGTCACCATCACATGTCCGGACAAACATCATCGCATCCTTATACATATCTTTGATGAGGGCGATGTACTTAGTTGGGACTTTGTGCTTCTCCAAGGCCCACCATATGATATTTCTCGGTATTTTATCATACGCCTTCTCAAGGTCAATAAAGACCATATGCAAGTCCTTCTTCTGCTCTCTATATCTCTCCATCAATTGTCGGATTAAGAAAATCGCCTTCATGGTCGACCTTCCAGCCATGAACCCAAACTGATTTCAGGTCACACTTGTCACTCTTCTTAGACGGTGCTCGATAACCCTCTCCCAAAGCTTCATCGTATGACTCATCAGCTTAATCTCACGGTAGTTAGTACAACTTTGAACATCTCCTTTGTTCTTGAAGATTGGTACTAATATATTTCTCCTTCATTCTTCAGGCATACTGCTAGACTGAAAAATAAGGTTAAAAAGCTTAGTTAACCATACTATCGCTTTGGCACCTAGGCATCTTCACACCTCAATGGGGATACCATCAGGGTCCATCGCTTTACCCCCCTTCATCCTCTTCAACGCCTCCCCGATCTCAGCCTCCTGAATTTTCCTCACAAAGCGTCTGTTGGTGTCATCAAAAGAGTTATCTAACTCAAGGGTAGGACCCTCATTCTCCCCATTAAACAACTTATCAAAGTACTCTCGCCATCTGTCCTTGATCTTCTCGTCCTTCACTAGAAGTCGATCTGTCCCATCCTTGATGCATTTGATTTGGTTGATATCTCTTGTCTTCCGCTCGCGGATCCTAGCCATCCTATAGATGTCCTTCTCTCCTTCCTTCGTGGCTAGCCGCTGATACAGGTCATCATACGCTTTACCCTTTGCTACGCTCACAGCTCGCTTTGCAACCCTCTTCGCTAAATAATAGCTCTCGATGTTGGCTGCACTCTTATCAAGGTGGAGGCGCTTGAAACACTCCTTCTTCT
This sequence comes from Panicum miliaceum, assembly GCA_032594955.1. Classification (NCBI taxonomy): domain Eukaryota; kingdom Viridiplantae; phylum Streptophyta; class Magnoliopsida; order Poales; family Poaceae; genus Panicum; species Panicum miliaceum. Next base: position 6,564,525 of record CM064063.1, on the reverse strand, counting down.
CCTTAATAGCCCTTTGCACCTCGTCATTCCACCACCAGGTGTCTTTCCCTTCCTGTTTACCTCCCCTACTCACGCCAAACACCTCTGAGACCACCTTCCGAACACATGTTGCCATCTTTAGCCACATGTCTTCTGCATCTTCTCCTTCTTCTCCTTCCTCCCAGGACCCCTCACCTAGCATTCTCTCCTTGAACGTTTGCGCCGCTTCCCCTCTAAGCTTCCACCACTTCGTTCTCGCAATCTTGGTGCGTTTATCTCGATGGACACGTACCCGAAAACGAAAGTCCGCCACCACAAGCTTGTGTTGAGGGACAACATTCGAGCCAGATCGAAAAGGCAAATGCGCATGCAATAAAAATGTAGGGCTGACACAGGAATTAAAGAAAATTCATTTGAATTCGCCTCAACACTCAGTAACTAATGTTTTCTGTGAAAATAAAAGAAACCTAAGCTGGGTAGATCAGACGCTCAGAACATGATGATCACCTTAGGTCCCTTCACAGATAAATAATCACCAACTTTCATCTCACGGAAATGATGGGACATTCTCCCTTGAGGATACATCTGCATTATGGAAAGGATTGAAGAACTTGTGAACCAAAAATAGAAAAAAAACTGTCCAGGTTTGTCAGATAATATGTCCACACAATGGCAAGTGTCAATATACATATTTACCTTTATGAAAAGCTCAAAATATCCGAGATCAGAATCCAAGGTAGTAGGGGTATAAGGCTTGATTACTTCTTCACCTGTAGCATCTTGTCCTCTGCATAAACACAAGGGAACACAGATTTAGTTTAAAAAAATAGTGCGCTATAGTAGCAAAATTTAGAAGAAAGGCAGAATCGAAACCTGCAACTGATATGTTGACCAATTGGAAGGCCCAATGCAGAAGTTGGAGTTGGAAGAGCGAATTTGAACTTGGCGACATTATGACTTATCTGCTTCTTTTCAACAAGTTTGAACTTCTTGAAGTTCTCGGGATCCAAGCAGCCTGAGGGAAAAATGATAGCACAACAATCAAATTGAGCTATAACGTATTAAACTTTAGTTAAAAAAATACGCCTAAGAAACAAAATTGGGTGATACACAAAATAAGTGGTGGATGCTAGGAACAAATTACAAGTACTGCACAAACTAACTTACAGTTTACTTCAGAAACCTATTGAAACAATCAAAATAATAACAATATTACTGTGATTCAGGGTCTAAGTTGCTAAAACTGCACCAGAACCAAGAAAAGCAGGCATTTCCTTCTATGCAGGTAAAACATGCCATTTGTTTATATCATGTGGTTAGGGAAGTTGGAGAACAGTTTGTATCTGTATTTTTCTCAAAAACGTGCTAGGATCCGAGCTACCAAGACAAATAAAAGGAAATTCAGCTCAATGCTCCACCTCGGCCATTCATAAATGGAGCAGTCAGCCAAAACAAACGCGGCCTGAGAACTTACCAACACATGAAAAAAAAGGGGTAAAAACTACTGTGATTCATATGCATCTGGTGAAAGTTAGTACTTGTTTGCCAGCCTCCTACAAGCAGGACCAATACTTCAATGGTTCCTGTCAATGAGAACCAATAAACCTGTACTGGCTGTTCTTTCGATTTTTTTTTTGTCCTAACGAGCTAAGAGGCTCCAAGAAGAACCACTACAGATCATCTCCAGCTAAGTAATAACAACTCTACACTCTGACGCACATGAGCCCCAGCTACAGTCACTTTCCAAAATTGATAACTGAACCACCACGCTAAAATCGCTAATACCACCGGTGCTGCTGTGAGGCGCGGAGCCCGCTGGCAACCAGATCTTACACGAACCGGGGACATCTCGCAAATGCACACCTATAATAGTAGGATGTATGCATGCCCATACCCTTGGGCTTCCCGGATCGGAGGAGGAGGAAGGCGACGCCCGCGGCGACCGCGACGACGGCGACGGCGACGGCCACCATGGTCTCGGTGCTCTGCCCCTGCAGGAAGTCCATGGCTGCGCGCGGCCTCGCCCCTCGCTACCGCGCCTCGAATCAGTGGGCGGGTTTGGTTGGGCCGCGGGGAGTCGGTGGGGGATTTTAGAGGTGGGCGAGGCGGAGGTAGGTGGGTCAGTGTGTGCGGGGAGCCGGGGAGGGAGGAAGACGGGAGGGCGGGCGGATGGCCTGCCTGCCTGCCTGGAGGCGGAGATCGCGAGGTTTTCGTCTTGCCCGTTTTGCCCTCGTCATAAACAAGGACGTTTGAACTGAGTGAACTCCGAAACGCAATGACCGGCACTGCAGATACGATACGATGCCATACCGTAGTGTACATCCAAACTCCACTGATGTACCCATCTTGAACTGATGAGCTCCCCCTTTGAGTTTGAGGCCACTCTCGCCGCTCTAATCGCCCCAATTCTACCCGAGGTCAAGTGATCATCATCAGCTGAAACCTGAATTGATGCGCCATTTCGCAGCTTGATCTGATGATCTCATTCCTTATCGCCGACTACTTGCGCTCGAACGGCACCGGCACGTGCACGGTGGGGACTAGGGAGATGGGATCCGGGGTCCCTGCGGTCTATACAGTACAGTCTACAGCGGGGGGTAGATCTTCACCCTGGCGAGCTAGCGCACCTACCACTTGTCTGGTTCACTGTCAAGCCTGCCTGAAGCACCGGGCCCCAGCCTCCCAGGTCATTGCATGTGGCTTGACGACGCGGCGGTAGGTGACTTGAGCCCGTTGTTTTCCCCCTTTTCCTGTGGTCGGAACGCAGATAAGCGGCGGCGGGTTCGTGGTATGCAGCGTGCCACGGCGCTACAGCGACGGCAGCAAGCAACAGACCAGGTGTAGAGTGGTACAACCGTACAAGTATACTATACTACAGTCTTGTATTGCCCCGTCGTGACTCGTGACGCTGATTATTTTAGAGGAGAGAGATCCGCAAGGCAGTTCAGTTTATTGTCATATCAGTTACTAAAGCTTTCTCTACTGAAAGTTACTTCACTGAAGTCGAAAAAACGGCTACTATATATAACCACGGAGGATCAAAAGAATGTAGGTGGTGTTAGGTTCACGGATCTGTAACGTGATTCGTTTACACGGATAACAGATTGCGTTAGTTTCTGTTTGTTTCGGTCTAGCTGGAATCAGATCACTCCGTGATCGGATATGCGCGTGTAGAAACTTGTTACCGCTCCGATTTGAGTGCAAACGATTACCAGCTGGGTGTCCGCCTTCTCCGTTCTTCATCTTCTTCGTCGGCGTCCTCCGCACCGCCTCGTCTCTTCATCGCCGCTGATTCTCTCCTTTCACCGTGCCCCGGCCACCCGGGGTCGCTAGCGGCATCGATCTCCGGCACCCGTGGCGTTGTGCGCTGCCGCCGTCGCCGATGTCCAGTATTGCAAGGTCCATTTACTTGAATAGCGCTGTCAGGATGGGATTCTGCTGCCGGATGTTCAGATATGGTTGTAGCCAACCGAGAGTCTGGCAGCCTGGCGTCGGATCCATGCTTCATGCTTCATGGACAGAGGAGAAAGAAGGCCTTCTAACAGCAATGAATCCCGTTACATTTGCCCTAGCCAAACAAAGTATATATTCGCTTAATTTCTTTGCGTTACCGTTGCATTTCATTCCCATTGCCATTTACGTTACCGCCGCAACTGAACCAAACAGCACCGTAGTGGTTGTGATTGCCCGTTAATTTGCACCAGTCACTTAGTCAGGCACTTATTAGGTCCATGATCTGTACCATTTTTTTCCCAGCAAAGAAGCTCGAATGAGCACCGAGAACAGTATGTCTCTCATGATCTGCACAAGATTGCAGAAAACTTTGGATCTGGCCCAGCGGATGGAAGCTGTTTAGTGGAGCAAAAAAATACTGGTACAACCCAAGAAGTGTCGTATACGATATTACGGGCCATACTGACACGTCTTTGTCAGTTTTCTAGTGATATACACCCTCTGATTAGAAATTTATAAACTCATTTAGGTTTGTTCTGGAGTCAACTTTTTCTTTATTTTCTCTTCGGATTAGAAGAAACTCATTTAGACACCGGGATCGGGTGCAGTTCAGCAGTTGCTACTGCGACTGCAAGTTAGTAACTAAACGCGATCTCAGCCAGCCATTTTCCCAGCAAACGGATCAGATTAAACGCTACAGTGATGAACAGTGCTAAATAGTAACCTGCTGAACAGTGACCCTCATTTAGGTTTGTTCTGGAGTCAACTTTTTTTTTATTCTCTCTTCGGATTAGAAGAAGAAATGGGCAGTTGTTTGCCTGGACCCCTAATCTGGACCGATATTTTACGTAATTAATCACGATCCGATTTAGGGGTTATGTTAAATTTGGCGATCCAATTTTTTTAGAAATCCCCCTATACTGCATCGAATATATGTATGGTACCCTCCTCTTTCAATCTGTAATGGCGCTTCCGGTCCCGCCGTCGTCGTCGATGTCGCCGCCGCCGCCGCTGGATTTGGCGGAGGCAGGGCCGGCTCTATGGGGGTGGGGGGGGCAGCCGGTGCGACCGTCGGGGGCCCATGGAGCCGGGGCCCAAGACCATATATGTTATAGGTATACAGCCCATCACAAAGAAGCCCACCATGAGAACCATGATTTACTCACGTACACGTACATGTACAAACAACAAGCTAGGGAATTCCAGCAGCCGCTCACATCTCGTTTTGAGTTTTGACGTCTCGTATTCTCAGTTTCCTGCCGCCGGCTAGGGGGCCTACGAGGCTACGAGTCTACGACGAAGGTACGGCGTTTCGATTTCCTGCCGCCGGCTGCTGCGACTGTCACCGGCAGTCTGGCTCCTTGCGTCCCTGCCTACACGCGCTATGACGCTAGGTTCTAGCTTAGTAGAGGAGATGCCGACGCCGACGCTGATCTGATTCGCTACTCGCGACAGGCAAGGCGGCAACGACAAGGACGTCACACTCACACGCGATCACTGATCACAGTAAGCAACACACCATGACACCACACCCATGATCACAGTAAGCAACACACCATGACACCACACCCATGATCGATTAGTATTTTTCCAATGTTTTTCTTATTTTCGCAATAGTTATAGGGTTATAAATTTCTAATTCGATGTATTTATTTGTATATATTAGATGTTGCCTAAGAAGCATTTGTCAGGTGCTTAGAAAAGAAAAAAAAAAGAAAACAAGAAGATCAGTTCAAAGAATCGCAGAAGGGTGCTATACACAAGTTTTTTCCAGTTTCAAGTAATGCTGAAGCCAGTCAAGATCAGGGGCAGGAACATGTTACAGAAGTCGACACCAATGAAGGTGCTACAGAAGAGCAAAATTTAGATGTTGAATCTGATGGCAATGATCATACTCAGGCTCCAGGAGGTGACACTTTACAACCTTCGGATGATACTGAAACTACAAATATTGATGAACAAGACAATTCAAAATTGACTATCTTTGATCCTAGAACATGGGGAAATCTTGGCAATAGCAAAAGAGATATGTTAATTGAGAAAGGACCTGTGAGAGAAATGGATCTGCAATTCCCTAGTGATCCCAGTGGCAGACGTTTTTCTTATGCCTACTACTCCAGGAAATTATCTAATGATGAGTTTGTTGACAGAAAGTGGTTGGTTTATTCTAAACATGTGGACAAGGTTTATTGTTTTTGCTGCAAGTTGTTCAAATCAAATCAGAACAAGCATCCGAAGGAGCAAGGGATTGGAAGCATCTCTGTGAGAAACTCAAAACACATGAGAATAGTGTGGAGTATTTGACAAATATGAGTACATGGAATGAGCTTCGGCTTAGATTAAGCAAAAAACCAAACAATTGATGATGAAATGCAACGGAAAATTGCAAAGGAAAAGGAGCGCTGGAGACAGGTCCTAGTGAGAATAGTTTCTGCTGTTAAGTTTCTTGCTAAACAAAATCTAGCCTTCCGAGAAGCAAATGAGAAACTTTATCAATGAAACAATGGTAATTTTCTAGCGACGGTTGAAATGATTGCTGAATTTGATCCTGTGATGCAAGAACATATTAGGCGCATTCAAAGTTCTGAAATTCATCATCATTATCTTGGCCACAATATTCAGAATAAGTTAATTGGTATTCTTGTTGATGTTGTGAACACTAGAAGATATGATACCTTCTATGACCATTTGATTATGTCATAAGTAGGAGTTGTTTTGTCACGTTCCATGATTAGTGATGTCTTCATGATGAAAAAGGCATTGTCGCAAAAGGTCCGTGTCTAAGCATCTTCTATGACAAAACACTTTAAAAACGTCATAAATTCAGTGACAAACACATCATCGTCACAAACAACTATGACGATGCAAATCATCATAATATCAAACTGAAAATGTCAGAAACTATTTGTCTACTGAGTTGCCATGTGGCTGCTGACGTGGCAGAATGACATGGCATGTGATGTGGCAAATGGCGTTCCAAGAATTTTATGACGATTTGGTTCGTCATAGAATGAAATGGCGTGGCATTGACATGGCAGCTAACGTGGCAAAACAATTATGATAATTTAATTCATCACAAAATATTTTGTGGCCTAATTAAACCCACATAATTAATAGTCCCCATTTGTGCTACACCCAATGGCAGGCAATTCAGAACCATTTCAGTTGTGGCCATAGCCCAATTTACAACAAGTAATGAATGGTTCAATCATCAAGGGTGCAGGTCCATTAATCCATTCAACACAAGTACAGCTTCCATCATCAACAATAAAGTCTCATGAAATAAATAAATAAATTTGTCCTGCAGCAAATGTTTAAAGCAATAAAATAAATATGGAAATTCTTTAACTCTAATCAAAGAAAGAAAATAGTTGAAACTGCAGACCTAACTAAGTGCAAGTTCCAGTAGGTCACAAAAGTAGCAAAGCTCCATTTAATAGATGAGAACCACGCTGACAAGCAAACTTAGAGAGGAGGCACTTGGCCTTGGAAGGTTATCATTTGACGAAGGAACCCACTACAATCTTGAACTATCTTTTTTAAACTCTCAATCTCTTCTGATTGCTTTGCCATTGCTGCCTCAGATTGCTATGCCTGGGACTTTATGGTATCCTTCAACCTATCAACCTCTTGTGATTGTTTATCCATGGTTGACTCAGATTCTTGTGCCTGCAACTTCAAGCTATCCATCTCCTGCCGAAGTTCGGCCTTTTCTTGCTTCTCCTTCTCAAGCTGAGCTTGAAATTCTTGCACCTTTGAAGACACGCCAACTCTGGTGCTTTATTTGGAGGATAGAATGCCTACATTTTGCAAGAATTTACTTGATTGCGGCAAGACTTCGGAAACAACATCAGTGGAAGACTTGAGATGTTGTCCATCGTGTTCTGGTTCAGCAACAATTGCTTCCATATCATCCTAGCAAAATGAATAAATCTTAGTATTGCATATTGGACTTAGGTTTAGTTTCACTAGGACTTTGCTGAGAGTAGGGCAAAAAGGAAACAAGGACATACAATCGCTTTCTTCATAGATTCAGTAAAGCCACTTTTGGTGCTGCAATGCGTCTCCTTGAACAGATCAATTGCAGTTGGCACGGTATCTTTGTATTTATCTTGCTTCTGAAATGATGTGAACAGAATTAGAAGTACCATATAACTCATCCAATAAAGGATGTACTTGCACCCAAACATGATAACCCTATCTAATCAAAGGATGTCTACAAATCATATTTGAAGCAAAGAAAAAATATTAAAATAGAAACTAAAACCTGCATGATAGAATGGATACAAAGTAGAAAAAGTAGACACATCATAGACAACTCTACTAACAACTAGATGCAAGGATGTGAATAATAATCACAAATGAAGGACAATTTCCAAAGAAAATAGTTTATGTCAACAGTTTAGGATCTGGTTGGTCAGTTAGTGTGTTTCCTCATCTTTGTCAAAACATGCTAGTTTTTCTCTGGAAAATGCAATTCAAGTGGTTTAATGTAAAACGGAGTTTTTAACAATGTGTGTCCATGCTTATTGTAGCCTATCTCGTTAACAAAACAGCTTAAATTCTATAAGAAAGATATATTGCATACAGAGCAATGCTGATCTAGGCATACTTGTGTAAGATAAGAACACATCCGAAACTATGCACAACATGTGATAGTCATCTAAAAAAGTTCCACTCAAACAAAGGACACACATACACAGTAGTTTTGTGCTGCAATTGCTTGCTGCTTTTCTATTTTTCTTCTCTACTTAAATAAATAAGAATGAATGCTATTTTCTTGTTGCACGATCTCTTATGAGTTTTTAGGTAGCTGGAAATTTCAGAGAATTTCAATGAAGTATCTGATGGCTGGTACTTCCTTACCACGACATAAGTTTTTGCAATGTAGCACTGAGACCCTGTCCTCTGCTGAAACTGAACCTTCTCGCGGTTAAGTTTGTTTTTGATACACTTGTCCTGTAGATCATAGAACAAAAGTAAGTTGTAGGAATATTATACAAGATACTTTGATACAAATCAATCTATAATGGAGATAAACAGCAAGTACTAGAAATCAGGGAAGCTGATTTCAAGATCAGCCTTATGATCCAGTGGTAGCGGTGCTGAAAACGACTGAACCAATGTCACAATTTAGAGGTCACATGGCAGATATGTTTAGTCAATAATAAGGTGAACTTTAGTGATATCAAACAATACAATGAATTTAACCATGAATGTACATAATTAGTCTGTAGGAGCAAACAATTGAAGAGGAAAATAAAGAAACTATAGTTTTTTGAACCTAAGACTGATTATGGCCAAGATTAATAATTTCAGAATCTGAAATTTACATTATGATTAGCACTGGATTTACAAAAAAAGCAGATCAGCTGGGTTCTAGTTTACATGTTTATTAACAATGAATTAGAGCAGAAATACATGTACAAAAATTCAGTGCCACTTCACTAAATCAATTTGCCCATAAGTGACTAATACACAGGGAGGTGCTGCACGTATAACAGAGCTAATCAAGGTTGATTCAACATCAAGCTATTATGTATGTGTCATACCTTGTGCGTTGGGCTTGACCACATCTCCACCAATTCTCTCCATTTTTCATCAGTCATCTGCTTAATAGGTGATGTTGTCCTCACTTGATTTGCAAGTACCCCGTCGAAGTACTGCTTTTTCAGCCTATACCTTATTTGCCGTTGCCCACACTTTAGCAAGTCAGTGCATGCTTCATGCACTGCCCTACCGTTGATATCCATGGTGAATTGTTCCTAACAAAACAATGAACAATAGGATTTCAGATGCAGAGGACCCAAAGAAATAGGATTAACAAACTAGAATTGTAATTGACTTGCAGCAAGTTTGCCAATGTAGTTTGTAATTTGTCCCTTGTCCTTCTTGTAATTCTTCCAGTGTGGATAGATTGGTATGTGCTGCTTGAGTATGATGCCACCCTCCGATGCAAGCTTTGCCGCTTGAATAGGTGGCTCCGGTCTTCTCTTCCCTTCTAAAATTTGGATTGGTATCTTAGTGCCTAACCCTCTGCTTAACGAATCCAGCCCCTTGCCAAGAGTTTTTCCCCTTGGCACTTGTTTTCTTGTAGCAATCGATGCACCTAACAAAATTTCATCATTATAGTAAGTGGCAAATAAAAATGACGCACTAAGTAGTAATATTAATCTATGAATTACAAGTAGAGTTTGCTAATTTTAGAAGAGAATCTTACTGATCCTACTTGTAGGTACAACAACGGAATTTCATATGCTAATTAATGCAGTAAAAAACATTCCATATGCAAAATATATCTAGAAAACCACTTGCCTTCATCACCAATATCGATCTGGTTCTCATTCTGTAATGGAGAATTAGGATGTTCCAATGCATCCAGTGTGGCAGCAGTGAGGCTTTCGGAGGACACTTGCTTTGTGACTGCACTCCTCTGTCTAGTGACTCTAATAGGTGTCTCTTCTCGATCAGTAGCTACAACTCTCTTAGATCCTCTAGGTCCTCGAGCAGAGATGTTGCCACCATGGTTGGACGTATTTTTACGTACACCCTTAGCAACCTGGGAATCCTGAATCGGCAGAATACAACAAGATAAGATGCAAAAATCAATGAAAGAGTAGACATAAAGATAATAGTCATAGGACAAACGTTGTAATGCAGAGAAGAATGTGTACCTTGTTGGCCTCCTCTTGTTCAGAGCCCTCACTGTCCTGAGCATCGTACAAAGATCCTGATTCTTGAGAAACATCATCCTTGCTCATTGAACTTGTATTGTTAATTATTGATGCTAATGTAGAAAGCCCAAGCCTTTGAAACATTTGATTGTTCTTCATCATATTTTGAGCCGTCAAGCGCTCATAGTCAGTAAGTGGAGCTTCTATACATTGATCAAATAAAACGGTAAGTATATGTGATGCGGATGAAACTATAGCTGATAAATCTAGAGAACTACCAATTCTATACATTGCTTTAATATAGTAAACCGTAGTTAAACAAGGTTCCAGCTAGTGTCTTCAATTTTGAGGTCAAATAAAGTGTCTTTGCATGGGATGACTTTGGAGGACAAGTACCTCATTTCAAAGCTAGTGGATGAGCTATGAAAATATGACATCTGTTCTCATGAAAAAGTTTTGCATGGTACTCAAATTTGAATTCAAACAGACGTAGTTTGAAAGGGTTTAGCTGAATGTTCAGAAAAAAAAACAACCTGAGTCCTTACTGTTCAGAGCAACTTTTGGAATGGTTAAAGGCAACATCAGCATGTCTGCCTGAAACAAAAGTTGTAGATAATTGTGAAATATACAAATTTGCTGTTGGGAGATTTTGAAGCACAGTGGTGAAATTTGGAGATAAAAGGGTTGCAAAGTGCAGGTTCAGAGATCTTCAGTTTAACTCAGTGCAAACAGCAGAATTCAGAGCACTTTTCAACCATGCTAGAGGCTGAACCAAGGAAAGTGCATCACATGAAAAAGGTAGATGGATGGACCCTCTACACCTTCTATTTTGGCCGATTTTGATGTTTAGTTGAAGTTTCGGATGATAATTAAGTTTGAAGCCAGCAGGTTTGGAGCAGCTTATATGGGATGACTTACTCAATATATGGCTCAATTTCCAGACAATTGTTTAACACATACCAAACCATTTTGTCATAATCATGATCAAGACATGTAATTCTTGGAGCTCCAAGTGGATCAACTCCATGCTGGAAAATAGATATATCACCTCGTTTCAAATCAACACGCTCTCTATTCCTGCCCTACCGATTGTGTCTTGTGTCAACATCATCAAAGTACTTGGAGCAAAAGGTCAAGCACTCAGCAGCGACATAAGCTTCTGCAATGGATCCTTCTGGTCTTGCCATGTTCCTCACAAATCGTTTCAATGTATATAACCATCTTTCAACTGGGTACATCCATCCATACTGTATTGGACCTCTAAGGATTGCCTCTTCAGGTAAATGAACAGCCAAGTGTAGCATCACATCAAAAAAAGAAGGTGGAAATATTTTCTCAAGCTTGCACAAAATGATTGGAATTTCACCTTTCAATCTTTGCAAAACATCCAACTTCAGAGTTTTAGTACAAAGTTGCTGAAAAAAGTTACCTAATTCAGCAAGTACTTCATATATGTCCTTATGCATGATTTCTCGAACACCGGCTAGTAAAATCCTCTGAAGAAGGATATGACAGTCATGAGTTTTCAACCCTTGAAGGTTGCATCCATCAACAGTAATACATGTTGCTAAGTTAGAAGCGTATCCATCTGGGAATTTTACACTTCTCAAAAAATCACAAAAAGCTAGCTTTTGTTTTTTGGTCATAGTATACGCGGCATGTGGAACATTGTATGAATTCCCATCAGGCTTCAAGTGTAACTTTTTTCTTATGCCCATATCTTCCAAATCGAGCCTAGAATTCATATTGTCCTTTGTCTTCCCAACAATGCCGAGAAATGTAGGAAGAATGTACTCGCATATATTTTTCTCGATGTGCATTATATCAAGATTATGTCGTAGCTTCAAGCTTGACCAATACGGCAAATCCCACAAACACGACTTTCGCTTCCAACATTGGCCTTCCACTTCTCGCTTTCTCTTTTTGCTTTCAGGATGCTTTCCTAGTCTAACATCCTTGACCCATTCTAGCTGCTCCATCAACTCATCTATACTTAATTCCTCTGGCTTCTCACGGTTTTTGTCCTTACCATCAAACCATTTCTTCTTCCTCCATGGATGATCCTTTGCAAGGTAACATCGATGGCCAATATAACATATCTTGTTCGTTATTCTTCTAGAGCAAGGACTTTTGTCACAATGGACACAAGCATAATAACCTCTTGTGACTCTACCAGATAATGTGCTCAAAGGTGGATAATCATGAATGCACCAGATTACTGCAGCATGTAGGACAAAGTTCTCTCCACTAAACGCATCAAATGTTTGGACACCTTTCCAAAGCTCTAGCATCTCATCAATCTGCGGCTCCAAGAACACATCAATATCCTTTCCAGGACATGTTGGACCAGGGATGAGTAAGCCCATCATGAAGTTCGATTGCTCCATACATTTCCATGGAGGAAAATTGTAAGGGATAAGAAACACCGGCCACATACTATATGAAGCACTCATTTTGCCAAATGTGTTGAAACCATCCGTAGCAAGGCCAAGTCTGATGTTCCTTGCATCATTTGCAAACCACTCATACTTTCTATCGAAGTCTTTCCATGCCTCACCATCAACTGGATGGCTAAGCTCATTCTCCACTGATTTTCTCTTCAGCTTATGCCATTGTGCCTGCTCTGCTAGTTGTTTAGAAGAAAACAACCTCTTTAGCCTTGGAATTAGTGGAAAATGCCACAATAACTTTTCAGGAATATTCTTTCCTCCTTTTCCATCTTTCCATCTTGATGCATCACAAACAGGACATTTATCGATTTTTGCAAACTTCTTTCGGAACAAAACACAATTGTTTGGGCACACATGGATTGAATCATATCCGAGTCCCGTTGCACGAATAAGTCTCTTTGCTTCTTGGCAAGAAGAGGAATAGAGCATTCTGGGAATGCTGATGATAACAACTTTAGTAATGCAGTGAATGCAACATTGCTTATTCGATAGAATGACTTTATATGAAGTAACTTCACCACAAAAGAAAATCTTGAATGAACTGCGCCGGGGTAAAGTTCATGCTTCATCTCTTCTAATAGAACCGCAAACATTGATTTTTTCTTGTTACCTTCCTCTTCAGCCATGTACAGTTCCTCTACCATATCATGAATTTTATCATCAGTGTCGTCTTGTTGAACTTCATTCATACAACCATCCTCATCGAAATCAATATGGCCATCCAGATGGTCTGCATTTTCATTAATTTGGACCTCCATTGCTTCCCCATGATATATCCACCTGGTATATGTGCTAGCCATCCCATGAATGTATAAGTGATCCTCCACAATTCCTTTATGTTGATAAACCCGATTCAAACAACGGCGACATGGACAAAGTATCTCTTCATTCCCATCATACCTCTCTGACACAAACTTTATGAAATCGCTAACCCCATCCAAATGGGCCTTACTAAATAGCCTAATATTAATCCAAGATCGGTCCATCTGCAGAACAATGATAGAAGACAAAAGATAAAAAATAATGAAGGGAACAAAATAAATCTACTTTGCAGCGTCATGATTAGCATATCTGGGTGGTATTCAAAAAAGTCAAAATAAAACCATATGTATCGGCATACTTCACGAATCATTAAATAAGTAGGAAAAACGGTAGATTAAATAAGTTCCAAAGTTTGTAGAACATTGAGGAAAAATTAATCCGTCATGAAAAATTGACTCACCGGTGGTAGCTAGGAGAAAATCTTCTTGGCAGCGCAGTGCCTCGTCCGCTGACCTTTAATTTGGTGCGCTGGCAATTAGGCCCGTACCTAAGTTTTGGAGGCCCTAGTGTGAAACACAAAATGGTGGCCCAATATTTAGAAAATATAAGTCTTAGCGATCAGTTTAAGTCTTTTTTTTCTTATAGCGCTTTTCATTAATCATTAATAGAATCACATTTTCTAATTTTAGAAGACATGAGAAATGCGTAGACCTCCATTCTCACCTACTGGATGGATATTTTCTAATCCTAGCATTCAGTTTAGATGCAAAATAATGGTCTCAATATCAATCCAAACCCCTTCATACTACTGGACGGATATTTTCTAGATGGCATGACAATGCTTTATGCTGAGAATTAAAGAAAACACACAATTAATTATGAGTGTCATTGACTCACCGAGTTAGGATAATACTTCTATATACATATCATCGCTGGTGGTCTGATCCTGATTCCTGCACAAGAGATTTGGATTGTCCAATACACGTTGCCTGCCATGCTGCTTATCTGCTTGTTGTGCTGTGTGCTGAAAATTAGAGAAAAACATGACGTGTTCACATGATTGGTTAGTTGGTCCGGCAATGGAGACATGGAGTCAAAGATCATGGCCACATGGGAGACGGCGCGGCGATTGGTGATCAGAATTCAGGGTTCAGACTAACATGAACTCACGAACAGACGTGCGTCTCGGCGTGGTGTGGTGGCGGCGGCGGCGGCGGCGGAGGTCGGACGTCCGCAAGTCGCCGGCGGCAGTGATGAAGTCTAACGATATTCGCCAAGCCGCCGATGTGTACGCGCGCGGCGTCGCGGAGTCGGCGTGGCGGCGTCTCGCGGTCGTGCGGGTCGTGTGGCCGCGCGGAAGACTGGCATACGACTGGTAGAGACGAACGAGTTCAGCGGCAGGGAATTCCAATCGGCCGGCAGTGAGGCACCGTTGAGATGAGCGATATACAGGCCTACTGCTGACGCCGGACCGTGGATTCTCGACGAAGGCTAGAGGCGGCGTTTCTCTGTTTCGCGATCCAAAAGTGGCGGCGGACATGCAGTACGTCTGGACGTGCCCTACAATTAATTGAACGAAGCAGTGGTCCCAAAATGATAATGTATAGATAGAAAACAAATCAATTTTTGCCAACAGGTGGTTTGTAGCATAGTGTTATGTCTATGTAGACTTGCACATCAGGTCGTGAGTTCATGTCCTCTTCATGCATATCGATTTATTTTATTTAATTATTATTTTTGCAACAGTTGCCTCCGCTTGGGCCGTAGCAATTCACTGACTCACAGTACCAAGCTATTGAATTGCAACATAGTAAGTTGCAAATTACATAACCAAAGACGACGTAGCCTAATGGTGGGAACTGTTGTGCAAATTATGTTGGTCGCTGGTTCGATTATATTCCTTGCGGCTGGCTGCTGATAAATGTTTTTTTTTCATTTATTGTTGAACTTACATGTGAGACCCAATTTGTCGCGTAGGATACAAGAGACACCATGGAATCCTTTGTGGCTGGGACCGCCCTTCCTACTCGGCCAACGTGGATAATATTGAGTTTTTAAAAAATATATTATTTGATCTTTATGACAAACATTCATCGTCGTATAAAATCGTCACAATGTGACACCAGAGCAGATTATGACGATTTTGAGTCAGACTTAGTGACAAAGGTGATTGACTCATGTAAAACGTCATAAACATAATGATTTAATGATGAATACCTCTGTTGTCATTAGCTATTCGTCATAGAAGGTCCTATATATTGTAGTGGAAAAATCATAACTTAAAGATCATCAAAGATGCTAAATACTACTCTGTTATCTTGGATTGTACCCTAGATGTGAGCCATGAAGAACAAATGACACTAATTGTGCGGTGTGTTAATACGTCAAGTACTGTTCCAAGAGTAGAGGAATTTTTCTTAGAGTTCTTACAGGTTGATGACACCTCCAATCTGCTTTTTAATGTTATGTTGGATGCATTGCGGTCTCTTGATTTGAACATTGATGATGTGAGAGGTCAAGGTTATGACAATGGTTCCAATATGAAGGGAAAACATCAAGGTGTGCAGTCATATTTGCTTGAAATTAATCGAAGAGCATTATATATGCCGTGTGCATGTCATAGTCTGAATCTCACTCTTTGTGATATGGCAAAATCTTGCAAGACAGCTCTTTCATTCTTCGGTGTTATACAACGGATATATTGTTTGTTTGCGCGCTCTACTAAAAGGTGGAAACTTTTGACTGATAATGTCGAGAGATTTACTGTCAAACCCTTGTCCGATACTCGTTGGAAGAGTCGAATAAAGAGTGTGCAACCTATCAGATATCAAGCCCCACAAATAGTTTCAGCTTTGAAGGAAGTGGAAAGAACTTCTACTGATGATGGAAAAACAGTAAGTGATGCTCAATCCTTGGTAACTGCACTTGAGAAATTTGAATTCATAGTTGGTATGGTTATCTGGGATGATATTTTATCTACTATCAACATAGTGAGCAAAAAGTTACAATCTAAGATTGTGTGCTTGGATACTACTCTCAAACAAATTGAAGGGGTCATCTCATATTTCCAGAAGTACAGAGAAGAAGGCTTCGATGCAAGTATTGAGACCGCAAAATCCATTGCATCTAGTATGGACATAGAGCCAAAATTTCCAACTAAACGTCAAGGTAAAAGAAAGAAGCATTTCGATGAACTAAATGATGAAACTGAAGAATTACAACTTTCAACTATACAAGAGTTCAAAGTTAGTTACTTCCTAGTTATTGTTGATGCTGCAATTGCTTCATTGACTAGTCGATTTGAACAGCTAAAGAAATTTGAAAAAATATTTGATTTCTTATTCAACTCGGTAAATCTGAAGTCCTTGGATGATAATGATCTACGAAAGTGTTGCACTAGTTTTGTACAGTGTTTTTCTCAAGACAACAAGTCTGATGTTGATTTGGATGATTTTTTTTCTGATCTAAAAGTGTTGCGAGTATCTTTGCCAGAAGAAGAAGTGATGTCAGCAACTGAGATTCTCCAGTTTGTTAAAGCTTCAGATTGCTATCCGAATGTCTCCATTGCATATCGGATTCTCTTAACTATTCCAGTGACAGTAGCATCAGCCGAAAGAAGTTTCTCCAAATTGAAACTATTGAGAAATTGTTTAAGATCAACTATGTTACAAGAAAGATTGAATGGCTTGGCTATGTGTAACATTGAGAAGGATACTTTGGATCAGATTAATCTTGATATAGTTATTGAAGATTTTGCATTAAGAAATGCTCGAAGGCGGTTTTTTACAAGGCACTGAAGCATTATATTTTTATTTGAGGTAATCATAATGGTTATTGGTTTTAGTTTTTTTCTACACTACTATTATATTTTATGAGCTACACATATACTGCAAAGTAATTTTTATTGTTCGTGCTATATACTGTATGTACTTTTGATACTAGAAATTAGTTGTCCTTATCTTTTGTTTGCCCAAGGACCCTTAAAATTATTAAAATTATAGAGCCGGCCCTGGGCGGAGGACGGCGATAGGTGGTGCAAAGGATCTCCCACTCACATACTATCGTCGTGTCCGTCCGCCCTCACAACGACGTCGCGCTGCACCGCGCCGCGTCGTCTCTGCCACGTCCCTGCCGACCGAGCCGAAGGGAAAATCATGTCGTCGGCGTACGCGTTTCCTCTCATTCTCTGAAATCCTGGCCCCATGCGCGTAAGCGAGCATTGTGATGTTGCGCGAGCACGCGCAGCGGCTGGATGGAGTCATGTAGATGCCGAGTAGGCGAGGGCAGAGGGCGGTTGCCGTGTGTGTGCCAACGGCCACGGCGGTGGCCGGCGGTGCTGCAGTCTCCGCCGCCGCCTCCGGGGCCGTCGTGTAAACTGAGAAAAAACAGATCAGAAACACTAGCGTTAGCAATCTCAGTAGGTTGGCGTATCCTTGGCGGTAATCTCGGTGAAAACTAGAGCCCGGCCAGTGGGTGGATTAGGATTACTGTTATTCTCAGCTGCCAGCTCTAGCCTCTAACATCGAGATCGTCTTGACGGCTCCAACGACGACACTGCTTCGAGAATGGATAACCGATGAAGACGCATAGCTACGGAACGTGATGAGAGTTTCTGCGAAGAGTTCCACGAGGAATTAGGTGTTTGTTGTGGAGCTCGAATTAGAGTGTACGGTTGTCAATGGCCGCGCAGGGACGACGATTGAGGAGGCAAGTTGTTGTCGACAGGGCCTTGGGCCCAATAGAGTACTCGGCCCAATACTTGGGTTTGGATGGCGCTGTGGTCTTTGCCATTTTTTTGGCGGTGAAGTGGCGAGCAAAGAAATCGAAGTTGGCTGAGTTGATGAATGATGAGTTCCGTACCATTGTTGGCTTGATGAGTTTGTTCGATGGCGAGACGAAACTGAGTTTGTGCATAGGCATGGAAATGAACAAAGTATTGATGAACATCAGTTTTTTTTCTTTTGCATAGAGAAAAAGTTTCCAATAAAAATGAGTAGAGTCATTTAATTACAATGATGGTGGTCTGGGACGGTAGCAGGATCCTTGGACAACAAATTTTAGGTATAACAGGCATGGGAGATGCTGAATTAACAATTTCAGAAGTGGTTCATGGTCCCACAACTTTCTTTTCAACAATGTTAGCAGCAGATCATGCGCATAAAAGGAAATTTCAAACGTCCTAAAATCTTCGGCTAAAGCAAGTTCAGTTTATTGTCATATCAGCGAAAGGCTTCCCTACTGCCAGTTACTTCATGTTTGTGAAAAAAAAAAGAAGAATTATAAGAGTTACTTCAATGAAGTAGCACAAACTATATCACCATGGAGGATCAAAAGCATGCAGTGATTGTAGTTGCCCGTTAATTTCAGTCACTTAGTCAGGCACTTAGGATCATGATCCGTACCAGAGCAGCTCGAATGAGCACCGAGAACAGTATGTCTCTCCTGATCTGTACAGTGTTGCAGAAAACTTTGGAAATGGGGAAACAAATACTGGTACTGGAACCCAGGAGGTGTCGTGCACTGGCAGTTTGTCCACAAAGTGAAGACAGCCATTCATGAACATTGGGACTGAAAGACAGCTAAAAATGACAGCTAGTAGCCCTGTTCTCAACTGACACGACTCAAGAGTATAATTACGTTGGGAAACAGCAACTAAAGGAATTGGCAAACAGTAACTGAATAAATTGGGAAGCAGCAACCAAAGAAATGAACATTTACAAATAGATCAAATTGTATATATCCATGTTCTGAAGTGCAACTGTAAGTTTACCCTCATTTTCTCTACTTTGTGATTTTCCCCCTTTTTTAAGAACGAAATTGCCATTGATTCCATCAGGAGCAAAGAAGATTAAATGAATTAAAAGATAATCGACATGTGGTCTCACCTTCTCTACCTCGTGAAGATGCGGCGGCATTGGCTACACGACAATGTGAAAGAGCGCATACTGCAAATGCACAGTACTAGTACTGAAACTCAGGAAGTGCCGTGCCCTAGCAGTTCATTCATGAGACTGAAGACACTGATTAAAACTGGGAGTGAAAGCCGGCTAAAGATGACAAGTAATTAGCCCTGTTTATGATTCTGACGCGACTCGGGTATAATAGGTTGGGAAACAGCAACTAGGAAATGACCATTTGCAAGTATTATAGTCCACAAAAAGCGAAGCTTTTTGCAAAGGTCTGCTGCTCAGTCTATGAAACTGAATCAACTACACTGGAAGTATATTTTAGGATGGGGGAAGTAATATCCATGACACGAGAGCTAATAGATCAATTGAGGAATATTCGGTTGGAAAGCAGAATAATATGAACGGGCATTCATAACTCAAAAGCTAGGTGCTCTCACTAAAAACACCCAGAACATAGCAAAACTATGGGAATTGGTAAACTTAAAAAGACAAAAGGAGAGAAATAACATAAAGAACAAGCTTTTCCTTAAGCTGGTATGTGACAGTATAAAATATGACCAGTACAACCTAGTCATGAAGATCGGACCATCATAACTGGTCGATATGGTACAAAGGATGTCATAGGAGATAGAAAGGGGATCACTTGAACACAGATTAAGTTTGGTAGTCCAAGTCATAATCAAGATAAAGCGAATCAGTCTATTGTGTAATAAAAGGAAACCAACTGTGGGACGTGTGTACATTTAGAACTGCCAGCTATCAGGCATGAATAGAGAAATGAAAAGCAGCCAGAACCCTGAAGCAAAACATATTCTACTCATGTAAATTCTCTACATATATACTACATGAACTCATAGAAAGTTAGTTCAGCTTTTGAGCAATGAATTTGACATATGTAAATGTTTCTTTTGAGAGAGATATTTAGTTTTAATTTAAGTTCGGAAATTGATTATCAAGTTTCAACTGAAATAGTATGAACCAGTAGATAGCCTCATTTCATAGCATGTATATGGAAACTTCTTGAAGCATATTGGATTGCCAATTTAGGAGCCCTTGGATAACACACATTCTACTACACTCACAGTAGCAATGTACAGAAGCTGCAAGAATTTTGTAATCTCAACTATAATACTTCACCTCATTTCAAGGAGTTAAAACTTCACCTCAACTCCTCAAGAAGACACTGAATCAACAGCAAAAACATTTGAAATGAGACAATAACTAGGAACTAAACAGAGCAGAATCAAAATAACTTACCGCGCAGCAATTTTATAGACCAAGATCCACCGAAAGAGTAACCACCTATGGACAGATTGATTAATCCAGAGTTCCATGAAAAATAGAGAATGAACAAGTACAAGCCATATATTTCTGTCTGAAATTCGCACTGGTTCATAATACAAGGAGTATGTGATGTCTATAGTCTATCTGTGATATAACTGTTGTATCATCCATTTATTTGCTCTCCCTATACTTATTACTGAAATTATATATTTTTCTAGCTACTACTTATCAGGAATCGGACCAGCAATGGACTAATAACCTAGTCACCATCTGATCCTCCCCTTTTCCCCTTTTCACTTCTTGATCCGGCGAACCTTCTTGGCGCCCCAGACCTCCATGCGGCCCTTGGGGCAGCCACAGGGCGCGCGGAAGATGAGCACGGTGCGGCCGTTGGGCGGCGCCATCTTGCGGAGCTCGGCCTCCAGCTCCCGCTGCTCGTCCCCGAGCTCGACGGGGCGCGCCCCCGCGGCCGCGAGCAGCGCCGATCGCGCGGCGGGCCCGGGGCGGCCGCGCACGCACTCCTCCGTCTCGAGCTGGATGTCGAACTCCACGGCCTTCTTGAGGCCCCTGCACCTGGGCTTCCCGCACTTGCGCGCGTGGTGGCCCAGCAGCTCCCACGCGACGACGGCCGCCGCCACGGCGACCGCGGCCCCGAAGAAGGCGGCGGCCGAGAGGCAGGACGCCGCGGGGTGGAGCAGCGCGCCCACCTCGACGAGCAGCAGCCTGAGGTACGGGATCACGAGGAAGCCCAGCGCGGCGACGACGGCGAGGAGCATGACCGCGTCGACCACGGCCATCGGGGTGCTGTCGCAGAAGGAGGCGCCGGCGCCGGCGCCGGCCGCGCGGGCCCGCCTGGATCGGGAGCACGCGGAGGCCGAGCTGTCCGCCGCCCTGCGGTGGTGCTCGAACGCGCGGAGGAACTCGATGAGGCTGCGGCACTCCGCCATCGTGGCGACCGGGGAGCTGCTCCCTCCGCGGCGAGCCGGGGCCGGCGGGCGATTCGCCACCAATTACCGGTGCGGGTTCGGGAACGGAGGGGGAGGCAGCGCGAGCGCGAGCGCTGTGTGGTGGGGGCGCCGGGATCTGTGGGGAATTGGTGGGGGGATTTGCCGATCGGATCGGTGTGGGGTTGGGGGAAATGGGGACTCGGCACCGCGTGCGGACGGGTGGTGGGCTTGGCCAGGCCCTCTTCGGGGGAAGGGTGTTTGGCTCGGTCGGCGCCTCGTTCCGTGGCGTACGTCGCGTACTGGTGGGGGGGCGGCCGTGCCGCCCCGCAGGCCGCAGGCGCCCGTGACGTGATGTCGAAGCCGTGGACGCGTCCGCGCGGGTGGGCAGGCCCCGGGCGGCGGCGGGTGAGGAGGTCGCGTTCGGCTGACGTGTGGGGGTGGAGAGACTATGGGCTACAGGGCTAGGCAGCGGCGACCGAAAGGCGGCACCCGCCGAGCACAGGGCGGCACCCACAAGATGACGCAGCTTTGAATGGATGGAATGGGCGGCCGCGGCCGCGCTGTGGAGATGTCAACGCCGCCGCGCGCGTCAAGCGACCGGGCGCGTCACGGCACCCGTCGTGGTGCCGCCGCTAAATTGCTCGGCTCCGTTCGTACTCCGCCCCCTTATCCGCGTTCTCTCTCGGCACCAGGTTTGGTTTTTCCCTGTCCTGCGGACCGGTTACGAGAAAAAGGCGTCGTAGCGCACGTCTCTCGCAGGAGGAATTTGAGCCACCAAGAATGGCTCGGCGACTTTCGGCTCGACCTCGACCCTTCCCTTTCCCCCCTGGTGTGGTCTGTGGTGTCGTCCTGTTGTGGTATCTCCCTTTCTCATCTTTCGATGAATCCTTTCCGTGTCGCTTTTTGGCGCATTCTGGTTTGAGGGAGTCACCGTCTCCCGTAGCCCCATCTGACGAGCAATTAGCCGCCGGCTCGACGTCGTCGATCGGTCGACGCAAATGCTAGCTCGGGGCATGATCTCTGGTGACCTTTCACGGCCATGTGCGCCATCGATCGGAAATGAGGAAACGGAAGGTACCAAGCGCACCTTCCCTATCTCTCCACTGAAACGGGAAGAGTTCGGCTGGGCCTTTCTTTCCACGGTTGGTCAAATGACAGCGTCACGGCGCTGCGCATTGTGGTCGTGGGAGAAGACGATAGCTCTTTGATTGGTGCCAGTGAAAATCAACGGACGCGTGATCTGCAATGGTCAAGCAAATTGATTAGAGGAGGCACGCACGACCGGAGAAAAATTTTCGCGGTTTCACATGGGACCGATTGATGGATGGATGGCCGGATGAGGGGCCGGCCTCTGATTCAGTGACCAACTGGGAATAATTAAGTACTCCGTCCCCATCCTCGGCCGTGCTTGTACGCTGAAGACAAACCAAACCGCTACAAGATATGTTTGGCACTTGGATCCCTTTGGTTGTCACTTTGGGATGTCACGAGCGAACAATCCATCATCGACGAACAATGATTTTTTTAAGAAGAAGATCGACGAACAACGATACCCTGTGCCACATTCTCGGATCTTCGTGGATCACACGGGGCGTGCGTGGTCATGCGCGGATCCAGGTGGAGTTGGAGCTTCGGGAGACGTGGTCTCCGAACTTGGAACCTACCGTTTGTATATTCTTCCGAGCAGGGTTCTGTGATGGACTCGGTAGCGAAACCGACTCCTGGGGAATGAGTCAGAAACAGCGAATAGATTAGCATAACCTGCCGTCAAGATTGTCAGTGAAGTTGAAGGATCCTACACCTGAGAGTGACAAAAGAAATGAAGCTTCTCCATCACAAAAGTAATCTTTGGTTGACACGTTACAGTGACGCATACCTTGAAGGCATGGACTTGGCGAAAGACGAACGAAGAAAGCGACTGGGGAAAACACACATTCTAATTGTCCCGACGTGACCATTTTTCTTTTTGCTGAACAATGTGTGTGTGAAAAAGAGAGACTGCTAACAACTTCATTACGGACCATGCATACATAGCACGTTCCCATCAGCTAAGATCACAACTGCTCCGGCCCGTCCCCGTCGCCACCGACTACATGTTCCACCCGTCGCAATGCTCCAACAGGATCGAAACACGCCTACCACGGCTACAAATTCAGCAGACGAAACAACCAGAAGAGGGCGCTACGACTTGCCATCACCAGTCGCCCGTCCCTGCGCAGCCGCTCGCCCGCTCCTGACCTCCAAACACACCGATTGGGATGGGATAGGATGGCTACACACCCCCTGATCGAACTAGGCCCTGTGTTCCTATGGGCATGTGAGCTCACATGGGTGGACAAATGGAGTTCGAGGTGTTGATGATGGCAGGTCCAAGGGATTAAGTTTCTTGCTTGACTTCGGTGGCTGTTGACACCGGTAGGCCTAGGCATTCGGTTCTAACCGAACCGATCGGTTCGGTTCATCGGTTCCTTCATAAGTTCGGTTCTTAGAAGAAGTGGTAATTGAGGAAATTCGGTTTAGGTTATTTTGGTCGGTTCGGGTTATAACCAAATTAACCAAGTATATCTCAACACAGGTTCACAAAATCAAAAAAATGGATCCCGTCCTTGCCTACCAGCGCCGTTGTTCGCCTCCTCGGCCACCACCGGCGCATGCGTTGGTCGTCGCCCGCCAGTGTGGCCACCACCGCGCACGCGTTGGCTGCCGAGGTGGCGGCCGCCGCCCTCACTCGCAGGATCCGCGCGCGAAGTCACCGCCGCGCAAGCCAGGGAGGCGGGGACACCATCCCGTCGTCGGTGCTCGCCCCGGAGCAGCTGCGTGCGTGAGGGAGGGAAGGAGGGCGCTGTCAGGGAGCGACGACGGGCGCTCAACGGCGGCGGACAGCGGTGACTCGGCGAGGGCCGCTGGCGGGGTCTGGCGATGGCGGGCACAGGCCGAGGGCGGGGGGCGGAGGCACTAGGTGGCGGCGGGCGTCGGGGCGGGGGTTTAGATAGGGCTTGGCTGGGCTTAATGTCTTGGTGGGCTGATTTGTTCTTCTGCTCTTCCTCAGTTAACCGAGCCTAGGAACCGAATTAATCGAGTAACGGTTTCTCAGAAACAGGAACTGAACAGAGAACCGATTTTCTCGGTTCCAGCTCACGCTTCTTTCGGTTCGGTTTCCTCGGTTCCAGCTCACGCTTCTTTCGGTTCGGTTTCCTGTTCCCGGTTATATTTGCCCCAGCCAAGACACCGGCGACGTGAGGGCCCCCGTTCCGGCACGCTAGCCGCGGGAGGTGAGGTTTCACGTGGCTCCGTGCCCTGGCTGCTGGCTGCACAGGGAGATTTGGTCCAGAGCCGTCGCCATGACCGGTTCGTCGTGGCCGGCCGGGGCGTGCCGGCACGGTCAGTCAGAGGAGATGCGGGGGTAGAAAAGGACCGGGCACGGCCGAGTGCCGAGCGTAGCAGTCAATGGGTGGGAATTTTTGACTGGGTTGAGAGCCGACAGTGCAGCCAGGTGCCCTGAAGTCTCAGCGTAAGATGGTGGGGATAAAGGCGTTCACTTTGCTTGACCCGTTTGAAATGGGTAATTGCATTTCCAAAGAAAAGAAAGAGGTGATTTTTGTAGTTACCCGGAAGCTAAATAGATATTTTCCCTCGTAGTAAACTGGGCTACCCAGCTGTGAACTGGGCTGCACGGTCTGTACTGGGCCTAGATGGGCCGAATAGGAACAGTCTGGGCTTGCGTACCTCAGTCCATGAGCGAATGATGATGATTTCACAGTTTTTTTTCCATTGAACTCTCTGCCGCCGGTGATGTGAGATGGTTTGTCTTAAAGTTCAAATCCACACAGTCAAGCATATTAGCATTCTGATTTGCTAAAAGAAGTATATCTCACACCTCCGTTGGCATAAAATAAAAGCATAAGAAAAAGGTCAGGCCTGAACTGATAAAATGCAATTAAGTTTTTTTTTCTTTTTTTTTTCTGGGAGCAGTCCTTCTCTCGAGTAGCTGGTTAGCCGGGCCCAATAGACAAGGACTCGCTTGTTTTTACAGAAAACACACTGGGCCGAGTGGACCCATAGATGCCGGCCCTGCAACTCGCGAACAGTGTGAAACAGCATCATCTCCGGAGTCCTTCAAAATTTTTAAATAAGGAATAGTAAATCACCTTGCCACAACTCTGACGTCGTGCGTTGGCGATCAACATGTCACGAGACGAGGCGAGCGAAATCGGCGAGTTGCAGAACAGGCGAAGAGCCAATCCTGCCGTGGTCGTGGTGTTGCACAAAGCCAAGCTTTGTTTGGCCGATATCCGGTTTCTCAGCAGTTATAAAGGACTCTGAACTTAAACTTGGCAAGCTGAACAGTAACACTATCAGTCTATCACTGATGATTCACTGTATCACGCGGACGTAATCATTTGTGCGGCAGGTTCTCGAGCCCCCGTAAATGGCGCGCGGACCACGGTTTTGGTGCAACCACAGGAGCGAAAGCGAGGTTTAGTTTACGACGGATTTCCTTTAATTTGTCCCGGCCCGGCCGCGAGCTTCTCTTCTCTCCTGGTCGTCCGTACACGATGGTGGTGATGGCAGGATAACAAGAGCTCAACCGAGCCGGTGCATTGTTAGCCGCCGAATGTGCCGTCAGCTCCCGACTGGCGGAATGGCAACAACCAACAAGATCCGCTGTGCTCGATGATCTGATCGCCTGTCTCATCATTTCCCAACTCGAAGATTAGCAGTGGGGGCGCTATGCAAAATCAATGCAGGTTTTCTCGATATATAGAAGCAGAAGCTAGCAGTAGATGATTGAAAAGCGGTAGCTGTTAAAGACAAGAGGAGAGTATTGTATTAATTAGTATATATAAAAAAAGTCCACTACCCCGTCCCAGATCACGTGATTACTTCCGGTGCCAATTGTAGGAACTGGACGAATCCTCCTCACATTTTTCTGTCGAAACCCGCGGACAGCGCCTCGCCGCCATCCCAAGACAGAATAGGTTTTGTATATGCTTTGCTTGATTGCTTCGTTCGTGGTCGGCAACCACTCGCCCATCAGACCGATATCCGTGAGTCCATTAGTTTCTAGCATCTGATATTTAATGCGCAGACGGCAGTAGCGAGCCACAGGATTGCTGGTAGTATCTACTTGGAGATTCGGAACAGAAGAAACCAGCCGACTGCTCACCGCTGCACCTCTGCACCCCAAGTCAATACTAGACTCTATAATCCAGGGCACTGTTCATTTCTCAGGCACGTTTGGAAGCGACATCCTGGCTGTCGTTCTGCCGAGTAATTCGGCCTGTATAGACAACATCTTTTGCTTTGCTTGTGAGCCAACACGGTTGAAATAAAGTAGCCGTTGGGTCCATTTTACAGTGATGTGCCCGTGCTTTCCATTTCGTGGCCCCAGAAGGTGGCAGGTAAACGATTCAGCGTCTCTCAGGTCTCGGACGAGCTTTCTGCAGGGACAATGATAGCACAGCACGACACTGTAGCGGATGGCAAGGATGTCAACTTGTACAGGCATGGAACAGTAACACACAGATGACGATCGACAGTGCTGGTACACAGTAGTTTCAGAGCCCAGAGATCGCTGCTAGACCAAAAGCCAGCCCCAGCATGTAGCCAGTAGATGTGCCGTTGACATCAAGTATAGCGCGAAAACAAACATTACTATACACTGCCAAACAGAGTCACAGACACCGACTTGAGACTTACACGAACGCATGCTTATACACGTAGAAAGACTTGAAAACTTCTTTCTCTTCAGTCGAGATCGAGAGGTGCAGCCAGAGAGATCGACTAGCTCTGTCCACTCGATCGACCTGACAGTGGGCGCGTGACGCCGGCGAGGACCCGGCCCTGATACGCTAGCTCAAGGCTCGATCCATCGCCACCGAGACGAGACGGCGAAACTACCGGACAAGACTCGTTAACCTCTACAGTTTATAGCTAGCTAGCTGTAGTCCTACTATCGATCGAAACCCTCAAAACCCCATGCTCTCTTTATCTTCTTCTTCCTCCCCGAGACGCGCAGTGGCTTTCAAGCTCTGCCCGGGCTCCTGGGTTCGTGGCGGTTGTTGGCGCCGGACCCAGGGTAGTCATTGACCTCGATGTCCATCCTCGCCGCCACCTCGCCGAGGTTTCGCTCAGCACCCTGCGCACACGGGTTGGGTTTACAATGCTTAGGAAGTTTCCATTGCGCCGGAAATAAACACAAGTTTATGGGAAGCACTCGAGTATTTGACAGCTTGCGAGTAAAGTGCTCGTTGCACGAACGGGTGAGATCAACTGAGCCTTTTCTCTTTGGGGGGGAAGGCGTCGTGAGTGGGACACGCAGATCAACTGTGCCAGTGGCCATGCATGTGAGCGGCACTATGGCCGGCCGGCATAGCCAGCAGCATGATGTGAGTGGAGTGCCCCGGTAACCACCGGTTCTGTTCATCTGCTATCTGCCTACTGCTCCACCGAGCATCCAAAGGTCGCAGCAACAAGCTCATCACGTGCAGATGATAGCGCAAAAAGGAAAGCTACGCACTAGAAGCTTGTAAATCTGTGGGTAGTTTATGCCATCGGCTGAATCAGGTTGCTGACCCTTGTCTGTGATGAGTCCTTAGTGGTATGAACTGTGGATGGCAGCAATAGGTACTATCTACAGGACAGCACTGAGCCTGTTAGTGCGCATAGTTAAATGGTCTCTTCCGTCTTAGTCCCGTCACGGGAGCTGGTGGCGCACGTGCCGCGGCACATTGGAATTGGATGCGGCTGTTCTGACTTCTGAGAGGTCGCCACGAACATGCAAGCGGTTCTTGCATCAGAGCTGCGAGGCAGGCACGAGCATGAAGCATGCGTGGACAGTTCTATGCCCGGTATGCGACGAAGGGAAACTTTCAAGCAGATCGATGTCAAACGAGAGAGCGCGAGACAGACCTGAGAAGGGACCTCCACATCGGCAGGGTCCGGGAGCCGGTGGTTCGCCAAGGACATGGTTCCTGCAAAGCAGAGCAAGAAGAGCCGCTACTAAGGAACAAAGCATGCAATAGAGAGTCAAGGAAGAAGAAGACGAGGAGGAGGAAGAGCTGAAGAGGCAAGGATTTGGTAGCTGCTTACTGGACAGAGGCGCGGCGGAGGAAGCCAGGGGAAGGAGGAGGCAGGAGAACATGAAGAGGACGAGCAAAGCCTTCTTCCTAGAGGTGTGCTCCATCACCACCAGCAGCCCAAGCACCAGCACCACAATCACCACAAAACGCAGTACAGACTACAGAGCAAAGAGAACAAGAGGCTTCTTCTCTATTGATTTGAGTGACTCTCCCACTCTTCGGCAATGGTGCTCTCGCGCCAATCCGATAGGCTTGCAGTGGACGGCCAATGGCCACGGGTGGGTGGGGGATTTTATACACAGGACGCAGCTCGGCTCGCTCGCCCTGTCGTTTGTTTGTGTGCGTGTCTGAAAGTCAACTCGACACACCTCGTTTTGCTTTATTCAGCGGGAGGACGGACACAGACCCATGATGGATGTTCTGTTTTCTTTTTCTCCCCGAGGCATCAACCCTTTTGCTCTCTTGATTTCGCTCTGACATCCCCACCTCATCCCCACCTTGGTCCTTGGTCATATCTAGAGCCCGTTTGGCGGAGCTACGCGTGTTTTACACTATTCTACACTGTAGCAGGCGCCGGAACACAAATCGAAGTCCAAAATGAATTAGAAAGAGATGAAGCTGGAAAACGAAGCTCCACCGGCTCGACTCCAGGGTGCTACAGTAGATTAGTAGCACTACAACAGGAGCCGAAGTACCCCGAAGCTCTCCCAAACGGGCTCCTAGTCTCTTCGTCCTTGTTGCGATGCTGACACCGATCCGTGCCCGCGAGGGGCGAGGTGTCGCATGCGCAGGCCTGGAGTGTGGACGTGGGCGCGGCTTCGGAGCACTGCCGCTGGGCGTTCGTGCGCGCATGGGAATGGGAACCCCACCACCTACCGCCCGCACCCCGCCGGATCTTTCGCCGCCGGTCAACGCCGCAATGAGGGGCGCCCGCCCAGGATCTTGGCGATTGCATGGTGCGCGTTAGTGCTCGGCAACTGTAGTGATCTGGTGGATCCGGGCTCTTGTAGTATATCCTGTGCACCGAGGTGTTCTGGCCTGGGCTGTCGAGTGCGTTGTCTCTTGCAGAGACTTGCACTCGCAAAAGAATAGGAGGAATGCGTCGTCTTTTTGCAAGTGAACAATTGGATAGGAAATAGGATGGCGTTGCTGTGCATTGCGAACCAACTGTGACGCAGCAGTTGCCTCGGTTAGGTATCTAGGCGCACCCCCAGTTGCCCACTCGCTCGCCGGAGACGATGATGTCGTTCCGATTCGGATTGCATCGCGGGGTTAAGTTCCCGGCTGGATCTATCACGGCGGGGAAAGGGGCGATCGTGCATGGAAACCAGAGTGAGAACACGTGCACGTACGGAAGATCGTGTGATCCACCCAGGAATTCCACGCCCCGAGCCCTTCTTCTTTTCCCCCCGCAGTGCACGTACCTAACCTAGCTCTCCAGCGTCGTGGCCGGGAAAGGAATATGCTTTCCGTCTCAGATTGAGCTGACGATCAGGCCCGATGCTACCACGTTTAACGGTGACGATCCTTCGTGCCGTTCGACGAGGAGAGCTAACCACGATCCTGACCTCGGTGACTTGACATCTGCCGAGTTCAGCTGAACCAGGCTGACGTACGTACGGGCAGCACGGCTCGCCGTGGCCGACGAGCTCCCCGGCCGGCCGACACCGCGGACCGCACGTTTCGCTTGGTCGTGGTGGTCTGGTGGACTCGGTCATCCCGAATCCTGGCGGGCAGCTGCCGATTGGCCTCCGTGGCGGAAGGCCCGTCTGAAAATGGCACGGGGACGAGGCTCTTTTGTCTTTTGGCACAGGTAGATTCGTGCACGTGCGTTACTACAGGCTGAAAAAAATTCACAGTGCATTACAAATAGCACTCAATAAATTCAATCAAAATACTAACAATCCAGAATGCTGGATTCAAAATATAGTTCCAGAATTGCGCAGCATGATTCTTTTATAAAATACTCACGTGTTTTATTGCGCAGCATGGTTTATTTACTAATCGATTCGCATTAATTATTTTGATGTTGATATGTCCGTGCGAACGTTAGTTTGATGGCAGCACCGGGAGTTTTGTTAGTTACATAAACCGGACAACATAACTGCAGATAAGAGAATCTAGGTTTGGGGTCCAAATCTCATATTCAAAAATGTTATATCCAACAAAATATTCATATTATACATCAGTTTAGATCTAAATAATTCGGACTTGTGAGCATGAGCATAGCATATTGCCCACCCTACAAGACACCAAATAATCCATGCTCTTCGAATTGAGGTCGCAACATGACCCAGCCAATGTCAACTTCAAAAACTATTAGAACATACATTCCAAGTTCAATTCAGCAGGGTTTTACACATCATTTTTTTTACAATTAGAATTAGTAAAAAGACCAAATTTACCGTGACTCAATGAAATCATTAGACAGTACAGCAACTACAATCTCTTATCACCATGACATGAACAAGAACAACCAACTACAATTTTTTACTCCCCAAAAATAGCATGACTGAAAGTATCTATTGCCAGAAATCATAAAAGGTCATTACTGCCATCATACATGGCAACAAAATTTCAGCAGCCTCTGACTTTTACCATGTTTACGGTTGCTAAGAAAACTGCTTCCAGGATGAAGAAACTATATTTAAATCACTAAGGCTTGTTTGTAATCACCAAGGCTTTAAAGTTATTCAAAATAAGGCTCTCTGCTTTCCAAACTAAACTTGCTAGCATCAATTACAAAGTCAAAGTCCTATTTCTTTATGAACTGAAAAGAGTTTAATACATTAGCAATCATAAGCTAAAATTTCAAGCAGTTATTGATAAAGAATGGTTCTGGGTCCATCTGAACATTGTACATCTGCAGTATGTTTTAGCTGACACTCAACATGGAGGCCCTGCTGCAATGTGAACTTCTAATCCTTATCATCCTTGAATAATCCCTTTCTAACCTGAAATAAAGCTAAAATTAAGCAAGATGAATGAGAGACAACCTATTCAGCACGTCTGTTAGTGCACAAAATTAAGCAAGTCCAATTACGTCAACATCACAATATTAAAGAGTGTTGAAGAGGACGTGCATATTGTGCCATCTTGGTTATTTCTTTCTAAAATCACGATGACCCAAAACATTACAATTTCCTCAATTGACTTCCTATTTTTTAGCAGTAAACTAATTGAAAAGGTGGTTGTGTGTGGTTACCAAGTAGAAGCCCGAACTGCACATTGGAAATTTTAAGTTATAAATCTTAATAGGTAGTAGAATTTAACAATATTAGATGTTCCTTTAATATATCCATTCAGTAAAGGATTCTAAAAAATTGTTTTCCACGAAGCATTCTGACAGATACCCCAATGGGTAGCAGAAACAATAATAAAATTAGGAACTAAAAACTTTTTATTGCTAAGCCACAAGGTTTCTACTGTTTTAAATGAACCACCCACATACACATCTATTATCTCTGAAGAGATGGCTATTTTAAATGAGTCTATTTTTAGCACATAACAGGCATGTTTTATCATCTAACTTCTTCCTTTTTTTCTCTAAGTTATCTGTGGTTAGAGTTTCAGAGTATATCTATGGGGAACTATCAGCGCCCACACAGCAGAAACATGCAAAAACAGTAGATTCAGAGCTCACATAGCAGAAATAGTAGAAATAGCGCAACAATGAAAGTTAAATATTACACTAGTACATAATTGATATTTGCTTCAACCGATGAACCAAAAAATAGCATCAGCACAAGACCACTTGCCCAGAAAGCTAATGTCATCAGGAATACAGCATATGGAAGAACGGTACAACTTATATCAACAGTTCAGGAAACCCCACTCTAGTAGTTGTATAGCTCCTTTTATTTTTGCAGCCAATATCTGGTATAGCAGTGTATACTAATCACCTGGTTCTCGAAAGCAGGAGAGCCGAGAGCATGCAATGAAAAAGTTTTTTTTTTGAGAACTGAATTTATTAGGTCAGTCAAGTCCTAAATTTAGCAGGCAGTGTCATGAAAAGGGCATAGTGATCCACAAGCTGCTGACTTTGGTGGAAAACACGTTGCAGAATGGCAGAAATTCTGAAATTTCATCGGGTGTCAGTTGCTGTTTTGTGCTTGGATAAATTGTTCAGGAAACTTACTCTTCTGTCCAAGTCCACTGGAGACAATTTTGCTGACAGAGATGTTTAATTAGAGGATATCAAGCCATCTAACAATGCCTCTACATCATACACTCGTATAAGCCACAAAGAGATCGAACTAAATTCTTTAAATAATGAGTTATAGATCAATGCTCGCAACAATCTGGTGTTGGCTGAGCAGCAACGAGATGAAGCTATGGAGAAGACGCAATCACTAATGCTAGAAATTAAGACCATACATGCTCAAATAGAAAAAATGCGGGAAAGTGATGCTGCGCAGATGCAAAAGTATCGCTCGCTAGCTCCTGAGCTAGAATATATGGGGAAGCAGTGGCCAGCGGAACAATCTACCTGCAAAACTCGGCGTGAAATGCGGCGGCCTTTGGTGTAGGTGGATGACGGCAGGGCCTCCTTGCTCGAGATAGAGGTGTGCCCGTCCTCTAAAAGCCGCGGCCGCCGCTGGAGACCTGCTTCCTCGCGTGGGCGGACGGGGACCCCTCGCGGTGGCGAACAGGGGCACCCCTCTCACGGTGGAGGGCGGTGGCGGACGGGTGGACGTTGTTGGCGTTGGTAAATGGCTACAGGGGCTCCTTGCTCAGGTTGGAGCTGTGCCCGTCCTCCTGCTCGCCGTTGTCGCCGACTCATCGTCGGGGACCCGCCTCCTCGTGCGGGGGACGGGACCCCTTGCGAACGCAAATGGGGAAACCTCGCGGTGGCGGGACGGTAGCGTGATGGGGACGGCTGGACGGCGCCGGGGACTGGGGTGGCGCTACGGCGGCGGCACGGCTGCGGGTCGACCGCAGCGGCGGCGTGGTGGGGAGGCGCCATGGGATGGCTGGATGGCTCGTCGACGTCGGTAGGGCGTGGCGAGCGGCCCGAGCGAACGGCCCGCGCGGCGGTGGCTCAGCAGGACGACGAGACTGGGGCGGCGCGACCCCGGCTGCGCGGCTGCAAGTCCACGCCGCAACGGCGACGCGGTGGGACGGCACGATGGCTGGACGGGGGTATGGGAGATGCGAGCGCTAACCATGGACGCGATGGAGGAGAGATCGGACGGATGACGGTGCTCAGCGGCTGAACCAAAACGATTAGTGTGGGATCGCACCGGGCGACACACGACGGAAGAAATCGTGCCTGCTAGGGTATTTCCAACCCATAATATCTATGCATGATGTCTTAGAGGAGAGAGAGTGTAACAAATATATACGTAGACACTGCCTTTCTAATGCATAGTGTCTATGGTGGTTTCTATGGAGAAAAAAAATTTATCCTTCCATGTGATGCAAATAGAGTAGGATTAGTTGTGGCAAGCTGCACATCGTGGCAATTAGCCGAGCAGGCTGAGATAAGCTGTGCAACAACATTCCGTTGGCATGCAAGACTGAAGTCTTCCCCCTTTCCTTGCTCTGCTCTTCCCCACACACATGCAAGCAACCATGGAAATTCACTGAACAAAAGCATGCGGGCTTCAGGGTAGAAGATTGTTGGCACCGAACATCAAACTGAATTCATATTCCTCATGTATTTTATTGCACAAAACAGAACTGAAGTCATTTTCCCCTTCCCTTCCCTCTTCTGCTCTTTCCCCAAACACAAGCAAGCAGCCATAGAAGTCCAATGAACAAGCATGCAATCAGGGTCGATCTGAGCAAGCCAAGCAACCTCATGGATGCCATGAGTACGAACTGCAGGTCGCAGAGCTCGCTGAGGCATTTCCCCACCGCTAAGCTCGCCGATATCGCTCACCACGGCACCCGATTCAGAGACATGTGAGGCTTGCGCGGAACAGCGGCAGGCCGGTAGCTTCGATTTGTATCGTCAGGCCGAAGATCCTGCCATTGAGCGTCGATTTTGCTCTACAGGACTGTTGATTTCCACAGCGGAGTATCGATTTCGCCGTCCTTCACTGGAGCACCCCCGGGCCATGCAACACCATTTTTTTCTCGAACACGCAGGAGAGCTACGCGTCATTGTATTAATAGATAGAAAAGAGTTCGGATAGTAAATTTTTTTACACGCATGCAGCAACACCAATAGCAGGAAGGCCACCACCGGCCAGGGCCGCCGCCGCCGCCATATAGACCGCCACCGCCGTCTGGAGCACCGATGAGTAGAGCCCCATCGACTGGAGCACAGGCGGCCGAAACGCCGATCGGTCGATTGGAGCAACGGGCACAGCGGATCAGGAGGAAGGGCAAGCCCGTGCCATGAAACGGAGGACTCGTCCCCAACGCTGAAATGCGTCGTTTCCTACGTCTTGCTAGCAACGCCGACCCAGTTTCGTGCGTGCGACCCACTATGTTGGATTTTTCCTGCCTCTCCTCTTTAATTTCTATGCACATTAGATTTTTGCTTATATGACATCCTAATAAATTCTATAGACACTAGCTGATATGGAGGATTGGGGCTGCCCTTAGCAGTAGAGATAGAGAAGAGAAGAGATAGAGACATCGCTGACCTCATTTCGTTTCCAAAAGGGGGCATGAGCATGGCCGTCCCTTGCGCCGTTGAAAGAGCCTGTGAACGTACCCACGAAAAATCAGCTTTATTGCAGTGCTCCTGCTTTATTTCAAAAAAAAAATCAGCTTTGCATCGCATCCATGTGCTAATCGTTGTAGCACGAGGTAATTTTGGAGTCAACGTTTTTTGGTACGTACCTTTTTGTAGGATTTTGATTGGAACATTTTTTGGGCGAAGCCCATTTCCATAGAACAAAGTACTAGATGGGCTCTAAGCCTGTAAAAGAACAACATAAATACTAGATGGGCTGTACTAAGCCGAAGAACAGTATGCGTCTGCGTCTGGGCCTAGCACCGTTCGAAATCTGGCCGCAGCCAACAAGCCACAGGCCCAATTCGGCCATCCAGTTACCGGCGACCACAGAATACTAGCCGTCGATCACAGGCGAGATATTATCTCTCCAACCTCCGTCCGCCGTCAGCCGCACCATCGCCGTTCGGCTAAACCCGGCCGCCCGCTGCGCTCCATACCGAAGCCGGGGAGCGGAGGCGTAACCCCCCCCTCTCTCTCCCCACGGCGCCATGGGCGGGGCCTCCAAGCTGCTCTCGTCCCTCCTCCTCACCTCCTCCCCGCTCCGCCTGCGGCCCACCACCGCCGCCGCCGCGCTCTTCCTCTCCCCGGCATACTCGGCCTCGCGCCGCCTGCTCCTGCTCTCCTCGCGATCCCCACTGCGCACCCTCTCCTCCTCGTCCGCCGCCGCCGCAAACTCCTCGCTTCCGCACGGCTCCAGCTCCGCCTCCCCGGCGCCGCCGCCCCGAGCTCCTTTCCCCGAGTGGTCCCGCCTCGTCGACCGCCTCGCCGCCGCCGGGTACGCCTCCCGCGCGCCCAGCCCCGCCGACGAGCTCGCCCTCGCCTCCGGATGCGGCCTGTCGGACGGCGCAGAAGCCGCTGTCTCCACCTGCCTCGCCTTCGCGCGCGATCGGCCTGACCTCCTCAGGTGAAGTGAATCGCTTGTCCGGCTAGCTGATTGATTGGTCTTTAGCGGCGGTGTGGGACTTTTAGTTGCTCATTAATTCCGGTGTGTGTCCAGGTCGCTTCCAAGGAAGGATGTGGAGGTCCTGGTGGCCAAAGCAGCGCCGCTTCTGTTCAAGGATGGGGAGGCTTCAGCGCAGAGGCTGCGACGCTACCTTGCCAGGGAAGAAACCGATGTGAGTTCTTGCTATTTCCTTGGTTGGTCGCATTGCTTCGTTGTCGGCCTGGTGTAGTAAATCTTAGTTCAATCATCTATTGTTCATCAGTCTGCCGGAACATGATCTTACTGAGCTCTAGTTACTGTCTGAGTAGGCATATGGCTTCTGTCGGTTTGCAACTACTATGTCTTCAATGAGACATTGATATGCATAATCAATTCGTGGCCAGTCCCTGAAAAAATAAATCCAAATAAAATTCTGTATCTTGGCCACATTTTTTTTCTGCACCTTCATGTTCTTATGACAGTTGTCTGCAATTGAAATTACTTCAACTCTAGCTTCAGTAAAGTTGAAATTTTCTATTCGTACTATGACGTCCAATCTAATTTGTTCACAGAGAATAGAAGGTACTGGTCAACACACTAAACATGTGAAAATTTTGCCAGGTCATTGTTTCAGAGAGAGCTGAAACTGTTGATATCGTTCGATATCTATTAAGTTACACATACAGTTCTTCTGACAGCTACTCAGAAGACAAGGAGCTTATTGATCCAGCTGTGAGAAATATCATGGCTGAGTTAGTAAGTTTTAGTTGTCTTTCCCAGTCGTCGAGTTTTGCGGAATCAACTCCCAAGAAAAGTTCTTTGAGTCAACATGAACGAGTTTTCAGGCCTCCTGGACAAAATATCGAAATGAAGCGAGGTGACTGGATTTGCACAAGGTATGCCAATTCTATTATTCTATTTTTTATTTTCCAGTTGTGCTTTGCTCAGTGCCTCGCATTAAAGCGCGATATCTACGAATTAATTATTTGTAACTAGATCTAGACATGTACCTACTCAGATGTTTTCCTTCTACTTCTGCAAAGTAGCCTAGCACAAGTTTGCACCTATACAATCAGTTTATTTTTTACAACGTGCCACTGCTCTCACACTAGCTTGTAACTTTCAACCTGTTTTTCTCTATTTTTTTTACTCTGCTAATTTTAAGTGAAAATGTTCTGCAACTTTCAGATGCAGCTTCATGAACTTTGCAAGAAATGCTAGGTGCCTTGAGTGCAATGAGCAGCGGCCAAAGAAGTTGCTAACTGGTGGAGAGTGGGAATGCCCTCAGTAAGATCTGACACTCTAGTTGCTAAGTTTTTTGAGTTATATAGCTTTTAACACCACTGACTTTGTTTTGTCCTTTTGGTAAGGTGTGATTTCTGCAATTATGGAAGGAATATGTCGTGCTTAAAATGTGATTGCAAAAGACCAGCAACAATCCCACCAAATCCTTCATCTGCTGGTGCTGGTTTAGGTGGCGTGGTACAGCTTCTTAATGTAACGAATGTTGGTAAATCTGAAATTGAGAGAAAACTTGCCGAAAATGATGAAAAGGCTGAAAGATGGTTGAGCAAAGTATCTCAACTCGATGATTCTGCTGATTTAAGTAGTCTAGCTGAAGATGAGGACTTTCCTGAGATTATGCCTATGCGCAAGGGGGTGAATAAATTTGTGGTTAGCACCCGCAAAACACCACTTGAGAGAAGGCTGGCAAATGCACAGTACAGTAACAATGGCCCTCAAGCTGCATCATCTGACTCAAAGATCAGTCAAACTTTGGACAGGATACTTGGGCGTTCAAATTCTACTGCAGCCTCAAACAATCAACCTGGAACTGGAGATGCTCTGAAGAAATCAACAGACCAACTTAGCAGTGCTGATCCTGTTCCATTTGTGCCCCTACCTGCAGATATGTTTGCTAAACCACAGAGTAATAATGGACAGGGAAATCTGGATGGCCAAATAAATGCAGAATCTGACAGTTCCATGGAGAATCGCACAGTGCCTTTACCTGAGAGCCAATATGGAATGGACTCATCAGATACTGCTGAGAAATGGTCCAAGAAAGTAGCAGAACTTGACAGCATAAATGATGTCCCAAGTGTGACTTCTAATGAAAACGTCCCCGAGATTATGCCAATGAGGAAAGGTGAAAACCGGTTTGTGGTTAGCAAGAAGAAAGACTGCTCACTGACATCACCACAGTACAAAAGGCGCAGTTTGCTTGAGCATGCTGACAATTCTGATTTTATCCCATTTGTTCCATTTCCTCCTGGTTACTTTGCTAAGAAAGATAAGCCGGTAGAGAGTACTGCAGAGACAGAAATAGTGTCAGAAGGTTCTCCAGCATCTGAAAAGCGCATGGAAACAAATGCTTCATCAGAAAAGTTCGGAAACAGATCAAATACTTCACAGGTGGTGGGTAGTCAGCCCAAAGGTAACATGAATATTGAGAAGTGGAACAGAAATTACTCTCAGCAAAACTCTAGTTCTGGTGGTTATGGTGAAAGCAACAACTATCAGCATCAATCACAATCTCATGGGGCACAATCCTGGCCTAGTGGTACTGCAAATACCAGTACTTGGAACACAGGCCACTCTCAAGGGCACTTTAATGAGAGCAGAGGTGAATCTACTTACAATGGAGCTAACTCTGCACAACAACCTTATAATTCAGGTTATAACAACAGCAGCAATTCTTGGAGCAGTGAGAACAATAACAGCAACACTGCTTGGACCGGCAACAGCAATTATAACAACAATAGTGCTTGGAGGGGCAACAACAATTATAACAACAATAATGCTTGGAGTAGTAATACTTCCTATAGCAACAGCAGTACTTGGAACGGCAACGACAGCTCTAACAGCAATACTTGGAGCAGCAGTCATGGTTATAACAACAATGCAACGTGGGGCAACAACAGCCACAATGCGTGGAGCAGCAGTTACAGCAATAACCAGGGTGGCTCATTTGCTGACAATAGCAATGCCACTAGCAGCAGCGGTTCCATGAACGCTAATCAGACAGTTGACAACTCAGGTGGTTATGGAGGAAGCTCAAATAGAGGTTATACTGGAAAGAGCTTAGAAGGATCTGCTGTGAAGGATCCTGATCCGCTGGACATGTCTGAGGAAGCCAAGGCTGAGAGAT
Source organism: Panicum miliaceum (assembly GCA_032594955.1). Lineage (NCBI taxonomy): Eukaryota > Viridiplantae > Streptophyta > Magnoliopsida > Poales > Poaceae > Panicum > Panicum miliaceum. Next base: position 6,525,221 of record CM064063.1, on the reverse strand, counting down.
GGTTCAGGAGAGCAGCCCAGATAAAGGACATTTCTGAGCTTGCCGACATTCCAGATGAGGACTTCCCTGAGATAATGCCGATGAGGAAGGGGGTGAACAGGTTCGTGGTGAGCAAGCGGAAGACACCTCTGGAGAGGAGGTTAACATCTCCGCAATACAGAAGGAACCTGCCAGTTGTCAGTTCTGAACCGGAGAGAGATGCTAGCTGAAAACACAGTCGTCATGACTGCGTGCATACGTCAATCACGACTGCGATGCAACTGTGCCATTTTTACACCATGGTAGTCTTTGACACCTCTTATGCAAAAAAAAAAAATTCTTTGACACCTAATCGTGACACTAAGCCAGTGATTGGAAACAGAAATCGTGAAAAGAAAGCCCAGGAAAGTTTTTCTATAACTATAAGGTAAAAATTTTGTCTGCAACGGCCAGGGGTCTGCTGAATTTTGTTTGTTACGTGTATCTTTATACGAATGTGTGTTGTACTAATACCTTCAATACTGAACATGTGGTCTGTGGATGAGATGATCAAAGTTTTGGCTTGTCTGAGGTTAAACATGTTGTATACTCTTATTCTTTCATTGTATTTGTCCGTTAAATTCGTATACCATAGTAATGTATTCTAGCTCCTGGTTTGGACGAAGCAGAATATGCCCGTCCTCCGGGTGCTGCATTTCTGCATTACGATTGTTTTGCCAAAACACCATCACGGACAGTGAAAAATAAACTCAACAAAAATTGAGAAAGATCGACTTTTTTCAGACGGCCTATTAATGCATGTGGGCCTCATTAACGGGCATAGATAGCCCACTAGCCCAAAGATTCCTCTCCAAGCCCACTTTCGAGGTCATCAAAACCCTACCCCTTGCGGCAACCCATCCTCCCCACAACCCTAGCCGCCGCGCCGCCGCCGCTTCTCCTTCTCGCGCTTGAAGGTATCTCCCTCTCGCTCTTCCTCTTTCGTGCTATTCCTCTTCCGTAAGCTCGTAGATTAGGTCGGGCGTCAGTCGATTGCTCCTGTTGCTCGGTACTTCTAGAAGTGTCTCTTTGCTTCCTGTGAGTTTCTTGTTAGTTTCATCTGCTGCAAAGCCTCTGCGGTTTTTGACATAGTTTTGGTTTATTGGCGCATTTCTCTCTGATCGGGATGCGTTCGCTCATGCCGATAAATGCTTACTCGCGCATGCCCGTTCGGTCGTTGCCATGGATCTTAGAGTTCTTGTTCGAGTAGCGTTTTTGTTTTTTCTGTGATCTCAGTGTGCTGCTGACCTTAAGCACAAGGAAATCCTATTGGAACTGTAGCTAACTGTATGATGTACATAATCTCTTGCACAAGTACTGAGGCGACGCAGATAGCTCTAATTCTGTGCTGGCCTAATGATTATTGTGCAAGAGAGATATGGGTACGCAGTTTGCAGCAGTTGCTTCTTTGTGTTTCTGCTGCCAGTAGTTACCCAACAATCACCCTGTTAGGCTTGTGGTGGTTATGTTCTTGTGTAGGTAGTTTACTACTCTGAAAAAACTTGTTGTTTTTACTAGGTTCATTTGGATCAGAGCACAAGTACTGAAGCGCTATTGCTATTTGGATTGCATAGTAGCCTATTTTTTGTGTGCTAGAATGACAAGGGAACCCGCTTTGCAGTAGAGATTTTAACTCATGTTTTACTGCCAGTAGTCGCCCAATAATTACCTGTCTATATCCTGAGTTTGCAAAGTTTAAGTTAATGGAGAGTTGTTGAATTGTCCTAGTTCATATTTTCTTTTGCTCTGTTCTTTAAAGATAGAAGTCGTGATTCTCATGTTTATTTCTTATGGCATCCAGGCAGGAGCTTGTGAAGGGTCCATCAGACTGACAAAATGGTTCTTAAGTAAGTTAATTCATTTTATTAAATTGTTGTCAATGTGTTTTTCATTGTTGTTGTTAATTAAACACCTTTATTATCTCAGGATAACATAAGTTGCACAGCAGCCAATGTTTTTGTTAATTACTAGGTGTTAATTTAGCATTATTCTATCTTGACCACAATGATCTTAGGTATCTCTTTTCTTTGTTTGCAGGACTGAACTTTGCCGTTTTAGTGGGCAGAAGATATATCCAGGGAAGGGCATTAGGTTCATTCGTGCTGATTCCCAGGTACCTTCTTTCTGATGGTGGGTGTCGTAACTACCATTACCAATGCTTGGAAGTTTATCTAACAGATTTGTTTTCTTTTCCCTTTGGCAGGTTTTCCTTTTTGCTAACTCAAAATGCAAGCGTTACTTCCACAACCGCCTGAAGCCTGCAAAGCTTACCTGGACAGCTATGTACAGGAAGCAGCACAAGAAGGTATTTGTCATTTGGCATTTCCCCTTTTTGGAGTTTTCAGTTGATTACCATTAGACATGTATTTTTGATTGCCAAAATGAGGTCTTCTGGACTGTATTTTAAAACTTTTAGATATAAAGTTCTGTTTGGTTGAATTTATTTGATGGCTGTGCAATAATGCTAAGTTAGCTGCAACAGGTGACTAGAAACATTGTTTGTTTCTGCCATGCTGTTTTATTCCTTGGATTCTATAATTAAATTTGTAACTGCAGGACATTCATGCTGAAGCTGTCAAGAAGAGGCGTCGCACCACCAAGAAGCCATACTCACGCTCAATTGTTGGTGCCACTTTGGAAGTTATCCAAAAGAAGAGAAGTGAGAAGCCTGAAGTTCGTGATGCTGCTAGGGAGGCTGCTCTGCGGTATGCTTTCCATCTTTCTACAGAGCTATTCCTTGCAATTTTATTACTCTGGGAAATTTGTATTAGTAAGGCTGGTATTGCATATTGGTCCTTAACCATGTGGAAAGCTATTTTGCTTCAACATGTACCCTTTTTAATGGTCCTGCATGGTATTTATTTGGTGTGTAAATTTGTAGTGAGATCAAGGAGCGCATTAAGAAGACCAAGGATGAGAAGAAGGCCAAGAAAGCGGAAGTGGCAAAATCTCAGAAGACACAAACCAAGGGTGCAGCACTGAAGGGTGCTAAAGGCCCCAAGATTGGTGGTGGCGGTGGGAAGCGCTGAATGCCCATTGCATCATAGAGATAGTTCTGTCAACTAGCCTTCTCTCCGATCCTATCTTAGACCTTGGTCAAGTTAGTCTGCCGTCTTGAGTTTTCACCTTTTTCTGATGAGATTGGTGTGTCCTGAATGTTTCGGATTGTTTCCTGAGTTGATTTACATTGGCACTTATGTCTATTATTGTTCAGCAAGTTTTGTCTTCGATTGCCGACAAGTGATAACCAAATGATTTTCCATGCCGTGTGTTGTTCAGACCGATCAGATTGTTTTCGTAGCCTGTGTTTTTTTCTTAAAGAAAGTGATGTATACTGTTGGTATGCAACCAAAGGTTTCGGGGAAGAACACAAATCACGTGGTTACCATCTGGTGAATTCCTCCAAAATAATTGAAGTCGACGAAGTATCCTGAGTTTTATCAGAAAGGTAGTGGAGTTGGGCACAATGCTATCTATTCTCAGTAGTAATGGATTGATCATGCAACATGAGCCGATCAGTGAATTAAACAGCGCTGCAACACTGGCAATACTGGCCACAGACCTCATAATATTACAAGCACGACAATACAGCAGCGTGTAGTTCCCGCTGTTACAGGGTCAAGTCACTGAGTTTCTTGGTGACCACCTCCGCAATACCAACATCACGTCTGACGTCATCACCGTGTCTTGCACGCTCCCAGCAGTATTTCCAAACCACAGGGCCAGGAGCAACAGGCATCTCAATGATGAATCTCAGTGCCCGCTCCAGCTGATCAGCACGGCCGACGAGATTGACCGTGCATTCGTAATGCTTCATCTGTGGTTCCAAGTTGTGGACCGATTTCATGCTTTCAAAGTGGTCAAGACATTCCTGAAATAATTGCCTGTTGGCACAGGCGATCAGCACCACAGAGGAATGGAACCTCATTTGGTCTGAGACCTTCAGAGAGCATACTGCGAAAAATGTTTCTGTTCATTTGGTCTAGTATGATTGAGTTCCATGACAGGGTGTCCTCTTTCATTTCTCTGAAGACTTGTAGCACCTGCACGGTGCACGCTCCCGCACTTTGCATACATGTCAATCAGAGGGCTCTCCATAATAATGTCATCCTGTTTCTCACATAGTCATGAATCCACTTACCAATACCGAGTGCACCCAAGTGTGTGCAAGCATAAAGTACATTAGCAATCACGATTCACGACTACATCTGCTTTCACCTTGGCGCTCTGCGTCTGCCTGAAGAGCTCCAGAGCATCAGAGAAGCAACCAGCCAGTCAGTACGTACATATCATAGAACTCCATGAGATCAAATCTTTTTGCAAACTTTGAATAGTTTTTTCGTTGAGACCAAATTCCCTCCTTTTGCGTATGTGGTGATCATTGCATTCAGTGTCATGGTGTTTTTATCCTTCATGTGAAAGCTGATTGCACCTGCCCACTTCTACCTTAGTAATTGATCAAAGTATTTCTCAGGTACACATCCACCTCAATACAATATCCCTCTATGTACCTAACCACTCAATCTGCCATGTTTCAATCTCCTAGACAAGTGCAAGCTGAAATCACCTTGACGGGTTGACCATTGTAACCTTATCAGCTTGCACTTCATCTTACATTGACTTGAATTGCCAGAACCTCTTTTAGTATGTGCTGGAAGTATCCACCTATCAAGGAATTCCAGTACACTACATCCTTAACTAGCATCTCATCAAAGACAGATCTTGCATATATCAGATCACCGCAAACAGCATATAGATGAATCAGTTGCAACAAAATGTAGAGAGCTTATTCCAATGATTTGGTTCTTGTTAGACTCAACAACTGATGATGACTACCGAATTTCACCAACCAAAGCAAGCCCAGGAACCTTAACGGTTTTCCTCCCATCTACTAGCTTTCGTGCTTGTTCAGCATCGCTGAACCAACCAAGCTCATTAAGCATATTAGACAACACTGCAAAATCACCTCCAGATTCTCTTTCTAAGTTCATTATCTTCTTTATCGCCCTCTGCCCCATCTCAACTTCTCCATACTTACTGCAACAACCCAACAGTGTCCTCCATACAACTACATTAACCTCCACAGGCAAACCATCTATTATTTGCTCAGCCTCACTCAATCGTCCAGCCCTACCTAGCATATCTATGATGCACCCAAAATGCTTGACCTCTGGATTTATATTATACTCATAAACCATGCTTTTGAAAAATGCTAATCCTTTCTCCACCAGGCCCCCATGATTGCAAGCATTGAGGACACTCAAGAAGGTGATTCTGTTGGGTCTAATCCCTTCTCTTCTCATCTCTGCAAACAGCTCAACTGCCTCAATTGACAGCCCATGCATCGCAAAACCTGAAATTATTGATGTCCATGACACCAAATTTCTTCTACCCAGCATTTCATTGAACACCTTTAGTGAGTTTTGCGCAGAGCCAATCTTAGCATACATGTCTATGAGTGAATTCCTGACACGGACATCTGACACGAGACCATTCTTCTCACAATAGCCATGCAGCATCTCACCCATAAGGATCCCTCCAAGATTAGATATTGCAGGAATCACTGCTAAAATAGTTATCTCGCTCGGGCTAACGCCTCTTGCCATCATGTGGCAGAAGAGAGCAACAGCCTCCCCATAAAGACAAGCACGTGTATATCCATCAATCAGTCCGGTCCACGAGACAACATTCTTGCAGGGCATATGCTCAAACAGAATCCTTGCATTCTCAACCTGACCCCACGCAGCAAATCCAGTGATCATCACATTCCAAGTGACCACATTCTTCACGGGCATTTCATCGAACGCTCTTCGAGCTTCCTCCAAACACCTGCATACAACGTACGCATTGACAAGGGAAGTATGCACGTAGGCATGAAACTCAAATCCCTTCCTGATTACAAGCCCGTGGAGCTGGGCGCCGGCTCGTCGCCACCCTAGACCCGCGCAAGCTTTCAGAGCGAAGGCAAAGGCAAATGTGTCATCAGCCAGGTACCGGCGCGCGTGCCTGAAGAGGTGCAGGGCCTCCTGGGGGAAAGGGCCGTGGGAGTAGGCCTTGAGGAGAACGCGCCACGGTGCGGGACTTTGGCCGAACGGCTGGTGGGCAACGAGCTGGGCGTGGATTTGGAGGAGCTGGCGCCTCCTGTCTTGGTGCCCGAGGAGGAGGGCGATTAGGCTGTGCAGGTGGGGACTGGCGGCTAGACGGAATGGTGGCCTTTGTTGCCCCAAGAGCTGGGAGGGAGAGAACCATGTCATGGAGGCAGTAGTCCTCTATCCAGTCCCAGACCTATGAAGAAGACACTCTAAACTGTTGTCGTCTGCCTTTTCTACCAACGAGTCCCAAAATTACAAATAGCGATGTTTCCAGTCCCAAAATTGCAATTTTCTCTCTACCAACAAGCCTTGTAACAGAGAGAACGGCGCATCTCATTACCCGGGAAGCGGGAACCGACGGCTGTCTCCTCCCTCGATGTTGCGCAGGGTCCTTGCGAGGATCCCACTCTCCGCCGCCTCCACCGGGTTGCCCAAACCGCTAAGCCCTCTCTTCATCGGTGCCTCGCGCTTCGCCACTCTTCTGGAGACCACGTCACAGATGGCGGCGGCGGCGAGGATGACCCCTTCTCCTTCCTGGACCACCACCAGCAGCAGCTCCCGCCCGACGTCGCCCGAGGGGTGGACTCCGTCGTCGCGGCGGCCGAGGCCAATGCCTACAATGCGGCGGACGCCGCGCGGGCCCGGTGGGCCGCAGGTCGCGGCGCAGCCCGGGTACGCGCCGGGGCGGCGCGTGTCCCACTCCACGCTCTCCATCCTCCCCAAGCACCGCCGGTTCGACGACGCACGCGCCCTGCTCGATGAAATGCGCCGCGCATCGACGGCCTCCCCGGCCGTGGTGCTCCTCCTCATCCGGCGCCACTGCGCTGCGCAGGACGTATCTGGTGCCGTCGCCGCGTTTCTCGTGCTGCAGAGCTTTGGATTCTGTCCTGACGTTGCCGAATTCCACTGTCTCCTGAGCGCGTTTTGCCATTTGGGACGTGGAGCACCTTCTCATGTACAGCCAGAAGGAGTTCCCGTTGGAGACCAAGAGCTTCAAGGTCATGCTCAATGGATGGTGCAACATTGTTTGCAGCGTGCGGGTGGCGAAGAGGTTTTGGAATTCCATGGAGAATTTGGGGGAGCATGATCTCATGCTTCTCAAAGACTGGGAAGCTTTGACTCTGTCAACCGCATGGAGGCTGGCATTGCACTAGATCAGAAAGTGTACAATGCAGTTGTGTATGCGCTTGCAAAGAGATATTGTGTGGAGGACACAAATATGCTTGTCTGGACTACGGATGGGATGAAGGTTGCACCAGACACAGCCACTTTTAACTCTCCCACTGGTCCTCTTTGCAAGGTTCGTCGTGTTCAGGTGGCAATGGTAATGTTTGATGCTATGAAACGAAGTGGAATGTCTCCTTCGATAAGCACCTTTCATGCGCTGCTTAATGTGGCTATGAACCCCATTGAGGTGTTTGATCTGTTGGATAAGATGAAAGAGTTGCAATGTGAGCCATAGATGGACACCTATATTATGTTTATTAGGAAATTCTGACACTGGAGGCATCATAAGAGTGCTTTTTTAGAAGCTATGGAGTGCAATGCCTGCAGATGGGCTGCCCTGATCAGAGTGCTTACTATGTTTTGATACACCAGTTCTTCCTAAATGGGAGACTAAAGGAGCCAGCCAGTAAAGTATTATAAAGAGATGAAAGCCAAGGGGCTTTCACCAAGACTCAAGTAACATACAGGCTTGGCTTGCAGGCAGTGGGCTTGCTAAAGCGTCAACTTCAGTTTACTCTAAGGGTGGTTCGGTGTCCCTTAGACTTCCCAGAAAGTGATAAGGTTAAGGTTACTTCTAAATGGCGACTCGTAAAAAGAAATGAATACAGGATATGAAGGTGCTGATTGTTATTTCTGAAGATCTGCTCAAATTTCGAAGTGACACTTGGCTGCACAGAAAATGGGGGCAGTTGTATGTTTAGCCTAGTAATTTGTCACTTGGTTGATAAGTTGATAATTGGAATTACAATGCCAAGCCATGTTCAGCTTGTTCAAACATAGGCGGATGCATGTGATTTGCTGTATTTCTTTGCACGTACCCTTTTTGTCTGCACTGACTACATGTTCAACTTTTGGCGCACAAAGCTTTTCATGAGGCATGGAGGGTTACGCCCACATGAATACTTCCATTAATGTCAAAGGGTCAGTACATGTCATTTTTGCGAAGGGAAATCAGGGAAACTGAGATGGAGAAAAGAACAGCTTGATACAGCTTTCTTATTTGAAGATTTTGCTATTCATGTTTCTTGGATGCTTCAAACCAAAGCTGCAGATACCATCTGTAGATCCATTAGTTTAGATTCCATGGACAGCACTGGATCGAGCTGCTACCGGAATCGGACTCGCTCCACATTGTACGGGGAAGTGATCTTGAGGACATTACAAGCAGAAGGGGTTAGTAGCTGTCCACCCTACCTCTGTTGTTTAGTTATCAGGAACGTGCTTGTGAAGCCAGCCCCTGACACTTAAATTGTAAGCAGTTTCCACTTTCCAACATGTTCATGCTTCCTCTTATTATACATCAGTTGAAGCTTTTTTTATTAGAAGAGATTAATTGCAGTCGGAGACATTTATTGACTGTCTGAAAATCTCTATCGATCAAGATGGCTGATTTTTTGTTTGGATAGTAAAGTTTTAAGTATTCTAATCATCAAGAAAAATCCTTGATTGAAGTCTATTTTGCCGTTCGTATGCTTTGACAGTATCTGTAGTATTAGGATTTCTGTTGTAGTGCTTATGCCTTGTGGTTTCAAAATATGCAAGGACACACCTGTGATTCCATTGATTAGGTATTAGGGTACGGTCTAGAGGCAATTTTGTTTACTAGACTAGAGGTGTGAAATTTGTTTACGGGGTTGTAGGCAAACCCTATTCATGTATTTCATGCCTCCAGACTATACCCTAACTCCTGATTGTACTGTCATTTGTGAACTGCTATGTAGTATGTTTCCCATGTTCATTATATTCTTACAGCCTTTCCATTTGGAATCAGCATGTCTTTCACGCACTGTAAAATAATAGCTGTATCTACACTTTCATTTGTTTGATTTGATACATGAAGCTTTGCGATGCATTGAAGGTATTAAGATCACACAACCATTCACCTCCATATCTGCAGCTTAACAAGCATTTCTATTTTCTTCCTCTACTATACCCACGTCATGGTGCGGCCAGATATTGTACATACGTGGAGTACAAGATATTTTCAGCATATAAGGCTAAGAATCATCTTGCAAGCATTACAAGGCCAGCTATTACATTGCTGTTTTTTTGTTTGTGGCTGAGAAATGAGGATACACAGCAGCATTATTCACTAGCAAATCCCAGCAGCTGCACCCACTCCTAGAAGCGATGGTAGCAATGGTGGATATGCAGCAACAAAGAGTCAATATGTGTGGTAAACCACCGTCTCCCTCGGCTTGACAACAGCAAGTATCCAGTCACAGCTGCCAAGCCACAAGCAACACCTAGCTCAACAGACAGAACATCCCAGTTTGCAGAATCATTGTCGCCATCATCTCTAATTCTCGACTCAGGCCTGTGGCACTGACGAGAAAGTGGAATCCCACACAATCCGTTGTTCCCTTCATAGGACGTGTTCGGGAAAGTCAAGAACTGACCAGACTGTGGAACCGGCCCAGACAAATAATTATAAAAGAGGTCCAATACCTCAAGAAAAGTAAGGGACGCCAGGCCCGAAGGGATCTCCCCTGAGATATAGTTGTTAGAGAGGTCCAGTGATTCGAGCTGCACCATACTCGACATCCGGGAAGGGATCTGATCTACAAATGCATTCCTTGATAGGTTGAGCACTTTGAGAAGCTTGAGGTCACCGATTTCGCTGGGTATGGTGCCATCAAAGCTGTTGTTCGAGACATCAAAAGATTTGAAGGTATATAGGATCCTTACAAGCGTCAAATCCAGCCCCTTGAGCATCACAGTGACAGAGTTCTCGTAGTATGTGTCAATCGCATACTGGTACCCAATTGTCCGTGCCTGACTTTCAACTTCGGAAGAATTAATCATTGCTTTCAGTCTCTTCAAGCATTATGCCGGTATCCCACCATTGAAATCGTTAGAAGATATGTCAAAGACCTGTAACACGGGAAAGAAATTTGTTCCATCGATAATGGTAATTGGGCCATGGAACCTATTTGATCGCAGAACAAGCACTCTCAACTGAGGGAGGTCTCCTAACCAGTCCGGAAAAGTACCCACTATCTGGTTGTCCCCAACATCTAGAACCTGTAGCATCTTACAGTTCACCAGAGATTCTGGCAGCTTGTCCTCCAGCTTGTTGTCATTAAGATTCACCGTCTCGAGTGCGCATCCTCTACTGATATTTTGGGGCAGTGGTCCCTGGAAAATGTTGCCTCTCAAGTTTAACACAGCAATGCTCTTGTTCTCCTGGAACAAGCAGGGTGGTACTAATCCACCCAAACTATTAAATGAAAGATCAAGAACCTTGAGATTGCTTGTATTGCAGATCATGGGTGGGACTTCTCCTGTGAGCATATTGTTTGACAATGACAGGAAGTACGCATAAGTCAGGCCTGACAGAAACTTCGTTGGAATCGAGTGAGTGAAATGGTTGCTGGAGCAATCCATGAACGAAGTGTTCAGTGGGGGGATAGGGAGTGAGCCCTCAATCATGTTAGAATGGAGATCTAGGTAAAGGTATGCAGGTGCTAAGATATTCCCCTGGATACTGGTGAATAAATTATGGGAGAGGTTGACGTAGTAGAAATCATTTGCTCCAGCCTTCCAAATCCAATCAGGTATGGGCCCGGCAATGCTGTTGTCTGAGAGGTCTAAGCTTTCGACTTCATTCTGGTACATCAAGAATGCAGGCAGCTTTGTTAAGTTGCACGATGCCAGCCCCAAGGACACAATATTGGGATATCCAACATAAGACCTGGCATCACCTTTCTCAAGAACAGACAGCCTGTTGTGGGATAGTTGAAGAAGAGAGAGGTTCATCAAATTCTTGAGCAGACTTAGATCCATAGTACCCGTAAGATTGTTGGATGAGAGGTCCAATCTTGTGAGTCCTGAGAGCTTGGACAATAACTCCGGAATCTGCCCTTGCAGATTATTTTCACCTAGAAAAAGATACTGCAACCTAGAAGATGCATTTGGATGCAACAGAAGGTGTCCAGTGAAATTATTGTGGGTGAGGTCCAACTCCAGCAAACAAGGGTGAGAAAACAACTTCACAGGTATCTCACCAGAGAGTGAGTTGTTGCTAAGATTAATCCTGGTGAGGTTATGTAGAGCACTGTACCCATCCGAAGGTAACGATCCAACGAGATTGTTATTTGACAAATCAACCTCCTGAATCACTGTCCATTGAGCAAAGGACGGCAGAGCTCCATAGGAGAGGCAACTGGAAAGGTCCAGTGTCACGAGATTATGGAGGTTGGTAATAGATTCTGGTATGTTTCTGGAGAACATTGTGCCGGAAAGCAGCAAACTCTGTAAAGCACTGCTTGGCGTGAACTCAGGCAGCTCTCCATGCAGCATGGTGTTTCCTGACAAGTCGAGCACTTTTAAGGTCTTGATGGAAAATATCCTTGATGAAGGAAAGGTTCCCATCAGCCCAGAGTTGCTGAGGCTAAGAACCAACAAGGAAGACAATTTTTCAAACCCGGTGAAGGAATTCATCATAGGATGGCTAAATATACAGTATTCAAGGATCAGTTTTGAGAGGAACCGTAATTTTGGAACAAGAGAACTTGCAATAGGCTCGGAAACCCAGCAGTATGACAGCTTCAGCTCTCGGAGGGAATGCCTGGAACTGGAATTATTGGCATCAGAAACAGAAATGTTAACATAATCGATGTAAAGCCTCTGGAGACTGCTCAGGTTGGTGATCAGGGTGTCAAGAGTATGTTCTTTTAGCTCCAGAAACGGAGTTGCTTGGTTCTGTACAGTGTCCCAGGTGAAGGCACCAGCGAGATGAAGGGTCTCCAAGTTGGGGAGGCGGGCAATACTACTGGGCACTTGTCCGACGAAGCCACAGTAGGAAAGGTTAAGGTACGTGAGGCTGCTGAGCCGCTCGAATCCGTCGTTTGGCAGCTGGATTCCCAGGAAGTCATTGTTCGCAAGGCTAAGGAAGCGAAGCGACGTAAGCGCGAAGAGGTCGGAGCTGAGGTTACCGGAGATGGTGAGATCGGCGAGGTCCAGTGAAACAACCACCTGGGCGTCTGGCGTGCCGGCATCGCCGCACGTTATGCCTTGCCAGGTGCAGCAGTCGGATTCGGAGCTCGCCTGCCAGGAGGATAGCTCCGAGAGCGCATGGTCGAAGACGAAGCCCTTCTTGTGGCGGAGGAGAGCGTCCCTCTCGTCGTGGCGGCATAGGCCATCTCCGAGTTTACTGGCAACAACGATGATGATGGCGGCAACCAGGAGAGGGTAGCTGCCGCGGCTGCGAGGATAATAGCAAGGCATGGCTCCGGCTCCAACTCCAAGAGGAAAGCGCCATCGTTATATAGTTATATTTCTCTTATATACTATTCTGGATCCTAAGCACGACACCAGCACTGTCAGGCGTGGTGTGAACACCTCCGATTTGCTAGGTGGACTAACGCTAGTGTAAATGCTGTCTCTGCTTTTGCACTCCTAATGAATTGGACATGTACACACGTTTTATAACTTTGTGTCCCATTCAGTGACATGGTGGTAATTTCATGGCGACTCCGTCAATAAATATGGTAGCTTGGGGTCCTTCCTTCCAACAATAGTCGCCACTCGCCAAGTCGCATTTTTTAACACTTTTTCTCAAAATATAATATTTCATCCTTTTTAAATTATAGATTATTTTAACTTTTGTAGATATATATCTAAATGCAAGTAAAACACTATGGATCTAAGAAAAAGTTAAAACATAAAAATTTAGAACGGAAGAAGTATCTCTGCACGTCTTGGGAGAGAGGTCGCTGCTGTAACACGGTCAGAACTCATAACCTGTTGCAGCCGTCACCGGGGCACCTCGCAGACGGATTGCACCATCCGGGGCTCCTCTCCTTCTCTTCTCGCAGAGAAAATGGCACGCATGGCCAACAGCGTCCAGCCCCGAAACGAAGGAGACGGGATGTTGCGATGTGCTGACGTCGACCCATGCGCCGGATTCGAACTGCTTTCTCGCCGGGCATCCACACGAGTCCCATCTCCATCAGGCTCATCCCAACCTAACCTTCCCGGTTTTAACTTCGTCAGCCAATGGTTAGAAATTGTCATCCTCAATGCTTAATCGCATCGGCATCTCCTCTACGGTTTCCCACTTCTATGAAAGCTCCTCCATGCCCCTTGACGCAACTGCGCCCAGGTCCTCGAACCGGCTCAATTATTCAGCTCAAGCGACATCATGTTTGTTCTCTGCAACTGTACACATGAGCGATATCACCAGCTAATCGCTCCAGTTGCTAACTTGCTATCGGCTATCGCCATGTCGTCTTCCTCCCTGTTCAAGAAGCTGGGGATTACGGGAGCCGGGTCCCCAGCTATCCGGCCGCCACCTCCTCCTCGGTGCCGGCTTCCTCGCGTTCACCGTCTTCGTCGTCCACCCCAACGAGTTCCGGATCCAATCCTTCTTCGCAGGCAGCTGCAGCCGCCCCAACGCGAACGCCACCGCTGCCGCGTCAACGGGCAAGGCTTCCAGCGTCCCCCATGCCGCCGTCCCGGAGGCCGCCTAGTCGCCGGCACCGGCGCCGGACGACGACGGCGACGTGCACGTCCTCATCGGCATCCAGACGCTGCCGGCCCAGTACGAGCGGCGGCACCCGCCCGAGTCAAGGGGGGGTTTTGTAAATATTCGATCCGGACGTTTTCAAAAAGACCCCTAAATCGGATCGCGATCCATAATCGCGATCCAAATCAGGGGGTATTGTGAAAATATTTGACCCAATATTTACAAATATACCCCTCAATCGCGATCCAAATAAGGGGTCATATCGTAAATATTCCATCCGCCATTTTACAAAAGGACCCCTATATCGGATCGCGACTATTAATCGCTATCCAAACCGGGGGGCTTTTCGAAAATGTTCCACGGCGACGCCTGAACAGCCGACACCAGCCCGCGCCGGCGGCGGCAAGCGGGCGGCGGCTCGCTCCTCCCTCGATGTTGCACAGGGTCCTCGCGAGGGCGATCCCACTCTCCATCGCCTCCACCGGGTTGCCCAAACCGCTAAGCCCTCTCTTCATCGGTGCCTCGCGACTCGCCACTTCTTCTGGAGACCACGTCACAGATGGCGGCGGCGGCGAGGATGACCCCTTCTCCTTCCCGGACCACCACCAGCAGCAGCTCCCGCCCGACGTCACCCGAGGGGTGGAATCCGTCGTCGCGGCGGTCGAGGCCAATGCCTCCAATGCGGCGGACGCTGCGCGGGCCCTCGACCGGTGCGGCGCTGAGGCGTCCGAGCCGCTCGTGGTGGCCGCGCTTGCGCGCCTCCGCAACAGCTGCGCCGCCGCACACGCCGCATTCCGGTGGGCCGCGGCGCAGCCCGGGTACGCGCCGGGCCGGCGCGCGTCCCACTCCATGCTCGCCATCCTCGCCAAGCACCGCCACTTCGACGACGCGCGCGCCCTGCTCGACGAAATGCGCCGCGCGTCGACGGCCTCCCCGGCCGCGGTGCTTCTCCTCATCCGGCGCCACTGCGCCGCGCGGGACGTCGCTGGCGCCGTCGCCGCGTTCCGCGGGCTACCGACCTTCGGATTCTGTCCTGGTGTCGCTGAGTTCCACGGCCTCCTGAGTGCGCTATGCCGGTACAAGAACGTTCAGGACGCGGAGCACCTGCTCATGTCCAGCCATAAGGAGTTCCCCTTCGAGACCAAGAGCTTCAACATCGTGCTCAATGGTTGGTGCAACATTATCGGCAGTGTTCGGGAGGCGAAGAGGTTTTGGAATGCCATGGGGAATCTGGGCATTGACAGGGACGTCGTGTCGCATGGGAGCATGATCTCATGCTTCTCAAAGTCTGGGAGTTTGGATTCTGTCATGAAGCTCTTTAACCGCATGAAGGAGGCTGGCATTGCACCAGATCGGAAAGTATACAATGCAGTCGTGTATGCACTAGCAAAGGGACGTTGCATGGAGGAGGCAAAGGTGCTTGTCCAGACTATGGAGGAGAAGGAGGTTGCCCCGGACACAGCCACTTTTAACTCTCTCATTGGGCCTCTTTGCAAGGCTCGTCGTGTTCATCAGGCAATGGAAACATTTTATGCTATGTTAGGAAGGGGTGTGCCTCCTTCAGTGAGGACCTTCCATGCGTTGCTTAATGTGGCCAGCAGACCCATTGAGGTATTTGATATGTTACTCAAGATGAAAGAGTTGCGCTGTGAGCCAGAGATGGACACTTACATTATGTTAATCAGGAAATTCTGCCGATGGAGGCAGTATGAGAGTGTGGAGAAGCTATGGAGTGCAATGCCTGCAAATGGGCTGAGCCCTGATCGGAGTGCGTACATTGTGTTGATACATGGATTATTCCTAAATGGAAAACTAGAGGAGGCGGCAAAGTATTACGAAGAGATGAAAGCTAAGGGCTTTGCACCAGAGCAGAAGACTCAAGAAATGATACAAGCTTGGCTCGCAGGCAGAGAGCTTGCCAAGGCATCAGCTTCGGGTCGTTCAAAGGATGGTTCAGTGTCTCTCAGACTTCCCAGAAAGTGACAAGGTTAAGGTTAGCTCTGAAGGGTAATTCATAAAAAGAAACGAAACAGGATAGAAGGGTGCCTATTATGATTCCCGAAGAACTGCTATAAGTTCGAAAAGACACTTGGCTGCACAGGAAACGGGGACTACTGTATTTTTTTCGTATTTATTTGTCACTTGATTAATAAGTTGAGAAAACTGGAATATGCCAAGTCATTTTCAGGTGGATGCATGCTATTTGTATTTCTTCGCATTGAGCTTTTAGTGGGTACTGACCAGATGTTCAATTATATGTTTACCAAACTTCTCCTGACGACATGTTTAAGCCCACCTGAATGCTTCCTTTAATATCGAAGGGGCACTACAGGTGATTTTGCAAATAAAATCAGGGCAAATGAGATGGAAAAAGCGACAAGCAGATTAACATAGCTTTTTGATCTGATGATTTTTGACATTCTTGTTTCAAGCAAAAGCTGCAGATACCATACAGAGATCCATTAGGCCGTAGATCCCATGGAGGACAACAGTGGGGGCAAATGAGATGGAAAAAGCAACAAGCAGATTAACATAGCTTTTTGATCTGATGATTTTTGACATTCTTGTTTCAAGCAAAAGCTGCAGATACCATACAGAGATCCATTAGGCCGTAGATCCCATGGAGGACAACAGTGGGGCCTGAGCTGCCACCAGAGTTGGGCTGACTGAGGACATTGCAAGGGCAAGTCATCTTTGAGTCTCTTTTTACAAGCAGAAGGGGTTAATACTTGTTTCCACCCAGCGGTTGTTCTAAAGGACCACTGACCACGCTTCCGAAGCCTGCCTGTCGCTTGAATTGTAAGCAGGTTCAACTTTCCGCCATGTTCATTCCTCTCATTCTGTATGCCTGGAAACTCAAAAACTTAATTCTTATGTTCCATACTATGACGTTTTAGTTTCAGCAATTTCATTGTGTGTAGGGTCCACTGGCATATCATATACCGAATTTTGCGTTATCTTGTTCTTCTGGATGATACATCATGCACCACTATATATTTCTTTCTTTCCTCTCGGGTCTATTGCAAGTTTGCAACCGATGTAGTCATTGCAACCTTTTCTGATGGCATTGCTAATTTGCATGTGCGCATGAAGAATCTGACGACAAGATCACATTGGATTTGAAGCTGGGAGTGCGCGCCGCCAGCCTGCTATTAATCAATGGCCATTATGCATGGATTCGTTCTGACGGTAGGGCTCATCTCGTCTCTGATATCTGAATACATCTAACCTATCAGATACTCTTTAGATTGCTACCTTGTGGCTTAAAATAATGCCTTAGGAGCTGGCTGCTTAGATCATACTACTGGTAGCATGGTCCAAGTCAAAGAGCTTATCCTTGTACGGTCTGAAGACCTTTCTATCATATTCCCAAAGATATACCGCTGCTGATCGCAACTGGTTCTTTAATGTATATCTTCTCGCACGCCTGAACTCTTCTGATATGTACTCCAGAATTTGGCGTTATCTTGCAACCAGATGCAAGTTGCTTTAAACTATACTATGTAGATGATAGATGACGCATTTCTTGAGGAAAACGATATCACTTCCTGTGTGCTACTCAACAGGCTTATCGCATATATGTCAATGCTTGTGTTCAATACCATTTTCATGGTATCTCTCTAATCTATGCAAGTGTCACCAACTCGTATGGGTCATGAGTCATGGCATGATGACAACTGACAAGACTAGCATTAGTGGAACGGAACAGTGAATGGACCGTCCCGGTTCCAGAATTAGTTTTTTTTTTTCCGAACACGCAGGAGAGCCGCGTATCTTTGTATTAAGAGGTCACGCATTAAGAGGTCACGCAGGAGAGCCGCGTATCTTTGTATTAAGAGGAATGAGGAATGAGAATTATATTTGGTTGTTCGATATCAGTTGTTCTCTCGTATGCAAAAGATACTACTAGGAAGATAAGGAATGAGGTTATCCCACTGTAAAACAAATAATAAGTCGTAGGTTGATCTCAGGCTAAAGTAAACACTAGACTGGTGCATCTGTCTCTCATCTTACTCGTGTACAGAATGGCACCATCAGATAAAAGACCAAATGTGCTGTAGAATCATCCTTCATAAATTTCAGTTCAGACTGAACATATATATGACAATACTGGTAGCTTCATAGTTTGCTCAAGAACTGCAAAGGTAGATGCTTTTTGCAGGTTAACAAATGCATAGATAGATCTAACGAATGAATAAACATTACAAGACTACAGCAACAGTTATGCAGAATCATGCCATCCAAATTTTCAATTTGTTGTTTCTAGTCCTGTCTAGACACTCCTATTGCCCCCATTATTTACAAGAGCATGTCTTTCCCTTTCCATCTCAACTCTCAGAATGGTGGCAAGATTGTCTGCCACATCTTCATCGACGGCGAGCTCATCGACTGCAAGTAGCCATGGCCTTGCCCAGCTGCCAGATTCATCGTCTGGTGGACCGGGATAGGATTCACCATCTGCGCCATGCTGAAAGGCGCCTGCAGCTCATCCAGGTTCAGGCCGGTGAACCAGTCGTTGTCCTCCTTCACCGTCACGGTGCCGATACCGTTCCTCATCGCCTGCACGCCCTGCTGCGCCATGTTCCCGAAGCTGTTCTGCATACCGGAGGCGTTGTCGATGTCCGAGTCGTGCGTCTGGAAGCTGTCGGACATGGAGTCGGCGAGCGCGTCCATGACCTCTCCCCCGCTCTGCCGGTGGTGGTGGTACGGCGCCGCCTCCTGCTCCTCCACCTTCACCTTCTCCCAGTTGTTCTTCTTGTTGTACAGCCGGCACAGCACCCACTCGTCCAGCTGCAAGCGCGCACGAAACGAAAAAAAAAAGACGTCAGCAATTGAAGTACCAACAGGGAATGCACGGCGCGAACACCGAGCGGCACCATCGAATGCATCCGGAGGAATGGAGTGGCCCATGACCGCGCACCTTCTGGGACCCCTTGTTGCCCGGGGCGCGGTCCGCGTCGGCGAGGCGGTACTCGTGCATGATCCAGTCGGTCTTGACGCCTCGGGGCGCCTTTCCGGAGTAGAACACCAGCGCCTTCTTGATGCCCGCCGCCCTGGCGCTGCCCTTGGGCGTGATGGGCTTGTCGGCGCCGGTGGCCTTCCAGTAACCCCTCCCGGCGGCGCGGTTGGGGCGCGAGCCGTTCGGGTACTTGCGGTCCCGCGGCGTGAAGAAGTACCACTCCTTGCGGCCGAACAGCGCTCTCTCTGAAGGAACAGAACAGAAACACACCACCGAGGTCAGAAACGCCATTCATTCGGTTCGATTCTCCAAATATTCGGATGAACGAAGAATCCATAAACAACAACAGGGAGAATAATAAATTTCCCTTTTCTTTCGAGGACAAAAAAAACAAGTGTAGATTTATCCTTGAAGCCATGATAAACAAAGAGAACGAAAAACGACGAACACAGGAAAGCAGAGCAAGGAGAAGAAGCAGAGGAAGGGAGGGGGCACGCACCAGGGAGATCCCAGGGATCCGACTTGTAGAGGTCGACCTCGGCGATGATGGGCACGGGCAGCTGCTGCCGCGCCACCTTCCGGCAGAGATAGTGCACCACGAGCTCCTCGTCGGTGGGGTGGAACCGGAACCCCGGCGGCAGGTTGAGCTCCGCCTCCGCGTCCCTGCGCCCGCTCCCCTCCGCCGCCGCCGCCATTGCCATCCTCCTCCTCCTCCTTGCACTCGAAGCAATCAACCCCCCAAACAGCCTGATGGATGGGGGCGCTCTCGAACCAGGTTCCAGACGAGACTGCGTCTCCCCCCTCCTCGTGTCCGGTTTCGAACGGCGGCTGGCTGGCAGCCGGTAGATAAATCCTCGTTGCCCGTGAGCTGTTTCCTTGACGGCCAAGGCGGTTGCGCGCCCCCGCCGCCTTTTATATGGGCTGCGCGCGCAGCCCAACTCGGTGGCCGCCCGCCGAGCCTGACGTGGGCCCGGCGTGTCCCCTTCCCCTCCCCGCCTCGTGGGCTTTGGATGAGGATGGGCGAGGCTGCTGCGAAGGTTCCCGCGTGGAAAAGGGTCTGACCCTGTTCGGCGGCGTTGGTGGCCGGCGACGACGGCGGCATCCCCCGTAGCAGAAGGGTCAAAAGGATTAGCAGGGCGGGTCGGGGCATTTTCCGCGCCGGAAATAGTAGAAAATCCCCGCGATCTGCCGATCTCGGCGAGTGGGACGCCGAGGTCGCCGTGACGGCTCCATTGTTTCTGACTCTTTTGCACGGCGCGCGCCCGCGGCCGCGCGCGAGGAGCTGGTGGCTCGGCTGCCGCGCGCCTCCTGCTGCCGGCGCCGTCTCCATCTCCGGTCTGCGCCACGTGCGGATCGTGCTATGCCTTGTTCACGGCAGGCGTTCAGGAAGGCTCCTGCCTGCGGCAGAGGGAGTGACACGTGTGGGGAGTTTCTCGGTAGTTTTGGGCCGGAGATTTCGTCAGGCAGCGGGCGTTGGGGGGTCCCTGCATCGGGTCCATGGAACGGAAGAAAATGAGAGTAATTTGATTTGATCTGCATTGAATTGACGAATAAGATCACGCGCCATGCTACAATGGCGACAGGCGCTTGAAATTCTCGCGAGGGATTTTACGAATTCCCAGTCCAAACGTGACGGTGCTCCATCATCTCCCGGTGGACACAGCTGCCTAATAAAATTTCCCCAAATTTAAATGTGGGTGACGTAAGCCGCGTGTTCCTTTCGATTTGATATGAATGCGATGAGGATCGACGAACTGTTTCCATCCTCAGACCATTTCAGATACAGGCGCCTCTGACCTCTGCAGCCAGCAGCCTGTCGACAACAAAGGATACGCTTTGGAATATTAAAAATCGCACTTTCCGATCTATACCTAGTACCCTGGCCGTTCATACGGGCGGCCCCCATGCGTCCACCTATTTTACTCGCAGACAGGCCGCCAGACAGCCAGTAGACCGTGTACAAGGTAGGTTCATCTCCTCTGTTCTGCTGCTGCGAAAGGAAGTTGCCATTCAGCACGTGCCCGGTGGATCAGCCCGCCTGCGCTGGACGGACGCTATCCTATCCAGGTGCGGTGAACCTTTGCCGGGGGGTCCGGTGCGCGCCACCCCGGAACGGTGGCGAGCACATCCGGCGGGGGTTGGTAGGCCCGCCGCCCGCGCGCCCTCGTCGTCGACGGCGGATGCGTCGCGCTCGATCGTCTCCGGCGGTGGACTGTGTCATGGAATTCGAGTGCATCGCCGCTGAAAAGGACGGACTGCTGGACGGGAAAACGGGGCCTGAAAGCGATTTTTCCACCATGCTTGTCTCATTGTCCGCTTCTTTTAGAAGAAGAAAAAAAGGAGAAGAGCGTGGTGCTTGCCTGTAGTTTTCCTTAATTAACTATTTGAGGTGTCTCACTCTCACAGCTGGGTGATCACTGAAAGTTTTCTTGATCAGAATGTAGTGTGTGAGAAATTAACAGCTTTGTGTGCTGGGATGTCGGCTTGGCGAGATGATTTGGTAGTGTTATTACTTGGTTGTCATACGGTAATCTTGATTTGACTAGAGTAGGTGTACTCCCTCCACTTTGCAATGTATATGCACATGGTGCAAGGAGTACTATTTTTTTATTGTGTTGTTATATTCATAAAGTTTCTAATGCAAAGCTTGACTTTATATGCGGTTCCTGTAGCCCTATGGGCTTGGCGGTGCTAGTGCAAGGATGAGAGTAAACCCTGAACGTTGCTGCTCGTTTTCTGCGACCGGTCCAGGAGCGATGATGGAGAGATCTTGGGGTGGCGATCCGGCCATTGAAGAAGAGGGGCATGCATGACTTCCCTGTGTCTTTACTGTTGTGTTTGCGTCTTTTTCAAAGAACATTGTACTCTTGTTTCCTTTTGCCAATCCATGCCATATATCCCTTTAAAAGAAGCATTATATACAATACAACGTGGAACTTCTAAAACCGCGCGTGGAGCACTTAAAATGGATTTGTGTGCTCCAAAATGTGAACATCTGAATATATTCTATTGCCTTTTTCATTGGTGTTGGATTTTTATTTCTTAATCTGCGCGTAAGGGTGGACAAAGAAAAATATTAGACCGCGGCACAACTTCAGCAAAGGACACCCGCTAGCTTCTTGCCTCATGCATGTGACGCCCATTTCATCACCTACTCCAGTTGTATTTATTTTTTTCGAATCACCTACTCCAGAATGATCCCATTGTTGTGGTGCGTGGTGCGCTCAGAATCGATCGCTATCAACTCGAACCAAACAGGAGCTGGACCAAACAAAAAGATGCCTTTCTAAGTTCCAGGTTCTCGCAGCCACCGCAGAATGGCCGACGACGACATGATCCGCCGAGGATCGAAGGTCAGAGATATCCACCGTAGGGATATCCAGGGATTGCTGCCTGGATTTGGTCAGAGTCTCAGAGAGGTAGGCCGCCGTAGGCATATCCAGGGAGGGGGGGAGGAGATATCCACCGGCCGGACGGCGGGTGACGCCAGTGCCGACGCGAACCCGGCCGGCCAGCTGCGGTGTTACGTCCACCGTCCGTCCTGATGCTTCCTTGTTCCTTGAGCGCGAAGGCGTCACTGCGGCCGTGCTTGCGCGCGCTTGTGTCCTTGACTGGACCAAATCCAGGCGGCGGCCTGTATGGTCATCGTCATCCGATCGCCCTACCCCACCTCCCAGCTGGCCAACCGTACGTGCGGCTGGTCCAGTCAGTCATAGCGTCACGTGTGCGCCGCTGCGTCGCAATTGCCTGCGGGCTGCGGCTGAGGTGTCGACCGGCGAAGCTGTGCCCCGTGACGCTCTGTGGCTGCGGCGCCATTGGTACGTCTTGGTCTGAGTCAGCTGCTTATCGAACGAGGAGGACCGCGCCTGTGGCCCTAGTCTGTTCTGAAGCGCTGCGCATGAGGTGCGTGAATGAATGAGCATAGCCGGCCGGAGCGGCGCGCGGACACAAGGCACGGGCTCTCACGAGGCCCGGCGTCTTTGCCCTACGGACTGTCAATGGCAAGACGCATGGCGTGGATCGTGCCTGCGCGCGCTGCAAGGACAGCTCATCCACCACGCACGGGGTCGCGCGGCATTTCAGAGATATTTAGCACGTTGCACACAAGGGCTGCCTGCAGCCCGTGGAATAGTCCATCCAACCAGCCACGTGTCATGCAATTAAGGGCTAGGGCGCCAAGAAGATTCCAACCGGGTATCTTGCAGCTTACTCCTCGTATCACACACCAAGTAGACAACTAGTATATAATAACTGTCTAATACATTCAAGCGGAAATGTAAATTGCTTCATGAACTCTTGAAATTGTAATATATCAGTACCTGTACTGAATTCATAATTTTTGTAATTGTAATATATTTGATAATATACCAAGAATTATTGTATTAACTCGATTCATATGTATGGAGAAAATTTGCACTAAAGAAATAGATTTCAATTCATATATGTATTAACTTAAAAGAGTCTTTGCTTCTCTACCAGCTTTCCCTACAGTGTTAAACACTCTCCATAAAGATTAATGTTAGCTCGTTGTAACTCACTAGACGTCACTCTTTGTGATCTTGATTAAAAATTAACAGTTGGCATGCCTCCCTAAATAGTAGGAACTAGCATCTAAATCCTAAACCTTGTTGCCATTGCGTGTGGGGGCATGAAGAGAAGAGAAGGAGATGAAATTCATCCAAATTAAGTCAACATCTTACCAATATTAAAGTCGATAATTTTGGGGGTGCGGATTGACTGATAATTTCTGAAATCGCTCCATTGGAGCCTCCCTAAACCCTAGAACTGCGGATTTGGGGCAAGCACAGCAGGGAGGAAGAGCGGTGAAGGCGGAAAGCAGAAGACAAAATGTGGGATCGGAAATTGGGACCGCCACAAGAAGCTTCTTCCGCAAGCTTTTCGACTTCCGTCTACTAAGATAAAAAAAATTGATTGGCATGCTTTTGGGCCGTCCAACGGTTCACATTCGTTTATTAGGAACCAAGGCTTTCGTACCTAGACTTTCCCACGCCGCCTCACCGTCCCCATGCCATCACCGCCGCCGCCAAGCACCGAGACTCTTTGAACTTGCTGTCTCGATCCTGCTACGATCGGTATATCTCGTGAAAGCTGTAAAATTGTCCCAAAAGTTGCAGTAACGGTGTATGAATTTATTGTCATTGTAAACGAAGCAAGATAGGCATATATAATATCACTACAGTTACTACCTTTTATGCTATGTGAAAGGCCCTTTGAAGTCATGGTGGATTTCTCTATTATTTGTGTCTTTCTTAGTAAACTAATTTGCACAGGCTATCAATTCAAGAGTTTTGGAGGTCATGAACACTCCAAGTTTTGGAGGACAATCAGCTTCTGCTCTATATACTATTGACCCCGCACCAAAAGATTCAGAGCTTCTTGTTTTTGTAGTTGCAGGTAGACATATGGCTCTTAAGCGAGGAACGGCGAGATATCATCATGCTTGCTAAAGATTATTCTTTAGCTGCATAGTATCCTGATCCAGAACTCTGTATTTGGTTCTGCAATTTTTTTAGGATGGATGCTCTGTGTTTGGAGCTTGGGAGGTGATGTTCAAATATAGTATATCCTAAACTTTACATACAGAGATTCTACCTAGTTTACTAGAAGACCCTGAATTTCAGAATGAAAGAGATCCAGGACGAACTATTTTCATGTAAGACGAGGAGGTACCTTTAATCATCCTGGAACAGAAGATAGAATTTCTAGTGTGTAATATATTAGATGAACCTTTTGCATACCCAAGCTAAATTCACCAATTGTTTTACTTCAAGTATTCTGTTGGTTCACACATTCCAAGTTCCTTGCAACGAACTGATTATCATCAGGCTACAATGTAACCATGCAGTAAACCAGTGACACTAAAGTGCCAGACGAGAAGCAAACGCTAATTGTCCATGCGAAACATTTGTCCATGCAATGAGAAGGAACTGTGTGTAAATTATTTATCTTGTCCGGGTTTTGTGGTTTGTGTATAGTGCAGCAGAAAGGGCGTAATAGGTAATACGATTATATAGTACTTACCTATCCTCGAATGTATAGGAATACTAAAGTAGATGTGGCTGTGACGGCTACGTACGGTGGAAATGGGATGACTAAATAGAGAGCCTCAGGAAAGATGGGAGTCGGAGTAGATAACAGTTAAGGCGTTTTGGTTGAGCTGATCTGTAGGCTGTAGCCTTCCCGGCCTTCCGTTACTGATCAATGCTGACCTCCAACTTCTGTCAAAAAAAAGGTATTCAGTTCCTATATGAATCTTTGTCACCGTCACCTCTGCTTGACATTCTGAACTAAATTTGCACCTCACAAAATCCGCCACCACTGTGGCACTGCTTGAGAGTTATGCAAAACCTGTAAGCGTGACCGTTTATTTTTAATTTTTTTTAAAGGGAGTCGATTTTAAAATATAGAGGCAATTTAAGGCTCTCAAAATATAGAGGCAGCCCCCAATCTAATTTGGGAGATCGATGCAGAAGAGCCCTAATTTAGAGGATACGTTAACAATTTTGTCTTGCCTCCCTACAAGTTTCTTCTGAAAATTTTGTGAGCCCAGTTTGTGAAATATTGATTTTAATACCCCTGGGAAAAACACGTCCAACTTTGAAATCTCAAATAATAAAGCAACTTTGAAGTCACGGGTTCTGATAAAAATATATCGACGACAAAGCTAACATAATTTTCCACACCAACAAAAACATATTATTATGCATACATCATACTGTATATTTAACAAGTACATTTCGCAATTAATTTAAAAAGCCAAATTCTATTGCTGTACACCACAGGAAAAATCAACGCAGGGCGGCAAAATGTGTCAATAGTCAATACTAATTAGCCCTTGCTGGACTAGCTACTACAAAGAAAACATCTGGCTAGCTCTCAACTAAAACGGGACCCAAAGGCTCTGCAAGAATGGGTTGACCCGGCATGGGGGTTACGAAATGTCGGCCCCAAGCCGATTAGTGCATCCGACATACCTATATCTACAAACAACAGCATCACTATGCCTCAAATTTACAATGAATTACAATGGTTGGTATTTCTGAGTACTTTTATCGTATCTATAGTGGTTCCATAGACCCACTCTTTAGCCTCTCCATCCGTGCTTGCAGCCCAGACAGAGCTCGTTCATCCATGGGCGGAATATTACTTTGTTGCTGGGGTTCACCATCCATTCGTGTTCCCCCATGGAGCATGTTACTTCCGTTCATACTAGCCAGTGGCCGAGCCTGAGCTCCATCAAAATGACCTACAGCTGCGGCTTGAATGCTTTTCATCCTTTCCCTAAGAGCATCCAATGTCCCTGCTGGTAAAGAAATAATAATTCCAACAATCAGATGGCATAAACATTGACAGCATATACAATTATGCATGCAGCTGCATTGAGGCAGTGTAGGATGGGGACCTGAGGTCTGGTATCTGTCCGTTGGTTGATCTGTAGAATGTAGTCTAGAATCATCTCCTTGGCTTCTGAAGGCCTGTTGTGTCTCACCGCTGGCATCATCTTCATTTGAATCTGGTTTGCTACCAATCGATTTTGTGTGAACAGGAGAAGGTGCAAATTTTGGAGAGGGTATTGCTGCTATTGGAGGAGGCGTGGATAATGGAAGACTAGAGGGCGTCCTTCCAGCTGCTGCATTTTTCTCCACCTGCATTAATGACGATGTAAATTCAATTGTACCTCAAATAATACTGTCAAAACAAGCTCAAACTCCACCATGACAAAGGTTTCAAACCTGAGCTAGCCCATCTCTGATATAGGTTCTAAATGCTTCACTTGCATTCTGAAGCTGAGCAAATATGTCGACCTGAGAGTGATGGTCCATCAGGTAGGAACAGAATAGAAAACTTACATTACAAAGTTCAAAACGAAATATGCACTGTACATGATTACAATCATCAATGGAAACCAAACTAGCTCAAGAACATTTTCACATGAAATAATCAAAGCAATGTTGAACATCCTCTGGATGTAACCGATTGACAATACCTTTGGGTAGAGCTGGGTTATTCGATAGAGTTCATACAGACCAATTGTACATGTCTGCTTATCACCAATTTTCTTGAAGACGGCAGCAAGCTCTTGCTGTTCATACAGACCAGGAAGGTAAAATAGCGTGTGAAATCACCGCATTAATATTTTTGCTTGACAAAAATGTGCGGCTAAAAAAAGTTGGAGATGGTTGCACCTTCAATTGCGCGTCAACTGAGTGAGTAGATGGGTTTGGACTGTTCGATGCAGCGTCACCCCAGTGAGTTTGTCCCATAGGTCCAGATGGTGTCAACATTCTAGCTGCTGCAAGGGTCTAGGATGACCAAACAATATGCTTAGCAAGGAAAAAAAACACTGAATGAAGCTCAAGGTAATAATGGGTTTGCATGTTCTACCTGAAGATTAAGATCAATGTATGCTAGAATTATTGGCTGAGGTTCAGCATCTATAGGAACCATTGAAAGGTGACCTTTAATTGCTGTCCCTCGAAGCTTGACAAGTTCATGCAAGACAGTTTTGACCATTCTTAATGGCTTATCATCAGCACCAGCCCTACAGATTATACAGAGTATCTATATAAACAAAAAATCCAAAGAAATAGTTAAAAAGCTGGACAAGAAAGAGGCAGACCTTCTACGTATTTCTTCCATTCCCAGTTCTTGTAAATAAATATGAATGCTCTGAAGAATTCGATCAAGATCAACTTCATAGATAGTACTCTGAAGAACCTGAAAGATGGAATACTGACTGTCAGAAGTAATGTCCTGTAGAGATTGGGGCAAGCAAATAATCACGTACCTTTGTCAATTTAATTAAACATTTGACAACTAAGTCTGAAAACTTCTGATTCTTTACAGCAAGAGACTCTGTTGGTGTAGGCGATGGCCATCTTGAAGGGTCCAAAGGCCTCAATAAATTAATTAGCACAACAAACGAGGATGTTCTTTCAGCATTATCCTGTTGAAAACAGAACCATTGAAGAAAGCACAGATGACGAGCAAAGGAAAGCATGAAAAAAGAAATTTTATGTACCAGGATCTTAAGCATTAAAACATTTAGCGCTTTGAGTAATTGACTGCCATCATCCATAAGAGGAACTCTTTCATCTAAAAGCCAAAGAAGTAACTCCGTAATAAGGTTGTCTAGGGTACCCTCCTTCACAGCATGAGCAAGACGTTTGATCTGAAACGTCTGCCAAAATAACCAAGATTTTAGATAAACAAAATTCACCATAAGAGAACAGCAAAGGGCCAAACATAAACATGTCAACAAACCTGCATGAGTGTATTTAAAACATATTTACAAGACCTTGAAGATGCCCCAGACAGGCTAAAATTGAAGGTCTTTGGAACCTGCAAGAATTCGTGATGAAAGTAAGAGATATGAGAGTGAGATATGTACTCCATGAAAATGAAGAGAGAGAAAATGTAACATGAATAGCACAGCAAAGACTAACCATAACTGCCAAGCATGAAACTAATCTGTCAGCTTCCTTAATTAGATCTTCAAGCACCGTGCTTTCAGGGTCAGCTGCCTGAGTTAGCTCATGGCATATGACTTTCATTCCTTCAACGGACTGCAGAAAACTAAAGGTCTCAGGCCAATGTATGTGTTTAATAAGTGAATGTAAAACTATAATAACACTAGGTTTTAAAATCTTGAAACCACTACACATCATATAAAGACAGATCAAATCAAGGCCTCAACATGATGGGCAAAAGTGACTATGGGAAATGAGCAAAAACACGACCTGCTCAGGCAAACCCAATGCAACAATCTCAAGAGCTTCATGCCAGTCTGCAGGACCAGTTGCAGCTGGCATCTGCCTAGGAACCATATGCCTATCCATATGAGCATCAGCATATCCGAAATTGTCCCTATTGACAGACAAGCATAGACAAGTTGTGTTATGTGATGGTATATAAAATAAGTATGAAGAGCAAGATAAGACACCTGGAGCACCTTGAGATCATTGACCCTGCAACTGAACGGGAAAGCATTTCTCCGCTTTGTTCTGCTACGTCAGACCTACATCCACAAAATGAAAGTATGGATAATTAAAAAAAACATCAGCTTTAAAATCAGGGATAAACAAATTGCATGATTCAGAAACAAAGACAAACCCATTCTCTCTAACTGAACGCCTCAAAGCTGCTCGAGCATCACCAGGCCTTCCTTCTCTCCTTTTATCCATTTCTCTAGCCTGACATACCATCGGATAGAATATGGTAAATCCTTTGGTCGTATCAAGTGGTTGTTGTAACTTTGTGCTAAAAAATAGCATAATCTGTATGTTGTTGGCTCATAGAAACAAACCTTCCATTTAAACCTATCATCGAGCATGCTTCTTTGGGCATCTGAGAGTTTTCCAACATATCGCCATACATCATCTCCTGTTTGGTCAAACATAGTAATACTTGAGACTCTTGCAAAGCAATAGTATAAAGTGTTGCAGAAGAGACAAATCCTCCTATTCAGTATACACAGTGATTTATTGCTTGTGCAAATAAACGAGCACACAACTCAAACCAATCAAATAAATTGCCTGGGAGTATCGGTATGGAAAGCATGCAAATATTTTGATCTTGGACTGGCTAAAAAGGGACCATGAAACTGCAAAATTTGCAAACCAGCTAAAGGGTTCAATTGGGAATACATCAAAAGGAGGTTATAAACACACAGTGAAATATCAGCTACTCAGAAAAGCAAGAAAAACGTGGGTGCATACCGAGGTTTTTGTAGGCAGTTGCAAGTGTATTTAGAGCAGCTTTCCTGATCTCACCATCACGCTCTGCTGTCAGTGCCGCAACAGATGGCAAGTTTTTCATCAACCCACCAACCTGCACGACAGAAACAAGTATCTGCTATAAGTAACTCAATAACACCTAACTGGCACAGGGAACGGGTAGATATTCAGACCTCAGTCCCATGATGGTCAATGAAGTATCCAATAATATCCACACATTCTATCCTCGTCCGGTTATTCTTGGAGCGGAGTCCCTCCAAAGTATAGGGGAGTAGTTTGGGAAGAGAATAAATGTTGACCATTTGCTTTATCAGCTCCCCCATTTTTTCCCTAACTTTTTCAATGTTATGACCAGACTGCAATGCAACAAGAATTTGGTCATGAAAACGAACTGTGATAACATATAATATGATATTTTTTACTAAACAATTTTTGTTCAGCTGAAGTATCCACGGTACCTTCTCTATAAGGCAAGGAAGAAAAATTGCAGCTTCAGCTTCTGTTAACATGTAAGATTGGTCTTTTAGAACATCAAACAGCTCAGGAAGAAAGTCAAGGACCTACAGGTGAATGTAGAAACCGATTAGGTTAAAGTGCTGCAACAAAAGCGGAAACGGACAGCATAATTCTTAACAAAGGTGCTATGCATTTACCTTCAGCAAACATGTCGTGTTAGATTCACAAAAGCGCAAGACAAACCACCTTAATAGTATGTCAAGAAGCTCAATTACTTCTTTCCCACTTGAAGGAAGTGCCTGCACAATCGCAACAGCATCAGCAAAAAAAATTGCAGGAAGAAGCTATGTTTAATCACTCGCTATTATTCAATTTCTAACCTTTTGTAGCAATTCGATACCATCTATTTGCCTCTTAAAGTCTGAGTTCCACAATCGCAAGCTTACATCTTCTCGGAAATGCTTAAACAAATCAATCTGCACATAAAATGTTATTTCCAAGAAAATCAGCTGATATGTCCATGCAGCAGTAACCCATACCACATAAGGCAAAAGGAGAGGGAAACAGAGCAGAGTGTAAATCATGCTGACAATCAAATGCAAACGTCCATCTGAACATATCAAACACAATAAAACATTGCATTCCAACACATAAAAAAAATGTGCATCCACCAAAATTGCTTCAAAAAAACTAATATTAGCAGGATAGATGCATACTATGTTTCTCTCCGATTAATATAATTAATTATCCAACACATAAAAAAATGTGCATAGTATGTTTCTCTCCAATTAAAATAATTAATTATCCACACAAGCAAAAAACAATCAGTAACCATGTTTGTATGATTTCTCGGTGATCATCTGGCACCTATAACTTCAATAGAGACCAATTGTTCTCCTGGGAACCACCCAAATCAGAGTTTTAAACACCCACGCAATTCCATCATGTTTCGATATAAAGCTCATATAAACTGTATATCATACCAATCAATGAAAATCCAACTTCGTTTTAAGAATTACAAACTTGCATTCTATACATTTTCAAAAACTTT
The DNA here is from genome assembly GCA_032594955.1 of Panicum miliaceum. NCBI lineage: Eukaryota > Viridiplantae > Streptophyta > Magnoliopsida > Poales > Poaceae > Panicum > Panicum miliaceum. The sequence goes on along the minus strand of CM064063.1, from coordinate 6,494,191 downwards.
CAGGGTACTGATGGTTGGTAACCAGTTAGGCACAGGATTTTTTTCATGCTATACCATGGAGTTAGCCTTTGCAATAACATTGTGTAGTACTACATCACAATGCTTTAGGGCGTTGTTTCTTATGAATCTTTTATACTGATAAAAGAAGTTCATAGCTCCACTTCTGCTACATAAGTGCACAGCATCTACTACCGTGTATGTGATCAAGTTATGTACAATTGTTAGCATAGGATTTTGTATGCAAGCGTGAAAGTATAACATTTACTGTACTAGCCCAGTCCTCGTTGGCTTCATTAAGAGCATTTTGCTAGATGCAACAACAGTCACAAGGAAAATGCCAGCAGAAGAGCACTATACTGGAACATTCCAAAGTAAAGGAATATAACAGGACTTAAATGTAACAATCTTTGAGTGGTTCCTTTCTACACAATACAAACCTTTAATTCATCAATCTGCTCTCGGCGCGGTTCTTCAAACTTGAATTTTCTTACCAAAACACGTCTCTCCCGCTCTTCCTGAACAAGCAGACTTGTATGAGACCAGAGCACAACCTAGTTGTGTTTTTTAACTGAACAACCCAGAGATGTTGCATGGCCCAATGATTGCTAACCTTGTTTGAGTCCTTTATGTTAAATAATGCCTGGGATTGTACATGATCTTGCGTAGAAACCATAGTAACGGATGCTCTTGCTGGAAGACCTCTCTGATAGTGGAGCACGATAGTTAGAAAACAGGTATCATTTTCCGGGTGCATATCAGGTGACAATTCATCCAAAAGCATTCATTCAAGTTTCAAAAAAGTTTGAAACTTGGCACATCCATAGTTCATCTTATGACATAGTTCAGATCAAACTCATTCTAGTTTAATTCATACAAAAACAACAGAGTTCAAGTGAATATGCTGGACAATCTATCTAGTGTATATTCACCCAGCATTTGTAACTTTTGTATGAATTAGACAGCATAACTTTGAACCTCAACTTTAACAATGACGTATAGTGTAAGATGAACAGTAGATGTGCCAAGTTTCATTTTTTAGAAACTTCAAAGTGCGCTTTTCAATGAATGTTCACCATTTCAAAAACTAGCACATTTTCATCGAAGCGGATAAGACACGTACTAGAGAGACAGGTTTGCCCACATTAGAACCACGATCGTTAGCACCATGTTTACTGTTCTTCAAACCTGCTTTTGATGGCAAGCTCATGCTTGTTGTCACCATCTTGACAGATTCAGAAAATCCTGATGTAATGCAGCAATAACGAGTAAGAACAAAAAAATCAATGACTACAGAAAAATAACTACATTGCAAAACAAGATCTGCAAGGCACCACCTTCATGTACAGTAGTCAGTTTCAACCTCTCTGCTACAATGGCCAAAGTAGGTGATGGCAGATCTTTTAGGTTCCTTCCAACCTACCCAAACAATAAATTCAGTTGAAGGAGGAAGCACCAGCATTAAAAGAAATGATGGATTAAAAGGAACAGGCAGATGAACCATACCACTTCTTGGCCACAGATTTTGAGAATTTCATTCATAAAGGATTCAGCAGCTTTACGGACTTCAGAAGATTTATCCTTTTCAAAAGAAGGGTATATAATTATATATTTCCATTGAACAACAACATTACTATAAAAGTATAGATCAAGCGAACACTAATCAAAAGATCAGTTTCAACTTGGTACCATCAAAGAAGATGCTGAGGGCTTCAACAAAGGCAAAGCCTCAGATGGATCGCCCATTTTTGAAACATGCTTAGATAACCAATCAAAAAGATCTTTTCGCCCTTCTGAGCCTGTTTTCTGATCACCCAAAGTCACAATAATATATGGAACCATCTTGTCGAGTTGGGCAGCAGCAACCCATGAATCTAGAGCAGTCAATGTGCACTCTCGCATGTGCTTCTTATTGTCACCAAGGCACTTCAGCACATCTGCCAAAATACCCTTCATAACAAACAGTTCTCAGTTATTGTAACGGCCAAATTATGCATGCAGAAGTACAGAGATAACATGAGAGTTAGTTCCAAACCTTGCTTGATTTTTCAACAGAAGGGCCCATAGCATATGCCAGGCCACCAATGGTGGACAAGGTTGCCATTACTAAATTTTTGTTGCTGTCATAAAGACGGCCTCTAAGCGCAGTGAACAGCTCAACTGCAGTGATAAGATGGCCAAGACAATTTAGTACAAGTTAGGTGAACATAACTCAACAGATACACATTCAATAGTTGATTGAGATAAATATAAATGGTGGACCTGTTCCTGTAGGCTGGATGCGTTTATGGGCCTCCTCCATAATTTTGTTGACTGCATCAATGGACTCCAGCCGTACCTGCCAATTCGCATAAGTATAATATAAAATATCACAATGAAATGCTAGACAACTTAGAGGAATCAAATAACTTAAAAGAGAAACCAGACAAGTGCCCAATACCTTCCAGTCAGGACTGCCCAAATTTTTTAGTAAAGTAGGTGTTATCTTAGCACTAATGTCTTCCCGTGGCAGCCCATCAGACGAGCCAGCAGATGTAGAAGATGAAGTATCCATAACTCTTACTGTTCTCTTCGGAGCAACAGTTGCACCCTATGAATTGAACCAAATTGGTGTCAATGAAAATCGAAGTCACAAAACGGACACATTTTCCAAACAGTAACTGAGACACAGCATACCTCAAAAGGATTTTTCTCATATTCAGCATCCAGGGCACTTAGAAGTGCAGGTTTGACATCACTTAAAAAGCCCTTGATGTCTGCAGGAAGGTTTATTTTAAAAACATGATCTGGCAATATTAACATGATGAAATTTGAGAACAATAAGATGACCTGGTCCCACAAACTTATGTAGCATCCCAATTAGTTTTATAGTTGCATTTCTTGTTGCAGCAGCACTGGATTGAAGACCGATGTCTTTGCAAAAATCAATCATGTCCTGGAACAACAAAGACAACTAAGACCAAGAGTGTGGTAAATCTGCAAGTATAGCGCAAACATGTAGAGGAAAGTGCACCTTTAGCTTCAAATTAGAAATCCCAAAGTCTTCTACAGCAGAGACCATCCAAAGAATACCCTCACTAAGAACCTTGGGATTCTTATGCTCCTTCATTATTTTGTATAGCTACAATAAAAATAATACATATAATTATAGTGGTTGTCAAACATCATCCAAGTAGGGGCTTCGGTGCATTCAAACAAAGCACAGAAAAAAATTGAAAAAGACATTCTACAATGCATGCATTGTATATATTCAAGGTCAGTGTAACAACCTCCGCAAATTGAATTAATTCAAAAATGTATAGGACCTTTTGAAGAAAAAAATAAGAATACTGTAATGTTATCTCTTACCCTGTCAAACACAAATCCTGGACCTACAGCCTCACAAAAGGCAGTAAGACATTTCATTGCATGGGCCCGTGTTTTAATATCAGCAACCCTTTCACTTATGCCTGAGAGAAAACAGCAATTCAGGAAGTTAACAATTTTACTAAAATCAACACTCTATGACACATGACCAAAAAAATAAAAGTGCAATATAAATTGAAAAAAAAATGATCAATAGATCAGTAACAACAAAGGGTATATGGAACCAAAGATAGTGCATCTTATATGCTGCGCAGACAATACAAGAACCCCTAAGTTATATGTGAACATTAACAAAAAAAAAACTGCACAAAAGATTCACGGATGTAGCTACATGTTGCATTAGCTCTGAATAAACCATCACTCTAATATTACAGTAAATCCATAAATAGAATTACATTAAGGAAGCCCCATTGACTGTTTGATAAGTAATGGTTTAGAATAGAAATCAAGATGTGCTGAAATTAAATTCCTTCAGATACCCTTTTCCAACATCTGTTGGGATTTAACTTCAAATTGTAGTTCAAATAAAAAGGCATGTAACATCTGATGTGGGTATTTAATTTTGAATTCACACATTGATTTTGAGAAGCTGCCAGAGAGCTAAAGGAGAATACTATGACCTATGTCAAGTGAGCAGCTGAAGCATCTATTCAGTGATCCTAAGACTTCATAAATAAGGTCTTAAGCCTCAATGTAAAGTCCATAACCAGTATTATGAGCCCACCAGCAAAACTAGAGAAGGGTCAACCAGCAGTGCCATCATGATTCACAGCGGCACCAAGCTTACAAACTTGTAGTTTCAAGGTGTTGACAGGTTCTAAGCCTAGGTGGGCAGTGGGCTCATGCTCTGACAAAGTCAAACTCAATCTCAATTTTAGGTGCAAGATACATAGCTAAAGTACTGGAGAAGAAGAGGAGCTCATACCAAGAAGGCATAGAACCACACATCGCTTTGGAAATTTGTTTACAGTCGAGGCAATATGGGTGATGACCTCTATAACTTGTTGTTGAACCTGTTTCATTCAAAACTCACATGAAATTACTTCCTTAACGAAGGGATATTTCACCCAACGAAAAAATAGTTAGCAAGCAGTAGCTACCTGGACGTTCTTTTCACTCCAACCAGGCACAGCACACAACAAACGAATCAGAAGTTCAGCAGACTTATCAAGTTCTGTGAGACTTTCCACCTCCTGCTTGAGCATGCCAATTGCTGCGACACATAACGTTACCGTAGATATAAGAAGGTTGAACATAAAATAGGAGCAACTTTATTTCCAGAAATGAAGGGATGAAACATAGCTGACAGACGAATCAAAATGTGTCAGCAAAATTTCTCCAGTTTTAAATTTAGAACCAGCAGGAGAATAGCGCATTCTAGTAAGCTGATAAAAACAGTTACCAGATACAGAATCGAGTTGACAGGAAAACAAATGCATGCACCTAATATTATAGTCTCACTGCAGATGTTAGAAGCTTTAAGCTTCAGAAGAGAAAATAGAAGCAACTTTTATTTCCAGAAAGACAGGAACGAAACAAAGGTGGCAGCCAAATCAAACTGTGTTACAAGATTTCTCTGTTTTTTTGGTTGTTTCAAACAAGCAGGGGAATTGTGTCATTCTACTAAGCTGATGAGCAAAGAAAGGAAAAGAACATTACTACATTTACTAGGAAGAAAACAATCGCATGCACTTTACCACCCTTGCAAGGATATTGGCTCCGCACACACGCACACTCCTGACTCAAACAAGATATCCTCATTCAAGATGAGCAAACAAACGGACAGATGGGGCATAAAAGAACAACAATAGTTGGGCTAGGCCAGAGATGAAAACCAACAAAGGGCACAGAAAAGGGATATGAGATTTAAAAGGGAAAGAAGAAATGATTCAAGTTAATCCTTCCAAATGAAACAAATTTTAAAAAAAAACTATAGGATAGGCAACACAAGTTTAACAGTAACCTTCAAGGCGCTCTTTCCAGACGGTGCTCTTCAATTGGGAAATTGTCTCAGCTTTCACAATGGAGCTTATCCTCTCTTCTATTTCCTCCAAACTCATCTCAGTCGGCTGCAAAAAAAAAAATGAGTTGTGTATACTATCTACATCTATTAGTTCCATCCATTGTTTGAGAAAAAATCCAACACCAATAGACTTAAATCAATTGTTCTAGTATCTTTGGGCCAAAATAAACTACTCCCCCAGTTCAAAATGTTTGTTTTTAATCCACTTTTACCATCTTCAAAATACTTGTTCTAAACCTTCTAGGCAACTTCAGTCTATGTATTACCCTTATTTGCATTATTAAAAACTTTTTGCGCCATGCATGCGAACATTAGAGAAGATAAATTGAGGGCAAGATGATAAATGTGTCTATCCCTGTAGCAGTTCCCAACTCTAAAACATGTATTGTGGATCAAAGGAAAGGACTGCTAAAAATTTCCAGGAAAAAAATGACCAAATGTATTGTGGATCAAAGGAAAGGACTGCTAAAATTTCCAGGAAAAAAATTTCAGTAAAGGCATAATTATACACATCATGAAAGGCATATCATAACACGGAAATGGTTGGATTCCATCAAACAAATCACCTCAACATCCTCAATCTCAGGAGCAGCAGATGTCTTTGACTGTGATCCACCATCTGTCTTTTTTGCTGCAGTGGATTTTGATGTTCCAGATTTCTTAGTAGCAGCCTGGAAATAAGAAAACAATCCCCCACATAAGAAAATGGTGCACAAATTCAAAGACTAGAAACTCACACATCAATTATATATCCAACGAAACCGACCGCTGCCTGGACAGGCTTCTTTCCACTAAGCATGCTTGCAGCAGATCTCTTCATTGACAAGCTATCTGCAGCCTATAAACAGAAAAACCGTGCTTCAGTTGTCCGACATTTGATTGACAGAACAGGTCATGAATAAACATTATTCTACTAAACGAGGTTGATAACAACTAGTGATCGTTAATCAACCGACTTGAAAGCATTTTTAAGAATTCCCCACAGGAACTTTAAATAGGCACTTGGGAGAGGGATGCTGACAGATTGTAACATCTTCTAATTATAAATATTGATTTTAGAAGATCAACAAGCATACCCCGCGAGCAGATGTGGCAGCTCCTGAAGTTGTGATAGGCGCTGGAAAAATGAAGTTTGTACAGAAATTAATCCAAAATAGAGTAATTTGATCCATTTAGAAAAAAGTAAAACTACAAAACCAAAAGCAAATCTAACCTGTCCCTGAACTCAAAATAGTCTCACTGGCAGAACCAATCATATCTGACAGTTTCTTTTTCCTCACATCATCTAATTTCTCCAGCGATCGTTCCAAGGGTTTCATACCAACCATCTATACAGACAGTAACAGTAGCACAACGTCCAGACTTTAGAGCTATGTCTTGATATATATAATTAAGTAAAGAGAAAGACAAGCTCTGAAAAAGGAAACCTTGGCAATGGCAGTCAAGACAGAAAATGAGGCATCTCGTACTTCCGGTGTACCATCATTCAAGCACTAAATATCAATGAAATACAGATCAGTGCAAATACACAACAGCAAATAAGAAGACCTATCACTGGCAGTATGATGTTGTTACTCACCTCCATGCAAATAGGAACATATTCCTTGTGCAACTTTAGTACGGTTGCTTTATTGCTTGTTTCAATGCAAAATGCAACCCATGTCAGTGTTAAGGAACGAACAAGAGGGACCTTATTTTTTACAGCCACCCGAACATCTGCATCATCAAAAGAAAGTATTTTTCTTATTCAGATTTGGATACAAGCTGAAAGGTAGTCTTGGGATTAAAAATTTATATTATTTTTTGCCCTAGTTTCACTAGCTTACCATTGATATTACCTATTGAGTAGATTATATTAAAAAAATAGCTTACAAAAGGTCAGCATCCAAAAGTTACCAGTCATCGAAATTGCAAATCGGATTTCAACAAAGCAATGACACAGTTTTGGGAACTTAAATGCATAATTCTCAGGTTCAGGGAACGAGTGTAGAAATCTAGGGACCTGTGGTGCATTTTAGTGAAACAAATGTGATTACACAACAAAATGCTTTCAGACTGAAAAATAACTACAACAACAATGAAAATATGTTACAGACATAGACACGGGAGATAGATTCTGCCAGAAAAATTACAAACCTTCAATCACATCAATAAGTGTAAAACAGCCAGATTTGTGCAGCGCTTGAAGTGTTTGAGATAGTGCTTCCGTCATTGTTGGCTTTTTTTCTTTCAATTTTTCCTGTTTAACAGAACCATCAGGACAAACGGAAATATAAAAGCTTCAATGGACACCCAACATGTAATATTTTTCCTGTTTAACAGAATCATCAGGACAAACGGAAAATAAATATGCTTATTATTAAGAAACACACAACATATCAAAAACAAAACAATTTAGTGGCAGTGTACAGTTAAGGAAAAAGTAATATAATATTTCTTACAAGCAAAACTGGAAGAAGCATCCGTGCATTTCCAGAAAAATGGGCTCTTAAACCTCTAGCTAAATTCCCTATTGCCTGAGTAGCTTCCACTGCGACAGCCAAATTAACATCTGTGATGAGCTGCAGTGCCAAAAAAAACACCATAGGTAAGAATGCAATAAGAAAATATTGGATACAATAGCACTTAACACTAGGTCAAACTGCTAGTTTCTGTGCCAATACGATCCCGCAATTAATCATAAGACTTCAAAAGGAAAACAATAACAAACTTCCAAAGATGGTAGGTGAATATTTGGATAATTAAGATATGACAAGGAGTTAGAAGATCACACATTGCAGGTGAAAAAACAATCTCAGAGATTTAACCTTCTTCAGTGTCCGGCAGATTTCATGAAAATCACCAGGAGCAATTTTTTTGGCCGAAGCAAGCTTAGTTAACTCCGCCACAGCATCCCTTCTCTCTGACCATTTAGTCGCTTTCTGGTAACAAACATCATAAACAAAATAACAAAGACTTCTTTTCATACGATGACATGACCAATAGATAGTGCATTCAAAACATCACATACCACACCATCCCAGAATCCAGATTTTTCTAGTGGGGTTAAAATGTCTACAGGATCAACAAGGTCGTATTCATCGATCTCCATTGGGACTGAAAAGAAGAATTGTGTAAGTATTCACATCTTAAATTTAAACAGACTATCAACAACATATAGGAAACTAACGCATAAATGATTTTTAGAAGAACACACCATCTGCCACAGCCTCTTCAGAAGTGTTAGCCCCGGTTGTCTCCGCCACAGCCTCCTCCTCAAGCTCCTTTTCTTGTTCGGATCTAGAACAAAATGTCAAATCACCATTTTCAATTCATCATGAAACAAGGCAAAGAAACAACATATTCATAGTCTCCTGCATTAAAATTGTGAATATTGAATAGGTGATTTCCAACAGATCTACAGCAGTTCAACAGTACAATTCACACAGTTCTTATGACCCATATATTACATATAGAATATCACATGAATTACCCAGTACATACAAAAGAAGCAAATACAACTAAAAAATTAGTTATGGCCCAAAAACTAGCATGCTTCACCCATTCCAAAAAAAAAAAAAAAATAGAAGCAAGATAAGCTGTGCATGTTCTTCAAAATTTTCCCACTGCACAACCCAATGATAGCTCACTCTAAGTCACATATATGGGAGAGAAACATGTAATGGCTAAATCAATGAACTGAAAATTCATCATCAAGGGCTTACTTCTTTTAAGATTTAAATTTTTGAGTTAAAATACACAGATGCCAGTAAAACAATTTGATATCATAAATGAGATTAACACACAACAGATTAACACACAAGCTGCAGGCTATCTACCGACTCACAAAGCAAGCAACGACATTCAAATATAAATAGCACTACAAATAACTTTTTAATCTGGCATTTCAAATGGTTGTGTAGAATTGTAGTCCTACAATCTGAACCCTGATTATACCGGAAGTATTTTTCATTATGAATGGCATAATTATTATATTATTGAAAGGATACCTTATTTTTCGAGTTGGCTTAGCGATTCCCGAGACGTTTGCCAATTCTGCTTCCAACTCCTTTTTCTGCAAACACAAAGAAGCTTTGTCACATTATAGGGTAATGGAACACGTTGATCATGCATGTTACACTTTTAAGAATAACGCACCATAGTATCTCTCATCTTCTCAAATAAAATAGACTTTACAGGCTCTTTGCCAATCCACCGACAAAGCTCTAGTGTCAAACCCTTAGAAGAAGCCCGGACATTCTGGTCTGGATGATCAAACAGCTCAGGAAGCATCTTCAGAATCTTTTTGGGTGGCACTACCTTAGTTCCAAATTCACTGGTAGAGGAAAGATGTTTGTAAGATTTGATGAAATCCTGTCAAAACAGGGAGCCAGAGGACCAGCTAGAGACTTACCTGATTGCTTGAAACATCACATCAATTGCAGGTACAACTGCTTTAGCCACTTTGTTCTTCACAGCCTTCTCCATGGATTCCTGATAGCACAGCCACATGAAGTTTGCTTGAGCATGTTATCATGCTATACATAGTTACAAGAGGGAACATGATACTAAAACAGGTGAGAAAATCTTTAGATGGTTTGGACTCTGGGTGAGAAGATATAAAACAAAACAAATATGAACAGCTTTAGTTTAACAAGGCTCGTGGGGGCAGAGCTTGGTTACAGATGGTGCGAACAAAAATATGGAACTGAAAATTAGTGCAACCAGTTTATCATCACCATCAATCAAATGGACACATGTTTCCCAGATGCTAGCTCAGGAAGAACACTCATGTAGTAGCTAAACTATTTTTAATGATAGCAATAAACTTGTTGCATGCTTTTGCAGGATTCCCATGACCACAATGAAAATAGAATGGCAAATAAGGGAAATGGTTGTTTCATGCGTCCCACATTTATTGATGCAATGGTGCCTCTAGCCAATTGCCAATTTGACCAACTATTTGCTAAGTGAAAATGAAAACCATCTGTTGAGAGGAATGCAGCACACAATCTAATGTCAATAGCTTAGCATTTGTAACAATATTTCATCAGCCATTGTCAAACTGACAAAAATACCTGCAACTATACTGAACAATACACCTACACAACTTCTGAAATATGTTGTCAAAACCAAGTGATCAAATAACACCATAACGTAGCGAATGCATTACTGTACATATATTTCATTGATTTCTCTCATAAGTCACAACTATAACTATCAGGGGGTTGATGAACAACTTACAAGGAAGACCTCTGCAGCCTCCAGTTCCACCCATAGGAGGAATGCAGCTTGAGCCTTCTCCACAGTCTTCGGTCGGCCAGTGAGGCACTTGGCCACGATCGCATCACAAACCTCCTTGGCATATCTGGGATAAGCCAACTCCATAAATCATTGCAGATGATAAATAATCAGAAGCATAACGGGAAATGACTCAGCACCTAAGGGCGCGCACACACCTTGAAGCGTCGGCATCAGCAGCTCGCTGGAATGCGAGAAGGGCGTCCAGCGCCTTCTCCTGCACCGGCGCATTGGAATCAGCAACCGTCTTCTTAAACAATGGCCCTAACCACCACAGCGGACCAATAAAACACAGGACATCAGATCTAGCGCCGAAAAAAACTCCTTTCATATCGCCAAAGGGAACGCACGAATCGCGCATAGTGCAGATCCGAGCGAGAAATGAGGCGGATCGGGAGGCGCAAGGAGGGTGTCTCACCGAACTCGCGGAGGCGGGCGTCCTTGGGGTCGGTGATCGAGTCACAGAGGGCGGCGAGGTCGATGTTCGCGTCATTCCTCACCTTCCAGTTCTTATGCTGCAGCCGCTCGTCCCACGGCAGCTTCTTCGCCTCCTTGAGGAGCTTCTCGTCCTCCGTCGACATGGCCGGCCACCGCCGCCGCCGCGGGCCGGCTCCGCCGAACGAGAGGCCCTAGAGACCCACGCGCTCTACAGCGGCCGCCTAGGGTTTCGATTTCGGATGGCGGCGTTCGACGGGAGTTTGGATCGGTGGGGGTGGGGGAAGAGAGAGATGAGGGGAGATAAAAAGGCAAAATAATTTTTGGGGGTCGGGAAATGGTAACGGAAAATGGAGGGAGTTTGGAGTCGCGTCACTCGTCAGGTCAGGAGCGGAGCGTCACCTTTGTTCGCTCGGTTCGCACGGGTGCGGAGCCGGTAGGTTCCCCGTCGGGGTCGGGGCCTAGGCGTACGGGGACGAGTTACCCATACAGTCACTTTCCGGTGGGCCAGGTGGTGGGGTCCATGCGCCGCTGAATGTGTTATTGGATGGCTTGGTGGTGAGCACCCGTTTGCAACGGAGGGGAGTGGGACGGTGTCGGTCCGGTCTGGGGTTTTGAAAGATTTTGAATTTCCTGGGAAGACGGGGATGGACTTTGAGGCCACGTGTACGGATGATATTAAGTGTGTACATGGAGGATGATGAAGCTAGATGTTGGTTTTTTTTCTTTTCCTGAGCACTATCCAGCTCGTATCAAAAAATATATCATATATGTGAACTCAGTGTATCTCGGTCGATCCGAATTTAAGTCATCAATTTTTTTTCAATATCTATTTTAGCAATTTACAGTTATTCTCTCAATGATAATCAATATGTCCATTGACAATGAAGTGGGTGCGATGACTTCGTCAACCTCAAAATATACCGGTTCAATCTACTCATACATGTAGATATTGTGTACATGCATTCGTAGGTGTACGGGTATATTGTTAGATGATATTGGATGTGTTTGGAGATGTCCATTGACTGCGCTAGCTTAGCTGTTTGGTTTAACGCTGAATATTGGTATGTCCGGACGCGACCCTTGGCGCAAAGATACAAAAATCATGCCCACATGTGGTCAAATCGTCCTCCAATATTTAGCCGGTCAACATCTTGCTAGGGCGAGTTGGCGCCATCGTTCAAAGAAATGAGCTCATTACCCTTTATGCTCGAAGGATCTTCTAACTTAGCCTTCTACTAGTTCACAATTAGCTCTATCTGGAAAGGAAAGATAATTTTATGCTTTGCAACGATCACTCATACGAAAGGATGACCATCTTGAGTATGTTTTCAAGTTAAACCCAAAGTTTGATGAGCTAGCAATAATGGTTTAAAATGTAGCTAAAAATCTACCATCAAAAGAACCCACGTTATTTCTAGAGAAAATGACGAGGGTGAGTACAAGGGCAGCGTATGGCGGAATGAAAGAGATGGAGAAATAGGTATAACGTTTCTCCCTGTTTACAAAATGATGTCGGTTGTCCTCTTTCTTTATGTTAATATTGGTTTCTTTTCGTGCATGTATCTTTGATCTCCAGTTGACCGAGTCCTTATTATGTGTGTTTTTGCTCATGTTGCTCTTTTACTTGTTATTGAAATATATTTTTAATTTTCTGCAAGATACGTAGCTCTCTTAGCGATTCATGGTAACTGAAATAGAGAATATGTGAGGTAAATATTTTTTTTAAAAAAAAACTAGAGTAGGAGCACTGTCATGTCATATAAGAAGAGGAGAATACCAAAGTCTAACAATGTTGTGATTATATAAAAGATAATTAAACTCAAGACTCTTAGTTCTACTTAACATAAAAACTAGGATACAAGCGGGGCACCACAGGCCCAAGTGCGTAACTGCACTTCCTCCTTGATGAGATGCAGCACCATCCTCGGATCAGCGAGTTTGCCTTCAAAAATCCTTCTATTCCTCTCCTTCCACAGATTCCAAGCTGTGTACATTAGCAGGGCTGCCATCTTTCTTCTCTCCCGCTTTTGGTTGCTGTATGGTTGCTTTGCACCACCGGTCCTCAATCGATATCCCCTGGGTTGGGACAGACATCAAGCCATCCGACCAATTGCTGACCATCCCCCAAACTTCCACGGCAAAAGGGCAATGTAAGCACAAGTGCGTTGCTGTTTCTGGATGGTTTGAACACAATGAGCAAACTGGGTTGCACGGCCAGTTCCTTGCTTGCAGCTTGTCAGCAGTTAGCATTTTTTCTTACAGTGAAGAACTTATGTTTCCCTTCCGCATGCGCTCTCCAGATGTGAGTAGGCTTGAAAGGCCAGTAGGATCCTTTGAATTGTACTTCATAAGCTGATTTTGCCGAATAGGCCCCATCGGCGGTCCACCTCCATGCAATCTGATCCTCCTCTATCATGAGTTTTATTGTGAGTTGCACATCCTATACTAAATCCTAAAGGGCTACAAACTCTACCATTTCCTCTACTGATGACATTCTCCAAAGCCCTTGTGTCCAACTCTGATTCAACAACTGATCCTTCACTTTCAGATGTTTCCTCCGCGCTAACTTGTATAGACTTGGCGCAATGACACGTGGTGCCCTTCCTTGTAACCAGCTGGCCTCCCAGAATTCAGCTATGTTTCCATTGCCAATTGTCACCGTCGTGGATGCACTGAAAAGTTGACGATCAACCTCATTCACCGGCAATTTGCCTCCAACCCAAGGTCGGTCTGGTTCTTTCCATTCAAACCATAGCCACCGTAATCTGAGCGGCCGACTGAACCTGTCAAGGTCACACACTCCCAAACCGTCCAGTTTTTTCGGTCTCTGTAGTTTCTTCCATTGCACAAGACAGTTCCCACCATTTGCATTGTTAGTTCCCTTCCATAGGAATCCTCTCTTGATCTTATCAATTTGCTTGGTCCATTTTTTCAGCTGAAAATTTGTTAGGAAATATGTTGGGATAGAGGATAGCACAGAGTTCACCAAGGTTAGACGGCCGGCCCTATTCAAAATTTTTCCTTTCCAAGCCAGTAGCCTCGCTGCTACCTTGTCCAGCTCAAGTACCCAACGCACCATGCGACAATATGGCTTGTGAGTTCATTTGTTCATTCCACAACTGCAAAATCTCTCAATGCCCCAATGTCTAGTGATTTTTTTTGTTTTGATTCAACATCTCGGTGATCCTTTATCAACATCTTACGTAGAAAATTGCACGAAGCCTTTTCTATCTGTGACATCACCTATCTTGCTCCGCGACCAATCGCTCCTAACATTGTTCCTGCCTCGTCTCTTAGTAATTTCAACACTCTTTCCATTCTATATCCTTAGGCATCATTTTATATATCTAGCCAATAATGCTTAGGCGTGTCATTTGGTTTTCAAACAAGACAATGAAAAAACGATTTATTTCTTACCGTAAAGTTCAGGGTGTTTGGATCAGGGGACTAATTTTTAGTTCGCGCCACATCAGATATTTGGATGCCAATTAGGGGGACTAAACATGAACTAAATATAAAACAAATTGCATAAATGAAGACTAATTCACAAGACGAATCTATTAATCCTAATCAATCTATCATTAGCACATGTTTACTGTAGCATAATATTGTTAAATCATAGACTAATTAGGTTTAATGAATTTGTCTCGCGAATTAGCCTCCATTTATACAATAGGTTTTGTAATTAGCCTACATTTAATACTCCTAGTTGGTGTCCAGATATTCGATGTGACGAGACTAAAGTTTAGTCCTGAGAAACCAAACATACCATAAGGTGGAGTTTGAATAAGCGGGATCCAAAACTAGCTGAGAAATAACTCATATTCATGGAACTAGCAAAACTGACTAATGTAAAGAGAGAAGCAACAAAACATCAAGACTTGCAAATTCTTTGCTGAATAGCTCATTAGTCGGTGGAACACGTTACAGCTCCAAATTCTCATTCTCCACAACCAGTAGTACGAATAGGTTGCATCCATTGGTTGTACCTACTAGTTTACTACATATCAGAAATCGAAGATCCTAGGTATACACAAATTTCATTAATGATAATCTCTTTCAGTGGTAGCTTACGTATCCTTATGGAAGGGCTTACAATGTGTTTGTGCGCGATCATGTGAGCCTCGTTGCTGTCCCCTGGTAGCTTGGTTCCCAAATTACCGTCCCTCTCATGGCTTTTGTGTTCCGTTGCGACTTTACCCGAGTGGTCCTGCCAGTTGCATCGCGAGAAAGGCCCGGGTCATAGGCCACCCACGTCGTCAGTTAACTTAAAGGAAAAGACAACCCGTATTGCCGGATGAGGTGACGAGTCCTTGCGCGCCGCCTCCTCCTCACGGTCACGGTCACCACTCACCAGCCGTCACCACATGCAAAAGCCTTTCCGCCTGGCTGCGCTTTGCTTCGATCGATCTGCCAACGCCTCCCAAGCTGCAGTTAAGCCTTCCTCATCACGAAGCGGCAAGCGCACCGTGCATGCCTCACTGTTCATGGATTAAAACAGGACTGCATTTTTCTAACACGCGAGCCTGCAACGTGTTTGCCTTCTTCCAGGCAGTTTTGATAAGCTTCTGGATTCTGAGTTTCTTTTTCCTGAACCTTGGTTAGTTTCTGAACCATGGGATGGACAGCGACGCTCTGAACTTTCGGTGTCTGCCTCCGCGGATCCGTCAGTCCACATCCAACGATTCGGGGGGCGTCGTTCTCTCGCCGGAGTTGGTTCGCGTATCGCTGTTGCCTTCGCTGCTGGCCTCTCCGGTTTCGCCGAAAATTATTCGATTCGGCACCAGCGCCGGATCACGTCGCGGTTCCGGTCCCGGCACCCAGCGAGAACGTGCGCCGTCGGAGACAAAAAAAAAAAAGCAAAAAGGGGCGGTAACATCTCACGTTGCCGGCGTTAGTGTTCGCACTTTGCGCTGCCCGGCCGCACCCTTTGAAGACTTGCGAGTGGGCGACGCGCGAGATCCACGAGATTTCAAGACGACTTTGTTTGCTTTTTTTTAATTTTTTTTCCACCGGCGACGGAGACTTATTTTCTTTTGAGTGGGCAACGGAGACTTTTGTAGTATTGTTACGCGTCGAGCGAGCTAGGAGCGCCACGAAACGAGCTGTGACCCGTTTACTGCTTCCGGTGTGCGTTGCGCCCGCTGGACGGCATGTGGCTGCAAGACGTGCAGCGCCTGCCAGGTTCAGGTTCAAGGTCGCCAGCTCCGCCGCAGATCCGTGATCACCCGGCCGGCCGTTCGGTCCCTCGAGCGGCTGGCTGGCGCCTGGCTCGGGCAGTGGCCAGTGCGGGTGGGCGGCATGATGGCTTTGCTCCCCTCGTGGTCGTGGCTGCCCGTAAAGCCACTTGACTTCGCTTCAAGCAGGAGCCAGGAATCCAGACGGCTGCTTTATATTGTTCCTGCGCAGCTGAATGATGGGTAGCAGGAAGGCGAGGCTGGAGCTGAGCAGCCGAGTGGCTCACGACCGCCGTCGTATGGGCGATGCGATCGGACACGGAGAAATGCGGGCGACCGGTGACCGACGACCACACACGGATGCATGCCGTCCCGTCCAGCGCGGAGCAACGAGAACATGCGGCAACGAATAGAATACTTCAGCGAGGGGTGTCGTCTCGCAGGGCAGGGACGACAGATGAGGGAGGAAGGGGTCAAGCAGGTCGCGGGTCGTCAACACGCTAGCTCGTGCCAATGATTGGCCGCCGCCTCGCCGGTGCGCCGTCCGATCAATCAGCGCGTGCGTACTGGGGAGACAGCGAAAACATACGTACGCACCAGTATTTTAAATAGCGGGTTATAAAATTTAGTGGTAGCTTCTAAAAATACCGCTATTGTCCGCTAAATCCGACTATAGCGCGCTATAGTCTGCTAAATCCCGAAGCGGTGTCTTCTAAAAATACCACTATTCTGAAATACTATTATCTCCAACAGATATATACGATGCTACAACGGCTAGTCATACCTTCTATAAATAACATCCCCGGCTAAAAATGCATGGAGGCTCGCAATCTCATGTTCCGGGCTTAGTCCTCGATGCGATCCAGTTGCTTCATTTCGCTTGGGCTGGAGATGAAACGGCCCAGCAGGCCTGGCCATACAACCACACGCTTCCCTCGTCCTTTTATTTTTTTTTAAACGATTTCTCTCTCTCATCAATTCAAGGCTGCTTGTAAACGATGAAAGGGTAATGCTGGATTTAGAGCGTCCGACGCGCAGCAAAAATTGGACGTTCCGACCTATATTGTAAGAGATAAGTACCAATATTGCAATTATTATTTTTTTATGTTGCGCAGTGGATGTTATATGAAATATGATGTTAATGTTGCGGTAGTTTTTTATGTTGGAAGCGTTGATTTCTGATGTTATGATTGTTATTTATTAATGCAGGCGCTAGCACTGCCGATGATAGATTAGCTGCTAGTATTAAGATTGAAAACGCCAAAGGCTTCCAGGCAATCAGGCTTGCGTCGTTGGCTCTCACTCCGAAGCGACCTCGTGCCGACTGCCCATTTGACAGGATCAGTTCAACAACGGCGCGCGCCCGCAGGGCCTCCGCGTGCCGCCAATTGGCATCACGCCGTGCTGCGCTCTGCTCGTCCATGTAGCTGAATTGGAGCAAGCGATTCGCACCCCAAACCGGTTGCACATTTGCCCGCCCGGCTGCACATCTTCTTTCTCTCCCCTTGCTAGTGCCCCTGCGCGTGTCTTCCGGCCGGCGGCTGGAGCTCAGGACGCCGGCTGCCGGCAACTTTGGTTCTATCTATATATGCAACTGCATTTTTCGGGTACACGCCATGGGATCACTGGGCCGAAATTCATATGCCTTGGGAAGCTTTCGGCAAGGCCAACAAAAGACAGAAGCTGGCCAGGTGCGTCCAAAGCTTCGCCTTCCTGACCAATTAAAATTTCGCACTGGTGGACAAGTGACATTGTAGTCCGCATCTGCTGCCGAATAAGCTTAGTTAAGACTTACCACCGTCGAATTTACTTTATTTCATTTTTTTTTGTCAACGAACCTTCTCATGGATCTTATAAAAGATTCTAAGGAGGACAACGAAAACCCCTGCTAATTCATACTGCCGTGGTCTCAATTCCAAAGCTTGTAGCGTCTTTGGGAAACCTGACAATAAGATGCCTAATTCAGAACGCATTGGACGTACCATATTTCTGAATCAAAAAGTTTTGAATCATGGTAAACAATAGGTAATTTCAACTGAACCCAAAGCATAGTTAACATACCCATTAACCCTTGTCATGAGGTCATATACGTACCAGCAGGGCTGGCAGCGTTGACTCTGCCTCTCTGCCTGAATACTCCGGCTCACCGCTCCTATGGCCCTTAGCTAACACGAGTTGAACCAAACTAACAAGTACAGCAAGTGGTGCCAGCTTACGAAAATCCAACCCATGGCCCAACTAAACTAGTTTAAATGGAATGATGATGACTGAATTGATTTTCTTCAAAAAGGAGAAAAATCCCAAACAATGACTGGTTGAAGCTCAAAAGGAGCAATGCTTTTAAGTTACTACCAAAGAGGAATACGGGAACGTTCTCTCAAATCATTTCATCTTCTGATCAGTCGCCAGTTCCAACTGTGCATGCCTCACATCACATTGGAGGTCAGGCCCAGAAGTGCACAACACAGTGGCAATTGGCAATGCAGCGTCTCCTACTTCTGTCCCTGCTCTTGGTAGGCCTACGGCTAAGCTCCAGCCAAACAAACTCCCAAGATGGTAAGCATTCTGGATTTCAGCGGGTTACAGGAAGAATGCTTCCTCCCTTTTTGGGTAATTTATTTACTCACAGGAAGTACTACTTGTTCTTAGTGGTACAAATTGACAATGAAGCAACTCTTGTTTCTTCGAATTCTGTAAAATGACACTTGCAAATACTTTTCATATCAATTGATACTTTGATTCAAGATATATTTAGCTGTTGATGCAAAAGTAATTAACTTAATGTTGCTTTATGAATTCTACAGTTGCGGCACTTCAGGCATCGACGAAAAATTGGCGGAATGTACCGCAAAGCTGGACAGGACCAACTGATCCCTGTACCTCGTGGGATGGAATTTCCTGTTCTAATGGGAGGGTGACAGAAGTGTGAGTACTTGATTAACCCTTCTATCAAAGAACTACACAACAGTATGCAGAAACTGAAACTTGGTCATTGCAGGAAATTACCAAGCATGAATCTGCAAGGTACATTAAGCAGTGCCATCGACCAACTCGCTGCTTTGACATATCTGTGAGTACTTCATTTGCTTTTTGAGAGGAACTTAATGTAGCCAATAATGAATCTTCAGTACCTGGGTAACATATAAAATGCAGTAATGAGATGCTACAACTTATGAGTTCATCTCAAGATCACAAACAGAGAAAACATATGTTTAGGCTACTGAGATAATATTCATGCAGGGATCTGTCTATCAACCCAAATCTTGGTGGCCCACTCACTCCAAACATAGGAAATTTGAAGAAGCTCACAACTCTGTAAGAAATGACATTCCTCTATATGAAGCACTAAATTATCTTTTAGGGACATGAGGGGCACCAAAGGACAAAAAAACGAAGAGTGGAAAAGCTGATGTTCCTTGGTTTTCTCAGGAATTTGCAAGGATGCAGCTTCACCGGCAATATTCCGAAAGAGATAGGAAACTTAACCCAGCTCACCTTCCTGTAAGAATTCCCTCCAGCTTGGACGGAAATCCTCAGTGTACACAATGTAAATTCAATTAACTAATTGTTTTCACGCAGGGCCTTAAACTCAAATAATTTCACTGGTGGAATTCCACCAACACTCGGTCATCTCTCAAATCTTTTCTTGTTGGACTTGACAGCAAATCAGCTGTCAGGACAAATCCCAGTTTCGACAAGTTCAACTCCAGGGTTGGATCAACTTGTCGGCACAAAGCATTTGTAAGTTCTCAAACGTCGTGCCACCTCTAGAATAAAAATAAATAACGAAAAATTATTGATGCTTAAATTTGCTAATGACCATATGTTCCATCTACCCATCCAATCGACAGTCACTTTGGTGATAACCAGCTGATAGGCCCAATAAGTGCAAGCCTTTTCAATGCCAACATGACCCTTATACATGTGTAAGCTGTGTTCTTCGTTAACGCTAGCTAATTTCCTATCATTTGTACCATCTCACTGCTTTACGTGTAATCATCAGGTATTTTCAGAACAACAAATTTACTGGGCCAATCCCAGAATCTCTTTGTAACACCTCAAGTGTTTTAATTGTTAAACAAGTCTTACTTGCGTAATAAAACGCATCGCTAACCAAGAAAATAAAAGGAATGGATTAAGTTTGGTTTTGCTTCTACCTTTAAAAGTTTGTATGTGCATAAATGCATATACTTTAATGAAACAAATTGGATAACTTTCACATCAAAGAAAATATGGCTATGAAATTAAATGAGCACACCAGTATTAGCATGACCAATAAAAGTTTAGTTGAAGCCTAGGGAAGAAAATGAAATTTTGAAATAAAATGACGCGCCCTCCGAATAGAGTTTTCTTTAAGTTTTTAAAATAACTTTGGAAATAAAGCTCAAATGAACTTTGGCCTGAAACGAAACTTGTAGAACTTTTTATTCTGAACAACTTTCATGTTCAAAAGATTTTGAAATTCAAATTAGAAAGTGGAGAAAACGTCCTGTTTGCAACCAGCCCCCTGGAAATTTTCGAATTTTCGCACTTAGGTCCCTCCCTCACCTCTCCCTCCTCTGCTGCACCGCCCAGCTCGCCCGACCGCCGCCGGCCACCTGGCCCTCGACGCCTGCGCGGCACCAGGCGCCGAGCCAACCCCCGACGCCCTGCTGCACCGCCCCCGCTCGCCCAACCGCGGCCGCGCCTCCTTCTCCCTCCCGCACACCTTGCCTCTGCCCAATCCCCGGTGCGCCACCGTGCTGCCCAGTCGCTGGCCGCCGCCGCCTGCCCAATAGCGCACCTCTACCCACCGCCGGCAGCGCCCAATGCCTCTGCTCGCCGCCCAGCCCGCCCAATCGCGCCGCGCACCATCTCCCTCGCCCACGCCGCTATCTCGCTCGCCCAGTCGCCTGCCCGCGCAGTTCGCACGCGACACAGCGCCTCTGGTCACCGCCGCCCCGCACCAATGGCGCCCAGCCTCGCCGCCCCCTCCACCCCGCGCCCCGGCCGTGCCAAGCCCGCCCCCATGAGCTCCACCAGCTATAAAGCCGGCACAACGCCCCTCCCTCCCCTCCTTTCTTCTTCCCCGCCAGAACAGAGCCGAGCGCCGCCCCACGCCGCCGCCGTGGAACCCCTTGCTCCGGCCCACCTCCGCCCGAGACAAGCGCTGAAACGGGTCCTCCTCAGTGCGCTGAAGCTTCCCAGCCCGAGCCCCGCCGCCCTCATCGCCGGAGCGCCGCCGTCCGCGCCGCCCCACCGCCGCCGCCCCTGCTCTCCACGGCCAGCCCGCCACCAGCCACCCCGGGCCACTCCAAGACCACCAATAGGTGCGCCCTGGTTCCCTCTCCGTGCTCCCCCACCTTGCCCTCGCCGCCGGCGACCCAGCTCGCCGGAATTCGGCCGGAAAGGATGATCCCCGCCGTGAATCGCGACCAGGGACTACATTGCAAACGCCCAAATCTTTCTAGGGGGTTTTCTGCTAGTTTTCAGGGACCCCTCTGTAAAGAAAGTTTTAACCAAATCAGTGAACTTGTAAAATTCGTATAAAATCTTAGAAAATTCAGAAAAATGCAAACTCAACTGTTCTGGAGTCCCTAGAAGAAACTCTACAACTTTTTTTACATAAAGTTTCTCTGATTCTCTATATATTTTGCTCTAGATTAAATGGAAGGTTTAATGGACTTCTTTTGTACCCACTGTTGTAGATCATTGCTGACCCTAAATTTTGGGCAGTGAGTTAGTTGATTGATGTTTAGGACTGTGTAAAAAGATCAGGACCAAAATCCATCTCTAGATACACCTTTTGTCCAACCTTGTTTTATGCCATAAAGTGATAGAACTAATTGTTCCTGCTGTTCTGTGATGTTTAATGTCATGAAACTTTTTCTGTGTTGTTTTAGTAATACCTAGAGGCCAAAGAAAAATTTAGAAACATTTTTACTATATGTAACCTGTTCATATGAATTTGTGGTAGGAAAATTTCACTAATTCAAAATAATTAGTAAAGCGCTTAGAAAATGTTCATCTTTTTACTATGAAACACCTTAGAGTAGCTCAAGCTGTACAAAAAGTTTCATACATAGAAACCCTGTATAACATCCTGTAGAAAATAATCTTTAATAACATGAGTGTAGCTTGTCCCATTTATTATGCTCTATATCATGTACAATAAAATCTTAAAAATTTACAGTAGCACAAATATGGTTATAGAAACACCCTGTAAAATTTTTAGCATCAATACTTGCATGGTTTGTTCTGTATAAAAATAACTATATTCTAGCAGTGGCTGTGTATTACATTTTTCATATTTAGCATGCTACACAAAAATGTCTGAAATTTTTACAGTGACCTTATCTCTGCATAATGTACTTTGAATAAAAATTTAATTACCAGAAGCTAACTAGATTAGTAATTGTGTTCAACTCATGTTTGTGTTTAAAAAGAAACTAAGTTTTCAATATAACACAACCCCTTCTTCTTTAATGAAGTTAAATAGATTAAGATAAACTCTATTAACGATTGCCCAGGAAATGTTAAAGTAAATAACTTCATAGCAAAACCTATGTCTTATGAACTGCAACTTTATCGTGAAGGAAATAATGTCAGTTAACTATCACCACAACTTACGCTCATGCATTCATATAGGATCGACGACTCTCTCCGACGGGACGTACGAGTTGGTGCCCGCGTCCGAGAGTGAGCAGCGTGAAGCTCAAGTAAATCTAACTGAAGCTCTTGAAGACCCGAGCCCAAGTTCGGAAGAGCTCCGGACTAACTTTTCGCAAGAAGGCAAGCCCCGAAGCATGAACCCTATTTCCTAAACTTATGCAACTTATTACTCTACTTTACTTGTGCATTAAATTTATAG
Organism: Panicum miliaceum; assembly: GCA_032594955.1. Classification (NCBI taxonomy): domain Eukaryota; kingdom Viridiplantae; phylum Streptophyta; class Magnoliopsida; order Poales; family Poaceae; genus Panicum; species Panicum miliaceum. Next base: position 6,471,060 of record CM064063.1, on the reverse strand, counting down.
GAGTTGGATGAAAATTTAGTTGCATGATCCTAGGTACCCATGCTCTGAACACTAGATGCCAGGTTCGATAGAATGCTATGCTAATAGGACTCGGTAAAAGTCGAGTGATTTCCTGTCACTCGCGAGAAATTAGGAGTTGATTGTTTACTACACGCTGCAATCATAAGGACACGGACGGGCTATGGTACGATGTTTACGGTTGAGGCCCATCTGTTTAGTGAAAAATGCTAAGGCCGCAGTGTGTGGTAGTGGTGGTTAAGTCTTTGAACGTACTAACCACGTGCCGAGAATATGGTAATCGGTAAGCTTAAGTACCGGATTGAACCGAGGCCGGAACATACTCCCCACTGTCTTGAATTCGTTCACATCTAGCTAATGGCGGGTGCATGTGCCGCCATGGCCCGGCTGCGTCCGTGGTCCATGGGGACGTGTAGTCGAGGGCGGTTGGCCTGTTCCGTGAAGCGGGAATTGAAGGGAAAAGTTGCACGTGTGACTCTGTGAGTAACCACGTGACGTGTGTTTAGTTTTCCCTTGCAAGGTTAAGAAATTCGATTCGAATCGTCCGTTTCTCACGGCTATTGAGACTGCTTAACCACTTTTACCCACAGAGTAAGAAGAGGAACAATGATGATGAATAAACTTGTTGGATGAAAATTTAATGCTTCACCATGTATGATATTGGATAGTTGCTTACCCAGAATGGTTAAAGAAAGCTAGAACTTGGAGCTAAAATCTGAAAGTAAGGACCTACTATATATGCTTTTTGGCAAAACAAACCCCTCAAGCCAAAAGCCTCGCATGTCTAGGAGTCGGCTAAGTATACCCCACTAGTCGGGTAAGCCTTGCTGAGTATTAGTATACTCAGCTTTGCTTGTGGCTTGTTTTCAGGTGAGACCTCCGAAGACATGATTGCTAGCTTGACCTGGTCGTGTACTCTTCCCCCTGGTTGGTCGGTGGAATGAGATGCGCCCCCGTCCAACGGAGATAATGCCGAGTGATGTCTCGTACGGGCTTCATCGAGACATCCTGTATCGTCGAGTAGCTATCGTTGTTTTATTTTCCGCTGCAACTTAAACTCTGAAAAACTTCTTAGTTGATCACTGAAGTATTTGGTTTCTAAACTCAAACTTGGTCTGTATTATTTACCTATGATAATTTTGTAATATTTGCTGGAATGTGGTATTCTCTGGGCTCATCGTTGCGTGAGCATTTGTATGTATGGCATTCGATCCGCTCTACCGTGGTTGTATCGGGAGGTTATACCTGACAGACCAGTGGATTACTCCGTTTGAAGTGTAAGGTTAACCGAGATTGTCTAAATGGTGATGGTTAATACACTTGAGCCGGATTAATTCAGGTGGTTCTGCCACACTCTTAGGCTTGTCCAAACACTTCAAATGATGTAAGTAGCAGAGAAAACAATTTTTCAACAGTCTTGCAGACACTACTAAACAGTTTTGAATTTCTTTTTGCATGCCAGCCTGCTAGATGACAACCAGTTCAGTGGACCGGTTCCTGAAAGTATTGGTAACCTACGTAACTTGACGGAACTGCAAGTAACTAATGACAACTAAATGAGCATATCACTGTGCTGCAAATTAAATTGCAAATATCTGTTGGTTGTTGCAGGAACTTAGCAAACAACATACTGAGTGGGATGGTGCCAGATCTCAGTAATGCAACTCAGCTAAATTATTTGTAAGACAAATATATCAGAGGTTCAGGCTGATGATTCTTTTCTGGTGTTAAGGACTTCTATTTCTTTGTCTGAGCAGGGACCTAAGCAACAATGACTTCGCAAGCTCACCGGCACCAGGATGGTTCTCAACGTTGGTATCCCTAAGTACTTTGTGAGTTTTATGAGGATCACTGAAGGGAATATGAAATGGATTTAGTTACCCACGGTTCATTATAACTAACTCTTGTGCTTTGAACTGATATAAAGATTTATGGATAATGATGGTCTGACCGGAACAATCCCTAGTGCTCTGTTCAGTCTCCCACAGCTGCAGCAAATGTAACTCTTCATGGCCTGTCCAGCAGATTTTTGAAAGCAATAAATTTATGCATTTTTTTATTGTGACTTGTAATGCAGATCAATAGCTAATAATGCACTCAGTGGGACACTAAGTATGAGAAGTAACATCAGTCCACTACTGCGCGTGGTTAATTTGACAAACAATCAAATCACTGATGCTGACGTAGACCCTGGATACAACATCAGCCTCATGTAAACATCTTTCCCTCTCTCTTTACTTGTAGAGCTAAGTGGTATGCATTCTGAATCATTTCTGTTTTCTGCCCAGATTAACAGGTAACCCTATATGCTTACATGACACTAGTATCTGCAAACTCAAGCAACAGCAACAAGGTGGCCTAGGTCCATGTGGTGCCGTTTCATGCTCCCACAACCAGTCAGCAAATCCTGTGACTTCACAGAAGAGCGCAAGCATCAGGTCCTCCCAGGGTTCGATGATCTTCATAGTTCTTTTCATGCACTCCCTGTTTTAGTATGTCATTTGGACTCAATCTTGGATGTTACTTTGTTTTCTGATAACAATGCTGCTCCTGTAAATCTTGAAATCCTAGCATTTCTGCTACGTATATAACAATAAAACAGGGACGGTGCTTTTCGTTAAATGCTTGCGCCATTGGAAGCTGTGCTTAAGCTTTTCCCGTTCCCGAATAAGATGCAAGCGTTGGATGGGGGTACCTGCTACCTGGCGGAGGAAGGCACGGCCGAGCCGCTGAGGTCATGGCCACGTGGGGACTGGGGATAGCTCGCGAGGTCGGCATGTCCATCCACCACCCCAATCAAGCTGCATCGCTCCAGTTTCTGTTTCCCTACCTACGAGCCGCCTCCATCTCCGGACGCCGAAGAAACGGAAGAACGTTGCTGTTTTTTTTTTAATACCCTTCTCGAATTACCGGACATTCCTTCTCCTGGTCCATGAGCCTTGTCACACAAAGCCCATGCAGTGTGATTTCGAGTTTTGTAATGCATTTGTTTTGACTATGTGTACATCCCTTAAAAAAAGGGAAATAGTACAGCAGCTACAGGTATTTTTGCAAAAAAAAAGAATTTGGGTGTATTTTTTTGTTGCTTGTATTTTTATAGTACCGTATCTCCTAAAACCACCGGAAGGTCACATTGACAGCGAGAGCGCACCCGATAGTGAACTAGTGATTTTTTTTTTGAAAGCAAGTGACCCAGTTAATTAGCATCATGGCCTGTCACAGAGAGCTGCGTCATTAGGATAGAAAAACGCCTGGGGCACGCGTCATTTGCCCCCTCCCGGCGGCGAGCTCGTGCCAGTTTGACAGGCTCCGGCGAGGACCCGGTCGACGCGATGGCGTCGCCCGTGCGTACCCAACGCTTGACTGCGCCGCCTCGGCGCGCATCTGCAGCAGCCATCGTTCGATTCCCTGGCGAGCCGTTGGCGTTTGGCCTGAGCAGTTGGTTAGTTAAGGATAGGAGATGATGGAGGCCGGCGGCTCAACAGAAACGGGCGTAACCAATTCGCACTTGTTCCCTTGGTCCAATTCGAGTACGTGTTGCCTTCAAGATGGAAGCTCCCCAAAACACTAATCATCATACCATACCACTTGCACGTTTTTGTCAGTTTTTCTTGTGTGAACCCTCCCACTCGCACGGTCAGACGCTTCCGCCTCTGCAGGGGCAATGAATTTGAGCTCGCTGCAGGGGCAATGAATTTGAGCTCGTACTCGTTAGGAAATAGGCGAGATGGCCTGGGGGAGGTGACATGCATTCTGATGCGGTTGTTCAAGCACAGTAAAAGTCCTCCACAAATTGTATCAGAGGAAAAAAAACTCTAACATCGGTTGTTCAGCAGCCAATGGTCATTTCAGTTTGACGTGTAGTATAGGCGTAGCCCTCTGTGTTGCGCTGACTCGTTGCTATTTGTTCTCCGACGACGCAAGACCCTAGGACCTCGGCGACGCCGTGCACAAATTAGCATTTTTGGTCTGACGGGCTCTGCCCACGAAGTAAACTTGGTCTAGAAAAAATGGAATGGACTTGGCCATAATTCTCGTGCCACACAATTCATGTGCTAAGCCTGCCACTGTTTTCCAAGTACCGGGGAGCTATCAAAGCAAACTTGTTCTAAACACTAGTGGATTAATCAAGAGTGCAGGAAAATATGCTAACAACTACAATACCAATATATAAATACACTATCAAGAAATATTCCATGGTGGATCTAATGAAACTAATTTGATATCATAGATGTTGATGTTTTCCTTTATAAACTTCTTTAGAGTTATAGAAGTTTGATTTAGGATAAATCTAGAGTAACTTATAATTTGAAACCGAGGTAACAAGTAAACGGCGCATGCCTTTCCCATTGACCCTTCATCATCTCCCCAGAAACCGCATTGCATCCTCCAAAAAGAAGTAGTGGCATAAGGGGCAGCGCCAAACTCCATCAACCACATCTGCAAAAGATAACACATACGACGTGCCGATCAAGCATAATCTAAAATCGCAATCACGCACTAAGACAACGGAAGAAAATACGGACCATTTCTCTAGAAATCTTTCATCGGCCAGTGCAAGCATCAGACTGCCGGCCACACTTTGGCTCCACGCGGAAGGACCCTTCTGCGTGCAAGCCTTCCTTGGTGTTGATTCGGCTGCATTTTCTGGAGCAGTCATGCACCAAATTTTATCTGTCTTGCAAAGCTTTTGGCAATCCCAACAAGAGGAAGCAGTTGAGCAGGTGCATCCAAACTTGGCCCTCCTGATCCACTTCAATCAAGAACATATAACATAGTTTTGTTCCGCCTCCCATCAAGATCAAAACAAAAAACAGCATGGTCAGACCCAGCCGAATAGGTTTGATTAAGCGTGCTGAATAATTTTTGTTACAGAACCATCTGCACTGCTGACCTTCTAATGATTCCACGGAGAGTAGTTAGTAGATTCATCTGCGCATTCTCGCTGCCATGCGTTCAAAGATTCTGGTGCCCCTGAGAAAACTGCGCAGTAAGATGCCATGTGCAAATTTAACTGAGATCACTTATCAGATTTCAAAGCGTTTCGGGGGGAAAAACAGATTTCTCAAGGATGAAAAACCGATTCACGATCAAACAACAGGTGCATTCAAGGGAACGGAAACCATACTTACATAATATCCTTGCCATGATGCCATATCCACATCAGCAGGGCTGGCTGCCAGGTGACAATAACTTGGACATCAAAATCTGGTTCCCAGCTCCATTGGCTGACCAGCACAAGGGGTAAAAAAAATTAAAGAAGCAGTTGAGCAGCATAACGCGTTTATGAACTGTGGGCCCACGACACAAGAGTCCAACTCTTGGCCGTATCAACTTTGTTAATTAATAGCAATGACTGGGTCAAAGCTCAGTAAGGAGCAATTTTTAAGGTATTTCCGGATGAGGCCCCAGCCGCCAGAAGCAACTGCCCCACTACTAACGAGGAACGTTTTCATCAAACACTCCATCATGTTTTGATCAGTTCAACCGAGCTCTTCGTAGACCTGTTTAAGGCCTCCCATAACCTTGCATGCGTGCGTTCTTATGAGCATATCCGTTGCTTGGACCGGGTAATCAGCTTAGTCAATAATTGATGAGAGATTCTTCTGAATCTGGTTATGTAAGATTGTTTTGCTTTAAAGGTTGTTTTCTTTGCCTGGTTCCATCCATCCTCAGGAAGGAGGCAGCGCCATTTGGTAGCTGCTGGCTCGTCCATTAACTAGTTCGTGCATAGGCTTCTCCAAGGACGGCCATCGGAGTTGGCTGTGATCTGGTGACACTTTGATTTGTGTGGAGGCCTAGCCTGGAGGGTGCAGCACAGTGGCGATGCATTGGCCGCTGCTTCTGTTCTTGCTCCTGGTAGGGTTCCGGCCAAGCTTCAGCCAGACAAACTCCCAAGATGGTAAGACTTGATATTTTGCATTTCATCAGGATATAGGAAGCATGCCACCACCTTTCAAGGATACAATTATTCAGAGTGTCTGTTGACCTGAAAAAAGGTCGAGCTAGATTAGTTCTACCAGGATTATAATGTGCGATTTTTCCAATTACAATGGATATCCAGTTTCTACCGAAAACAAACATATAAACCGCATTCAGCTACATCAAATTATGTTTATTTTCAAATTTGTCAATCTTCTTTTTTAGAATTATTTTTATTTAACAAACAAGTAGACTGTTCGATACAAGTCAGTGTGTTACTTTTCAATTAATGTTTTCGAAACAGTTATTTAGTCAAGGTGATACAAAACTGCCATGTAATAATATCCACACAAGTTCAGCGATCAAACTTAGAAAGCCATGCTACTATATGAAGTATGTTCTCAAGTTAAAAAAAAAGGGGGTGAAACTGAACACCGAATGCTGTTTTTTTTGTTTGCTGGTACAATCCTTTCTTAGACTGAGCGAGCTCTCTCTTTGAATTTTCTGAAATGATATTTGCATATATACCTCTAGTATGAATGAGCATCATATTATATAAACGATGAGTAAGATTCATGGACTCTATTACCCCTAAGATAGAAGTGAGATACTGAGATCTACTGGTAGTTTTTTCCCCCGGAATCAGCAACACTACCTGTCAGGAAATTAAGAAGGGATAAAAAGAATCAACTACTACAGTTAATGCAAAAATGGTCGACTAATGTTAGCTAATGAATTTTGCAGTTGCCGCACTTCAGGCTTTGATGAATAACTGGAAGAATGGACCACAAAGCTGGACAGGTTCAACCGATCCCTGCAGCTCCTGGGATGGAATTTCCTGTTCTAATGGAAGGGTGACAGAAGTGTGAGTGCTCAAGTAACCTTCTTCTATTAACAAATAATCAAATACTGTGCTGAAACCTGGTATTTGCAGGAGATTACCAAGCATGAACCTGCAAGGTACATTAAGCGATGCCATAGGCCAACTATCTGCTTTGATGTATCTGTGAGTCCTATGTCCTATTATGAAAATAACTCAATTTAGCAACAATAGCAGTTTAGTATTTTCCCGAGAAAATACCATCACAACACATAGGAGTGCAGTCGATAAGATGTTACCTAGTCATTTACCTTAGAGATCAAGAACAGAGAAAAAATGTTAACCTACTGACATTGCATGCAGGGATCTGTCTAACAACCTAAATCTCGGAGGTCCACTTACTCCAAAAATTGGAAATCTGAAGCAGCTTACAACTCTGTAAGAAATGACACTTCGTAATAATATAAATACCACATTTGTTTTCTGAGCGATCTGCAAAGATCAGCAAATAAAAAGAAGAGAAGGAAGGCTGACGGTATCTTGGTTTTCCCAGGATTTTGCTTGGATGCAGCTTCAGTGGTAATATCCCAAGAGAGATAGGCAACTTATCGCAGCTCACATTCCTGTAAGAAATTACTCAGATTTGGAAGAAGATATCCAATGGACAATATTCCGTTCATCATGTGAATTCAATTAATTATTTCCTTGTGCAGGGCACTAAACTCAAATAAGTTCACTGGTGGAATTCCACCAACACTTGGCCTTCTTTCAAATCTTATCTGGTTAGACATGTCCGCAAATAAGCTGTCAGGTCAAATACCCGTTTCTCCAGGGTTGAATCAACTCGTCAAAGCTAAGCATTTGTAAGTTCTGAAATGTTGTACCAACTCTAGAATAACAAGAATAAAAAACAAATTTTCTAATTCCATATGGTTGCATCCATGCAATGAACAGCCACTTCAGTGAGAACCAGCTGACAGGCCCAATGAGCGAAAGCCTTTTCAATGGCAACATGAACCTTATACATGTGTAAGCTGTGTTCTGCGTTTGAGTAGCTACTTCTGTTCATTAATGCCACCTCAGTACGTCACCGCTTTCTGTAATCAATGACAGGATATTTGACAACAACAACTTTACTGGACCAATCCCAGAATCTCTTGGACTAGTCATATCACTTCAAATAATGTAAGTACCGGATCTATCATATTTGGCACCAGTCTTGCACAGCGTTTTGAACATTTTCACAATTTTTATTGCATTCCAGCCGACTAGATCATAACCGGTTCAGCGGTCCAGTTCCTGATAGTATTGGCAACCTAAGTAACCTGATGGAACTGTAAGTAACTAAATTTTGATGAACATCAGATATTTCATGGTGCTTGAAAATGACATTGCAAACATCCCTTTGGTTCTTGCAGGAGCTTAGCAAACAACCTACTAAACGGGACAATGCCAGATCTCACTAGTGTAACTCAGCTAGATTATGTGTAAGAAAAATATATCAACATTCAAGTTAATAATTCTTTTCTGTTGTTAATTTTTTTTCTTTCTCCAAGCAGGGACCTAAGCAACAATAACTTCCCAAACTCACGAGCACCTGGATGGTTTTCAACGTTGACATCCCTGAATAGCATGTGGGTTTTGAGGATTAACAAAGTGAATATTAAACTTAATGCTACAATATAGATAATGTTTCTATTGGATATGCAGATTTATGGAAAATGATGATCTTACTGGAACAATCCCTAGTGCTCTGTTCAGTTTACCCAACCTGCAGCAAGTGTAATTCATCAATGCTTATGCGGTTATGCCATGATTTTCTTGAATAGCTGTAGAAAGTTTCAGCTGACTAATTTTTTGTGCATCTTGTTATGTCATATTGTAATGCAGATCACTAGCTAGGAATTCATTCAGTGGGAAACTTAATATGACAGGTAACATCAGCTCACAGTTGCAGGTTGTTGACTTGACAAATAATCAAATCATAGAGGCTGATGTAACAAGCTACAGCAACAGCCTTATGTAAGCATTGTCCTCTCAAGCAAAAATAGTTCCATGCTTGCATGCCGAATGGCATATATTATTAACCATGTCAATTTTTGTTCTTGTCCAGATTATCAGGGAATCCTGTATGCTTTGATAACACTAGTTTCTGCACACTCAAGCAAAAGCAGCAAGTGCCATATGCCACTAACCTTGGCCCATGTGCTGCCATTCCATGCCCCACTGATCAGTCAGCAAGTCCAGTCACTTCACAGAACTGCGCATGCACCAACCCCTTTCAGGGTTTGATGATCTTCCGAGCACCCGCCTTCTCTGATGTCACAAGCCCCACAAATTTCCAAATTCTGGAGTCAACACTTCAGCAGAACCTCAGCCTGGCATCAGGATCAGTTGCCCTTTCCAATGTAGAATTCAGTCCAGGAGCACCTCTAACATTCACAGTGAAGATTTTTCCGGTCAGTGGAACGAGCTTCAATCGCTCGGATGTTATAAGAATCAGTACTGCCCTGGTCAACCAAACTCTTAAAGCCCCAACTGCATTTGGACCATACAGCTTCATAGCAAGCACTTACTTTCCAGGTATGTAAATAGTATAAACCGCACAGGCTTGTACCATCTTTTGTCTGACGCATCTTTAATTGCTAATTATCCATTTCAGGTCCCAGCAATAAAAAATCCTCAATGGGCAAAGGCGCAATAATTGGAATCGCAATTGCGGGCTGTGTCCTTATTGTTGGCTTTATTCTGGCAGCAATGTACGCTCTACGACAGAGAAGGATAGCCAAGGAGGCAGTAGAGCGAACTACAAATCCTTTCGGTATGTATTTAACAATTAAATTTCAATCTAATGGAAGATGCATCACATATATCCATTTTGAGCTAGCTGTTACAGTTAATTCTCTGCATACCAAGGATTAGAAAGATAATTTGTTCTTCTTAATTCTTTGGTGCCACAGCATCATGGGGAACTGGTGGTACAGACAACGGAGATGCACCGCAACTGAAGGGTGCAAGATACTTTTCATTTGAGGAACTGAAAAAATGCACCAATAATTTCTCAGAAATCAATGAGATAGGATCTGGAGGATATGGGAAGGTAATGCAATTTCCATGCTGACCTTCTCACATGCAGAACAAAGTGTTTGTGAAAGCATCTAATGCCATAGTTACTCTGTTAAAAGGTGTACAAAGGGATACTCGCAAACGGGCAAATAACTGCAATAAAACGAGCACAACAAGGATCCATGCAAGGTGTAGCTGAGTTCAAGAATGAGATAGAACTGCTGTCAAGGGTTCATCACAAGAACCTTGTGAGCCTAGTGGGTTTCTGCTACGAACAAGGGGAACAGATGTTGGTTTATGAATATATCCCTTATGGGACATTAAGGGAGAACCTCATGGGTATCATCTACATTACTCACTTTAATTAACACCACGTTTTACCTAACAACATGGTGCCTTCGCAATAACATAGGATATAACCATGAATTGACTGCAGATAAAGGAGGAGTGAGCTTGGATTGGAGGAAGCGCCTCAGAATTGCCATTGGCTCAGCAAAAGGTCTAGCATACCTCCACGAACTTGCTGATCCGCCAATCATACACAGAGATATCAAATCAACCAATATCCTTTTGGATGAAAGTCTCAATGCAAAGGTTGCTGATTTTGGTCTTTCAAAGCTAGTATCTGACACACAAAAGGGTCACGTTTCTACCCAAGTAAAGGGAACACTGGTACGCAATATGTATTTTGGATATTCTATGGTTACAATTTCTTTTGATGAAAGAAAACTTTTGCTGATTCCTCTTGCATTGTTGGTAGGGCTATTTGGATCCTGAATATTACATGACACAACAGCTTTCTGAGAAGAGTGACGTCTACAGCTTCGGAGTTGTGCTGCTAGAACTAATAACTGCCAGGCAGCCCATAGAGAGAGGCAGGTACATTGTCCGTGAGATCAGGACAGCAATAGATCAGTATGATCAAGAATACTATGGCTTGAAGGGCCTAATCGATCCAAAAATCCGGGATTCAGCTAAATTAATTGGCTTCAGGAGATTTGTGCAGTTGGCTATGGAATGTGTGGAAGAGTCTGGTGTTGACCGCCCAACAATGAATGATGTTGTGAAGGAACTTGAGACCATTGTCCAGAATGAAGGGACACAATTGTTAAACTCAGCATCTTTATCAGCTGAAAATTTTGGAGATGCAAAGAGCCAAGATCCTTATGCAGAACATTTGCCCATGAATGATGAAAGCAGTAGCAACACCTTTGATTACAACAGTGTATATTCATACTCAGCTGTTCAACCAAAGTAGATATCAGTCTCTAGTCTGTTTTTGGTGCATAGTCCAAGTGAACTGGACATTAGGGATGTATCATACAATAATCACCTTTCCTGTCTGTTGATAAATCAGCGCATGAATATTCTTGAAACACTGTGTCAAATGACTTGCTTAAGATGAAACGGTAGTGAATGATCTGTCTATAATACCATTCATATGACTATATCTTTTCTACGTGCCAAGATAAACATTCTCCTGTGATCTAAATTGTTTCTCCTATGTATATTGCAATTTCATATAGTTATCAGTTGTAAATCCATTAGTCATGTAAATCCTACATTAAGATTCAAGACAACATCAATCCACATGGTTAGATACTAGCTACATTTCTTGAAAAATTAATGGCCTCTGATCGGCCAATTGGATCAAGGAATAATAGCTAGAAGTCCAAGATACTATCAGAGAGAGGCCATGAAATTAGTCAATGGGAGGCGATATCTGAATACATCAAAGGGCTACGAGGGACAATATTATAACTGATAATTGCCTTTTTGGTGACAACAAAATGGTTGTGAAGAGGCATTGGCCATGTATGCACAAATGTCTTTCTTTTGATTATATAACCAGTAATGAGGATAACTCACAGTCATTACTTTGTACTGTAATGCATGTTTGCTGCACTTCTGTTTTGGAAATAGCAGGGACAAGTGTTATGAAAAGTGCACACTGCATTTAATCGAGTCCCATCTGCCACCAGTTGGGGACATTAAATAATTCAAAAGGTATGCACGCTCAAAAGCTAATGATACCAAAAAAAATTACCATCAAATAACTTCGAAGTAGGACGTGGGTAAAACAAGGAGTACCTTGCACAAACAATGGAAGTAACTATGTCATTATCAGAGCTTCCAAAGCATTGACATTGTTATTTCAGTCCACCCCATCATATACTGCATCAAGAAACAGCCTGTAAGCATGAGTAGCCTACAATAATTTAAATAACAAAACAGACACAAGTTGTCACAAGCACATCCAAATTCAAAAGTTTAAAGAAACATGTTCTTTGGACAGCATTGTGACATGCACCAAGTCATCAGTCATCATAGACCAAAGCAAACTTATATCTGAGTTCTCAGACAACAGGCCATTTAGGGATCCATGGAAGAGTCAGTAATCCTTATGCAACTCTGTTGTTTTACATGCTTTTCCATATCCTTGGCTTACTCTCCAGTTTGACAAATTTGCAGCTGGTGCAAGTTTCATGAGGCATATGCAAGCAAGAGAAGATCGTGCTGACCTGTTCCTACTCAAGGGAACATTCATTAAAAGAGCAAGTCTTCGGCGTTCAGTTGTTCACCCTAGAAAGCTCCACCCTTTGGCTTCTTGAGAAGAAGTATTCGCAGCAGCTTTGTGGTACCCAGAAGTTTTTTTCTTTTAGCTCTCAGAATGAAGGCACTGTCCATTCCTCTGCTGCTGGTCATGTTTTTGGCTAGTCTTCCTGCAGGATTCTGCGATACAGATCCTCAAGATGGTAACCATTATGAACCTGGTTTCTGAAACTTTCTCTTCTTATTTCTTAGTTTTAGACTAGGCTCCTTGCAAAGTATAGCTTAAGCATCTTGAAGGTGACAAGACACACAAACATGTTCGATGGAAAACCTTTTATATGCCACACTTAATGTTCAAGCAACAATATTGTTCTCTCCAAATAAAAAATTTCATGTTTTAGCTTGCCTTTATCTTCAAAGTATATATCCAATGAAATATTTCTATCATAAGCACCATATCAAATGACTCAGTATCTTCTTTATTTCCCAAGTTGGTGACCTTTCCAATTTTATCTTATGTAAGTAGCAGTAAGAGCAGCTAACAATAAGAGATGCATAACTCAATCCAGTGCAATATAACTTCTGGGTTAACAATAACATGGATACAAATTGTCAGTGGCTGCGCTTCAATCTTTAATGAGAGGGTGGCAGAACTTCCCATCAAGTTGGAAAGCATCAAGTGATCCCTGTGGTGCACAATGGGATGGGATTACGTGTAACAATGGGCGAGTTACATCAATGTGAGTACCAACTAATAATGTTGTAATAGTTTAACTTTCACGCTTAATCTAATCGAAATCAAAATTCATGTTTCCAGGAGGCTATCAAGCATCAACCTTCAAGGCACATTAGGCAGCAGTATAGGCCAGCTCAGTGAGCTTGTTTACCTGTGAGTCATTTTCGCATAAATATAAGTTTATAGACTATCATTAGTAAGACCATATTTTCTGGTTTCAATTGATAAGAGGTATAAGAGGAGTCTGCTCAGAATTTGAAAAAACACGTCATCAGCCCATGGTTACTTTGTCTCCATGTATTGGGAAGTAATTATATGTATCTATACTATAAAGCATTACAACAAATTTAAGCTATATACAGAAAGATTTTGGCTTCCCGATATTGGAAGTTAGTCTGTTCCAGCCAAGCCCAGCCAGCCAAGATTCCTGCCATACTTCCACCCTATACGTCTAGAGTTTATGGACAACTTTCCTAATTCAATGGTAACATGGATTACATGTGTGCACTAAATATTTAAAATAACATAGAATATCTTAGTTTATAGTGTGAGCACCTCCAGGTGCCAAACAATGTGTGGCATATAAAAAGGCACTTGCTAATTTACCTCCACAAGTATTCACTCATATGTTATGTTGCATGCAGGGACCTCTCCTCCAACAGTGGTCTTAGTGGCTCATTGCCCACTTCAATTGGCAATCTCAAGCAGCTTACAACACTGTACACCCTAACCCTAAGGGCAAATTCTTATATTTCATAACGAGTCATATAATACTCCATGAATCAATGAAGCTGACCCAATGCATTGTGATATTCAGAATCTTGGCTGGCTGCAGCTTCACAGGAGGCATTCCCCAAGAATTAGGAAACTTGGTGCAGCTCTCATTCTTGTAAGAGCTTCTAGATTGATAAGAAACCTTAATCACAACTTCATACTCTTTATCATCGCTCAGCAGCTTCTTGTGCTATACTGGTGACGAGAAATGATATATCGATGAAATACACTCTGCAGGGCTCTGAATTCAAACAACTTTACAGGCAGAATTCCTGCTTCAATCGGCCTACTCACCAACCTCTTCTGGCTAGACTTGGCAGAAAATCAGCTTTCTGGTCCAATTCCAATTTCATCAACCACTTCTCCAGGACTTGACCTACTTACACACACCAAACATTTGTAAGCCCCTCTAACATTTCTTCCTTCCCAAAAACTAAGAATGGATGATCAGTGTGCGTGCTTTTACTCGCTTTCCTATCATGATGATACTCTGTTCTAATCAATTAACAGCCATTTCAATAAAAACCAATTAACTGGTACTCTCAACGGCCTCTTCAGCTCTAGCATGAGACTCGAACACATGTAAGACGAAGCTGATTTCTACTGATAACAACTCCTATAGACTTGTTATAGTATTGTACTGACCACTCTGTTTACATTCATCAGATTATTTGACAGCAATCAATTGTCTGGTCCTATCCCTGCTGAACTTGGTAGCATCACCAGTCTCCAGATTCTGTAAGTATCTTGGCATTTCTCTTCCTTCCAACCCTATTCTCAGCAATAATGTTGTTTCCTTCATCAGCCGATTAGATAAGAACAGATTCACAGGAGCAGTTCCGACCAACATCAGTAACCTTGTCAACCTAAATGGACTGTAAGTGCTGTGTGATTTTTGAACTCTCAGTCAATTGAGTGAGACATTTACATGAGTTATCAGATTATAGTGTATCTCATTTGAATAACTACCTTGTTCAGGAACTTTGCAGACAACCAGCTGCGTGGAACAATGCCAGATCTCAGTACCCTGACAAAACTTAATGCCATGTAAGATCTTGCTCCTGCTTTCTTTTTTCTACACTGTCTTCTGATATAAAAAACTGTGACAAGTCCTGATGAATGCTTCTTTTCACACCCAGCGATTTAAGCAACAATTCATTTGATCCGTCTGTCCTACCAGCCTGGTTGCTGGCACTGAAAACACTTACTTCAATGTGAGTTTAAGACATGCACTATTTGATCATCTCATATATCTCAGCGCTATCTTTTCTCCTTCAGTGAAACCATGTTACCTTAAGACCCTTATATGCAGAGTGATAGCTTCTGGAGGACTGTATGGCCAGGTTCCTAACAGGATCTTTACCTTGCCTGAACTGCAGCAAGTGTAATTTTCTAGCAACATATAACAAGATGAATCTTGATAATGAGTATAGAAGTTTCTCATATTTGCTTGTTTTTTCCACTGATCAGACAGTATACTAAGCAATAATGCCTTTAACGGGACACTTGACATGACTGGTAACATCAGCCAACAACTGCAGAGAGTAAATCTCCTAAACAATCGTATAGTTGAGGCCAATATAACACAAAGCTACAACAGAACACTAGTGTGAGTACTTGCATGCTCTAAAACCAAAGATTATGTATTGTTTCTCTTCTCCATTTACTCACTAGAATTGCCTCTTCCTCTATCGGCAGACTTGTGGGGAATCCTGTGTGCTTGGATTCTGAATTCTCCAGTAGCCGCTTTTGCAGCATTCAGGAAGATAGCACAATACCATATGTTACTAGTATAACCAAATGCGGCTCAACTTCATGTTCCAGTGATCAAAGCCTAGACCCTGCGAATTGTGGCTGTGCCTACCCCTACATGGGTACAATTTTCTTCAGGTCACCGCTGTTTGCAGACTTCACAAACAATGAGCACTTTCAGCAATTGGAAACTAGCCTCTGGACAGAGCTGGGACTGCAGGCTGGTTCAGTTTTCCTTTCTGATGTCCGTTTCACAAGTGATGATTACCTCCAAGTTAAAGTGAGAATGTTTCCATCTACTGGAACATCCTTCAACGTGTCAGAAGTAACAAGGATAGGCTTTGATCTTAGCAATCAAACTTACAAGCCACCACGAGGGTTTGGACCTTATTTCTTCGTCGCAGATCCATATGCCCACTTTGCAGGTATTCGAATAATCAAATATAATCATGTAAAATTGTGTCTTTATGTAATTAAATATGTATGAAAAACATTGTGCTATCTTGTCTCAGGAGCAGATGACAGTGGAAAATCAAAAATAAGTACAGGTGCTGTTGCTGGAATTGCAGTAGCATGTGGTCTTGTTCTGACTGCCCTAACTTCTTGGGCAATATTTTCTTTTTTACAAAAGAGAAGGACAAAGGAATTATCAGGACAAACAAATCCTTTTGGTGAGGTTCCAAAGAATATCATTGACAACTATACAGCCCTAAAAGCTGCCGGGTACTTTTCAAGAAGAAAAACATGACATTTTTGGGATGTGTTTACCATGGTCACCCCTTATAAAGTACTTTATTTTTGGTCAACGAGGCACCCCCAATAAAAGTATAAAACTAATAAATAAAGGGGGGGAACTACAAATTCTCTAATTGGTCAAGAGAAAAAAAAGGGAAACGTATATGCGATTATTTGATGAGAATTGACAGTAACAGTTATACAGTACCAATAATTTGCTACAGCTGTTACAGACTTCCAGATCTATTACAAATACAGCTTATTGGTGCTAGAATTGTAAAACAAAGTTTACTTCAAATAAAATTTGTGTCTATTACATAGCTGTGATTAATCAGGATTCAAGCTAGTTAACTACTCCCTCCGTTCCAAATTATAGGTCGTTTTGGTCTTTTTAGATACATAGTTTTCCCTATGTGTCTAGACATAATGAACATCTAGGTGCATAGCAAATGCTATGTATCTAAAAAAGCCAAAATGACCTATAATTTGGAACAAAGGGAATATATGGTAGCCTAATAGGCTAATCTAGAGATATGGTAGGCATATACTGCAGAATTGACAGAGGTTATGTGTACTAACTAGGTCAGATGCGAACCAGTCCCCCTGTTCTCCATTCCTATTGTTACATACCCCTTTCAAAGCTTACAAACTGTTACAGAAAATGTGCCTATAACTACAAAAAAGTGATCAAACGCGTGCAAGCAGTAACAATCCAGAGAAAATTGTAGCTTACGATTTTGGTTTCCTTGGGCTCGGCACTTGCTTCTCCTACAGTATTTTTATTCTTTTCCTTTTATTAATATATTTACCATAGTACGGGTTTCTCCTACTGTATCCCCCCTAAAAATGGAACTGTAGCTGGATATAACTTTGCTGATTATTTACCTCGTGCATATCCAAATTTTAGCTTCATGGGGAATTGCTCAAAAAGACAGCGGAGGTGCCCCACAGCTGAAAGGAGCAAGGCTTTTTTCTTTTGATGAACTAAAGACTTGCACCAACAATTTTGCAGAAAACAATGAAATAGGATCAGGAGGTTATGGAAAGGTAAACAGCTATATATACTGAAATTATCACCTATCAGCATTCTTTTAAGGGGTTTTGCACAGACAGCTACACATAGTGATTCCCTCTGCATGTGAAAGGTTTACAAGGGAATACTAGCAGATGGAACAAGTGTGGCAATAAAACGAGCAGAGTATGGATCGAAGCAAGGTGCATTGGAATTCAAAAATGAGATCGAGCTGCTATCCAGAGTCCATCACAAGAACCTGGTAAGTCTGATAGGATTTTGCTATGAACAAGGGGAGCAGATGCTGGTATATGAATATGTTAGCAATGGAACATTAAGACAGAACTTACAAGGTATGTACACAGAATCTAATAATTACAAATCCAAAAGTGTTATGTTCTTTCCTTTTCCTTTCATGTTTTACTATAAGAAATGTACTTGTTATGCAGCAAGAGGAATTTACCTGGATTGGAAGAAAAGGCTTAGGATTGCTCTAGGATCGGCCAGAGGACTAGCATATCTTCATGAGCTTGCCAATCCACCGATTATCCACAGAGATGTCAAGTCCACAAATATCCTTTTGGATGACAGCTTTAAAGCAAAGGTTGCTGATTTTGGTCTGTCAAAGCTAGTCGCAGACACTGAGAAGGGCCACGTTTCTACTCAAGTCAAAGGAACACTGGTAGGCTATCTGCTTAATAATGCTTGCGTAGTTCAATTAGTTACTCCTGTCGTTGATGATCACTTTCATATAGGGCTATTTGGACCCAGAGTACTACATGACACAGCAGCTCTCGGAGAAGAGCGACGTGTACAGCTTTGGTGTTGTCATGCTGGAGATACTGAGTGGCAGGCTGCCCATATCAAAGGGCAGGTACATTGTCCGGGAATTCAGGATGGCCATAGACCCCAACGACCAAGACTACTATGGCCTGCAAGGCATCGTGGACCCAGCGATCCATGACGCCGCACATAACAGGGGGTTCAGGAGGTTCGTGCAGCTGGCAATGGAGTGTGCGGACGAGTCGGCCTCGAGGCGTCCCACCATGAACTCTGTTGTGAAGGAGATCGAGGCGATGCTGCACGACGAGGGGCTGAGCTCGGGCAGCTCATCCACCGTGGAGTTTGAGCACGCAGGGACCGCCTCTGCTTCGCACCTGTATGGCGGGCAGGTGGTCACAGCCCGCTCGAACAGCAGCGGCAGCATAGCGGGAGAACCACCCCACCCTGAGCTTAAACATAGCGAACCGTAGAGGAGATTGCTCGATTTGCTGCCTTTTCCCAGATCATTTTGTTGTGTCAATTACACACTACTTTACTTGATCCATGTATTGTACACAATTTTCATCAGGAATAACAGCTGTTGCTGCTGCTGCTGCTACGCAGAATTTTCCAGAACCATAGCTAGATTAGCATGTGGTGAACCCAGGGTGGAAGTGAAATCACCTCTCCCGGCATTATAAAAGCATCGGCAAACGCATCGATCGAAGCCTCTGAAACTGCTTACCAGTACTAATTGTGTGGGTGGGTGGGTAGGGGGTTGGGGGTTGGGGGGGGGGGGGGGGGGGGGGTGGCTCGAATTGGGAACCGTTTGCGAATTTGGGCGAACGCGAGACTGAGAGGACGAGGAAATGCAGGCGAACCTCCAATGCGGGCGACGGAGAAGTGGCCGCTGGTGGCACAGGGCGCCGCACGCCCCTCCCGCCGCGCAATCGCTCGCGCTTCTGCAGGCTCGCCTCTCCTCCTATCCCACCTGCCCTCGCCGACGGTGTTGCCGTCTTCACCGCCTCCGGCTTCCTCCCTCGCGGCCTCGCCTCTCCCTCTTCGCGAGCGGGCGGTGTTATCTGGGCCGGGCTGCTAATATGTATAGCAAGTTAGCAGGCCGAGCCGATTGAACGAAAGTGTGTGATAGCAAGTGAGCAGGCCGAGCCGGCTCACGGCCCACCAGACGGCTAGACCAGCGCGGAACCGCCCCGGGGCGGCGCCTGTCATGCAAGAACGCGTCAAGAAGAGAGAGAACGTCCGGTGGGGAGGCAGCCAGATCGGCGGTGGCGGAGCGAGCGAACGCGCGGGCAAGACGGGCGGAGCCTTTGCCGATTGCCGTTGCGGGCAAACCACCGCGCCACAGACAGCGCGCGCACCGCTCCTTGGAGTGGGCGATCGACCCATATAAGCCGTCGCCTCCCGCCTCGCCGTCCCCACTCGCTCTGCCCGCCCCCGCCACCGGCCGGATCGACCTGACCGCCCGCGGCAGCTCTCATCGATCCACAGGGCGCGCGTAACAGAGGGCCCGGCGAGCGAGCAGGGATGGTGTGGTCGGCGATGACAATGCGCGGCGCCTCCGCCGCCGCGCTGCTCGTGCTGGTGGCGCTCGTCGCCGGGGCGCGCGCGGAGGACCCCTACCACTTCTTCGAGTGGAAGGTGACGTACGGGACCAAGAACATCTTGGGGACGCCGCAGAAGGTGATCCTCATCAACGGCCAGTTCCCGGGGCCTACCATCAACTGCACCTCCAACAACAACATCCTCGTCAATGTCTTCAACATGCTCGACCAGCCGCTCCTGTTCCATTGGTACGTGATCGATCTCGTGCCCACCAGCCTGCACGGCAGACGACAGACAGCAACGTGACGACCGTCTTTGTATTATCTATCCACCAATTCATGGATCTGTTGGTCTGCTGCTGCAGGCACGGCATCCAGCAGAGGAAGAACTCGTGGCAGGACGGCTTGCCGGGCACGATGTGCCCGATCCAGCCCAACACCAACTGGACGTACCACTGGCAGCCCAAAGATCAGATCGGCAGCTTCTACTACTTCCCCAGCATCGGCATGCAGCGCGCGGCGGGAGGCTACGGGCTCATCACCGTGCACAGCCGTGATCTGATCCCCGTCCCCTTCGACCCCCCGGCCGACGACTTCCCGGTCCTCGTCGGCGACTGGTACACCAAGGACCACACCGTCCTGGCCAAGAACCTCGACAACGGCAAGGGGATCGGGCGCCCCGCGGGGCTCATCATCAACGGCAAGAACGAGAAGGAAGCGTCGAACCCGCCCATGTACAACGTGGAGGCCGGCAAGACCTACCGCTTCCGCGTCTGCAACGTCGGCATCAAGGCGGCCTTGAACGTGCGCGTCCAGAAGCACATCCTGAAGCTCGTCGAGATGGAGGGCTCCCACACCGTGCAGAACACCTACGACTCCCTGGACGTCCACATCGGGCAGTGCCTGTCCTTCCTGGTCACCGCCGACCAGACGCCCGGCGACTACCTCTTGGTGGTGTCGACCCGGTTCATCAAGGAGGTGAGCACCATCACCGCGGTGATCCGCTACAAGGGCTCCAACACCCCGCCGCCGCCCCAGATCCCGGAGAGCCCCAGCGGGTGGGCGTGGTCGATCAACCAGTGGAGGTCCTTCCGCTGGAACCTGACGGCGAGCGCGGCGCGGCCCAACCCGCAGGGGTCGTACCACTACGGGCAGATCAACATCACCCGCACCATCAAGCTCTCGACCAGCCACGGCAAGGTGGACGGCAAGGAGCGGTACGCCCTCAACGGCGTGTCGCACGTGGACCCCGACACCCCCCTGAAGCTCGCCGAGTACTTCAACGCCACCAACGGGGTGTTCCAGTACAACCTCATCGGCGACGTGCCGCCGGCCGCGGGCACGCCCATCAAGGTGGCCCCGAACGTCGTCAGCGCCGAGTTCCGCACGTTCATCGAGGTGGTGTTCGAGAACACCGAGAAGAGCATCGACACCTTCCACATCAACGGCTACGCCTTCTTCGCGGCCGGGTAAGTAATAATTAGTAATAATTAAGCTGCTGGCTCTCAAGCAATACAATGCAATGCAACGCCGCCGCCGCCGCCTCGATGGATCGATCGATCTGACCGATGCCGGTGTGTGCAGCATGGGGCCGGGCACATGGTCGCCGCAGTGCCGGAAGACGTACAACCTCCTGGACACGGTGAGCCGGCACACCATCCAGGTGTACCCGAGGTCGTGGACGGCGGTGATGTTGACGTTCGACAACGCCGGCATGTGGAACATCCGGTCCAACCTCTGGGAGAGGCACTACCTCGGCGAGCAGCTGTACATAAGCGTCGTCTCGCCGGCGCGGTCGCTCAGGGACGAGTACAACATGCCGGAGACCAGCCTGCGCTGCGGCAAGGTCGTCAGCCTGCCGATGCCGCCGTCCTATGCCCCCGCATAGATCGCCGCCGGTTCCCTTCACGATGGCCCGCCCGGCGCACGGCGCTGTACGTACACAAATTAAAAGGAGCAGGAGGCCGGAAAGAGACTTTTTCCCCCCCGTTTCCCTTCCCTTTTTGTCCCCCCCACGTTTGTTCTTCGTTCTCTCGACTCGTCCGCTTCATTTTTCGTTTCCGAGGAATAACCAAAGGGGGCTCAACAACACTTCATGTGGGCACTGATCACCAGGGGCCAAGATGCATGGAAAGTGGCGAGGAGAAAGATGGATTATTGTTGGCCAGCTGCGGATGGATGCATGCAATACCACCAGCTCGAGACGCCCTCTCGAATCAATATAAATTAGGGAGTTAAGTTTAAGTATATGATGATCGTCGATATATAAATACATACGAGTCTGTCTGCCAATAATAAGTACCTCACCCAAAAACTTATTCTTTATTATATGTATATGTACATGCATATGTCTCCTGATTCAATTTTGATGTGTTTCTCTTTCGGTTTCAAACTTAACTTTGTAAGTTGATATGCGGATCAATAGATTGTAATCACCATATAAATATATATATATATATGACTTCCGGCTGATAAATTTATTCGTGAGATGTTGTGATCACGCTAAGGGTCTATTTGGATAGGCTAAAATTGAGTGTTAAACTTTAGCACCTATTAGCACTCATACTTTTACTAAATTTTTAAGTTTTGGCTAAAGTTTAGCCCACCCCATTAGCACTCCTGTTTGGATACACTAGTGCTAAAGTTTAGCACTTTTGGGCATTAACTCTTGGATCCAAACATCCTTTAAGTTTGTATGTGGTTTTGTACGGTAGGATCGAGTTCATACTGCATTTCTAGTCTTTTTATTCATTGACACACTAAAGGAGTAATACAAATGCAGTACAACTTTTTCAAGACATATAGTTTTTTGATAGTTTTACAACTTATTACCTATAGTTTTATAAATAATAAAAAAACTCATCACTAGGTGTGGTAATGGATCATGGCCCTTATGCTGCTTCACAATCCAACTCATCTCTTAATCATCCTTAGCTCAAAAAATATATAAACTTTTAGGTCCAATGTACTTTCATCATTTGAAAATGAATGCACGTTCCAATACATATCTCCCATTAATTAGCAGCTTTGACGAAAGCTTAGGGCTTCGTAATTGTGTTTAAGATGTTTTAGGGCGAAAAGATATGACCATGGGCGACAAGCTAGAGCATCACACCAAGTGTACTTCAATCATCCTAAAATGATACACCTTACAGGATGGCGCCACTCATCATGCACCTCTAACGAGGTCATGTTTCATGTCTTAGGATCAGGTTTAAGGGGTTATTGGGCTTAATAATTAAAGAGATGAGCATGGGCAATATGCTTGAATGACACACCTACTACTAGCTTTAATTACCTAAGAGATGAGATGCACTTTATAGTCGATGATGCTCTATGCGAGGTTTTAGGGCTTAAAGGAATGACCATGGGTAGAAAGCTAACCCGACAGTGATGGCAGACATGGTGGTAAGAGTGGTGCGTGGAACAATGAATACATGCTGTTGGTCGTAAGAGGAGGCATCCGAAAGAGAGCAACGATAGTACAAAGGGATATGAAGAAACACGAGTTAGCACAATAGCCCATTGGAAGCAGAAGAAGGTTGGCAGGATGGAGTGCACATGGGGTGACCTATGATGAGAAGACACAAACAATCGTGACGGCCAAAGGTAGAAGGCAATGTGTGCTGGATCGCTTGAATTGCCACGTTCCATCGACATAAACAAATGATCTGCCTTACTTTGCTAAGGTTCAGCACCTTACCCCACGATTCTACGAATTTCATTAACAAATTTTAAATTATTTTTCACCGAAAATACATATTAGGTTTCTGTCTAAACTATTGAGTTCATCACAATTAAAACCGTTAAATATTTAGATTTTTTGGCAGGGGAGGGGGGGGGGGGGGGGGGGGGGGGGGCAACAAATGGGACCCGCATGCCAATGTCATATGTACAGGTGGGTATTTTTGTCCTTTAATAAATGGCCAAAAATCTGGTTACGTCCTTTAATTTGGTTGTGACCAAAATCTGGTGAGACCGGTTAGGGCTAAATAGGCATCGCCTAATTTGTTATTTTTTTTTGGAATTGACATGTAATTTTCTCTTTTTAAATAAAATGAAAGGTAGGCATCGTAAAATTGGTTAGGCCAGCCATCTGCCGATCCGTGCAAGCAAACCAAGGCCACATGGTGGCCACTACTCCAGTTGGGGCCTTGGTCGCAAACTGCCAAACTGCACCTCTTGCTGTTCTCCCGGCGGTGTCCACACAGGTCCCAAACCGCGTAGCAGGGAGGCGTGATGTGCCACATGCGCAAATGTCACTCTATGGGTCTGAGTCTGACTAATCCAAGCTGAAACGGGACACCGGTCTGGATTCCGCCGCG
Organism: Panicum miliaceum; assembly: GCA_032594955.1. Taxonomy (NCBI): domain Eukaryota; kingdom Viridiplantae; phylum Streptophyta; class Magnoliopsida; order Poales; family Poaceae; genus Panicum; species Panicum miliaceum. The sequence goes on along the minus strand of CM064063.1, from coordinate 6,447,023 downwards.
AAAGGTGTTGTCGGCTTCGTCGCCGGCGGCGGCATCAGTATCTTTGACTGCGAGCATCGCTGACCGACGTGCAAGAGAGACGAGGATACCGCGCCGTCGTGGCAGCTGGAGTCCCTGTCCGTCCAATAGATGGACGCCGGAGCGGATCCTCTGTCAGATACTCCGGCCGCCTGGGTTGACCAGGGTATTCAGGACTCAGGAAGTCAGGACCTGAATTCAGTGAACTCATAGAGTCGTAGTCTAAAGCCTGCTTGCGGCCGTTTGCAGCTTGTGGACATAGACATAGACAAAGTCTGTCAGAAAGATTATGCAAGCATGGACGGGAAGAACAACGAATAAAATTGACGCTTTGGACTAGACGCTTACGATAATGCTACGTTTACAGCAAATCACATCATTTCTTTGGAGTGTTAGTTTGATTGTTCCCTTTGCACTCGTCAGATGCAACCACAGAAAATTCAGACCATGCGAGGACGAGTTTCCTGCTTCAGTTGTTAGACCGTAATCTGTAAACGTAGGACCGCATCTCGGCATCTGTACGCACCATGACTCTACAACTACGCAGCCATGGTTATAACCACTTGCCGATTCACAAGTCACCGTACAGATTCACCAGAGACCATTTACCACCAAATGTAAGAGCTTCCATATAACATATATAAAGCTGAAAACAAGTAACGGTGAAACAGTGTATTAGCAGAGACTGCAAAATTATGCGGCTCTCGGTAGTGGGTGAGCTTCTGGTCATACAGATGAGGTTACCTTTCAACTATCAGGTGCTTGTGCTTCAGCATCGCTAAAAAAGGATTATACTGACCTACACATTTGCATAGGAGAAGACCGAGTCAAAGGTCCCGGGCAGAGGAAGTGGGTCTATCTCACAAGTGCAAGAAACACCGGTTACTTTTGCTAGTAGCGATCGCTCCCAGAGAATGAAAGAAGTAATGAAGCAATGGTGAATATTGTCATTTGTGGATGGATAGCTCATGGAGATGAGCCATGTCAGGGTTGGACGCGCCGCACACCTTCTCCAGGGGATCCTTGCAGCGCCTCTGGAGCTCCAGGTACTTCTCCAGGTTGAAGTTCTGCCTCTAGATCAGCTTCCTCTGCCGAGACTCGAACATCCTCTCCATGAAGTCACGGTAGGTCGGGTCCCTTGCCGTGATGAGGAAGTACGCGTACCCCACAACCAGGCCCGTTGTGGTCGTGAAGAACGTGATGGGCTCCATGACGTCCCAAGAGAACTCCCAGAACGTGAGCCTGAAGAAGAGGCCAACCTGGGTGATCAGGAAACCCAGGCCAGACCAGAGGATGCGTCGGACTTGCTTGTGCGCCAGCTTGTTAATGTCTTCCAGCTGAGCTTGGAGCTGCTTGAGCTCTTCCTTCCCCGGATCGTTTTCAGGTGTCAGTGCAAGGGGCATAGCTTTCCTTACAAGATCCACAATCTGTATAAAACAATAGGAATTAGCATCTGCCAATGGTAAGTATCTGCTAGTGTTATGTAACTGCTTACGTAAGACCACAAGACACCAAATCTGGACCTATATTTATAAGAATCAATTGAGAAATTTAATTGGGAAGTTCAGCATATGTGGACATGCCATATCCTAATTTGTGTTTCAGTTTGCTACACCATGTATCACTGAAACTTTCACATGGCAATATCCTGAAAAATCAACTTACAATGCGACTGATCCTAGAAAGGAAAAACTTAAAAACAAACAAAATAATGTGCAAGAAATATGCAAGAGTGTATATACATTTCAAACAAATGTGGAACGCAATGGGAAGTAAACATGATTTAAGAGTATAATAGAAGATCCTTTTTTTTCTTGGGGAATTTACTGATATCTTGATTAATCAATAAATGCCTAGAGACATTATGAGAGGAATATGCGTTGCACATCCACAAGTAATGTCCACATTCGAGTATCTGTCTATTTAAGGAATTTACTACAATGAATTTGTGTATTTTCGTGTCACAAATTCAGATAAGTTTATTTAGAAAAACATTAATGACTAGCATATGTGGATAGAAGTGAAAGATAGAGATATGGGATTATCAATCCTTACCACATCGATAACAGATCGATCCCCCTTCTTATCACATTGGGGTGTTTGACTGTTAACAGAGTTCATCTGTTGTTGCTCATGAACTCTTTCCTCAATTTTGGGCCTGAGCCACTCTTGCTCCCTCCAAAAGAAATCTCTGAGCCATCTACTTTCATGATCCTTGGCCATTTCTTGTTGTTTCAAGTTTAATAATATATGCTCCTTTTCCTATAGACGGAAACACGGTATAAATAAAAATCGTGTGATGGTTACAAGCCAAAATAGTAACAAAATAGTGGACAGTACATACATGTTCTTTTGAATTATCTGTTCTCACTTTCCTTGAAAGCAGAACATTCCTTGAAAGCCCCCTGTGTGCTTGGCATATCACTTCGATAAATCCACGGAAACATTTACCAGCATTGAATGTTTTCAATGGTGGCATCGTACGTAACCTTTCCTTGTTGAGTGCATCA